>OZ007591.1:253691827-254308077 GCA_963931845.1 Maratus michaelseni
GTGCTCCATCTCGTGGTATCTCTCTCAATTTGGACGTTTCCGATGTCTCTTATTAATACTGAGTATACTTCTGTATACCTATTTCTAGTTGACTTAACTAAGTATATATGATGCATAGCAGTAAAATAACTATGCCCAACATCTATCCGATATATATAAGAGTGCAATTTCTTAAAAACTAGGCTTTCTTTTATTTTGTACTTTAACCGAAAACAATATAAAATTCTTACTATCCATATAGGTTTTCACACTTATTGTATTTCTCATTGGAACCAATTAAGAAATCTCTGAAAAGAATATATAAATCTTTACTGTTTGTTTTAAAATATGATTTGCGTATAAATACTTTTGCCATCAATTTTGTAGTAGACGGATGGTAATTTTATAAGTTTTGTAAAAAATAAACGTAAAATGATTTATGTTGAATTATTAATATTTATGGGATTGATTTCCAAAGCATAAATAAATAAGTTAAGATTATTGTTATTTATTTGAATGGATAAATTATTTTTAAATGGTGTTTCTATTGATTTATTTATTGTTTTTAAGCTGTCTCAATACCAACGTAATGATAAAGTTGTTTCCGTCAACTTATTAAATTTTGCTTTTATATAATTAATACAACTTGAGAATGATTCTAACTCATATTATTTTTTACAGTACTAACGAAATGCCAAAAGAATGTTTTTCCATCATTCTATTATCTACTTTGTCTAAAACCATTTATCATTAACTTGGTTACTATAATTATCACTCCTCCTTTTTCAAGTCGATTTATCTTTTTTAAACCATTATGGCGAAATTTCTGCATAGACTTTGAGCATGTTCTCATTTGTTTTGCTGCTAGCTAGTTATTTAGGAGAGTAATTATTAAAGCTATTGCGAAAATGAGATGTTTTTGTGTTATGATGCTTCTATAATTTAAATAAAGTGACTTAAGTGTTGAGAAAAATATAAATTTTGACATAATTATGTGCTTAGTATTAATGTAATTATCGCTGTGTAAATGTAAATATTTTAAGTAAATAAGAAATTGTATTTCTGCATTAGTGTGATGCAATTGTTCTTGTTAATCTATTGCTAGTTCTATGAAATAAAATTGTAGAGAAAAATAAGAAAAAGGGTAATTTTTGATGAGTCAAGATGAGTTCATGCAAGACGTTATTTAAAATGCAATTAATACTTAAAATAAATAATTGAATGAAGTAATTCATAAATTAGCAGATGAAAAAAAACAAGCTATTTCATAAATTATTTATACATATTCAATAAAATGGGATTTTTTGTAAGCGAAAAGAGTTAGACAAATATTGAGTTTGAAAATCAGCTACCAAACTTATTAATTATTATTTAAATCCAAAGCATTTTTATCTCGTATGTATCTAGCTACATTTTGTATCTTTGTCATAATTTTCAAAACATCTTTTTTTTTTTTTTTCAAGCTAAACTGCGGGCTAAATAGAAATTAAAACTTACGAAAGAGCAGGGTTAATTTATATCAGTACTTTAATCACAAGCTTTTTCAACAATTCCAAAAAACTGAACAAATACAAATACGTACAAATATGCAAACAACAAAAGAGATAAGTCGTGCTACTCCACCCATCAGCCTACCTTGATCACTTGGAAATTCAACAATTGGTGTTGTCATAATAACATTGCGCAGCAAAATTACTCGTGACTGCTCTCGAATCGGGTTAACATCAGTAATCACAGCTGCCATTCATTTAACATTGCAGCAGGTTGTGCGGTGTTGCTATGGTGCTCTATATTCAACTCTGGTGTGACAGCTGGCTCGCAGTTTCATTATTTGTACCATTTAATATATCATTTATACCAAAATCATCGACGTTAAAATTGGTTTAAAAAATGTGACGCTCCCTCTATATAATTAGGACACAGCAAGTGAAACAAAGATTTGACTTTACATAGTGTTGTAAATGATGGGTTATATTGGTTATTTCTCTGTCTGCATAGCAAACTTTGGGATTAGTCGTAAAAAGCAAACGCAGAGTTTTACCTCGCTTTTCTTTGCAAATTCCCATACGAAATCGTGTCTACTTCTTATGTAATGTGTTTTTAAGTTCTTAAATCCACCTTTCTTAACCCTAACTTACCTCTTCTGCATGACCACATGAGGTTTTTGCTCAAAATGGGGCATATAGCATTTAGATTATACGCTATACTATATGTTTATTCATGTGTGTACCTATACTGTATTTTTTTTATAAAATTTGAAAATGTAAATACTATGTGCGTGTGTGTTATCATAGGCTGCCGCACGGAATATCCCAAACAGGAAATAATTTATAAAATGTTTATTATGAGTATATACGTATTATGCGTAACATTTTATTTATGTTGGTACAAAATGGCCTTTAACGTAAACACTCTTAAATGATAAAGAAAAATTATTGAATAATCTATATAGTGTTGTTTTCGGCACACATTGTAGGAAGAAGAACGAATTCAAGTTTTGTATCAAATATGATACTGCGGTCGTATACCTGGAGTACATTTGCGAATCGAAGTGACACCACAACAACACAGATAAGCGAAGAGACAAGCATCATTCAGAAAGGGGCTTTTTTGCAGATGTTTAATGGCAAATTAATGCTGGGAGATTACATTACCCATCGGGAGTGACCCGACCAAGCACAGAGCGCCTTTAGAGGCTACATTTTCCAAGTCGATCAGGAACAGAAAATGCTATCAATAAATTACTTCACAGTCCTTGACAGCTGGTACATATTTTGGCGTGCGGTTTCCGCCAAATTCCTTTGAAGAATTACCGATTTGGCGACGTCATAATGACCTTGCCGTTGCATAAAATTTGTCTGGATTTAGTAGAAAGACATTTTCTTTTAGATACCCTAGAGGGAGAAATACTGGTATAGACATATGGACTGTATGGTGGTTGTACTGGAATTACCTGAAAACGCACTGATATTACACGATGTATATCTGAACAGTACAAGAATGTGTCACCTGCCAGGCCGTTCCTGAGCAAAGAAAAAAATTTAATAGTTACAAATTCAAAACTTAATTTATTAGAATTTATTAGATATTTTCAATATAAAAAGGTCAATCATATTCAAGATTTATGTGTTAAATTACTGCGATAGGCAAACATCTAAACATATAAGATACTTTGGTACGTTGTATTATTTTTGATAAATTTATAGATTTTTTATGATTTTTTAATGTTGTTATTTTAACTTCGATAAAATTTTATGGCGATTTTCCCCGTAAATGTTTATAAATCTTAAATAGACCTTAAAGATTAATAATTACGAAATTTCATAAAACGGCATAAAGCACACAAAAAAATTACGAACTCGGTTTAAAACTTACAAAAATTGAATAATCTTATTTCTATAACAAGTTACTTTAAAATTTTTGCCGTGAAAAATTTTATTTTACAATAATCAATATTTTCTTTCATCGCATAAATACACAAATGTTTTCAATGTTCCTTTCTTTGTTTAATCTATTTATCAAAAAATTACCTAAACTATATAAAAGAACAGAAAGGTAATTAAATTTCGGATTTTAAAATACTTTCTTAAAATAGAAATCTTAACGATAATTCAATGAAAGAAAATTGTTAACTTACAAAATATTACTTTTTTTTATATCCAAGTTTCACATTCGAAATTATGTTACATGCTATACCAATTTTAAAATGCATACATAAAAACTGTTAAAAAAATCAAAAATATTTGTATAGATATTTTTTTTTAATGCTAAACTTTATCAAATTTACCGTAAAGTAAAAATGAAGTAAAACGAGCAAATAAATTTTAAATGAGTTCCTGAAACATTACAGTACGACTTTTTACTAGCAAGAAGACATTTTATTGCATTCTAATGGGAATTTTTATTGGGAAGTATTTTTTCCTCTTCTTAAGTCTGCAATACATCTCACAAATTTTCTTTTTTTTAATTGTTTAAAAAAGTTATTGGCAGAACTTTTTTTGCTAAATTGCATATGTTTTTGTACAAAAATGCGTATTTAGAGACTTTAAACTTTATTTCCTGAATCATGTTTTTATATCATTCTAGGGCATCCAACCCGGCTACCCGGGATAGAGAGTATATGTGAAAACCATTTATATTTTTTATTGAAAACTCTAATCGAATTTTTACGATTAATATTTTTTTTTAGATTGCCTCCTAACAGCACAAAAGAGCATTTGTATACGAAATATGCCAATTGTATATTCAAATAAAATTTTGAAATTTATTAAAAGCGGTAATTTCGTATTGGCCTCGTGCCAGAAGTTAATAGCCGAAGAAATCGCTAAAGATTTCCCTATCTACAGAAGTTTTTTTTTATTCTGATAATTTCAGCGCTTTTAAGCGCTTAATTCAATTACATGTCTGTTGTTAAGACATGTTAAGACATGTCTGTTGTTATGTTTTATTTATACTATTTTATTTATTACTTAATGAAGTTTTAATTTCGTTATTGAATATTAGCTGGAAACGAATACCAAACTTTTATATTGTTTAAAGTGCAAACGGATTAATATTTTGCAATCGTCTGCAAGCGATAGAGATTGATTTTTAAAAAATCATGCCTGAAATTTAATTTAAATACTATAATAAATTAATAAATTGCGATGCAGTTTTCAAACAAATTGCATTTGAAAGTGGATCCCCCCCCCCCTCCTATATAACGGTGTAAACCTTGAAAATGTGTGATGTTTAGAAATTTAAAAAATTGCAGTAGCAGAAATCGCAAAAGCAAAATTTCTTCGCCAAGTGTTGCCATTCGCAAAATGTCGTCCGCGTTACGCACGGACACGTTTGTCTTTTATAATATAGATATATTATTTCTGTTGTCAACATCCCTTTTTCTTAACTAATCTGTAGCATACAACAATGAATGAGATAAATATGGATAAGATTTTTTTGCCCACATCTGACATTGCATTCTGAATTTAACTAATATGTAGCGTACAACGATAAATGAGGTATCATGGGATAGGGTTTTTTGTCCACATCTGACATTTCATACTGATTTTTTGTTAAAAGTCTTTGTTTGGAAGTAAAAATTCATTCCACGAATAAATCTAACCCCTTCCGACACATGTATGCCTTTCAACATCACCAGAAGACAGTACCCAAATAATTGGACAATCAATAAGTCTCAGAGGCAAACAATTCTAAGAACTGAATTGCATTTATCCAATGCTGTGTTTACTCATGGACAACAAACTATACGTTGCGTTCTCAAGAGTTACTACATCTAACAACATTTTTATACCAATCACTGAAAATGAAACGCAACAAATACGAAACGATTGCATTCTCAAGAGTTACTACATCTAACAACATTTTTATATCAATCACTGAAAATGAAACGCACCAAATACGAGACGATTGCATTCTAACATCCAACACTCTATACAAATACGTACTGTAGATTGTTGTAACTGTGTTCCATTGTAACTTAACTGTGTGTTTTTACAAAATTTTTGCGATTTTATAACATTTTGTAAAAAAATCGGCTTTTTTTGCGAATTCTTCGCATGGGTTCACTGGTCATTCTTTAATAGTTGTTGAAGTAGATTGTAGATTTTTACTTAAAAAACTATAAACAACTAAAATTTTGACTATCCCGATTTTGATTCATGGACGTTCCTATCAACAATTGGTTAATATATATCCCTAACAATTTGGTATATCAATATTGGTACAATAAAAATGCATATACTTTGCCAATTCTTCAATCTAAGGTTTTTCAATTGAAAAAAATATAGACACCCTTGATCCACTATTCGTTTATGTAACATACCGGATTATCCTTTACAAATCAAGCTAAATTTAATTATTTTTATCTAAAATTAATTTTCTAATTAGAAACTGCGTACAGGAATCTCAAATGATTAGCATTCTGTTATGTATCATTTCAGATTATCCGCCATTAATCGCGGTAGATTCTTTTTAAAAGATATATAAAGTAGATTTTTAAATAAAAATATGCTTACGTCAATGATGAACGTCTCGATTGTCCGATATTTAAATGTAAATTTAATTTGAATATTTTAATTATAAACGATGTGCATAGATTCCGAATCGTCCCATATTGCGTTTTATAATATGCTACATTATCCATCACTGATTGCGATGCATTTATTTTTTTAAGCGTATTTTCAATTTCAAGTAGAACCTTGATTATTAAACATTCGTTTATGTAACATTCTAGATTATACGTAGCTATTCGTGATATATTTAATCATATTTATCTAAAAACATTCGTAGAGTTTTAATTAAAAAAGTGCGTGCAACAATCTCAATTGTTTAACATTGAGTTACATGACATTTCGGATTATTCATCATTAATCACAGTAGAAAATATTTTTTAATAAAAAGAAGAGATAAAAAAAAAAATCTAGCAATCTACCAAAATCTACCCTTCTCAACTGTCGGATATTTAAATAAAATTTTAGTTACTTTTTATCCAGATTTTTAGTCACTGATTACGATAGACTCAATTTTTATTGTGTATTTTAACTATAAAACCCCGTCGCCCAGAAGATTCTGTATCGTCTGATATTTAGTTTTATAATATTGTGAATTATTTATCACTGATCGTGGTACATTTATTTACTTTTTAATCTAAATTGCATTCTTAAATAAAAAAACTAAGCACAGTTTACTCTGGATTAATTGATATTTCGTTGTGCAGCATTCTAGATTATCCGTCACTGATGAGCATTTCTTTACTTTTCACTGAGACTGTAGGCACTGCTTTTATATGAGCTACAATTGGTAACAGGAAGTGGCAACTAGTGGTGAGACTTTTTTTTTCTGAGCAGTCACAAAGAAAATATTTCCTTTTAGTTTGCATTTGCAATCGCGTACCATATCCCTATAGGAACTTTGCGCCACTTAAATCCATCCTTCCATCCTTTTTACTCCGCGTAAAGATTGCACCAGACAAGTTGGAACCTCATCTTCTAGTTTGACTCTTCTATTTTTCTAATTGTGACTTCATAAAGCATTTATATGTGAGTGTCTCTTCATTAGACAAAATTCTTCTCATTAAATTTTTAGATAAATTTTCATTTAAGGAGCATTTTAGTTTTTCGTCTACATTTAACCCATTAAAGCCGGAATTCTTTTTCTCTTTAAAATGCGCAAAAATTGCATTTCATAACAGTTTTTCAAAATGGAAACTTTATTCTCCTTTTATTACGGAGTTTTTGTCATCAGATAAAGAGAATATTTCTCTTAAAATATACTGGTATACAAACAACAAAATGGATGGCAGTTATTCCGGTACCATATGGTACCAGTAGGATTTAATGGGTTAAGTAAACGCATTATTGCTGAAGTACTATTTTTGACATGAACATTTCTAATAGTCCGCAATATAACAGGTGTCTATAAAGTTCTCATACGATTTCAAAATGCTGTTTTGACTTTAAAATAAACAATAAAACTTACTACAAAATGTTTAAAAAAATGAATTTAGTATTCGACGAAATGGTTGCAAATGTTCAATGTAGCCTTTTCCAGTCGTCACACGTCAGGTCTATAGTCAAATTTTTCCCATACCATGCTTAACTTGTCAACCATTGCAGAACTAACTGTTGTTGTAATATGTACCTTCGTCTCATCCAGAGTGTTTGGTAAAGGAGGCACATAGACTAAATCTATGATGAACTGTTGACGTGCGGCCGGAGCATTTGTGAGCATTTCATTGAAAATTTATATAATTACAGTTATGTTGCATTTAGTAACATTTTTTTTTATTATTTAGTTAAAGTCAATAAAACAATTTGAAACAGGATGAAGACTTTAGAGACACCCAGTATATCCAGTACGTTAAAAATTTCTCGCATCTCGAAAAGTCTCTAATGATTTTTGCAAATATCATCATGAGGTACGTCAATAACAGGTGTATTTCAATAATATTAGATAGACTAAATGTGAAGGTTATTGTTATAGACATTTATACCACATTCTACTGATACGGGAGATCGCATCTCTTAGCGTCTCACCTGTGTCGCTGCTAGTGCAAGTGCGAAATAAATTTAGTATTCCAATCTCAAACAGCCAGAGATTATAAACATACAGTCCACCCATGCTATTATTAAAGACAATTGATGCTGAACTTATTGTAAGTATTACTCGTACTGTTGTAGTATAGGCTGTATAATGATCAAGCAGGGCGGTCGCTCTGCCAAGCCAAGCTTAAAAAAAAAACGCCACACAAACAACGCCAAGAACTGAACTAGACCGCTACTGCTTATTTACAGGAATCAACTTCGCAATGTTAAATCGACAAAACATGCCAGATTAAAATATCAGATATATAATAAACCAAGCGTCGCCGAAATAAAAAACGAAAACTAGAAGAATCTAATGAAGAATTTCTTCAATTTAAGACCAAACTCATCTTCATAAGTGATTTATAAACAGAAATATAGATTTTTTTTTTAAACGTCGAGTTACTTACAATGATCACTTTTTTCTTCGTCAAACTTTTTTTTTCAAACAACCTACAGACCTTAATATTCGGCAGAATAAAAAAAGGATTGCATTTTTGGACAATTAATTACGTAATCTATGTGCTTTTATAAAATTCAGTGTAAAAAAATATTATTTTCTATCCTTAATTAGCAAAAAACTGTTAATTAACTTGGCGATTAAAAAATTATGCCAAAACCGAGATAAAACCCGCCAACGACCATGTACCATCTGTATTAAAATAGCACAAATCAGTTACAGGTTATAATATAACCACATCAAATTTCATCTGCAATTCAGCCATTTTCTTCTGAAGATATTTTTTTTTTAAATAAAACTTCACAATTATAAGAACACATATTTTATCAAATAATTAAATATGATTGCAAACTGTGGCAGATGATTGTTTCTAACATGAATAAGTATGAGAAATTGCCGGTTACGAATATGGATCTGGGTAGCTCAGTCGCAGAGCGTCGGCATGGTACGCATAAGGTCCCAGGTTCGAGTCCAGGCCCAGGTCAATTTTTAACTCATGTTTGTTTAGTGTATTTAATTGTCTGATAAAATGCGTGTTCTTATAAATATTGTAAAATAAAGTAATCAGACGTAGTGTTTATGCTTTAAAAATATTTTAAATATATAATTTACGTTTTTAGAAAGATCTTTAAAAATAAATTAGTTTTTGAGGGAAGATGTACCTTCTAAAATGTATACATTAAGAGTTATCGCCATTTAAAATTTCTTTCCAAACGTAAACAAAAATTTTGAAATGAATTAAATGTGATTCATTTATTTCTAAAAATAAAAAAACACGGTAAAGGACAGGCATTTCGTTCGCAGGAATACCTTTCACGTCATCTACTATATATACGAGGCTAGCGAAAAAGAAAGGCTACCGCGGTGCTTTACGCGTATCATTTTTTACAGACCGCGGGATTCACGTGAGGCTCGAATCCACCAATGCAGGTGTACGAAAAGAGCATCACGTCACTCTAGCGGTCTGTAAAAAAAAGATAAGTGGAACGCACCGCGGTAGCCTGTCTTTTTCGTTAGCCTCGCTATATATATAAAACACAAACGGAAATTTCGTTCCGTTCCTTTATAACTCGAGATCTGCTGAATGGAATTTGATGGAACTTGCACTGTTCGAGAGATAATTTTTCAGGGAAGGTTTTAGTATGTAACACTACTAACGTATGAACACGTAGTATTCGTAACACGTAGTATTAGTACGTAGTATTAGTACACGTAACACGTAAAGTATGTAACACTTCTACGTATAATAGCTATCGAATTATGATAGAAAGTTCTGTTATTTTGGCCGAAAAGGTTACCATTGCTAATTTTTTGGCGATCATTACTGTTGCAGAAAGAAATAAAAAGGCTATACATCTCGAAAAATAAAAGAAAAACTGTTACTAATTTTATTTAAAAAAAAAAAAAAAGAAAGAAAGAAAGAAAAAAAAAAGAGTTTTGATGAGAGAATATTATAAAACGAAAATATTTAATTTAAAAATGATTAGAAATGTTCATAATGCTTAAAACATTATTCAAGGGGCAAGATTTCTATTGAAACAAATTTGGCGATTTATCTTTTGTTTTTGGCGATTTTGATTTTACTTTTGACCCCAAACAGTTTGATTTTAAGCCAAAAAGTGTCTTTTTTTGTTGCAGAAAGAATTGAAATGGCTATACATCTGGAAAAATAAAAGAAAAAACTGTTACTAATTTTATTTTTTTTAAAAAGAAAGAAAAGAAAAAAAAGAAAAACAGTTTTGATGAGAGATTTTAGGCCAAAAGGTGTTTTTTTTTTTTCAAGTGTACGACTGCATTTTCGCAGTATTTTTTTTTTTTTTGGTACTTTTTGGTTAGCCGGGCGCCAGTGATATATATATATATACACACACATATATAGACATATATCTACACAAATACATGTATATACATATATATATATATATATATATATATGTGTGTGTGTGTGTGTGTGTGTGTGTGTGTGTGTTCATATATCACTGGTGCCCGGCTAACGAAAAAGTACCTTTTTTTATTCAAATGCAAACTATATTAATGGCAATATACTTCTATTTACTTCTACATATATGAAATTTCGTTCCGGCTGCTTATAACTCGAGTTCTGCTGAATGCATTTTCGTAGAACTTAAACTAAGAAAATTTTTAAGGGAAGGTTTTAATGTATAACATATCGTTCTACGTAGCTTAGTTATATAATTATTCTGGGAAGTTCTATAATCAGATCAATCCGATTATGAAAGATTAGCCTTTTTAAAAGATTTTGCCGAATGTATTTCGATGGAACCTATACTGTTAAATAATTTTCTAGGGAACGTTTTATTATATAACGTTGCTTAGTTCTAGAATTATAGGGGGAAATTCGAAAATCGGGTGACCATTGTTTTAATCAAATATTAGCCTTTTCAATATTTGATTCCGATTATGAAAGATTAGCTTTTTAAAAGAGTTCTACTGAACGGATTTTGATGAGAATTGTATTGTTAGTTAGATGCTATTTCAGAAATGGTGTTAATGTACTATATATTGTCCTACGTTGCTTAGTCCAACAGTTATGTGTGAAGGTTATATAGTCAAGTGAACCCGATTCCGAAATATTAGCCTTTTTGATAGTTTTTACTGGGCGTATTTTTTGCGACTTGCATTGTTAAGTAGATAATTTGTAAGGATTGTTTTAGTATATTTTATATCGTTTTGTTGTTTTAGAATTATGTGGAAAAGTTCAATAATCAGATTATCAAAGATTAGCCTTTATAAAAACTTCTTCTGAATGGATTTTGTTAGTTAATTTGTTTGCATTGTTATTTCGATAATTTTTAGTGATGGTTTTAGTATATTGCATATAGTTTTATCATTGTTTATCAAAGCCTAACTGTAAATGACCAAATAAAAGAGTTTGTTCTTAACAGCTAAAATTTTGACTGCACATTAGAAAATATAATAGCGCAATCGCGTCATTTTTTAGTAATGTGAATGATATTCCACGTAAATATACAGATTGCTTTCAAATACAAGGTCAAATTAAACGATATATTTCGTTTGATTCAGGGTTCATTTGTAGAAGCCGACCAGTGCAGTGGGCGCAGCGGGCGTAGCTTGCTAGTTTTCCTATAAATTAATGAAATCCAGTTGTTAAATTATTTTTGTTTTAGAAGTGAAGTTTCCATTTAAATTTATTGTAACAGTACAATGTTTAATTGAATAAAATAAGGTAAATCTAAGAAATTGCTAAGAAATTCCAAACATGCACAGGGCAACGCAAAAAAAAATAAAATAATAATAAACAAAAAATAAAAAATAGATAAATAAATAAATAAATAAATAAAAATCAGTTTTCAGAAATTCTAAAAATTGTTCCGCTATTCATATTATGTATCTTCGGGGTCCATCCTCCCAGTTTCAGCCCTCCCACCCAAAGGGGGCACTTTTCTAAATTTTGCCGACACCTCTCATGTGATATATCGTTGGAAAAGTCTGTGAACGCTTAATCATAATATGCAGGGGGGGGGGGGTATTTTCTAAATTTTGCACATACCCCTCATGTCATACATCGTTGGAAAGGTCTGTGACCGCTTAATCCTATTATGCGTCTCCGGTGTTCATCCCCTCTTTTGCCCCCCAAGCGCGATTAGCTTTCACCACCAGGGGATGCTTTCCTATATCTGTTCCTACGAGTCGGATCACGACGGGGTATGGCTCATTCGACTCGACATCAATCGAGCTTTCCGATTTTAGTTCGTTTTTTCACCACCAGGGGGCACTTTTCTATCTCTGGTTCTATGGGCTAGATCACGACGGGGTACAGTTCATTCGACTCGACATCTGTAGCCTTAACGATTTCAGTGCCCGAGGTTCATACAGAACAGATTGCGCTACCTGGTGGTGGAAGATGGAACTTGAGCGTGCGCAGCACGACTGCTATACGGTGCCGAAGGCAGCGGGGACCCGTGTCGGAAGTTAGTTTGGTTAGAGGTTTATACTATTCGATGTGCAAATTAAGGGATTATCCGGTGCCGAAGACAGCGGAGAACCAGGTCGGAGGTTCGTTCGGTTCGAGGTTTATCTTATTCGAGGTTTTACAAGATTCGAGGCCCCGATATAAATTAGGGGTCCACTAGCGGGCGAAGCCAGCTAGTGCTAATAATAAAAGAGCGTGATATCACGTTTGATTTCAAATGCAGCGCTGACACGCTATGTACGTATTGCATTTTTATTCATTTCATCGATAAGTCAGTGATATTTTTTAACGGGGGATAACAAGTATTATAACAAGCTACATTTAGTATGTTGTTATTAGTTTAATTTAAAAATCTACTGGTATTTCTAGTTAACCTTTTAAACAATGACTGAAAGTAAAATGTAATTTTAAATTATTTCTCATGTTTAGATTATTTAAATTATGTTTATTCTGTTTAAAAAAAAAGAAATGATATCTACAAAAACAACTTTTCAAAAGTAAAAAAAAAGCCAAGCGTACTAAAAAAAAAAAAAAGTTGTGGCTAAAAAATGGTGTGATATCAAATTTCCAAGCTATTATATTACTTTTTAAACTTTTTTCCATTAAATAAGTTATCATATATATAAGTCGAGTGCCTACGTATATGTTAATAGAAATCGTTTTCTCCTGTACTAAATACATCCTAACGAGTTTCTGAAAATTCAATTTTTTTCAAATTATGCATGATGGGCTTGGCGGCCATCTTTTCATATTTCTAAGCACCCAAATTTCTAAAGTAAAAGCGTAATATGTTTGCAATGTAATATGTTTATAACAATTTCGAACTTCAGATTTTAACTACGGACAGATAAATTAGATAAGACTGATATTTTGAGAAATTGATTTTTACTAGTTTGAAATTATTAATTACTGTAAAAAATAAATCATAAGATGAATCTTTAAGATAAGTCATCATTATCTTAAGACACAATTTTCAGATCATACAAATCTATAAATGAAACGCTTAAAATATTTGCTTAAATAACAATTTTGAACTTCGGATTTTAACGACGGATTTGGATGCTTAGAATTTTGTGAATAATATGCAAAGATGGCCGCCAAGCCCATCATGCATAATTTGAAAAAAATTGAATTTTCAGAAACTCGTTAGGATGTATTTAGTACAGGAGAAAACGATTTCTATTAACATATACGTAGGCACTCGACTTATATATATGATAATTTATTTAATGGAAAAAAGTTTAAAAAGTAATATAATAGCTTGGAAATTTGATATCACACCATTTTTTAGCCACAACTTTTTTTTTTTTTTTTTTTTTTTTTACGCTTGGCTTTTTTTTTTACTTTTGAAAAGTTGTTTTTGTAGATAATATCTTTCTTCCTCCATAAAAAATAAAAAATGCCCAATCCTAATTGGTTCACTTTCCCAATTTCTTATTGAAATGGTGCTTTTATAAATGGTTATTTTTCAACATTCCGAGTTGAATTATTTATGTCAAAGCTCTAAATGCTCCTTTGGAGGCTTACGTTATACCATGTTGTATGTATGCACTGCAGCACCTGGTCAAGTGAGCCAATAATAAATTGCTCCAGAAACAAAAGACACAATTCTTCCTAATTTTCGTAGAAGTTAAAGAGGATTTTTCCATGATATTTCTTTTTATCCTCAATCCTGTCTATTAATCAGCTGGCGCATTAGTTTGAAAATGAAGATGGAGGCCTTATTTAGAAAATATACATTCCAAAAAAGGAAAAAATATTTTTAAAACAAAATCTGTAGATATATAGAGCATTCCTAATAATTTCTAAGAAAATACAATTAGAGCAAAATCTACATTTCCTTAACGTCATTTAATTTTTCAGATAACTTACTTTTCCATATCTAAATAATTGTGCAAGAAATTAATTACACTATCTCAAGTATTATAATAATTTTATTTCATTAATTCTCATCCCAGATCTTTTCCCAAATTAAGTTATAGTCTCCACATTTTTAAAAGCATTTTATTCAAATTTATAGAGGCCTTCTTTATCACTTGGAAATGATAAGAAAGAAATATCTTGTAAAAGAGAACCAAAATTTAATAAATTTCTAAAACGTTGAGAAAAAAAAAATAAGCTAGGCAACCGAAGCACTTTTAAATAGCTTTCCGAAGATATTTATAGACTGAATTTTTTCCGAGCAAAGAGATATTTTATTATCTGCGTATGTCAAACTTTATTAAAAAATTAATTTATTTTTGCCTTCAACTATGATATTTTTTTCCAACAGAATTTTCCTTATTAATGAGATTTTTATTTTTAATTCATAGTTTAGGGAATTATTTATATTGATAATCTGAGCTTGTAGAACATGCATCTAAATAAGTTTATTTTCTGTATAGCTTTGTAAATTAAAATTATTTTAGATTTGTTTGTTTTTATGTTTTTGAAGAAAAAAATATTTATTTCTACAAAAGCAGCGTTTCAATTTAGGAAATCTAATTGAAGTTATTTATAACTCTTGAATTTCTGAATGGTTGAAAGAAATTCTATAAAAGTTATAAAAATGTAATATGTTGTAGAATAAAAAATAATTTTTGTAATCAAATGCTTGGCACTGTTCGAATTCTTAAAGAGGAGATTATGGGGGAGTTGTGTTCATTTATGCATATAGAAGAGTTATCGTGGGAAGTAAGTTCAGGGGGTGATTATTGAGAAGATGTCGAAGTTGGCGAATCCTTTGGAAAGACATAAAGGATTTACTTTTACGGAGTGAAACAATTTGTTAAAACAAGAAGGTATAGTGGCACTTGGTTGTTTTGGCAATCCGCAGAGTGCGTTTCCTGGGTACTGAAGTACTGAACCGGAGTGTAGTTTTTCCTTTTATCTTGTATGATGAAGCAAAGAAGACGAAAATCACATCATTAGAGTTAATAGTCTTTAATTGGAGAAACATGTCACAATTCACAATCTTCCACAATAGTGAGATTTTGATCAATCAAAGTTTCAGATTTTTAAATGAATCTGATGAATATTGGTGAGGTGACATTTTAAATTTAAAGTCAGGGGTGAAGAACACAAACATAATCCAAAGAATAATCCAGAAATGCTGTTGAACGGGTCCGATCAAGTTCACGTAATCCAAAGAGTTTTAAGAACATCAAGGTGATTTTTCGTTATAAAACCAAAGGGTGGCCAAAGGGGCCAAGATATTTTTAGATGTTTAGGAGATGAAGTTCAGAGGGCAAGTGTCCTATCCGATATGAAAGCGGGCGCAAAGATAACACGCCAAGCTAGTTACATTTCAAGCCAAGAGAATCGCATTTTTTGCGTGGGAAATGTAACCGTTACATATACAGCATATCAACTTCATAATTGACGTCATTGGAAGGGAAAAAATCTTTTGGCGAAGATTGCACTTTGGCTAAAAAGAGAGATTAAGAATTTTACCGTTAATTATTGTTTTGGGAACAGGGTTTTCGAGGAATGCAGCAAAGGCGCCGTTTAAATGTTATAGACATCTGGATACAATATGCAAGACAAAGCTGACCATGAAAAGGAAAACATTTTATGCCTTGTATAATTTCATTTCTTTTGATATGTGGGAGACCGAATAAGTACGTTAATGATAATTTAAAAACAATATGCATGATTTTGACTAAAAGTCTTTCGTTGAAAGAGAAAGATAAAAAGGGTGCGCTTTTTAACAGCCGGGAATGTATATGAATTACGATTATGCAGAAAGGGGAAAATATATTTGATAAAATACATAAAATATAGATTGCTTTAATTTTTTGAAAGGAATATATATGGTATCTTTACCATAGAGATAATCAAATCACTAAAATATATTCTCTACATATTCTATATTTAATTTACTTAATAAAATTCGGTGTTTAATAAAATACGGTTATGTTTGATAAAAAAAAAAATGTTTTACTTACTGGTAGGCTGAACTTTTACTTTAATATTTTGCATATGTATTAGTGCTGTAAAACAGTGACTGATAATTTTGAAAGCTGGTGTCTTTTTCAAAACTATTAAATAAAATACATTTTCTGAAATATTTCTAGTTTTAAAAAACGCTTTATTTAGATTTGATTATTTGATTTTTCTTCTTTATGTCACAGTCTTTTTATTATTATTATTATTATTATTATTATTATTATTATTATTATTATTAGTTAACTAGGTAACATATTAATTATATAGCCATATTTAAAATTCTTTCCTTCCCAAACTATGATGTATATTATTTTTAAAAAAATAACAGATGAAGTAAATAATTTAATAAACAATTAACTTTGTTTGTGTGAAAAAGTAATCTTTAAATAACGAATCATAGTAAGAAAATATTCGTTTTCGATTTAGTCAGATTTCTGTAATACTTAAAATATAAGATGATCCAAACAAAATTTAGTAAAATATCAGTATAGACAGTAACACAAAGCAGCTTTTTCATTTTAAAAAAGAAACAAGAACGAAAAATCATGCGTCAAGCATAGATTATGTAACACTTTCCAACGCTTCCAAAATAATTTTACGAATCATACTCTTTTATAAGCTAAAAGATAACATCTAAGTAATCCGAATACTTTATTCAGCCCTGTATAGGATCTATAGATTTGTATATATACTACATAGGATGCTAAATTTTAGTTCAGTTAGGAAACACGTAGCACAGTTTAAAATTCTCCGTCTGGAGTTAAATAATACGGAAATGTGTTCCCGAACTTTTGTACTTCCCTGTATAGGATCTACAGAATTTATACACACCACGTAATATACAAAAAGCGATTTAAAATTAAAATCGCATTCAGTAACTTAAAACGCACTTCCAGGAATTATTGTTAACATACAGTAGAGAATTCTTTTGTGTGTCCCTGTAAATGAACGATGACTGCTATACACACAATATTCTGTAGTAAGTCTCTTGTAATGAACCTTATATAAATTTCAATGCGTTTAAAATAGTGAAACATTATTTAAATAAACCGCAGACGATTTTTCTCCATAGACGTAATGTAACGGAATTCTTTTGACTGTCCCTGTAAAGTAAGTATAAGTGCTATGCACACCCTATTCCATATTAAGCTTCTTCTAATGCACCTTAGTGATATATATAAATTTCAATGCGTTTAAAGTATTGAAACATTATTTAAATAAACCGCAAATGATTTTTCCCCATAGACCGCAATGTAACGGAATTCTTTTGAGTGTCCCTGTAAAAAAACTATAAGTGCTACACACTTCCGTTGAAATAGGGAACATGCTATAGATAACGATTATAACATATAAAATTTGCAGGGCAATCCGAGCATATTTACGGGAGTTAGAGCACGGACAGACGGCAGACGGCAGACGGCAGACGGCCAGACGGCCAGACGGCAGACGGCCAGACGGCCAGACAAACCGAAGTCATAAACACTTTTCAACTAGGTTGGAAAGTGTTAAAAAGAAAAAAAATGGAATGTTTATATTAAACTATAACAAATTATAACACCTTGTAATGATATGCTTCTTCTAATTGCTAAAAGCCATAAAATAAAAATATTATAAACAGTAAAATAAGTTTTATTAGACTGTTGACATGTTTCGGCTCCATCGGAGCCATTATCAAAACAAATAAGATTATTCTATAGTTGCACAGTCTATGGAGTTATTATTTAAAGCGCTATCATTTAATTTTTCACGTTACTTTTTTTCAAATTACGCACGTTATTTTTTATTTTTACGTGGATGTTTATTTCCATTTTTGCAACGATGGAGTAACTCGAGCCACAATATTAGTAAGATAAATGATGCTGCATCGTTACATATTGTATCTTTACGCGTTACATATTGTATCTTTACGCGTTACAATTTCTATGGTTTCTCTTATAATGGATGGATAGTATAGATAAAAACCATCCAAATAAATTTCAATGAAAATAAGATAATTTTCCCCTAACTAAAAAAATGTATGTTCTGTACAATGGTCAATATGTTCTGTAGCCCGGGAAGCCCGGGATGGATCCTCTCGATTTATTTAAAAAAAAAAAAAAAAAAAAAAAAAAACATAAATATACATCTGTACAATAAAGATCAAAGAGCTTCCAATTTATATATGTGAAATGCACCTAATTAATATAACAAAATTATAAATATTTATATAATTATAAGAAAATTGCAGATGCTTGTTTAATCACAATAAAAACCTCTAAAGGCTGTTTAATTGTAATAAAATAATTAAAATTAATTTACTTATTTCGAAATAACTGAGGTTTATTTAAGTATCACATATATTCAGTATGGTAGCTGTTGTTATTCCTTGTTTGAAATATGTTTATGAATTTGTGGCTCCAATGATGCTATTGCAAGACTAAAAAGCGTTTTTCTTTCGAGCTGAAATCGGTATCGAGTTTTAATTGCTATTGCCGATGAAAATACATTTCCGCATGTTATTGACAACTAAATTAAATTTCCCATTGCTTTTGTACTCAGAATTCACCAATAGCAATTCGCCTTTTATGTATAATAATAAATAACAACTTCTTTTAATCTAACTAAGGGGATTCAAACCGGGCTTCCCGTGTTACAGAACATAGGAAAAAAATATTTATTTATTTATTATTGTTATTGAAAACTGTAATAGATTTTTTTTTAATTTGATATATTTTTTAAATTACACATTAACAACACCAAAAAGCATTTTTGTATGAAAACTATCAATTATGTATTCAGATAAAGTTTTTTAGATTTATTAAAAGCGATACTTTCGTATTAGCAACGTGCCAGGAGTTAATCGCCAAATATCGCTACTTACAGGAACTTTTTTAATTCTAACACTTTCAGTGGTTAAGCGCGTACTTCGATTACATGTCTGTTAAATTTGCGTTTTATTTATATTATTTTATTTATTTACTGGTGAAGTTTTAATTACGTCATAGAATATGAACCGGAAACATATGCTGAGCTATTTATATTTATTTAAGTGCAAATGGTTTAAACTTTCATAATCGGGCTGCTCGCGATAGTAATAGATTCTCTTTAAAAAAATCTTGCTTGAAAATTGTTTTAAAAATCATAAAATATCAGCAAATTGGCATAGAGTTTCCAAACAAGTTACATTTCATAGAATATTTATTTTCCTATTCGACGGTATAAAACTTGAAATTGTGCGATGTTTAAAAGTTAAAAAATTTCAGTAAAAGCGAAATTTATTAGTCAGGTAGTGCCACCTTCAATATGACATCAGTGTTAAACACGGTTTATTAAGTATTACATATTTTAATATGGTAACTGTTCCTTCTTGTTTGAAGTGCTTTATAATATAGATTACCAATGCCTGCTATAATTTAAGTTTCCTAAACGAAGCATATAAAAATTCCTAAACCTAAGGATTTCTTAGAAATTATTTTTTTACTATTAATATAAAACATAAAAAATTCTAATAATGTCGAAACCTTTTCACGGACTGCCAAAGCTTTTTCGTGGATCACTGGTGGTCCACGGACCGCCGCCGGTTAAAGACCATTGGTTCACTGCAAAAAAAAAAAAAAGTGTTGATTTAACATTATAATACTGGCGCCCCAGCTGCCAGTATTATACCGTAAAATTAACAGTAATAAACAGTAAAATAAGCAGTAATACACTACTGTACATGCGCGGTAGCGCATTACTGCTTATTTTACTGCTTATTTTACTGCTTATTACTGTTAATTTTACGGTATAACACTAGCAGCTGAGGTGCCAGTGTTATACTGTCAAGTCAACACTTTTTTTTTTTTTTTGCAGTGCTTAAATAGCGACAGGCAGCAGCTCTGGAATAGTAAAAAACCTAAATGTAACTATTCTGCCGATAATATTCTTTATTATTAAAAATTCTCATGATTTTCTGCGTATTTCTCTCGAACCTGAATCGTTCTATTGTCTGTAATTTTCCAATTATTGATTGTTTTTTCCGAATATTTTCGATCACCCTTTTTTATTTTGTATAAAATAAAATAGCACCCATTGTATTTAAAAAAAAAATGGTGATTTTGATGAAATTATTGTTGTATTATAAAGTAAGGAATACCAAGCAGAATTCATTAACTAATAATGATCATAGTTGTACATTGTAAAAGTTGTTCCAGCTGAAGAAAAGAAAAAAGCGGGCAAGGCTCGTTTGCTCTATAAGTTTTAGATTAGGGCAGATCCCTTAATTGAAATTTATTTATATTTTGAATGACACAAATGAAAACTATAAGTAAATATACTCTATTTAATTTAAAAGATAATTACTTGTAAAAGTATACCATAAATGCTGGCAAAAATAATTATTAATTACATGCTATATTTTCTTACGGAAGAATTGTTGAATAGTAAACCCAATTCATGGTTAATTACAACTACTGAAATCTAAATTTCTGAACGTTTGCAAATTTTCTAAGTCGTAAAAGATAACAAAACCAGAGAATGTTTGATGAATATTCTCGTTTAAAGTATCTAAATAAAATTTTTAGCTTTAGTTATTTCTTCAACTATTTATTGTTAGATTTTTTTTATTAAAAAAAATCTACATTTCTTCAAGGTACTGTGCTATAATCTTAAAATAAATCTCATACTAAGAGCTATTTTACGTACAATTACTTATAAATTTATGAAGTGCCAAAGGTTTAAAAAAGTGCTTTTAATTAAAATTTTATGATATAGAATATAAGTAATGGGATTTTTTTTACTTTTCCCGCTTTCTTTATTAAGAAAATGCTGTTAAATTTATTTTGAGAAAATCACGGCACTGCTAATCAATCGCGTCGAAATATAGCTGATAGTCATTTTGATCTGCAATTTGATCATTTTATCTTTCACATTAACAAAGGATTAAAAATACAATAATTAATTCTCAGGTACGTTCCGATAAAGAAAAAGTATAATTAAAGATAATTTCTAGTACTTTCCTAAAAGAAATGAAATATGATTAACGAAGTATTTAGTTTTCAAAAAGGAAAAGTTTTTGTGTATAAGTGGACTGTTCTTTTGACTCTCATTTTACGAAATGATCTGAAAAGAAAAACGTTTTATTATAATTAAAGAACCCGAGTGATGAAGAGCAAAACAATATTGAATTACTGTTCCAAATATATTTAATTCTTTTCGCTTCCGGTATACGATCAATACCACTAAGTTTTAGTATCAAAATTCGCTTATATTGAACATATTAATTAGAATTATTGTATTTTTCTTCTATCTCAATTTTATCAACCTTTTTATTGTCGCGGGCATTTTTGACCTTCATATAACCCCTTCGCAGGCACTTATCCCTCCACACACACATACAATATATATTTATATGCATATTATTGTACATTACACATTCATTCATACACAATCCAACTTATATAGATTTAGAGGTTGCATAATTTTTATGTATTTTTACTAAAATACGCTTAATTAAAATAAACATAAAATAAAGACATAATTTAATTTATATTTAACGAAATCAGTGTTTTGAAAATTAGATTACAACAAGAGAAATCCTTATTCTGGTATAAGCACAAGAAAATTCTGAAAAATATATGTATATGAGGTGTATAAAAAAATTCTACCCGTTTTCGGCAACTTTCTTTCATTAAAAAAATTAAGTGAAATACAAACATCAATTAATATAGACTCTATTAGCTTCTGCTACCTTTTGCCAATGCTCAAATAGCTGTGTTCCGTGGCGAAAAAAGGCTTTATCTTTCGGCGCTATGAATTCATCTACTGTTTTTCTCTCCTCATTTTCAATCTCAAATTACTGTTTTGCTAAGCTGTTTTGTAATGCGCTAAAAAGCTGGTAATTGCATGGTGCATTGTTTACAGTTTGGCAGGACAGTGAACTTCTGTGCACCCTGACGTTGTCGTGCTGCAGTATCAATGGCATTGATAGTATCGCCACCTGTGTTCAGTATAAGGTCTCTTTTCTTATATTTTCTCTATCAAACGATTTAACTGAAAGGCATAACGTTAACCATTAATAGTTTCTTCTTGTTTGATTAGCTCGTAATCCTCTCCCCCATTTATCTCACCAAATACAGAGCATTAGTTTTTTATTATATTCGAACTTAATATCTTGCGCATATGTAACATGTTTTTTTGAGTACGATCAGCTGTGTTTTCTTGTACAAGAAGTAATAACCTACGCATCCTATTTCAAGTAACAGCATGTAATGAAAATTCGTTGAAATTTTATGTACGTCTAATACAAAACAAAACTAATAAATCCCAAGTGAAAATCTATGAGCATCTGAGGGCTTTCCTGCATTTTTATAAAAATATTTGTAAAACTTAAATTAACCCTTCTTTGCATGAGTTTTTCTTTTACAATTGTGTTTTTTTTATACATATATTAAATATTAGACACCAGAAATTTTAAGATAGATTTTTAACTTTGTTCAGCAACATAGTTCACGGGAAATTTACTGGATTAATATTTCTATATAAATATAGTGGTGGCGAAAAAGTTGATTTATTTATTAAAAGTTAAATAAACAGTGATGGAAATTTACATCACTATGCAATTGAGGGTTAATTTAAATTTTATTTCCCCGTTTTTTTTCTAAAATACACTTCATTTCTCTTTCTTTTACATATATCTAAAAATACATTTTTGTTAAAAATATTTTTGTCTAAAGGCCATTTAACTTGTTTCTGGGAAACATAAAAATACGGGCAAAACGCTTAGAGGATTAAATAATGTGAAGAGGTAAGGAACGGTAAATATATATGACTTATTACAGGTGGAAAAGGTGACAAAACTCTTTTGAAAATACAAAGAATACAAAGAATGTCGAAAAATTCTGTGTTTCTGACTTTTTCATTATTTTTTTTTTCACAATAGTTTTATATCAGGAAAAAATCCTTACAGATTGAAAACATTCATTTTTCAATCCATCAAAATCATATAATTTTATGAAAAAAATACATATTTGCGTGCATATAAATTTCTGGGAATTTCAAGAGCTCAAGAACGAGGTTGACTGTTATGCGGATTTCAATGACATTATACGACAGATTTTTTTTTCCCGAAAATTAACAAAATATTGCGTATGTAGAATATATATTATTTTTATTCCAGAGTTTGCATTTTTGTGTAACTATTGGTTAGTTTTAAAAGTGGTAAAGTAATAGAAAAGAAATTTTGCAACTTGCAATTTTAATTTACTAATTTTGAGATTTTACATGCGAACGGTCGGAGAATTTGTGAAGTTTGAAAACAAACTGTTGTAAGTTTACGAAGTTTGCATAATGAGATTTTGATATTGTCTCATTAAAATACTTTTAGATTTCTCTGATCTTTGTAACACTCTCCCACACCCGCCTTCCTCCTTTTCTATTCTAAGAATAATGGCTGCATAAATAAGGAATCATTAAAACATTTTTTTAACAATAAAATATGTAATAGTGTATGTTCTGAAAGTAAGACATGTTCTATGAAAATGTTCTAACAAGAGAAAAGCATAAAGTAAGATCAGATTTTAAATTCTATGAGATCTAAGGTTAGAGTTGTAATGTGTGGCTGGAGTATTTTTTTTTAAACAGAAATCGAGTGAAGATAGTTTGTTATAATGATTATGTCAGCGTCATAATTTTGAGATTAAAGGTATTGTACCGATTTCCTTTTCGTATGAGGTCAGGTACCTTTTAATCAAAATCGAATTTTATTTCTCTTCACTCTTATTAAAGTTTTATTCCTATTTATTTTCATTAACTCGTATTACTTTAATTAATTTGTGCTGTTTAGGTATCGCTAAAAAAGTCATAAAAAATTTTCCTTACAAGTCATTTTATTAAAAATGGTTATTTTCAAACCTACGCTCATGTTATCATCAAAATGACTAACCATATATTCATTATATTTAGAGTATATATTCTTAGACCATGTTTGCTTATGTTGTTTAAAACTTTCTTAATTTCCAACTTCTATGCAATATTTATTTATTATTATTGAAAGAAAACGAAGTTTGATTCAATAATAACTTATTTTAATTCTTCTTGTCTAAGTGTTTTAAAAATAATTAGTTCCAGCTGAGTTATTTGAATATCCACACAATAAGGGAAACTGTCCTAAAATGACATGCCCTAAGGTAAAAGTGCTTCTGTTCATAAAATTTTTTTCTCATGCCCTTTATTTTTTACAAACTAACTTTGCGAGGTATATAAAATGCAATGCTTCCTTTTAAAAAGTAACAAATAAAGACACAACGTCATAATAACGATTTATATAAAATGCTGCACTATGTTATTTTATCTACAGTGCTGTCCTAAAATGACACACCCATAAGTTTTACTTGCATACATCACAAACAAAATTCTTTGCACAACAACAAACACCGGCACATTCACAATATGTCCACTTTGAACACTTAACATATTTTATCCACTTCACCTTCGGTTTCGAGTGACTGAATCAATCATTGTAAAAAAGACAGGCTTCATCATCATCATCATCATCATCATCGGCAGAAAGATCCATGTCTCCATCAATGGATGTAACAAAGCGAATTTTCCTCTTAGCCTGTGGAGCTGCTCGTCTTTAGTGTGAATTATGTTTATCAGCAGCTTTTGCTTTCGCTTCGGCAATATTAGGATTGCTAGTAAGAACTTTGGCACCTTCATGCTTCCTCCTTTTAGAGATGATCTAACATGATATGCACAAAGAAGTGGAGATACACTCATTGCCATAAAAATTTGCGCTCCAAGAAAAAGACGTCCAAATGAAACGAAATTTTACACGCGTAAGTGCTACTGTGATATAAGTAAGTGAGTATAAAACCAAAGAAAAAGGATCATTTATTGCAGGAAAAAGTACAAATGAACGGAATTTTAGTACTCTGTTGGACCCCCTCTAGCGCGAATGCACGATGCGATACGAGTGGGCATTGAGGCATACAAGTTCCGTATGATGTCCTGAGACATCTCGTTCCACAGTTGCTGTAAACGCGCCTCGAGTTCAACCAAACTCGTAGAGTGTCCAACTTGCCGTCCCAAATGATCCCAGATATGCTCGATTGGTGACAAATCTGGGTATCGAGTAGGCCAGGGAAGGGTGGTAATGTGGCGGAGGCAAGCTTGTGACATCCTTGCTGTGTGTGTCCGAGCATTGTCTTGCTGAAAAATGGCTCCTGGGAGCCCTGCCACGAGTGGCAATACATGTGGCTGAAGGATGTCCTGGACATACCGCTGGGCTGTCATTGTGCCACGGATCAATATTATGGATGACCGTGTATCGTAAGCAATGGCACCCCATACCTTCACACCAGCTGTGGGAGCGGAGTGTCGCTGTAAAGCGAAGGCAGGATTGGGGCGTTCACCACGGGGCCTCCACACACGAACACGATTGTCATCGCTGCTCAAATTGAATCTAGACTCGTCGTTGAAGAAGACCTGGTTACATTCCGTTGCAGTCCAATCCCGTCGTGCGCGACACCACTCCGAACGGAGGCGTCGGTGGGTGGGTGTTATTGGCAGCACACGTAATGGGCGCCGCGATACCAGATGTCCTTCAGCCAGGCGCCTTGCGATGGTTCGGGAAGACACAGGGGTTCGTAGTGAAGGTGCTGCATGTGTCTGGATAGCGGCCAATGAGGCAGTTGGCTCTACGCGTGCGTTTCGTATGATGTGACGGTCTTCTCGACGACTGGTCTGTCGGGGGCGTCCCGAGCCTGGTCGCCGTGTAAATGACGTCTCTTCAGTCCACTGGTCCCAACACCTCCTCATAGTAAAATCAGAACGGCCTACTTGACGAGCTACTCGCCGAGCTGACCACCCAGCTCCCATCATCCCGATGATTCTTTCCCTCTCGAACTCTGACAGCTGCTCATATTGTCTTCGATGGCTGCGTAACGGCATGTCTACCTCAGCGTTTCCTTTGCAAAAGAAAAGGTACACTCAGACAAGTTCTGCTTACCAGTTTTATACTCCAAGGAGAACGAAGTTCAACGCCCTCTAGTGGCATTACGCAATGCGCAATCACGCTGCATTTCTAATCATTTGTATATCTGCCTGATATGTACCTTCATGCCAAGTTTCGTTACGATCCCACAATTATTTCTTGGTGCGCAAATTTTTATGGCAATGAGTGTACATCGAGTTGCCTGATAAATGAAGATGATGAATTTACAGATGCTGCCGGTTGCAAAGATACACATGTCTTAGGAATATCAGAAACAGATGTAGTCGGCGCTGGAATTGAAGAAGGTGACATTTAAACTGTGAAAATGGGCGGATTAGGTCTAGATAGTCTGTTATCTGTAGAACTTGTGTTGCTGTCGTTACTTTCCTTATTTTCCAGTGGACTTTCTGTCACAACTGAAGCACAGAAAACATGATCGGGAAAAAAGTGTGGCGGTATGTCATTTTACTTGCAATAATCACCCTATTGTATATACAGAGGCAGTATTCGAGAAGATGTGCATTTATAAATTTTTGCATATACAGAAAATAATCTAAAAAGAAATACGTACTCACATTAAATTTCAGATATGTAATCACTGAAATGAAACAGGCGTGAATTAACACCAAAAATAATCCCAAGAAATTTCTGACGAAGATGTAAACAGTTTCTTTGTAAACAATGAAAAATACAAATTTTAGACCTTCGCCATTAAATGCTTATCGTTGAAGATCGATTTCAAAACATAACTGCGTATCGTTGAACGCTCACTTCTAGCGACAATATTAAGAAGGATAAGGTATATCATTTTACTTTAAAATGTCATTTTGGGACAGTTTCCAAGGCAATATTTTTTGGAAAATGAGCATATATTACGTAAACTTCAAATCAGCAAAAATTAAAGATTTAATTTCTTCAAAAGCAATTTAAATATTCCTTCAAAGTTTCTCTCTATTCTTAAAAAAAAGTAACTAATGCTGCTGCTGCTGCCGTAATTGAATGTATTGTCACCTTATCACTTTCTCAGCTTATACTGCAAAAACTTTTGCATATGAAAATATAAAAACTGGTAGTTTTATAAAGAAACGTATGATAAACACGCTGAAGTAGACAGCTTTACAATCTAAGAATTATTTTAAGCTTCAGTTATGTTGAAGTCGGTCAGGATAGTTCAATTAAATAAGTTTTATAAGATCAAAATCTATGCATAGCAATTTAACCATTTTTCCATGCACACACTTGACTAAATTGTGGTGTGCATAGTGTTCAATAACTTTTTTTAATTGTCAATTTTTGTAGGGTTTTTTTTTTTTCAATTTCCTATTCACAATTATTTCATTATCTGAATAGCGACTTAATTTATAGTTGGAAATAATCGTTTTGTACCGACTGTTGCCAGATTTTAAAAATCCAACATAATAATATTTACAAACACTTTTCAACTGAAAAATATATTTACACGTGAATAATAAAAAAGAACGAAAACTTTAAAATAATTAAATTATTGCGCGCAAAAAGCTTTTAAGGGTGAAAATTACGTCATATTTAAAACGATACATTTAAAAGTTTTATTAAAACGATTTTCTTATAGAGTCGCTATACAAGTATGGCAGCGTCATTTTTTACTGAACCATTTTATAAAGCTGATATTTATTTTTTTTAATGTGTAATTGATATTGCTTAATCAATCACGAAAAAAGCCGTCAACTGTCGCGATAGCGATTGCTTAGGCTTTAAGAATCGAAAAATACCTCAGTCTAAAGAAAATGAATAGCAACTCGATTACAGAAGATCGCCACTGGTCGTGATAATATAATTAAATCTTCTGTAATCGGGTAATCTTTTAAAAACAGAACAAATTAGCATGATTTTAGACCTTGCGGTGTCTGAACGTTGGTTGGCGAGTGTATCTCGTACGGAGAGGAAAGCAGAGAGTTCTTAAAAAGAGAGTTCAGAGTTCTTAAAAAAAAAAAAAAAAAAAAAAAAAAAAAAAGATGGTCTGATAGTTTTAAGATAATACGCTCTAAAGCATTAGTTAACATCGACATAAACATTACCATCCAAGATGTAGGCTAATATATTTTACTCAATATTTAATATTATTTTCGGTTCATGCATTAATTTCAGAGTTAAATGTTATGTATTCTGAAAATCAACACATATAGAGACAGCGTGTATTTTCTAGCAATTATTCCGAAAATTCTGAGAAATTGTTGTGATTACAAATTTAACTAGTATGTTGTAACCGTCAAAAACTTTTTTCAATATCATTCTAATATATTAATTTATAATAGTATCAACAATTATGAATATAAAGGAAAGCGCATTTCTTCAAATTTAACACGGAATAACTTTCGTCATTGAAATAAAAGAAGAACAGACCAATCTCGCCCGCTGTTGAGCATTAAAATTTAAAATTAGATCAAAATATACATTTATAATCATTAAATTAAAATATAAAATTTCGTGCATTTATACACAATAGAAAATAAGTTACAACTATAATGTTCAACGCAGAAAGCATATAGGCCTAATATTTCGTAATCGGCTTCACAGCCAAAAGTTGGTGCCAAAAAGGAGTTATTCTCGATACAATGTGATAAAAATTGTATGAGAGTTACAAGAATGGGGTAATAACACTGCAAACCACGTTTGCTAAATTGCATCATTTGATTGTGGGCCCAGATAGGGAATTTTTCAAAGAATAGAGTTGAAGCACTCGTTGTTGAGTGATCAAAGTCAAAATTAAATCAATAGCTATATAAGTCAACGTCTATCAGAATATGCAGTTTAGTGAAATTCCGTGCATTAGTTATTGAGATATGACTAACGCATAAATCGTGTAAATCCTCAAAAATGCAGCATAGAAGCGACACCTGTTGGGCAATATACACACAAACCTAATAGGGATCTATTTATATCAAGATCTAACAGATTATGAAGTTTGTCAAATCCCGTGCATTTGTTTTTGACACATAGATGTCGTGGATATCTTGAAAAATGCAGCATAGCAGCGCCAACTGTTGGGCGAATTATACCAAAACCTAATCAATGGCAACGTCTAACTGAATCTGAAGTTTGATGAAAAAAATCCGGGTATTAGTTTTTGAGATATAGCTATTGCAAAAATCGTGAAAAACAGAGCATAACAGCGCCACATTTTGAGCGAAATATATCCTAATCTAATTAGCATCTATTTATGTCAAGGTATCTATTTATATCAGAATATGAAGTTTGATGAAATTTTGCACATTAGTTCCTCAGATACAGCTATCACGGAAATCTTAAAAAATGCAAGATAACTGCGCCTCCTATCGGGCAATATACATTCAAACCTAATCAGAACCAATTTATGTGAGAGGTCTAACAGAATATTAAATTTGATTAACCCTTAATTGCTGTTAGCGGTCTCTCAGACCGCTGTCTTTTTCAATTTTCATAGTTTAACTTCTAATTTCCAGTTTAACTACAGATACTGGCGAAATTTTGTTTCGTTTACAGCCCTAATACAATCACTAGAGACTTTTGAATAGTTGAATTTTAATTACAGTAGTCCTGACTATAAAGTTTAGTAAATAACTAGTATTCTATGAGTTAATCAAGCTTTCTATTCATATTTCGATTGAGCGGTCTCAGAGACCGCTTCACAGTAGTTATGAGACAATTTCTGTCACAGCAGTTAAAGGTTAAATTCCGTGCATTGGTCCTTGAGATCTAGGGTCACAAATCTTGTGTCACATACAGACTAATAGACAGCGGACAGACAGACATTTTCCAAAAATAGTCACATCGTATACAGGACATCATGAAATATGTAAATTCATCAAACAATGGAAGTCGAAAATTCTCACGCTTCCAATACTTTCTTTATATATAGAAGAAAGTAAAAAAGACATTCATTTGATACATAATCACAAGGAAGGGTGCATACGATTTTCAAAAAAGAAAATTTTCATTATGATGAAAATCGTCGAACTGTATGTTGATGTACAAAATTTAAGCTGGATAGTTTGAAATAAGTATATCAAATCTGCTCTGTTCTCCATTATTGGATGAATACCTCCCATACTTAACTAAGTGTTCAAATTTGAAATTTGTTTTACAGTACGTAGAAAATTTTGAATTAATTTCTTTGTCTAACATAGAAATCCATCAAAATTTAAGAGCTATAATTTAAAAAAAGAATAATTCATTAGTTTTCTGACTTCTTTTTCCAAAAATTATTGCACTATCATAGATTACATATTTTTAATGAAAATGTATTTTATGAACAGTTATAAATAATAATTCCTGTCATGTTATTATTTAAATTTGCAGCATTTTCAACAGAAAATCAAGGAATTTAATGTAAAATAAATTTTATCACTTATTACTGAAAACTTTGTTTAATATTTAATTATACATTAAATGTTAAAAATACGAGAAAAACTAAATAATTCTTTAAAAATTCACTGAATGAAACTATGGATTTGTAGATGATAAATAAAATCAAATGAATTCATTCCTTTTCAAACATTTCAATTTAATTTAATTAATAAATATAGAAAATTATTTTTGTTTTCTTTAATTGTAGCTAATATTGTGTAATATTTCTGTATATTTAATGTTTAATTTGCTCCTTTATTGAAAACGAAAAAATAATTTTTAGAATGTATTTATAAAATATTGACAGTGACTTTAATTTTCCATTAGTTATACGATACAAATTTATAATATTTTCACATTTTTCCTTAAAGAACTTTTCAAGCTTACCTTGTATGAAGCTATGTCGTGCTGGAAATTGAATAAAGATTATTAGAGTAAAACCTTAATCGGATTTTTGATGTAACGTCAAAATGAAAAGTTTAAAATTTAGCTTCAAAGGATTTATCCTCATCTTGTGGAATCATAATGTCTATCTCGATTATAGTTTTATGAGTTTAGTGGTAATTTTAGAGTATGGGTTTAGGAGTTATAATCACATTGTTTATGGAATTATAATCGTTGTTTGATAATTTAAAGCCAATTTGATTTTTTTTTTAAGCTTACATGTTTTGATTTTTTTTTCCTATAAGGAAAAACCAAATAATTCTAAGGAATAAATTTTAGATTTTTAATATTGTTTTAAGATTTAAAAAAATAAAAATAAAAATCTCCATTTAAGAAATATGTGTCTTTATATCGCAAAGAATTTCCAAACTGTTTTTAATACTTTCAAATCTAATTGAAAGTGTTTCTATAAAAGTTACTTCTCTATCAAAAATTATTGCTGTAGCTTAAAGAACTTTTAGAGTGATTAATAAAAAATTCGGGTAATACTATTAAGTAATCAGCAATGATAAATTTACTGGAAATGAAAAATAACATGGCGTAAATTTTCCTTTTTAATTATTACAAGCCATATAATATCGTAAATCTTCCATATAATGATTACAATCAGTATTGTCAATTGAGCGGGGATTTTTTCTTTTGTTTTTTATTCCTTTTTCAAATTGCTTCATTGCTACCATACTTTTTTGAAATAGTAATATTCGCTCTATTTAATGTCAGATTAAATTTTGCAAATTTTACTTACAAACTACGTTTATAGTGTAGAGATCAATTATATGCTCTCATCATCAGACGAGATTATCAAAGATTAGTTGACTGTTTTATCCTTGGCCGGAAAACTACTCTTTGCTCATCCTATCTGATGATGAGAGCATATAATTGCTCTCTACATTGTAGTCGAGGTTTGTAATCATAGGACCTCCCACAAAATTTTGTCACATACAGACAGACATTTTCTAAAAGCTGTCAAATCGTGTTCAAAACCTTCTAAAACATATAAATCCGTCGAAAACCGCAAGTCGAACATTTTCATGAATCCACTACTTTTTTCTTGTAAAGATAGCAGAAAGTAAAACGAAAACTTCGTCTAATTTACATATATTACTTACACGTCAGACTGGTTAAGGTTAATAAGTACAGTTTAGTTTTTAAAATATTTGTTATGCTGAATACTCCGTACATAATACACTATCCCTATACTTAACTATATCATTTTCTTATTTGTATTAGTGATGGGCATATTGAATGATTTTGATATTCGAATAAATTATTCAGGCATGCACAAAAGCATATCAGCCAACCTTTGTATTTTTGTTAATCAATTAAAACCAGAAATTTTGTAAAAAAAAAAAAAAAAAAAAATTAAATACGAGTTTTTTTAGTTTTAATTAATCCAAGATTTGCGATGCTATGCTTATTAATACTCGAAAAGTGCAAATCCTCCCCTCTCATAAAAACTCTATAATTTCTCCCACAGAAATCCTTCCCAAAGAAAATTACACAACTTTCAATATATATAAAAGATATAACAATGTCTCTTAGAATAAATGAAAATAAGTGACTAATTATGAATCTTTCATAATCATCTGAAACTTGATTAATCTATTGGGTTTCTGCAAAAGTTGATAGCATTTAATTTTTATTTGAGCGGAAGAACATAGTACACAAACGAAGCCATCTCTACAATACAACAATCATATAACAATAGTTTCTTAATATAATCGGTGTGCTTTTTTTTTAAATGACACGACTTTTTTACGGCAAGTGAAAGCAATGAACAAATCCGTCACTTAAAGAATATTGAAATCGAGTATCAGAAATGAAAAGAAATTCAGTTATCCTATGTTTGAAATAGTCCTAAAACAAGACTTAGCTTAGAAATAGATAACGTTAGCCGACGATTTTAAAATGCAAACCAATTTCACTAGGTTGGCAATTTGAGCGAATAAGCGTCATGTTACTTCAACGGATATTTCTCATTAATCTATTTCGAAAGCATCCCCTTATTATTGTCATGTGGCACATCATAAGAAAATTTTATGCGAAAGAAAAATGCCTCTCTATTTAAAATGCACCGCAATAGTTGAAGTTTCCTCTCTGTTTCGCTAGTTTTAATGAGATTCTGTTCTGCATATTTTTAATATTCATGAAATACATTTTTAAATGCAAACAAATGTAAGTTTCTCAGAGGCACATCAAACTATTTGGCATTACCATTGAAATAGAAAAAAAATCTGAGTTTTATTAGCATAAAATAGATTGAACTAGAGGCATAATAAATACCTTAAGAATGATTATTGCAATGATATAAGAAGGCCTTGTCAATGAATTTCATAAAAAAGTTTAATAGTACTTTTTTTTTCATTTCCCTTCGATTCTATTTAATAAGCATTCTTAGTCACCAAAAAACAGGTCAAATACATTCTATTTTTTATTGACAGATGTCAACTTTTCTAAATAAACAAATTCCATATTTACATTTAAAAAAAAAAATATATTAAACATAATTTTTGTTTAAGCGCACTTATTTGACTGTATGTATTAGCTTCTAATGTGTAAACTTCAAATTTCTTAATTTATGAATTCAAAGAATAAAATAGAAATTATTCCTTATCTATCCTTCAGTACTAAAGTGTTATGAGGGGAGTTGGAAAAATTGCTTAAATGTGTTTTATGTCAGCTAAACGACTTTTGTCTTTGAATACATTCATAATAAATTAATTAGCTGAATTACGTGCTGTAAAGTATTACTTGTTTACTATATAATAAATTAAATAAAATTTAAGTTGCACAATATGTTTTGGCCTAATTTAGCATGACATATTTCTCACATTTGCATTTGTTGATATGTACAGAAATTTGTGCCATCTATTCTCATTGTAAGTCTATCAAGTATGACAAATAAAAATTTAAACAAAAATAAGTCTGACAAGAATTTTTTGTATCCATTAAATTTACTGAAGAAAGATTTTGAAAATATCATACAGCATAATATTGAAAAAACTCAACTCAACTAAGTTCTATTCTCCACGGCATCAACAGTGAAATGTGATACAATAAGTCCCAAAGTCACAATCAAAAATCAAAGGTTAACAGATAATTTAAGCGTATATTGATGAGAAGTTCTGAAATTGAGCTCGAAACGTCTACTTTTAGTAAATTTTATGTGTATTTCACTATTTTTAAGTGTCTGAAATATTTTGTTTTTATGTTTAACAGATAATATTGCAAAGTGGGGTAAATGAATACATCTGCGAATAAAATGTCCGGTTTTAAGGACAGTTGAAAAAAAAAAGAAATATAAGGAAGAAGAATACATGTTTTATCAAAGTATCAATGTATTATTGGCAACATGGGGCAAAGTCATTTATGCCACGTTTGAAAAAAATCCTTTGATATAAGTGATAAAACCTTGATTTTGCTGCTTGACAAAATGATGCGTCGTTTGTAAAGTATTTCTTGGAAAAAAAATGGCTTAAGTATTGCAAAAAATACAAATCTGTTTGGGAAATGTCAGAAAAATTTGTAGGTTGAGCCACAATTTTTATTGCAAATTGTTGATTTAATATATGGTTGACACTGTCGCATATGATTCTGAAGCAATAGGACTAGTCCTTATAGGACTATACTATACTTACTATAGTTATCCTGAAGCAATAGGACTCTTGTCTATTCAGGAATATCGATTATTTAAAACACAGTTTCTCATGCATCTGTACAATATCGAGCTGCATCTAGCTTCAGTAACCTCATAGAAAAAATTGGTAGTGAATACCGCTAGAAGAAGACAATCATACAATGTACAGAATCTTTCTTGGATCCAAAGGTGCATATGGAATTCTTCCTAGAGCTTCTTTCACTTAACTACTGCACGTACAATTGTCGTACAATTTCAATTATAAACACAATTCGTCGCAGATATCTACCTTCTTCATTTCTTGTTAAGAGCCAAACTTCATGCATTTTTTTCATCAGTGAGTTCGTACGTCAGCCACTTGTTGTGGCTTCCTTATTTTTCCAATTACTTCCAAATTTGAAAAGTATACATTTGGTGTCTAAGTGACCTCTCTTACAGTGTGTGTTAACTCGTGTATATAGTACATAATGCTTCGTTGAACGTTGTAAAGACATTTTGAACCAAGTTTGCGATCGCTTTCCGAAATTTGGACTATTTTTATGAAGTAACATAATTAATCTTAAATTTTCTTGTGGGAGATTTTCAAATCACATTCCATGCCTTTGGATGAATCATCCTCTTCCAAAGTAAAAGTGATGTATCCAACATGACTTCTGTCAAAAACTCAATGATTCCAATCATTAAAATCTTAGATACATTGACAATCTTTGAAGTTAAAAGGTAAAATAGTAATAAGTAATTAAAAATAAATAATTACAGACTTAAACACAAAATATTTTAATTTTATGTGTAGTAAAATCTTATTAATCTGATTATTCTTAGTGTAATCTGTACAATCTGTTTTTTAAAGAAAATTTCATATAAATGATAATACATTATGCTTATTTGATCTTTTATCAATGTTTTCATTTGCAAAGATCAAAAGTCAAGAGAGTTATTTAAGGATAATACAATCCGAATATGTAGTTCGGCAACAAATTCTCGAAAAAAAAAGGTGATTTCGTGCTTTGGAAGAATATTTTTCAAAAATACCCTTAACCAAAACTTCGTAACTGTTTTATATTCTGAAATGTTCAAATACCAAGTATACATTATGGAAACTATATTCTTCTTGAAATAGCTTTAAAAGAACGCATCTCACATTACAACGCTGCAGAATTTTTGCCATTTCGGCTTTAAGCACGTAACTTGACGTAGAAAACTTTGAAAAATGTATTTACAATTTGATTAAATTTGTTCCCCGTTGCCTTTAATTACGTTATGAAAACCTTTGTATGGTAAAATACTTATTTTTTTAGTTTATTTTTAATATTTGATTTTCAGATATTGAATTTTTAAAACTTTTTGAAATGCAAATTTCAATAAAATATCACGACTTGAAAGTAATTTTTAGAAAGGTACGTTCTCTTGAGTCTTGAAATATATATTCTGCTGTAGCATTTACCTTGGAGTTTAGTCTCTTGAATTAAATGGGAGTTAGTTGAAAAAAAATGTTGCCTAAGAGGTATAATTCGTATTTTTTTAGGATTAATTAAATTCAAGAATATAACTATATTATAAAGCACAAACGTGTGTATGAGTAACACTAACATTATAACGATGCTATAAACAGTGTGGTTAATATCTGTATGAGAGTTCTGATAATAAAGTTAATTGTGCGCCAGTCAACGCCCGCCAAAATATGCCAGTTGTCTGCGGACATGATTATGTAAGTTTCCTCCTACTTGCAAGCATGTACACATATACTTACACGCACAAGCGTGCTAACTTTCTCGCCAAAGAGAAGAACATTTCTTTAGCAGACCAAATTGGCGAAATTATAATTATAATATATTTAAACTAACATTTCAATGATTTATCGCTCGAACTTGGCGATGACACCTTCTAATTTTTTTAATGCATTTTTTCCCACTGTAAAAATAAAAATTCAGAAATGTTTCCTGACGCAGGAAGAAAATTTGCGAAAGTACAATCGAGCCTCTTAGATACTTGCGATTTTGGAAATCTTTAACTTATCTTCAGAAATGTTTAAACGAACTAAGCAGAAATTTCAGAAACCGTATTCAGCCAACTTTCGGATATTTACGGGCAGTAAAGAAGCTCTTTAATATCATAAATGTTTCCGTAAACCTCGGAAAACTATATTTTCAGAGATTTTTGAATGGTTATTTACAATATAACAAACCGATTTAGCTTTCATAAACGTTTCTGCTGTGCCATGGAATTCTTTTGGAATTTTTATAATATATAATCTTTGGTTGTTTGCTCAGTATTAAAGAAATTTCATTGAAACATTATATTAATATTAAGAAAATTCATTTTCAAACAATCAAAAAGGGTATAAATCTAACTACTGGATATTATTGATTTAATTTAAACTGAGTATTTATTTATAGTTAACTGATGAGTTGAACTTATGAAAATTGAACTTATGACATCTTATACTTCAATTCTGTTAAAGGTATTTTCTTTTACAAAAATATAAAAATAAAAATTGTATTAATAATATTTAAAGAAAAAGCTAAAAATGTCTATTAATATGCTAGTGTCCATTTTTGCTGTTGTTGTTTGTTTACAAAATCAGTAGTCCCTTGTTTTATTGGAAGACACGAGAAAAGCTCAATATATGCGAATGATCGACATAACAGAGGACATTATTTATAAATTAAGAAAGGTGAACAAGAAAATGTTCTATATTTGCCTCCAATGGTATGCATATTACAATTTTCTTAAGAATAAAACGATAAAGGTAGTTTCGTGTTACAGCGGTTCCTACAATTACGATTATGCCAAGGTTACAGATATGATTTCGCAAACATCATCACAAAGCTTATACAGGGTAGTCCTAAAATATATGTCAAAAATGTAAAGATAGGTAGAGGGGACCTAAATAAGCAGATTTCGTATGGGAATGTGGGTGCGGAAATCCAGCGTTAAGGCAGTAGAGGGCGCTGTTGAGTTCGGCGGATGAAAGCGTATCGCTAGCTTGAATCGTCATTCCCCGCACGGATTTCGAGCAGCATGCATCGTTACACCAATGCCGAACTTGCCGACATACATTTCATGTATGGGGTTGCGCAAGGAGATGGAACGGCTGTTCAAAGGGTGGGCACGTTCAACGGCTCTCGAGCTTGCCGAAGGACTATCCTCTTATTGTGCGTAATACTTCTTCTTCTACTGCTAGAATTCTGCGATATCTCTCTGTGCCCGTATCATGCTTGGAAGCATAAAACGATTCAATCGCGCACAACTCCCGATGGAGACGCTCAAATGTTCGACAATTCAACAGATTCCTACCCAGGAATCGTTCCATGGACATCCTTTGAGCAGCCGTTCCATTTCCTTGCGCAACCCCATACATGAAATACATGTCGAGAAGTTCCGCATTGATTTAGCGATGCATTTTGCTCAAAATCCGTGCGGTGAATGACGATTCAAGCCAGCGAAACGCTTTCATCCGCCGAATACAACAGCGCCCTTTACTGCCTCAACACTGCATTTCCGCATCCACATTCCTATACGAAATCTGCTTATTTAGGTCCCCTCTACCTGCCTTTACATTTTTGACATATATTTTATGACTACCCTGTATATGCATCATATATACGCATATATATATATACTCCAAACACTCATATATGTGCCATATACGTCATTATATACATATTACTTACATCTTATATGTCATTCATACATCACATACGTCTTATACACATGTCATATGTATGCGTTATATCTGATTATAACTGGGAAATATGCGTCACGAAATGTTATATACATCCTATATTATTATAATGTCTTATATGCTTTTTAAGTCGTGTTCACTTGACTGTTTATCCTTGCGGGCCGCTATAACATTAAAGTACCACGATAAATAATTGAGGCATTGACATGAAAAAGGTAGTAAGTCAAGAAAAATCAATTTTGAGATTTTTAATAGAAGAAGTAGTAAAACGTTGTGCCAATGGCATGGAAAGAGCAGTAAGTCAATGTAAATCTGAGATATCCATACATGGATCTCATATGCTTATTTTTTGTGAATAAAACTTTGTAATTTAGCAGTGTAAAACCGTTTTTTGCTTCCCCTGTAAAATTAGGTTTTCTTGACTTACGACCTTTTCCATGTCAGTGCCTCAATTACACTTATTAATTGGAATTGCTAAACGATAAGGTCTCTAAACTGTTGTAACTATTTTTAAACATGTCGCAAAGGAAAAGTACACAAAACCTATAAGACTGTTATTAATCAAATAACGGATTAGTTCACAATACAAGTGCTAGAAGCAATAGACGCGCATTTACTGCGACCAATTTTAAGGTTGAGTGGCAACGCTTACTTTATGCTTGCTTTGATATAGCTGCAATATAAATCGTCTGTTATTCTCTTGTTAAAATTAAATTTTTAATATTTTACATATTTCAACTGCCTTAAAAAGGAAAAAAATTTTACATCAAAAAGGTCTTTAAAAAAACTGTTGACACACATTAAGTGAAATCTTTTCTTTAAATGATTAAATATATATAAAGTATGCCTTCTAAACAATAGTACTAGTATAATTTATTACAATATATTCACTCACAACATATTTTAAAAATAAACCCATTGTGTCACACATCGGGTTTTTAAACTCTAAAAAACCATTTAATTAAAATTCCAATGTTGCAGGGAATTTTCAAAGTTTCACGCACGCAAGTTACATAGTAGACCCCGTGAAAAAATTCTGTCTTATTCACATAATACGTAATTCATGGCAAAGTTCAGAAAGCTGTTTTATAAGCGATAATTAAGTCACGCAATATCTTTAACACTTTTGAATTTCTTAGTAATAACTGCGCTCAAAATATGTAAAAATAATATTTATACACTTTAACTTTTGAATTTAAAATAAAATGGATGAGGTTCATAGATGATATTATTTATTAAATTATTTTTTTCTAAATAGTAATGTACTTATGGGAGTAAAAAATGATTATCAGGCAGATTTTTATAAAAGAAAACAATTGAAGAAAACTTAGTTGCACATGAAAGAAAACAATTGGAGGAAACTTGTTTGCACATGAAAAAAATCCAATACAGTTTATCATACGAACCTTAATTTAGTACAGTACATCGTCGATATATCGCTATTTTTAAGTATATTCCTGAAAAATAAATTATGCTGTAATTTGGCCACACTGTTAAATTAATTTATGTACAATTAGATTATAATAACCGTAGTTATTTATCTATATTTTATTAAGAAAATTCAGTTAACACGCAAAGCAATATTTTGGTGACAAACATAAAACATATTCTTATTTGTTATTACTTTCTACTAGAGTCTCGGTTATATCGCACATTCGGATGTATCGGGCTTTTTCCGTGTCTCTCAGTACATAACTGAAATTTTAATTAAATAATTTTATTTAAAATTTAATTAAATGGTTTCTTATAGTAAAAATCCGACAAATGAAAAGAATGTTTAATCAATTAAAATTACGAAATAAACAAAATTGGAATATAAAGCGGAAAGTTTTTAAACTAAGAAAATACTGGTAAATGCGATGTTTAAAAAAATCTAATGTATGTAATTTATCACACATCAACGAATATTAGCTGCTTTTATGAGTCAATCCACTATTTTTTGCACTATTCCTGTCCCCCGGTTTTTTTTTTTTTTTTAAAGAAGAACGAAAAATCCTGCGTCAAGCATAGATTATGAAGCACCTTCCAACACATCAAGAAACTTCACCGTTAAATAAAGCTAAATAAGATATGTAAGTAAAACGTTTAGAAAACATATGACACATTTAAAAATCCAGTTTTAGCAATTACCATCCATAATCCAAAGAATAGACTTTTTATTTTGTGCAACCTTGTATATGATCAATAGATTTGCGTATATATTACAAAGCATGCTAAAATTATTATCAGTCACTTCAATTGCTTGTGACTGCGATGCATAAGCTTGTTTTACATTTGTTAAAGTAGGTGGCCCTTTATAAGTCTTAATTGGCCTATTACTGGTATACTTACCTTACAACAATATATTCGAATCCATCTGTGAAGACTGTCCCTGTATACCAAGAGTTTCATAACTAACACACAATGTAGTAAAATTTAATTCAGCTGGAAAACACTTTTCTAGTAGTTATCATGCATAGACAGCATATATTCATATTCTTCTGTATATGAATGTTTTTATGTTATATTCACATCGCACGATATAGTAAAATTTAGTTCAGCTGGAAAACTTGTAACAGAGTAGAAAACGCTTTTTCAAAAATTCCTGCCGATAAAATAGAATTCTTTTGAGATTTTGTTAAGAGGTTACTTCACTCACGCGAAAATACCCGATCGCTAATGTTAATCCTGTGGAAGAAATTGTTTAAAGTATCTCGTTTGCATTTTAATATATTTAAATGACTTTTTTTTTTTTTTGCATTGGATCGCTAAAGTCGATCTCTACATGGGCCTTTTTTTACTGTTTCGAGGTTGTTTACAGGATTTTTTATTAGGATACTTTCACTTTCGGAACCAGTTTCGAAAGTCAAAGTATCCTCATTAAAAAATGCTACAAACAAAATCGAAAAAGTAAAAAAACGGCCTTTGTAGAGATCGACCTCACCTATCCATTACAAAAAAAATTAAAAATATGGAAATACAAACACGATATTTAAAAAAATTCTCCCATAGTATTAACATTAGCGAGCTGGTGTTTTCGCGTGAGTGAAGTAGCCCCTTAAGCAATGAACAGATTTAGACCGTATTGTTATAGAAGGGATGACTTCAGGGGAGTGGGGGGAGACTTTTGAAAGGAAAATTATCTGAATTTTCATTCTCATACAAGAAAAATCCTGAAATCTTATACATTCACCCCGTCCAGACCACGGTAGTTCCGAATCCGCAAATGTTGGTCCAAGCTTTTTCTTTTATGGTCAGCATGCAAACTACTGGACTGAGGGGGAGCGTTAGAATTATTTTGGTAAACCCTGTAAATGATGTATAGAATTTATACACAACATAATAATTTGATTGCATATGATGGAATCATACTTTAGCGATTTAACACAAGGCTTGGTAATAAGAAACTACCACATAGTGAATTATAAAGTTGCCCAAGAAGAAACAAATGAAAAACATAGATTCTTTGCTAAGAAACTAATATATACTTCAGTCTGATTCGATAATTTATCTTCCATTGTTTGCAGAGATTTCTTCTAATCTTCAAAGGATATTGATTTGGGGAATAAAAGTTTTCTGATTTTATTCCTGTTGTTGTTTCAGAATAAGAAATTATGGAATTTGTACCTTAGACCTTCACATGAATTTGAAAATAAAATCCACTGTAAAAATAAATCGTAAATTGACGCATATTTATCCGTTAATATTAATGGAAAGTTTTTCGTTTTTATTTGTTCATTTTCGCTCACTTCACGTAAAATTCTGAAATCAAAGCTAAAATTGAAATAAGATTCTCAAATAATGTACATTTCCGTGAAATCACACAGGATGGGCGGCAACTGGGTCGCCAGTAGTTTTTCCGTTTCTTGACAGAAATTTTTTATCGAAATTCTAATTTGTCCAATTTCCCTCGAATCACTGAACATTCTTAAATGAAGGCAGCAAACAGGAGGAAATTCTCTATTTTAAGCTAAAATTAGCCAGATATTTTCCAATCTAAACATGAAAATTCTGTAAAATCACTCAGGATTTCTGGCAAACATTTTTTTTTTTTTTTTTTTTTTTTTTTTTTTTACAGAGTACTCGGAGTATATGAAAAGAGATTTGTCACAGCCATATCGTAAATAAGAAAGAACCTTAAAAATCATTTTTTAAATATTTTTTCTAGTTTCAAAAATTAAATTTTGACTGAGTGCAAAAACTAATTTTTTTTTTAAATCTCAATTTTAGGATCCATCTTCAATTTATAAAATATAAAACATGATTTTTTTCGGAACGTATCCACTCAGCTATCCCTAGGGTCAAAATTTTTGAAAAGCTTGCTTCATTCTAACGTTTTGCTTTCAACTTCCTTTCAGACTTTTCCCTGATAGTCTAGAATGCAGAAAAAGTTTACACTCTAGAGCAGACGGAATATATTTCAAAAAAGTTTCCACCACTTCAAAAATTTAAGCTGATATTGGAAAATTTACTTTCTTTACTCTGAAACAAGAAAAAGGTTTGAAGTCTCATAAATTTTTAGTTTTTGAAATTTTATCTTTGTCTCTTTCAACACGGGAAGAACTTGCGCTTATTTCGGACTCATATGGAAAACCTTAACATTTGCTACAATAAATGTTGGCTTTAAAATATGAAAACTTTCCTTGCCAAATTTATTATTTTTTTCTATATAGGAAAAGTTACGAGATATAATCTAAATATACAGTATTTAGCAAGAAATTTTGTAAAAATCCTCTCAGAATTGTTAACTTTAAATGAGGAGGATATGATACTAATTTAACAAAATGAAGAAAGAAAAATAATGCACCAAGCATAGATTATGAAACATTTTCCAACACTTCTATAATACTGCAACGGAATTTCTTAAAATACATCCTTAAGCATGCTCATACAAAGTAATGCTTAAAAATTATTTTGTGTAGTCCTGGATATGATCTATAGAATTTATACACACCACGTAGTATGCAAAATTTTAGTTAAATGTAAAAACGCATAACACATCGGAAAACTCACCGCCAGCTTTTATCGCTCATAGACAGTACTGTAACCGAAATCTTTTGTGTGTCCCCGTAAATGAACGATAACATTTATGCACGTCATATTTTACAATAAGCATCTTGTAGTGAACCTCAATAATTTATAACAATTTCATTATGTTAGAAATATAGTGTAACGTTTTAAAAATACGCTGCAAACAATTTTTCCCCGTAGACCATATGTAACCGGATTACAAATTTTCCTGTAAATGAATGATAAATGTTTTGCACACAATATTATACTAAAAGCATGTTTTATTGCACTTCATTAAAGCATATGAATGTTATTATGTTTGAAATAGTGTAACATCATTAAAATATACCGAAAACTATTTGTTTTTCCCTTTTAAGTTTTAAATAAGAGTATAATATACAATTAGTGTGAATAGCCTGTGATCTCAATACCATCAGTTTAACTGGGCATTTTTCTTTTAAATTTTGATTATAAGTTTTAAAACTGAATTTGTCTCTTTACATGTTCTTTGCATGTCATTATATAGATCGATAGATTTTGATAGATTCTATGTTTTATTTAGAGGTATTTGTGATACATTTTTCTTTTCACATTTGTTAACATATTTTTGTAAATAAATATTTACAAATGTATATATCAAAATATTTACATTATGATTTATTATAAATCAGTTAATTTTAAAGATACACGTGTGCAGGGTTTTTTTTTTTACCAACTTTGTCTTTTCCGGTCAGAGGATATTGGGTTATTCCGTTAAAATAACCTAATTCCCTAACTTATTTTGAAATTTGTACAATTTACATTCTCTAGTTATCGCTGACACATGAAAAGTTAAAGCTTTTTCGGGTTGTGTTAACATATAAATTCCGAAATAAAGAATGGATTTTGATCCTTTTTTTCTTTCTTTCTCTAAAACAGTACACTTTTTAGGAAATTTCATGAAATGCGCCATTTTCTGAAACATTTCAAAAGATGGAACGATATTTTAACTATTTTTTTTAATTAAATTAATCAATCAATGTTACTCTAAAACTAATCTGCATATTGCATAAAAAATCTGTGATGCAAGTTTCTCGTCTGATATTTTCAACAATCGAGCCAGAAAAGTATTAGAATTTATCGCAATGGTTCAGTAAAAAACAGATAAGGAAAAGGCCGACGTTTCCACAAGTTTTACAAACTTTATCTTATTGCATTTACAAATTTTGAAGATTCTAATATATACATATAGATATAGATATAGATATATAATACCTTTGAAACCAAAAACTATATACATGGTGTCGTAAAATAAACTGAAGCTTTTTAAAACTCAATCACAAGTAAATGGTGACACAGTTATTGATATTATTCTTGTTGGAAATAAATGTGTGAAGTCATGAAACTCGTCCTTATTTTAGTTCCAAATACCACCAAATATCACCTGTCTCAAACTGTAATAATATTTAAAGTAACCTTTCGTTTTTAAATTGTTAACCATTTTTTAGTGCCTCAACATATAGACAGAATGAAGGGTCAAAACAGAGTGAACTTTGATCCATTTTTATACTTTAGTTTTGAGCATTCTATTAGTTTGAGATCGCGCAGTGGTCTACCATCTATTGGTGATACATGTAACTAAAAGAAAATGGCGTAGTAAATTGAGGAATTCACACATTAGATCTCTTTCAAGAATTACTCTAACCACCCTTTACTTCTTACTGAATTTTAAAAACCGTCAGTCAATTTTAGGACACTAAGAATATTCTAAAAAGTTTATTCATTCGATAATAATGAACAAAAATAATTATTGTAATCGTTGACAGATAAGCTTTTCTACATTTGTTTTTCCATTGTTAAAAAATTAACTTTCATTTATTTGGAATACTTAAAGTTTTCGCCTATTTTCACATTTGTTACTCGTCGTTTACAGGAATTTAAAGTTTAAAATAACTAAACTACACAGTTGTGTAAGTTATTCTCTGTCATTGAAATGTACAATCTGATTTTTTACAGATTTTTTCTATTATAAATTCTATTTTCTTTTCTATTGTGCATTGTATATTGAAAATTTTAGACAGAGAACTTTTTAACATTCAGTTTTCAATTTTCCAATCGGTTCTTTCTTTATGGGATACCTCGTATATTACTCCAGAATATACTTACTTTATTCCATAGTCTAACAGAATAGATTCAAGATATTTTTAAAAGATTTAAAAATTTAGCTGATATCTTAAAATTCATGTTCTACATTCTGAAACAATATAAAGCTCTAAAATCGAGTAAAACTCTGGTTTCGTGACTTTTTCTTCCGCCTTCGTTCACTTTTATTTTGCTCCAAAGCCCTACTTTCTTCGTAGTAACATGCAGATTGAAGCTTGTTTAGTTTTGTTACAATAAAGCTTTAGATTTAAAATCTTTCTTTTCAATATCCGCATGAAATAAAGCTGAAAATATTTATTGCTAAAACAGCTTTAAAGAATTTTTACGAAATAAAATGCCAAGCAAATATTTCCGTGCAGCAGCTATTCGGAAATCCCGCTGACTCTGATTTATTTCGTGATTTCTAGGTTATCTTTAGCATTCAAAATCTTTAAAACTTATAAGAAAAAAATCATGATTTCTACTTAAATTTAACAATGAGAATCAAAGAGTTACATTATCATTGTCAGTCATAAAGAGTTATATAAAACTGTTCTAAAATGAACTGACCTTTTTTTTTAATAGAATAATAAAAATCCCTGACGGTTCGGCCTACAGGCACAGGTAAATTTAGAAGACGCAGACCGTGGGGCGTCTGTTTATTGAGAACTGCAGGCTAAATGACCTTTTTGCCATGATGCGGCAGTTGGGAACGCCCACTTCAAAGTCTACCTGTGTCTGTAGGCGGAGCTGGCAAGGATTTTTTTTCTGTAAGGATTGGTCCTATAAAAAACTTGTCAATATAAAAGTTGTAGATAATATTAAGAGGATTTATAATAAATTTAAGCGGATTTGATATCTTGTGAATTGACAAAGTTATGAATTTTTTTCTTTTTAAACACCTATTTCCCCCCTCCCCGCCTTGAGGCCATTTTTAATTATATCAAAAATCTGTCATACATACATTTTCGACCCTTTTCCTAGAAGTAATAACTTTAAACCGATTTGATGCGTATCATAATTAAGAAGTTATGGATTTTTTTTCTGTTTTCACAAAAAGCCCCCCTCCCCCCCATTTCTTGGTTCGATTTTGCCCATAAACGAACTTGGCCAAGATTTTGTGCCCCGTGATTTTATGTATCAGTTTGGAAGATATTTGTGCAGAATTATTGAAGTTATCGTGTTTATAAAAAAGCGATATAGATAGATAGATAGAACTGGAGGGGGGGGGGGGGGTTCTGGGAGTCATGATCGCAAAAATTTTCCAGAAATTCCAACATAGGGGAGAATGTTATAGGTAGTATTTTTTGCGAAATCTACCTAAAAGGCCACGGCAGTAGCTATTAAAGTTTTTCTTGCAGGAGACTAATGTGTGAAGAAGGGAATTTCTTTACTATATTTCTCTGTTTTAGTTCTTAATTTTTCAACAATAGATGGCGTTGCACTTTGTATAGACGGCATTGCACTTCTAACATATAAATTAACAGGGCTCTCAAATGATCCGTTTAACCCATTCTAAGAAACACTTTCATGGTAGATTTCTACAACATTGCGATAGGAATAAGCTTCGTGGTAGTTTTTTACAAAATTTACAAAAAAAAAAATCTAAAAGGAAGGTCTTTGTATGAAAAAAGTAATATTCAAAAAACGGAACATCTTAACCTTCATTCTTTTTAGCAGTTGAAACTCCCAAAAAATGGTTTGAGTTTTCAAATTGCCAGGCTATTTTGAGGCAGTGCAGCGCCATTTATCGGTGATGTTTGAAATTAAAATAAGGAAGTCTAGTACAGAAATTTTCAACTTACCTATTACTCTCCTGCAAAAATCAAATCAACAGCTGTCACAGTTTACTTGTTATTCATTTTCTTAAATGTTCAATCTCTTTTAAGTCACCCTGTACATTAAGTGTACGGATGTAGTGTATTCTATTAATAACTGGGAGATCCAGCCAGGGTTTTCCGGATTACAGACCTACAGAACAGGACTACACTGTAAAAAAAATTTGCTGATTTTACAGTATATTACTGGCACTCCAGCTGCCAGTATTATGCCGTAAAATTAACAGTAATACGCTGCCGCGCATGCGAGGTAGAATATTACTGCTTAATTTACTGTTTATTACTGTTAATTTTATGGTATAATACAGGCAGCTGGAGTGCCAGTATTATTTTACTGTATTATTTTACTGCTTATTTATTGCTACAGCTATATATTACTGCTATATATTTAGCTATATATTACTGCTTATTTTACTGTTTATTACTATTAATTTTATGGTATAATACTGGCAGCTGGAGTGCCAGTATTATTTTATTGCTTATTTTACTCTGTTTATTACTGTTAACTTTACGGTATAATACTAACAGCTGGAGTGCCAGTATTTTTTTTTTTTCAGTGTACAGAATTAGATGAAAACTGTTTTTTTTTGTTTTTTTTTAATTGAAAACTCTAATAAATTTTTTTTACATTTAATATATTTTTTTAGATTGCCCATACTAACAAAACCAAAAAAGCATTTTAGTATGAAAAGTATCTATTATGTATATTTAAATCAAGTTTTGAAATTTATTTAAAGCAATACTTCTGTTTTAGCCGAGTGCCAAGAGTTTATATTCGAAGAAATAGCCAAAGATCGCTACTTATAGCAGCCTTTCTGATTCTGATAATTTCAGTGGTTTAAGCGCGTAGTTCGATTGCATGTCTTTTTAATTTGTGTTTTATTTATATGATTTTATTATTTTATTTATTTATTGATGAAGTTTTAATTTCGTTATGGAGTATTAGCCGGAAACAAATTCTGAACTATTTATATTAATGAAAATAAATGATTTTAAAAAAGAATATAGCATTGGAAGTAGAATAAAAAGTTCTTAAAATAAAAAATCCTTTCTTAGTTGTTTCATAAATGCTTTAATTATCATTAATAATATAACATAAAGAATGTTGCATCTATATCATAAAGCAAAAACATGTCCGTGAGTAAAACTAACGCCATACTGACGGTGGCAACACCTGACTAAAAAATTTCGCTTTAACTGCATTTTTTTAAAACTTCAAATCATCGCACAATTTCAATTTTTACGTCTAATAAGTAGAAAAAGATTTTTCAAATGCAATTTGTTTGTAAACTGTATCTTAATTTACTGTTTATATTGTTTCAAGTGCAAATGCATTAATCTTTCGTGAGCGGGTTGCACATGATAGAGATAGAGTTTTTTTTCTTTTAAATCATGCTTGAAACTTACTTTTAAAACCATTAAATAAACAGTTTACAAACAAATGGCATTTGAAAAATCTTTTTCTCCCTATTTACATGTAAAAATTGAAATTGCGTGATATTTTGAAGTTTTTTTTTTTTTTTTTTAAGCAGTTAAAACGAAATTTATTAGTCAGGTGTTGCCACCGTCAATATGACGTTAGTGTTACTCACGGACATGTTTTTGCTTTATGATATAGATGTAACATTCTTTATGTTATATTATTAATGATAATTAAATCATTTATAAAACAACTGAGAAATGATTTTTTTTTTTTAAGAACTTTCTGTTCTACTTTCAACGCTATATTCTTTTTTATATCATTTATTTTTGACTCGCATGCATTGTAACAAAAAATATATGTGTCTATACAGTTAAAGTTTTTAGGGTTGTCATACTTTGTACCAACGTCTGTAACATGTACATATTTTCATATCTCATATACGACACTGACAGTATATATAACACCTACTTTATCATCACATGTTTCATTTTACCATCTTTAAAAAGTATCATTGCAGAAATCAACTTTTATATTAATCAAGCGTAGTAAATCGATGTAAAGATTTACAGATAATTTGTTAACATTGAAAGCTTCAAAATTTTGAACCACAAAATTCTTATACATGCTGATTAATCGTCATTATTTACATGAAGCGTATCGTCGCCCAATAAAAAACTTTTTTCATTTCAAAAATCTTAAATGGACAAAAAAAATATGAAATATAATATATATTCTTTTGATATGTCTAAACGTAAGAAAAGTGGAATCTATTTTAAACTTTAATCTTTATTTTACTAGATATAATACACTCAGGTAACAGATCTAGAATGAATAAAACTCCTAGCAGTAGGAATGAATAATTTCAAATTTCTTCGGTATTAGCTATTTAATTGATAACACTGGTCGGCACCAAAATCCTCCCTATAAAAATAATGGTTGATCCTTATAGTAGATTTCAGCTCACTAAATCGAAATAGGGCAATGGAATTTCTTTATCACGTACCAATTTTCAGATGGGATGGTTTGTTTCTAAAATTAAGGTAATTTATATCTTACTAAAACATAAGTGAAAATTGCGTAAGAAAATTATATGTTAATGTGTAAACAACTTATAAGTAAATGTATATAAATATTAGCGAAGATACAGTGGCAAAAGGAATTAAAATATGTTAGTGAATACCGTACTGGACATGAAAGAGGGGGTTTGACACCAAAAGAACAATGCACGAGACAAGTAGAAGTAAAATATAACCTTTTACATGTTTTCATTTTTATCTAGCATTCTAAATTAAGATAACATTCCTTCACTATTTGTTATGATTAGAAAACTGTTCCTCGGAAAACTGGTACGTGTTGGAACAATTTGGATGCCATATTTGGATTAATTAATCTCAGATCGGTATAGTTCACATACTTGTTTTGCAGGTAGGCAAAATATTTAATTTTTTTGCCTGCCAGTATAATTTAATGAAATATTATATTGTAAAAATTAAAAAGCGTAAATTGTATAGTTTACAATAACTATATTCTAAAAACTATGATCACGGTGGATAGCATATAAGATAATGTGTGCGAAGTTTCTCAACTGTTAGCTTGTTTATGTTAACAAATGTTCTTGCGCAGAATAGTATTGTATTCGTAATTGAATTTTTAATTGCTTTAATTTTTATTCAAATTGCTTATAAGACGTGAAACTAAGAGAGTGAAAAGTGTCCCGGCCAAGATTCGAATCTGGGTCATTGGCATTACACGCCAACGCTCTACCAACTGAGCTACCCGGATCTACCAATTGAGCTATCCTGATCTACCAACTGAGCTATCCGGATCTACCAACTGAGCTATCCGGACGATATCCAACCTAGCATTCCTAACCCTTATGTGTTGACAAAGCTGCACTCTGCAGCACAAGATGGAATATCATCATAAGCCACAACCCTGTAGGAAACATGAGACGAAAAAGAATGAATTAATTCTATTAAGAGATTAATTAATTATATTAAGATATTAATTCTCTTTCGTCTCATCTTTCCAACAGGGTTGTGGCTCATGAAGTTGCTGGAGCGTTAGTGTGTAATGCCCACGGCCCAGGTTCGAATCTTGGACGAACCACTTTTTCACTCTGTTAGTTTCATATTATAAGCAATTTGAATTAAAATTAAAGCAATTAAAAATTCTGACGTGAGACGAAAAAGAATGAATTAATTCTAATAAGAGATTAAGAGATTAATTCCCTTTCGTCTCACGTTTGCTACAGAGTTGTGGCTCATGAAGATATTCCATCCTGTGGTGAATTGTGTAACCTCGCCAACATATAAGAGTAAAGAGTGCCAGTCTGGATATCGTCCGGATGCAGTTGGTAGAGTGTTGGCGCGCACAATGAAAATGGCCTAGGTTTGAATGTTGGTCGGGACACTTTTTCACTGTGTTGGTTTCACCTTCTGTCTTGTAAGCAATTTGAATAAAAATTCAAGCAATTAAAAATTCTATTACTATTTAAGGACGTATGCCATTTTTAAAAATTGTATGTATTTTATTATTTCACACTTTTCCAAAAACATTTTCTCAATAAATAGAAATTATTCCTAAAGAATTCGCATAACCGCAGAATTTTTATATGCACCACTTCTGGAAGATGCATCTCTCCTTCGCTATGTATTAATGCAAACATAGGAAATCTATATACTATTCGTCTGTTGATTATTTTGGAAGAGATGTTATTCAGAAATCAATGACATTTGGCAGCAATTCAGCCTTTAATATTTCAGATGTATCGCAATCATATAGAAATTTATGAAAGGCCGGAACTACTAAAAAACCAATAACTAAGTTAATTGCCTTTTTGGTTTTCGAACATGTTTAGTTGGCCACGTTTCTTTAACTATATTTTCATTAAGCCCTTTTACTTATCTTTGATTATTCATACAGTATATACCTTTCTTTTTTTTTTCTTTTTTTGAAAATTTACACTAGTATCATCATTCTCTTTATCTTACATTTAAAATCCTTAAGGGATTTTTATGATGTGGATTTTTCACATCTTATTTTTCTGTATGTAAAAAGGTGTTTTTTACTTACAAGAAGGTTGGATGCGATGCATTTACCTTTGCAACCACAAACTTTTGCGTTAGACTTCAAATTTTTTGCTCCCTTAATTGGTCTCTGAGATTTCTAAAAAAAAGAATGATTTTCGGAATCATGGGATATTTGGAAAAGGTTATTGTATATTTTCGTTCATATTATATTTTTCTAGATTAAAAAACATTTGACATTTTTTTAAGTGTAAATACAAAAACCAAGCTAAGTTAAATAACAGACTGTAAAAAAAAAAGTAATAATTTAGCGTAACAATTTAAATGATATCAGGTAAACTATCACATTTTATAGAAGCAAAGCGTACAATCTTTTTAAAATTTTCATTTTGAAATTCCTCGTGGGAGAAAAATCTTCGGGAATCTTAAACCTTTATAAAACATGATGATTCTAAACTTTCATTCAAACCTTTTATGAGGATTTTACTTTATGCTGTTCAAGATTTCAGAAATTCTGCAGCTGCAATCGCATGCAGAATGCGTTTCGTAATTTTTCTTCCTTACTAAAATTCAAACTCGTATCGCTAAATCTACTTTTTTTTACTATTATTCTGAAAAAAACAAGAAATGGCGCGACATTCATGTTAATACTAGTTTCGAAAGTTTTTATGTCGCTTTTTTCATGAAGGGAAAAAAAAGGATTTTTTTTTTAAGGCATAAAAAAATAAGAGATTGCCTGCTATGTGTGAAAAAAATTTACAGTCATATAATCTTACATTTTAATTCACTTGTAAAGGATACAGAAGGCCGTGTCATTCTCTAATTTATTGGAAAAGTATTTCCAATTCTGAAAGTGTACATACTTTTTCCATTAACCATTCATTAACTTATTAAGTAATTTCTTTATTAATTGACTAGACCAGGGACACTAACTACTTTTTCCAAAAAGATATCGACACCGCTATTTTTAAAAAGTAATATTCCTTTTATTTAACAACAAAAATTCCCCTGTTAAATAATGCTAAGATTTCTTCTTAGGTGCGTTCGTAATTATATAAAACGTAGCACCTATTGTCGTCGTCTGGTCCGTCCGTCTGTCTGTCTGTCCGTTCGTCCGCATATAACAACACAAAAACTACCCAACCGAATGTTTTGAAATTTAAGATATATTATCTTTTCAGAATTTCTCGAGACATTTCAAATTTTATAAAAATCGAATCAAAACTTTAGAAGATATTAATAAAAATATTTATTAAGAAATTTGATTTTTTTTTTTTTTAAATCGGTGCTTTCTTGTTATAGGAGCTTCCGAGGTTGAATCGTCAAGCGACCGAGATACTTATTTTATTACAGAAATTAATCTGTAAACGATATAATTCATTTCACAGAATTAAAAATCATCAAGATCTGAATATTTATATAACTAGCTGTAGTACGAACGCACCTCATTTGTCACGTTTACGTACAATTTCCAACTTGTTACTTTTAAAGTGGTAAACTCTGTGGCCCGCGACCACTTATTGAGTACCACTAGACTACAGGGTACGATTGGTTTAGGAGGCTATAATCATTTTTTTTGTACATGGGCATTAAACAGACAGGGGCCTCCGTTTAAAGTAGAATCAAACCCACTACAAACCAGGGTTGCCAATTTGGTCTTTTTTTTTTTTATTCATAAATTCCGAATTCATACGAGAAATAAGGGATATTAAGTTTATTTAATTTAAATGAAGTCATTTCGTGGTTCCATAAAGTAAAAAAAATTCTTTTGGAATTTCCTGTAAGGATTCGAAATTTTTCAATTTAAAAAGGGGGTCAAACTAGCAAACCTGCTACAAACAATTAGACACCTAACCACTATAAAAACGAGTGTAAACGCGCACAGTTACGCTTCATGACTGTTTGAAATGTTTATGGAATGAAATTTTATGTTGTCAGCCTATTTTGATCCACTAGAGTACCAATCACAATGCAGAAGTGCCGCTGACGACTATTTTTATATTTTATTTGCACCACTACTTCCAAACAATAATTATGTGATTAATTTCTTTTGCACATGTTGCTGAAATTTATCATAAAAATTATTCTTTGGAAATAGTGGTCCAAATAAAATATAAAAATAGTCGTCAATGGCGATTTGGCGCCAATAATTGTCTTGGCAAATATTATTGGCGATCCTGGTATCCAAAATTCGCTCATAATGGTTCCGGTCACCAAAAATAGTAGATAAAAAGAGCAATATTATTCGACGGCTTAAAAATTTCAATAGATTTGATGCATTCTACATTTAAATAAGAAAAATATGCATGTGACAGATTATCCGATATCTGAATTTATTTTTCAGACATATTAGTTCTTCAAATTCCATTTTTTTTTTTTTTTTTTTTTTTTTTTTTTTTACGAAAGACGATCTAAAAATGATGTCAGTAAAAAAGCATTAATGGCTTAATGACACTGATGTTGAAGAAACGGATATTTATGATTGTCCAGGATATTTGAAAAATGAAATTTAAGTCTAATAAGTGTTCTTTAAGTTGTACTGAAAGTATTTTTAGACATTTCAAAATGTTTTTGAATTGAAGTAAGGAAAATTCATCTGAATTTAAATCAATATGTTCAGTTTTACTAAAATTGGCAGCTGCCTTTCATTTTAATTTCGAGACAGTACACTTTCTGATGTGTTAAATGAAAAATAAATATAAAACTAAAAATATTTTTTTCTTTTAACCACTCTTTTATAAGCATTATGTTTATCTTTAAAATCACGCCTTATCTCATGACTGCAATTAATGTTGTATTAAAATATTTCCGTTAGAATGTTTTAATTTACCGTCGGCCCCCGAATATGGAAAATTCGCCAGTTTGATTAACGCTTGGAAGAAAGCGCAAACTAGGGAATTTATTATAACAATTATAAGTTTTGTTCTCTTTCTTCCTTAAGATATGGCAAAAAGAAAAAAAAATTAATTATCTATTAAGGATTTCTAAATTGTTTTCTCCGAACATATGCATAATTTAATTTATATTAAAAGCTATTTATTGATAAAAACGTATTGAAAAATAATTATTGCAATCTTATTTTTTTATTTATATTTTATTTATACTTTTTAGTGTATAAAATATTTCATTATTGCAATTTTACAGTCGGTCATATTTTAACGCGTGATTCTTATAACTCGTATACAGTTGTAACCATAAAATATATTTGGCGATTTATCACCTACAAACTAAATTTTCACTTACTACACAAACTACTTTTTCATTGTTCAATTTAATTTAATATTTCAAAGCATATATTTTAGGCTACACGCAAAATTCCGCCGCTTCGATCGATCGTGGTGTCTTTTTCTTCTATACATTTGAATTGGAATTTTGCTTTTTAATCATAAATATAAAATAAACCCGTGCAAAAACGTTCCTTTTTTTTTGTATTATGTATAATTTTATAATCATTGTTGAGTACGACATAATGCGGTATTTATTTTTGTGGCAACAATTATTTTGGAAAAACCTTTCATTTCAATTATGAAAACAATGCTGACTTAATTTTTAATTACCTGCAATTTTTAATCACAAAACATGTTTTAACGAAATGCGAGTGTACTATGTCAGAACCTAGTTCAAAAACTTTTCAAATGATACCTCCTTCATTTTTTTGCGTTTTGTAAAGGCATATAAAAAGGGATGTTCACAACAGAAATAATATATATGATTATAAAACGAAAATAACATTCATAACATTATGCGCATTAGCAGCAATGTTATTAGAATGCTGAAATAATTCATATAAAATACGGTATGTTTATGATATTTTTCTATTTTACATTGTGCGTTCAAACACGTGATATTTTATGTATGTACGTTATAATTATTATACGATAATTTAGAATGTGTAGATAAAAGTAGAGGAAAATCGAGCAATAAGAGACAAAAAAAAAATATCATAATTTTGTTCTTAATGAGAAATGGGTATTGATGGGTTCAGATCCAATCTAACTCAACTGTTGCTGCACTCTACTTGGGATACTACATTTGTATGAGTTAACGATGAACGTATGAGACCATTAACGTTAACGTACGAGAACCACGTAAGTGGATAAAGGGAGGAATTATTGTCGGGTTATACTTTTAAAAAGTCTCCTGCAATACACATCTAACTAGAAAAATATGCATCTTATAAATTATCCGATAGCTTAATTCCTTTTTTGTGTGTGAACACTTCTCAGAATTTCACGAATTTTCAGAAAAGTAGACACAGAAAAATGACGCATTAATGGTTTAATGGCACTGATGTTCAAAGAACGGATATTTATGAATAGCCAGAATATTGGAAAAGGGAAACTTGAATCTAATATGTGTTTCTTTATTGGTACTGGGGGTATTTTTAAGAGTTTCGGAAAATAATGTTTGAATGGTTAGAAATGAAAAAGTATCTGAAGTTCAATCAACATAATCAGTTTGTATTAAAATTGACAGCTGTATTTCGTTTTAATTTCGACTTTAAAAAAAATTATAATGTATTGTGCAGTATGTCAAATTGAAACATATTCTGTATTTTCAATTTCTTTTGGCATTTTTGACATGAGAGGAATGTTCTCTTATTGCAGTAACCATGCTAAAGTAATAGTTATCATGCACTTTTTTTTTTTTTTTTTTTTTTTTCTTACTTACTACATTTAACATAACGGTATGCTTCTATTTCTTTTCCTATTTTAAAGTCTACATCAAATCACATTAAATTTTATGGAGGCCTATTAATATTATTATACTGTAAGTTAAGAGCAGAGAGCCGAAGGCAAGTGAAGCTTCCTATATATCCACTCCAATTTGATAATGTAAAGGACAAGAATTCTCTGCAATGGCTCGGTCATTTACAGTGTAATTTTCCACAGATTTAAGTAAGAAAAATGTCGTAACGTGGTCAAATTTGTTTAAGTCGATCTGTGGCCTGAGGTTAAATTTCTAATGCAAATCGTACGGCAAATTCAATTTTTTTTTTTAATTCACCATTTAAATGCAATTTTTTTCTTTCTCGTTAGCACAACTCTAAAATTAACTGCCCGAAAATTAAAACAATTAAAAACATTTATATATAATTTTCATACAAGTGGCTTTATGAACTTATTTAATTTTCATGTTGAAATACAGTAAACATATTTAAACGCGAGTACTTTTTTATTAGCTACTACAGAAATATATTTATATTCACTGTCCCCTCACGAAAATATTGCTCATTAATTTAAAATTTAATAGAATAGAAACGAGCCGAAGGCGAGTGAAGCTTTCTATGTATCTACTCTCTATTCTAGTGATGAAATGAAGACGATTTATTGGCAATTGTTTGACCGATTCCAATGTAATTTACCACAAACATAAACTTTAGTGAAACAGAATTAATAACGTGGCCCGATTTTTAAAATTTGATCCGTAGCCTGAGTAATTAACCCTTAATTGCATAGTGATGAAAATTTCCATCACTCTTTATTTAACTTTTAATAAATAAATCAACTTCTTCGCCACCACTATAATTATATAGAACTATTAATCCAGTAAATTTCCCGTGAATTATGTTGCTGAACAAAGTTAAAAATCTATCTTAAAACTTCTGGTGTCTAATATTTAATATATGCATAAAAAACACAATTGTAAAAGAAAAACTCATGCAAAGAAGAGTTAAAGGTTAAAGTTCTAATACAAAGCTTATGAGCAAACCTGTATCTCTGGCATATGCATTAAGTATTCATCGATCGTTGATACTTAAATTTGATAAAGCAATTGTGAACATTGGTAGAAACGAATTCTCACTTGAACTAACACAAGTCAGCTGACCACGTATAAAAAAACTGACTGATCTGTTATTTGACCCGTGTTTTTAAATATTGTTCGTTCGCTGAAAATTAACTGGTTAAAGTTCCGTAATCAAGCGTATGACCAAGATTGGGGTTAAACACGAGCGGTGTTGGCAATAATATTCTTTCAGGTGCATGAGATCAGTTGTATAAAGATTAATGCAAATGTATAATTCAAATGTACATTATATAACTATGGTTTATATAATTATACAAATAGCAATTATATAAACATGGAGTATTCGCCACGCACCCAATACACACAAACAAATAAAAGGAAGCAGGTTACAACAATTAATTTAAATTTGTGCCAAGTTACGCTCGCTAAAATACGTCAGTTGGCGTAATTTTTTGCCAATTAACTCGAAGAAGCAATTGATTTCAAAGCTACAGTATCCTTAAATTTACAATAAACTCTGTATGTTTCTTTTTTAAATAAAACTTCTCGAATTTCAACCGCGCACACAATCCATCGAAAACTTGAGTGGTATTTTATTGTTCTCTCCTTTTTATACAGCATTTCTCGTCAATAGCAGCTTTTATTTTTCGTGTGTGTAAATTAGAAACAATGCTTTGATGTTGAAATAAAATGTTTCGGTTCGTGGTATTATTCCTTCTTTTTCTTCTTCCCTATTTTTTTCCCTTTCCACTCTTTTCATTTAAAATACGAAAAAGTATTTTAAATGAAAAGAGTGAACGACATGTATTTTAAATGCATATATTTGAAATAAAAGGCATCTATTTTAAATGAAATGTGTGAAAGCTTTATATTTCAAATGAAATGATACGAATGATGGCGATGGGGAAAATTTTTGGCGATTTATCACTTGCGTCCGGCTAACATAAAGGTTATTTTCTTTCGAATTCGGTATTCTCTTAAGAGTTAGTTTCAGCTGTGGTAAAATAAGCACTCTGAATTTCAGACACACAAGCGAACCTACTGCTCTTCAGTTACGAATCTTTTTTATTCAGCTTAGTTCAAAATATTTATGCATGCAAATATAAAAAATATAATAATAATAAAGTAAATATAATATATAAAAAGTAATATGTAATACAGAGTGTCCATAATTAAACGACCCTACTTTAAAGTTGTCTACAGACGAAACTATTGGTCAGAAAGTTGTGAAATTTTGTGAAGGACATAATGAAAGAATGGGAATTTGTTTAAGCGAAAAAAAAAATTTAGTTCAAAATTTCGCCACCAGATGGCGTTTTTAATAAATTACATATTTAGCATACATTTGCGATGGTTTACTTATTTTATTGCAACAAAACATGTTCCACATAACAGCCATCATTTTCAACTACCATTTGGAATCGTAAGATAGCATGTTCCACAGTTGACCGCAGTGTGTTCTGGGAAATGCTAAAAACATGTTGTGAAAAAAGTTTTGTTGAACATCTTTGGTTGTAATTACATTTGTAAACTATCGCAAATGTATGCAAAATATGCAATTCATTAAAAACGCCATCTGGTGGCGAAATTTTAAACTATTTTTTTTCGCTTAAACAAATTCCCATTCTTTCATTATGTCCTTCACAAAATTTCACAACTTTCTGACTGTTTCGTCTGTAGACAACTGTAAAGTAGGGTCGTTTAATTATGGACACCCTGTATATAAAAAGATACTATTGGGTTGTCCAGAAAGTTCATGTCGGTTGGGAAAATGAATTCATGCCGGAAAATTCTGCTCGTTAATTATTGGACATTAGATATTGGAATCAATGTCTAATAATTAAATGATAGAATTTTCCTGTAAGAATTGATTTTCCCCACCGGCACGAACTTTCCGGACAACCCAATAGTTATATTTCTTTTGACGTATTCTCTAGTTCAGTGGTTCCCGACGTGAGTCGCATACGTCCCACCGGAGGTAATTTGCTTTTTTAGAGGGGCAATTCCAAATTTGTTACTTAACCCATTTGCTGTCAGTTTTTTTTCTTTTTAAAAAAAAAAAAAGTAACGTTGCAGGCTAAAAATAAAAGTAATACATGAGAGAGATATATTCTTAAAATGTTGAATTTTAAAGATGCTTCTAATCAAAAATTCAAAATAACATTAAAACTAAAATAATTATATAAGTAATTTTTTAAATGTATTGACACCTTTTTAGGGTTTCGTTCATATCACGAACTTCGTCCCGCTACGTTGTCTGTCCGTCACAGAGCCGGTCCTCAGAAATTATATAACTTACAGACTTGAAATTTTGTGTACTTATAGCTGAATACCTACTATAAAGCTGAAAAATCATAAAATTTAAAAAAAATCGTATTATTTTAATATAGAGAGATAAAAAACCAAAAATCTAAGATCTTTTCCTATTAAATTTTAACTTTTTTTGTTATAGCAGTTGCTAACAATTAAAAATCCACAATAAAAAAATTTCTACAATAATTAATTTTTTATTGAAAAATTTCCACATGAAAAATGAAAATGAAATAAAAAGTTTCATCAACTGAAAAAAGATTAATATGACATCATATTGGTAATAAAACGGAGTGTTTCAAACATTTCTCAATAATACAAAGAGTATTAGTATGTGTAAGTACAGAAAGCAGGTTAATAGGATGTCATTAAAGAATTAAAAAGAAAATTAATCTGACGTCATATTGGAAGTTTAACGGACTTTTTAAAATGTTTGAGAATAATACAAAGAGAGTATCAGTATGAGTAATAGAGAAAGCAAGTAGATATGACGTCAGCAAGTGATTATAATTTCATATGAGTTTGAAGAACGTATTGAATCATGATAAAAACCCGATTATGGACATATTGGCATATTTTAACATTTTGAAGTTCTCTATACACATGTTTAATTTTGAAATTGATTTTTTTTAATATCGCATTTAGTCAGTCCACATGACAGATATTATTATGACAGAGTATAATAGTGGGCTTTGCTCGCTATCGGACCGGTTCAGATTTTCGAAAAAACGAGAGAAAAATAGACCGGTAAATTTTTACTTTATAAAAAACGCCTTTTTTTTTTCTTTTTTTTTTTTTTTTTTTTTTGGAAAATGAAATTTATTTAGATTTATTAAAGAAAGGATAAAGTGTTTTGAAAGGCATATTAAACGAAACCCTTTGTGCGATCTTCGATCACACTTACCCACTTGTTTTATATATATTTTTTTATAACTTTTTATGTTAATAATGTTTTTTACAACTTTGCGCAATTCTTTCGATGATTTATTTAATGAGCCTTGTAATTCTATTCGCTCTGCTCTATGTCATATGAAGAAATTTTACACCTGAAACTCTTTAAGGATATATTTAAAACCAAATGTCGTGAACATAAATTAAAGGCAAACGTTTTAGAAACATCTAAAAGAAGTACTACCAACCTTATAAAATTGATAAATCTTAAATCGGCATTAGAAAAGGAAATAGAAAAATAGTAAATATCTATTATTCTAGTGCAGGCCTTCTACACAGTAAATAAATATACACTATGACATATGCATTTCATATTTTAAAATCAGATCATATTCGGCAGTCAACTGATGGTAATGGGAGAGGGAAAACAAAGGAATGTGTTATGATGGGGGGGAAATTGGCTATTTAATCTTGAAATGTTTCTTGTGTGTTGTTTAGGAAGAAACTTTAGTGTACTAAACTTTTTCACCAGCACTTAGTGAGTTTTTGAAATCAATTATAAAATGTTAATGCTATCAATTTTAATGTCAAATGTGAGAGTCCTCTCAAGACATTGTGTGAACATAAAAATACAGACAATATAACACTTTTCTTAAACACTTAAGTAAGTTTATAAGGTACAATAAAACTCTTTTTAGCAGAAAGACGAAGATATATGACCTCATTGCATTTAAAGAGTTATGTTAAGAACAGATGTGTGACAGAAAATTAACCTATTTGATAAGTTAGCAGATGTGAAATAATAGTTATTGTTAAGGCTCTTTTAGGCAGGGTTGACAGAAAAAATAATAAATTTTATTTTGAGAACCACTGTTTTTGTATAGAATTATTTTCCCGATTTAATCACCTAATATTTGTAATTAAATAAAGCAACTATTTCTATACGAAAAAATCGGGGTATACAAAATTAAGTTTTATTACGCACTTTGTAATAATAAGATATATATGCTACAGAATGTGAGTGGGAGGGGGGGGGCATAGTGATTTTACGGATGCTTCGGTGGGGCGGGGCTAAAATAAAGTTGTGAACCACTGCTGTAGTGCAGATCATTTAATAAAATGCTTGTTCATTAGAATGCGTTGACTGCAGCTATAGCACATCTTATTGACTAGTGCGCTGTACTTCATTCTAAACTGTTCTAATAATGAAATCATTTGTAGCTAGTCTGTTTTATAATAAAGAAAGAAAACTGTTTAAATCTATCAATCCTAATGCTACTTGGGATTCATTCATATATTCATTGCGTTCGTTAATCTCATAAGTAGATAAAGAGGATAATTTTTATCGGCTTATACTTTTTAATAAGTCTGATGCATTACAAATCTGACAGATTATCCGAAAGCTTAATTTCTTTCGAGGAATTTCATAAACTCGGAAGAGTAGACTCCAGAAAAAAAGCATTAATGGTTTAATGATACTCATGTTGAAGGAACGAATATTTATGGATGTCCCGAATATTGGGAAATTTAAACCTGTTATCTTATAAGTATTCTTTATGGCAGCTGTATTTCATTTTAATTTTATGACAGCACACTTTTCCACATATCAAATTTAACAAAAAAAAAAAAAAAAAAAAAAAATTAGAATGTGTTATACAAGATCTGAAACTTAAACATATTCTTGAGGTTCATTTTCTTTTTCAACATTTCTCGCATTATTTGAAATCTCTCTCATTACAGCAGTCATACTAATGCATATTTGTTTGCACTTTTTTTTTAATACATGTAACACTAACATATGTTTCTCTTTTTTATTTTCTTTTTTACAGTCCAGAGCAAATCACATAATATTGTATGAATACCTATTAACACAAAAGCGATATATCAAAATAAGCTATATAACTAAAAACATTTAGATTTTAAGAAACATGGTATTAAACAAGAAGTTGTTTTACATTTGTCTCCAAAATATTACGTCATTTATACGCACATTACTATTTTCTTAATAAAATAAGCAAAATAATTGTATTTATACTAATCGAAATATATATAAATTACTTTAAAAGTGTAGTTAAAGTACAGAACTTATTATTTTTAAGAGATACAGAAAAAAATATAGAACCGAATAAGTAATGTAAGGAGAAGCTATACAATGAGAAGCTACAGTATTATTTTGCTGCGTTTAAAGTATACAAGTAAAAAGTGCTCGCTATTTTTCTTTTTTACATATTCCCTAGATCATTTCATAAAATGCTTGATGCTTCGAATGCAATGATAATATTATTATGCTGAAGTAAGCTGTAATAATTAAGCTAAAGTTGTGCTTAACATCTAAACAGCATTAACATTACAAGCTGTTAAATTATATTCTTAGTTAACTTAAATTATTTCACAAATTATTCTTATTCTAATTAAATCTTATCTTCTATCATAAGGATAAATTTTATAATGTGAGACAGGTAATGCAAAACGGTCCTTTTTTATCCTATTGTAAGAAGCCGACAAAGTGGCTTTTTTTTTTTTTTTTTTTTTTTTTTTTTTTTTTTTTTTTTTTGGCACACATTTACAAAGCGGTTTTCAGTGTTTATCAAGTTGGTTCACAATTCCCAATCGCGGCTAACTTTATTAATTTTATACAACGTGTTAATTTTATGCGTTTTCACTTCAAAAATATCCAAGTTTAGTTATTTTTACTTGTGGAACGCCAAACTGAAATCACTAAACATGCCTGTGGGACCACAGTGTTCTTTCTTCAAATGCCCGGTAATAAATTATCAACAGTCCCGTTTCATAGCAATAAATTGTCTTCAATGAAAATATTGATGGCACACTTATTCATGGGTATGGCCCCCGGTACTCCGGGAAATATTTCTGCCACACTTATTTGTGTGCAATGGCAGTCAATATGTTAATAAGGCAGATTCATCAAGCATCTTGTTGCCTACTTACTGATGGTTGTTCATGAGGCGTTTGAATGATTATCATGTTATAAAATCTTTAAAAATGGGTTGTTGTTCAACAGAAAATTGTTCTAACCAATCAAGGAATCGGTTTAGGATATTTTGATTCCACGCAAATGAAGAAATGCGTGTATAAAGCGTGTATAAATGTGAAGAAGAATAGATCGGTATTCAAAATTTTGTCACATACAGTCAACCTGAACAATCGTAAACAACAAACCGTTCTTTGAATTATATATATTTTGTACCATACAATCTCACGTGTGAGAAAAGCCTAAATGCAAAATAGAAGAAAAGATGCGTCTTGTTTTGAAGCTCCCACACCCTCACTCTTGCATACCTAGAAATTCCTCCTGGGGAAAGGGTTTATTATATAGATGTATGATTATATATTTGCTGTCACTAAAGAGTAAAAAATATTGCAGTTTCTTTATTCGAATTTAAAAGAGTTTAAACTTTGTGTGTTAGGAGAAGAAGCAAAAGGAGGAAACTTAAAATTTACGAGGAAGTGAGAGGATTCTGATGGTTGTGTTATGTATTTATTGTGAGACCAAAGTAACAAAAAAAATAAGTTTTTAAAGATTTTAAACTTTGTCAGTTTGGGGCAAAGAAGAGAAGCAGAAATTTTGTAGAAAAGTGATAATTTGGACGATTTTTCATTTATTTGTTGTTAATACAGATTTACAAATAGGGCAGAAAAAACATTCAAAATTAAAAACGATTTTAAACTTTGAACGATCGATTCGGGAGAGCAATGGCGGAAAATTCGTAATTGATTATTTATTGTTGCAAAAAAGCAAAAACAATGAGTAGAAAAGGCAAACAATAAAATTAAAAAGTTTTGACTGTGAAAAAACGATTTCCGAGGGAGAAAAAAACAATTTGGTTGATTCTTTTTTTCTTTTTTTTTTTTTTTTTTTTAAGGAAATTAGTCAAAACGTGAAATATTTTATTCTTTCTTATTAAATTATTAAGTTTTTAATTTTCAATAAGGGATTATTTTGCATGCGATTAAATTGTAAAAACTGGATGTTGAACTTATTAAATTTATTCCATAGAATATTATTACGAAGATTAGCATTCTAAGAGTTTTTATTAATAACAAATTATATCGCTATATATAATTATTAATGTCCTGAGTGGTTATGTGAAAAAAAATAAAGTAAGCCTAGTTCTTTAAGTCGCGTCGTAGTATATTACTGTGTAGAATGAAAACACTGTTCATAGTAGCCTAGAAAAATTTATTTTCCTACTAAACCTACTAAGTATTTATAATTTTATTACATTACAAAGGTGCATTTCTTATCGATAACACAAATGTTCACTGATCATTATTGCAGATATGTATTTATATTTTTCAAAAATTCATATTAGTGGTCCACAGGATTTATCATTGTAGATTTAGTTGTTCATGAGGTCTAAACGGTTAGCGACCGCTGATTTAAATCATGGATATATTTAAATTTATATATTTTATTTAATTTGTTGTTAATGAATAGAGATTGGTTCAAAAGCACTGAGAATTGTGAAATGTAAGAGGTAGAAAATTGATCATTAAATATGATATGAGAAAATTATATTTATATGTATATTTAAATGTATATTTATATGTCTAGACAACATGTCTGTAGCAGCTGTTAACAAACAATTAATCACAGGATTTCAATTACTCTTGTATTCAGTATTATAGGTAAAAAATTGTTATTTTGAAATTGTTATGTTTTCAAAACATTTTCTATTTAATTGAATTTAAATCTCAAGAGTTTTTCATTGTCGAAATTTATATCATTTGTTTATATAGAATATAATAAAACTGCATAACTTATCTTATATGAAAATTTGTGTAGAAAATTAGAAATAAACTAGGGGGCTCAGCCCCCTACTCGCTAACGCTAATAATTGCGAAGCAAATCAAATTGAGACCGCTACGCGGTCACAGCTAGCTTCGCTCGCTCGCCCCTTTTTTTCAGCAATTCTAGTCGGAATAAATTCTACCATAAAACATTTGAACTTATGAAACAGACAATTTATTTTAATGTAAAAAAGTAATTCTCTGTTGAAAACACAACTGAAAATGCATTTAGTTGACGCTACTAATGAGCATATAAATCATTTAAATACTATGAAAAAAGGATATTTTGTACAGCACGACTTAAATTCATTAGGAAAAAAAAACTACGTGATAGGAAGATAGTTCGACATTTTATTATTCTGACTGATTATGTATTTTTACAAAATGAATTATTTTTTACTTCATCAATACAGCAACAGATGGCGGCAGGTGATATCTAGACAGTTGATTTTTTTTTCTCCGTCTTTTGAGTGAGTGAAATTCGTAAATGAATCCTAAATAAGAGTTGAGAATTCATTTGAAATTAACGATATTGCTTATAATTAAAATGAGGAATCATCTCAGATGCTTTGGATTACGTACATGTTATTTTATTTTTAATAATTGCTAGTTTGAATTTCATTCTACGGTTTCACTGCGCTCACACTGACCGCCATATTGGACGGAGGCGGAGCTGATCTAACACAATCTAGTCTGTTCATTGGTCTGAGCTCTGGAAACTACAGTTGTTGCCAAACCATAAGTAACAAATTCAGCCCTATTTTCGCGCCACGTAAGACAAATATATATATAGAGATATTAACATCTTGCTGTAAAATGACGAGTGTAGCTCTGCATGAGTTTTTGGGATCAAATGATAAAACATCGAGCTTTACTCCTCATTGCAAATCAATAATACATTTTTTTCGTTTTAATTAATAAAATGCATAAATAAATCATAACAAATTAATAATGTATTTTCTATAACAAAAAATATAAACAGATCCTAAAAAGAAACATTGTTTCCTTAAATGGAAAAAGAAAATACTTCTTTCAAGTACAGTTTTGCACATTAAATCTTACCGGAAATAGTTAATATAGTGGACTAAAATATAACTTCTTTAAAAAAATGGATTTTGATCGTCGGTGCAAAAAAATTCTTATTATTTAAATAATAATTCATCTTAGATTCTGAAGAAAATAACGCCAAAATATGCATACAATACAAGTTACTTTCAAATTACATAGAATAAATATCGTCTGTTTAAAAGTATGTTTACGTTGTTCCGAAACCTAGTTCTTGAAGAGTTTTTTTTTTCGTTCTTCTATATATTTCTCAATTTCTAATGAAAATTGTGTTTACCATGTTAAAAATGTAGATGTATTTGGTGATAAGTATTAACGTTAAATTGATCTTTTACAGGGCGTTTGTTTTAAATTAAACAAAAATTAGAGAGGAAATAATCTTCGTTTAAAATATTTAAGGAACAAAAAGGGTCATTTGAACAAAACATGTCCCTTTTTAGCCTTTTTTTAACGTCTCGCGAGATTAAAAAAATAATTAATCAATGAAAATTATACTTTTCGGTGGTATAAAATCCAGCAAAAACGATTACCTTTCTTTTGAATAAAAAATTAATGCAATCTGTCGAATAGTTTTCAAGAAAAATGGTCGCCCAGTTTGAAAATCAATGGTTTCGAGAAAGACAAGTTGAAAGTTTTACAATACGTTACGTTCTACCAGTGGTGTTACGTTCATTTTGCAAGAAATATTATAAGGAATTGAACTATCACGAAATCGATTTAAGACAAAAAGCTACGTACTTGATGGATGTAAAAAGCGCAAAATAGAAAAAAATAATAAAAAATTGACCCAAAGGAATATAACTTCCTCTTAAAACTAGAGTTCACCCTAAGATCAATAATATTATAAAGAAAATATAAATCTAAAATTTCTAAAATCTTTTTTCATAAATTTTGATTTAATTCACTAAAAAACTGGAAGTGTACTTACTTTAAGAGATTAGGTATTTATTTTTAGTCCATTGAGAATCATATACTTGTAACAACTTTTAAATAATGCAATATTAGAAAGGGTACAGAAAATAAAATGCATCATTTGTTATCCTCCTTTTCCTTTATATTTGTTTTGGAATACACTACAATTTTAAACCTTTTCTTTTTTTGTATCCAGTTTCATAGCAAAACTTCTGGAAGTTCATACTTTTTAAAATGAAATGCCGGAACTATATCCGATTTTCATAGCAATCCCAAGACAATACTATGATAAATGACTAAAGCATACAGACTGATTTTGCTAGTAGTGTGTAAACTATTGAACTTCTGTATCGTTTTTTCTGGTCGTATCTAAAAATAAACAAGTGGAATTCCAAAAATAACGTATCGATCTGAAAAAGATTCACGTTTAAGCCTTTTCATGTACCGATTTATCAGATGTATTTTCGTAATGAAATAGGAGCTTGTTATTTTTGAAAAACAAAGTGAACCTCTTGTTTAAACTTTGTGAAATATAAAGGAATATTTTCTTTTTCTATTTGTGAATGCTTAAATGTTTCCATTGATCTAAAAATTCGAGAACAAGTGGTAATTACACTCTTTTATTCAAATCAACCTGATTTTTCTTTGTAAAGATGAAATAAATGTTGCAATCGATTTTTCACTCACTTCTTGATATGCTAAAATTATTTATTTTTTTTAATTACACATGTGTGTTTCCGATGACAGTACAACATTTTAATATTTTTAGAATTTAATTGTAAGTTAATAAATTAATTTTAAGTCATTTTTCCGTTAGCCGGCGGCAGGTGTTAAAACGCCAAATATTTTTTACTACTATGTACGAGTTGAAATAACAGTGGATTTAATGATACGCCAAACTACGCTCGCCAAAATAGGCAACTGGTTGTGAAAGTGCAACAATGAAATATTTTAAACAGAAAAATGTAGAAAATATATTGAGTGTAACATATTTTTAAAAATACGCTTTAACCAATTTATAGTTTCTTATTAATTAAAGTATGATTATACGTTGGGAACTCAGTTTAGAAATCCTAAAAAGACAATTTAAATAATGTTTCATTTTTTTTTATTTCCTGTTTCCCTATCTTAAAAAAGAAACAGGGTAAAAATTGAACTTTTCTTATAAATTCAATTGGTCGCACTTTCTACCAAGCGTTAAAAAAGGGTGAATTTTCGATAATCGAGTTTGTTGCCCACGCCAAATTAATGTCTTCTAACGGAAATTTATAGGAAAAAACATGAGTTACTGTCATGAAATTATCCGTGATTTTCAAGATAAACATTGAATGCTTATAAAAGAGTGTTTAAAAAACTATTTTTACTTTTATACTTATCTTTTACTTACTTATTACGAATATTTATTTTAGCGAGAATGGTTTGGTACAACATGGTGCTTTTTGTAAAAACCCTTTATTGTTATCCGCATTCAATTTAAGATACACTGTTGCCAGTAGAGTGCCTTTATAAATAAGTGAGTGACGACATACGAATAGGACACATGCTCAGATTGCAAGTTTTACCAAAAGTGTGCAAGCCACAATCCAGAACTTGCCAATACTCGCCTATACAAGTTTGATTAGATGGGTGAGACGAGCCAACAGACATTAACTTGGCGATATTGGAAGCCTAGACAAGTGTTTATTCAAAATCCTCTCGACCAATCAAATTTTATTCCTCGTATGTCGCCACTCTCTCATTTATAAATAGCCCTCTTGGTGCCAGCATCGTACACTGTTGATACGTAGTAGACAAACATATATTAAATTTTTTGGCGTACCTCTATTAAAAAAAACTTATACACGGTACCGTGATTATTTTGCTTAAAACCTTCCATAAAAAGTTTTTGTACAAAACAATTCAGTGGTTGTTGAGAAAATTTCAGACATAGTTTCCGAAGTAGTAATTCCGGTAATTCCGGACAGTAATTCCATAGTAATTCCGGACACAACACTACACGTGAGTTCGTGCTCTTTTTTCGTAGCCCGAGCCCGACGATTTGAATTCCAAGCAACATACTGAAAAAACGCAGTAGAAAATTGTTAATGTTATTTTTAAATTGCTGCAAGATTCTTTTTTTCTCATTTAAAAATTTCTTCTTACATAGAAATAAGCATTAATCCCAAATACTCCCGCATGACAATGTTTCGTCATTTCAAGTCCCTGAAAATCTGAGTAAAATAGCAATTTTTTTACTTATACCTAACCGCTAGCAGAAATTTCTCAAAGTTGCAATTCTTATTCTTTTAAAATATTATTGTAACATCTATGGCAGAAAAACATGGGTTCTGTTTTCCAGTAATTCTGAAAAGGTACATCAAAGCGAGGATAAACAAGGAATATCCCACGGCTTCTTTGTGTTACCAACACTGAACCTACAAAGGCTTCAGAATCAGATAAAATATTTCTCCTTATATCCGATCAGTAACAATTTAATTTCCTTTCAAACTGGTTTTTAAAAAAAATGTAAAACACTTTGTGAAACTTAGACTATATTCTTGTTTCTCAAATAGCATTTTTTTTTTTTGTTAATTTGCTAATAATTAAAATTTTTACTTTTGAGCCAGAGCCCATTTTGGGTCCGAGTCGGGCTCATGGGCTCGGGAAGAGACCATCTCATCTCTAATGCACACACACACACACACACATACTTAATGACAGGAAATCTTTTTTTTCCACTTAAGTCTCTTTAAAAATGACAAATTTCTTTCAATGTTTAAGGCAAATACATTTAATTTTCATAAAACATTACATATCCATAAACAGCATTTTCTTTCTTTCAAATTCCTAATTTTTCATACAAATATTTACTGTTTCGGTATAGTCTATGCATCTGTATTAATCCGTATGTTTTGATAAAACTTGGATGAAATCATTAAAATATTTTCATTTTGAAAAACGCAGCATACATACTGTAATAACAATAATTATTTTCTGCAATTCCGGCTCGTTGCATAACAAAATTTAAATTATAATGGGTGATAATATTGCCTTGCTGTATTAAGTAAGTAGTTTTAATAATGAGACATAAAGGCATTTAGTTCCTTTTTGATTTCATTATTGCTATTTTATGTAAAGAATTCTATGAAGTAGCGTCAATATTAAAATAGTGCATACTTCACATTCGTAAGAAATATGCAATAGATATTTTTATTAAATAATAATTCCAGACAAGAAAATCTCAAGATATTTGTATTGATTGTCGTTATTTCAATTATTACTTAGTTGAAATATTTGGTTAATTAAGATTTACTGAATAGAAGAAGTTACTGGATTTTAGAATATTGTTATTATGTGTTATATATTTGTAATTTAACCTAATTAGTAATTATATATGCAACTAAATGGATATTTCTGTGTAATTATTTAGTTTTTCTCTGAAAATTCAGCATTGTAATTTTGGTGAAAACAATTTTGTGAATTATTTTCAAAACACATTATTAAAACATGTATGTTTTATAAGCATAAAAAATATATAATAAACAACTAAATATAAAAATATTGGTTTCATTTATAGTTATTTAAAAAAAGGTGTAGATAAGGTGCATCCCCCCCCCCCCCCCGAAAAGGTAAAAAAAATTCCCCTGTTCTTAGATGTTTTGACTATTTTAATATCATTTACAATCCGTAATTACTGCTTCTCTGTTGATTTTTGTTTAAAAGTTGTTTAAATGTGCTATACTACATAAGGAACATACGTTTATTTAGCAGATTTTAATCTATTACATTCGCATTTATTTGATTCTTTCTTTTATACATCAAAAAGTAAAACCTATAAAAATAACTACTATGGTGTTATAAGCGCTTCATATCGAAATAAAACCAAACTGATACAATCGAAATACATTAAAATCTTCAAAACAGAATATGGAGTTTGGTCAAATTCCGTGCATTTGTTTTTGATAGTATTTATCGCGGATATCTTGAAAAATGCAGCATAGAAGCGCCACCTGTTGGGCAATTTACTCCAAAACCTAATCAGCACCAATTTATGTCACAGTCTAACTGAGTCTGAAGTTCAATTAAATTCCACACATTAGTTCTTGAGATAGAGCGGCCACAAAATTTGTGCCACATACAGACAGTCAGACAGACAAACAGCCTAACAGATATTTTCTAAAAACAGTCAAGTCGTCTTCAGAACCTTCTGAAACGTATAAATCCGTCGAAAATCGGAAGTCAAAATATTACACAAATCCAGTACTTTCTTCTTACAAATGATAGAAGAAAGAATATATTAAGCCTTATCTATCGCAACTCCTTTATATTGATTTTTGTGATAACAACTGTTGATTAATGTATGTTTCTTTTTTTTTCAGTTCTTCAACATGGCTAGCGTATTTATGAAAATCTTCAACTTGATATGCATGATGCTGCTGATAGGACACTGGAGTGGTTGCCTGCAGTTCCTAGTCCCCATGTTACAGGGCTTCCCAGCTAATTCCTGGGTGGCTATAAACGAGCTTGAGGTAAGTTTGAATTGGTTAAATTGCAACTCATCTTGAGAAGATAAACTATATCTATTTGCTATGTAATAGTGGTTTAGAAATGTACCAAGGGGTATAATAAATTTAAATTAGTAATTTCGGGAAAAGTAAAATTACTCATTTGATTCTTCTTCTTCTTCCTTAACTTATTTATAAATGGAGAAGACAGCTACAGCTAATAGCAACTTATAAGGAAATTCATCATATTCATGTAGTTTCTGCATTTGCCAAATCAAATAATCTTCTGTGTATCAGTAGATTATCGGTAGATGATCCCTGTTGATTTATTGAAGATTTTGGAATTTTTTATTTACTGTTTATATTTTTAAGAGTGAACAGTAAGCATATTTTATCTGATCAACGATAAAATTCCATACATATTCTCAAACTGATCAGCACCAGAATTTCCACGTCTAGTTTTTACTAAACATGGCATCAAATTAGTTATAAAACGTATTTTTTGTATAAAAATATGATCATATTGAATTTTGTGATAAAAAGGATATGCTTCTGCACAAAGTGATAGTGAAGTATAAAATGCAATAACATAAAAAAAAAATTAGCACTGGGAAAAATGTTGGTTTCAAGAGAGAACCAAATTTTTTATAGTTTTTTCTTCACAGAAATGTTGGCTATATTTATCCTTGAAAATTTTTAATTAGTTTTAAATCACCTCAAATTAGTTATAAAACGTACTTTTTGTATAAAAAAAATGACCATATTGAATTTTGTGGTAAAAAGGATATGCTTCTTCACAAAGTGATAGTGAAGCATAAAATGCAATAACATAAAAAAATATATAAATATATATTTTTTTAGCACTAGGGAAAATGCTGGTTTCAAGACGGAACCAAATTTTTTATAGTCTTTTTTCTTCACAGAAATTTTGTTATATTTACCCTTAATTTTTTTTTTAATAATATCATTTGCGTTAATTATATGACACTTTTCAGCATCCAGAAGCACATCTGCGTTTCTACTTTTAATAAGCGTACGTTTGTTTTTTTCTTATGAAGACAGCTAAAAAAGATATAGCTCTCAAATTTAATTAGCTTTTAAGAATTTTCTACAATGTTTAGAATCCTGTTTTTGCGCATTCTCTTTTGCCTTCTTTTCTTTCTCTTTTACCACTTATTTTTCTTGCACAAAGCTAAAAGATGAATCTCTGATATCATGAATTTCAATATAAACCTATGCAGTATTTTTTAGTATTAATTTTAAAAATATGTATGCAATACATTATATATTTAAGTAGACAAAAACATTATTCCACCAAAATGTATTTTTTGTTTCTGAATATATATATATAAGGTAAAGCTAGGAGAGTCTGCGGACAATTCAAAAGAATAACAATAAAAAATCTAAATATTAATTTTTTTTCTAAGCTATCCATGAATAATTTTTACTTCATTTGTTTTTTATGCATTTCCATTGCTATTTTGTTGTTATGTTGCAATTTAATAGAACAGTTGCAATAAAACCAAGAAAGTTATTTTGTGCAATCTGTCCTTACAGGGTTGGTGTGATTGCGCACACGGGTAGGAGAGATTGTTACTAATAATAACTACAATTAAATTGTTAACAATAATAATTACACTTAAATGACATTATTGTAAGGTTTTTGTGAACGAATATTATTGTATTAGAAGTGAATATTTCAACCTAATGATTAAAGAATCAGAAAAAGGAAATAGTCTTTAAAACGATTAAACAATTTTAATTAAAGGTTTAAAAATTAAAGAATCAGAAAAAGTAAGTCCAAATAAGATTACAAAATAACATTAAGTTACTTGATACCACATTTAACATAAAATTAGTCCATTTTCATTTTTCACTTTTTTAAGCAAATTTACCAATAAGCTGCGTAATCTCTCCTAGTATGGAAACTAATGGGAACAATGCGCCATCTCTCCTAAGTAGCAGATGCGCAAACTCTCCAATTTCGGTAGGAGAGATTGCGTGGCCTTTTATTTAAACATGGCCGCCACTAAAACGAACCGTTGATGTTCACATTGTTAGTCTAGATTAGTAGCTTATGAGAAATTGTTTAAGTTTAAAATATTTTGTACTACTGACATTGTATAGAAATTCTGATGAATAGCTATGAAAATTCAAGCACTTACTTTGGGAAAACAAAACAAAATAGCAATGCTTTATCTTAGATGCTCAAAACAATCAACTTGCACTTTCAAGTAGACACTCCACTACTGCTGTTGTACAACTACTTGGAGTTGCTGCGCGCTCACTCTACTCCTTCCCCCCGAACCTCTATGTGCGCAATCTCTCCGACCGCGCCATCTCTCCTGGCTTTACCTTATAAGGAAATTCATCATATTCATGTAGTTTCTGCATTTGCAAAATCAGATAATCTTCTGTTTATCAGTAGATTATCGGTAAATTATCCCTATTGGTTTATTGAAGATTTTGGATTTTTTTATTTACTATTTATATTTGTAAGAGTGAACAGTAAGCATACTTTATCTCATCAACGATAAAATTCTATATATATTCTCAAACTGTTCAGCACCAGAATTTCCACATCTACTTTTTACCAAACATGGAATCAATTTAGTTATAAAAACATGACCGCATTGAATTTTGTGGTAAAAAGGATATGGTTCTTCATAAAGTGATAGTGAAGCATAATATGCAATAACATAAAAAAATATTTTTTTTTTTTAGCACTGGGGAAAATGTTGGTTTCAAGAGGGAACCAAATTTTTTATAGTCCTTTCTTTACAGAAATTTTGGCTATATTTACCCTTAAATTTTTTTAATTAGTTATAAATCCCTCAAATTAGTTATAAAACGTACTTTGTGCATAAAAAATGACCATATTGAATTTTGTGTTAAAAAGGATATGCTTCTCCACAAAGTGATAATGAAGAATAAAATGCAATAACATACAAAAAATACATTTTAGCACTGGGGAAAATGCTGGTTTCAAGAGGGAACCAAATTTTTTACAGTCTTTTCTTCACAGAAATTTTGCTTTATTTACCCTTAAAAAGTTTTTTAATAATATCATTTGCGTTAATTATATGAAACTTTTCAGCATCCAGAAGAAGATCTACGTTTCTACTTTTAATAAGCGTAGTGAATAAGTGATGTTTTTCTTATGAAGACAGCTAAAAAAGATATAACTCTCAAATCTAATTATCTTTTAAGAATTTTCTCCAATATTTAGAATCCTGTTTTTTCGTATTCTCTTTTGCCTTCTTTTCTTTCTCTTTTATCACTTATTTTTCTTGCACAGAGTTAAAAGATGAATCTCTTATATCATGAATTTCAATATAAACCTATGCAGTATTTTTTAGTATTAATTTTAAAAATATGTATGCAATACATTATATATTTAAGTAGACAAAAACATTATTCCACCAATTTTTTTTTTGCTTCTGAATATATATATATATATATATATTCGCAGTTCAATCACAATTTAAAATTATAATTTCGCTGTAGTTTAAAACATTTTATTTTAATAGCATATTGATTACAATCAAAACAAAATATTCGGGAAAAAAATTTGGAAAAACCAAACACAATTCTCAAATTATGTTCACAACACATTAATAAGACCAAAAATTGAATGAGGACTTTTCTGTACTTTAAGAGTTTTGTTGAATCCATTTGTACTTCTTACATGCAACATGACTTGCGGAAAAGTTGCTTCACTAAGTGGCACTTAAAATAGTTTTGAACAGATCTCAGAACGTTCCTCAGATATCTTGCTGATTATCTATTGGATAAAAATGGCTAGTAAGACGAATATAATTTTTTTTAGATGTCACATAGTTTTAAAAGAACTTTATAACGTTTTTTTCCGATTTTTTATTTAAAAATTTTTAAAGAAATTCAGAGTTCCATAATCTGAAAATATTTCCTGATTTATTCTCGAATGGCTTATTTTATTTGATTTTTTACGTTCGATATTTTCTATTCCAACATTTTTTGAAATATATTTTGTAATTTCTTTATCTTATTACACCATGTCTGGAATATATCGGATTTCATTAGTAATTTTGTTGTAATCATGACATAGTATTCAATGACGGAATTTTTTGCCTCTTAAACCTGAATACATTTGTTTAATTTATTTTAATTTAAAGTCGCTTATTGAAAAAAAAATCATTTTAGCAGCTTAAAACAGTTTTTTACCAATTACGGTTCATTGGAACCCGGATTATATGCAATTTTATATTTGCAAATGCATGTGCATATTTTGGTACTATTTTCTAAAAATGCATATAAAAGGTCTAGAAAGTTCATAAGAATTGTACATTTCAATTCCTTTTCTTTTAAAAAAATGTACATAAATTTACGCTTTAGTACTAATATGAAATATGTAGAGGAGAAAGGGGGAAAAATTTCAATTGCTTTTTAACAGAAATGGATAATACCTAAGATTGAACCTAGCTAAAAAAAAATAAATAAATAAAAGGGAATAAGAAAAATCATTAAGAAATTTCTATTGATGGTAAAACATACACTTTTAAATTGTGCCAAATGGGAAAGAAAATGCTTTATTATAAAAGTTCTAATTTAATCGAATATGAGTAGTCATATTACAACTAGAGATAAAAATGGTTTGTAATCAGCTCAATAGTCCAAACACTGGCAGTTAGAAAATTAATTATTGTACTGAAAGTTTGTCAGAAGTTGGATGTCTGAAAGGTTCTATCCATAACTCGGATTGATCCGTAAATAAGAACATATATGACAAATAAATGAAAGGCATTGCTTTATTTATCATGTTTAAACTATATAGTGAAAATACATACCGGAAAAATATAGAAGAAAATATTTAATTATAAAATAAAAATTTTGCGTTATAATGTTACGATAATTCGTTTTTTAATAATAAAGCTGTCGAACTCTACCTTCGGACCGGTTAGAGGGGTTAGACTTAGAGAGACTAAAAGTATTATTATAACAGAATGTCCATTTTATGATATTAGTTACGAAGCATCCAAAATTTAATTAACATTGGAACCTAAGATTACAGTACAGTTAAAAAATAGAAAGATCGTTCGCAGATATGCCTAACAGCATGCAGCCGCTGGCCTTTGAATGAATTAGAATTATGCCAAACAGTGATAGGGAGCAATATGACATTTAACAAACTAAATGATGCCAGATTTAAAAACTTGATGATGGTGGCAACCAGATTAATGCAAATAATTGTTATTTCGAAGAAAATACGTTGATACTTTGTATAAAGATAGCGTTGGTGATATCAGAAATGACATTAGAAATAGCGCTGGTTAGATAGGCACGGATGAAACAACCAATAAATTATGTTGCGAATAGAGCACATTGTGTATAAGAAAATAGAAACAAAACTTTGCCATGCATATCTCACAGATTGAAAATCGTTGGAATAAGAAACTGTTTCGATAACTGCAAGGTTCATTAACATTTCTTTGTATATTTGAATTAACTAATGATATATTTTGAGAAACTGTATTAATATTTTATAATAATGCTCTTCCATGTATGTTTTAAATTGCAATATTTTTAAAAGTGTTATATTGCAATTTAATTCATGAAAATGTTTAATTTATGATCTTCACGGTTCATATCGAAACAAATTTCAACAACTTGTGAACCAATAAATAAATTTATTTGTTGCATAAGTATTTTTGTTGTTGTTGTTTGCTCCATTGCGATTTAAAATTGACGAGGAAAGAATATTCTTATTTAACGTTTCCAACTTGACCAGTAGTATCGTGATGAAATAGTAAAACGTATGCAGGGGTATTGAACGAGACACAAACTTGAATGCCGTTTGAAATTTAATTAACACATATGTCATTTCACATTTTCGCAAAATTTTTGTTTAGTAATATTTTATCCGACTTTATAGCTGCTGAAAGTTAGCTATGACTGTAACTCATTTTTCATGCTTACCATACACTAGAAAGCACTAAATGCTTTATAACACTTTAAAACACTTTAAAACACTTTATAACACTAAAAAAGCTAGAAACACGAGAAATTGCTCATAATGATGCAATTTCAGAAATAAAAAATAAAAAATTCTTATTACCAGAGAATGAAAATTCTGGAAAATTCTCAAAATCTGTAGAAAAAAAAATTAGGATAAGTCAAAATTAAGTAGTTAAATACTTTAATTGTTGTGAATGGAGTTGAGCTTCCAGGGAAAGTGCTATTGGGACGTATAGCAACATTCTATAAATATTACACTGTTGCATTAGTATATGTTGAAAGACTCCTATCCAAAGATCTTCCTATCTAAACTCTTCCTAAGATCTTCCTATCTAAAAGACACATTAATAAATGTTAGATACAAAATTTCATTGTATTATTCGGAAACACAGTACACCTTTATGTACTGAGATTGAAATTATACCTGATGGAATATGTGAGGGAATGAATACTCTGCAAATCTTTATACACTTTTCAGAACGCTTTTTAGAACACTTATTTTGTCATCTTTTTTAGTACACTTTGAAGGTGATTTTTTGGAATACTTCTGAGAACACTTCTTTAGTTCAACACACTTTCTAGTGCACTCTTTGAAAGCAATAATTTCACAAGTGTGTCCAAATGTGCTTCCAATTTGTTCTCAAATGTGTTCCCAAGTTTAGATTTAACAAATATCCTGAGCAGAACACTTTCGGTACACTTTCTATTATAGCGGAGCATATTCGGAACACATTTCAGTACACATTAAGGTAACTGGGACACTATTTTTTTAATCCAAGTGTTCCAAATGTGTTCCCAATATGTGCTGGGAATTTGCAGTGTAGCATGTGCGCGTGTCTTATGTATCAGCATTCACTATTATTATGAAATATATCCTTGATTTTACACATCTATGCACGCTAAAACTATGTGACAGCCAATGAAAATGAGAAGTAAATAAACATTTTTGCGCATACACATTATGCATATTTTAATTAAGTTTACTGCATATTTCGCGAATTTTACAATGCATATAATTCGACTCTAATAACGACATATTTTGTCCTGCAGTGGAACAGCATTAAATATTTTGTTTTTCGATCTCTATTCCGTAGAATATATTTATAATAGATTAGCGATATACGTGCAAGGCACACGTTTTGATTTTACACATCTATGCACGCTAAAACTATGTGACAGCCAATGAAAATGAGAAGTAAATAAACATTTTTGCGCATACACATTATGCATATTTTAATTAAGTTTACTGCATATTTCGCGAATTTTACAATGCATATAATTCGACTCTAATAACGACATATTTTGTCCTGCAGTGGAACAGCATTAAATATTTTGTTTTTCGATCTCTATTCCGTAGAATATATTTATAATAGATTAGCGATATACGTGCAAGGCACACGTTTTGATTTTACACATCTATGCACGCTAAAACTATGTGACAGCCAATGAAAATGAGAAGTAAATAAACATTTTTGCGCATACACATTATGCATATTTTAATTAAGTTTACTGCATATTTCGCGAATTTTACAATGCATATAATTCGACTCTAATAACGACATATTTTGTCCTGCAGTGGAACAGCATTAAATATTTTGTTTTTCGATCTCTATTCCGTAGAATATATTTATAATAGATTAGCGATATACGTGCAAGGCACACGTTTTGATTTTACACATCTATGCACGCTAAAACTATGTGACAGCCAATGAAAATGAGAAGTAAATAAACATTTTTGCGCATACACATTATGCATATTTTAATTAAGTTTACTGCATATTTCGCGAATTTTACAATGCATATAATTCGACTCTAATAACGACATATTTTGTCCTGCAGTGGAACAGCATTAAATATTTTGTTTTTCGATCTCTATTCCGTAGAATATATTTATAATAGATTAGCGATATACGTGCAAGGCACACGTTTTGATTTTACACATCTATGCACGCTAAAACTATGTGACAGCCAATGAAAATGAGAAGTAAATAAACATTTTTGCGCATACACATTATGCATATTTTAATTAAGTTTACTGCATATTTCGCGAATTTTACAATGCATATAATTCGACTCTAATAACGACATATTTTGTCCTGCAGTGGAACAGCATTAAATATTTTGTTTTTCGATCTCTATTCCGTAGAATATATTTATAATAGATTAGCGATATACGTGCAAGGCACACGTTCAGATTTGAAATATTTGCTCAAACTAAGAATATCCCCATAATAAAATTTGTCGATACTCATTTAGATAAATTCACTTCTGAAAAGTACTACGTATTTTCCCTCTGGCATTGAGTTTCAAGAGTAATGTTAATTATATTGTAAACTAAGTGTTAAAGATAAAATGCAGATATTGCAGATTGATTCGAAGTAATTGATACAATCACAGTTCAGAAAATATGTCAACAGACACGATGCGAAGAGAGCTTAAAAAGTTAATACTCTCGAATCTTTAATCTTTCTTTGTTGCTTTCTAAGAATGTCTGTGAGTCTTTAGAATCCTGTTTTTGTACAGGTTATTTTCAAGAAAATGGAAGCTTTATTGTAGTCGTCCTACATAAGTCATAAGTGATTTGTCCTTGTGTTTTTAACACATTGTTGACCGGTCACGGGTTAACGTATGTTTGTTTCACCAAGCATCATTGACTAAGAATTTTTACCTTACAGAAAATGCATTTATATTATGTTTTCCATATATTTTTAGATTGAAAGACATTTTATATTGAATCCGTACATTAAATGATATTTACTTATGGATAAACTTGAAAAACCTATCTAGAAAACCATTTAATGAAAGACTTTCCAAAGAGGGTGGAGCTTCTACTGTTTTAAAATCAAGATTTCATACAAAATCATACAAAGTGTTAATATTATTAATTTCCGAAAATAATGACCCGCAGAAGAAACTGTAAAAATGGCAAGCTTCTTTAAACATTTTTTCGTGCCTGGAATTGAATTCCAAGTTCCATTAATTTTACCGTGGGCATTTTTGCTTATAATGCCTTATATTCTTTCCTTTCAAATAATCTCTTAATCTGAATTTTTTTAGCAAATATATTGAGCTAGATTGGGCTTCATTAAGTTGAATTTCAGTTTCTTCAATCTTTATGCAACGACAACCAATCGAATTCGGACAAACTCAGCTATCTATTTAAATGTATTAATTACCTAATATCCTTCATCTGAAACTCTAAGCGGAAACTTTATATAAAAATAAACAGATTTTTCTCGTCGATAAATTTTTGGAATGCTTCTACCTATTAAATCCAATAATATGCATTATAAATATATAATAAACTAACATTTATGTTACTTATTATCTATTTTGTCAAAGTTACGAATCGTTAACGAATTCCAATATTCCATTGAAATTTAATAATTGTTAAGTGTTTTGTATCGAGAAAATGCCTCAAAAATATATGTTATAGGTTTTTTGGAAATAACCGATATTTCTCTTACAATATTTTAAGAAGCATTAAAAGAAATGTTATATTAAATTAAAAGAAATTCTTTTAGTACAAGATAGATGTACGAAAAACGTCTTTCAAAATATCAGACGTTCTCAAATGTAGTTTTTTAATGCAATCGGAAAAGAACGATGTAAATTTCACATCAAAAACATCATCATTTGGTATTTTCTAGAATTCGGATAGATTTGCAGTTCATTGACTGTATTATCGTTTGGCTATCGGTCGCATGTTTTTATGCTTTTGATGTTGTTTTTAATGAGTTTCTGTCGATTTCTAAAATATTTCTACCTCAGATTATAGTTAACAATAATGAAAAATCAGGATTAGATTATGAAACACTTTCTCACACGAACATAATACTAATAAAAAAATTTCTATTACTTACCCATCATACGTAGTATAGGGTAAGTCTTGTAATCGTTTTGAAAATCGAAAAAAGTTTTTGACGGATTTACACGTTTCAGACACTAGAGATTTCGAAAAACATATTTTTAGGGGGAGGGGGGGGGGAAATTGCCGTCCGTCTGTGTGTGTGTGTCTGTAAACGCTCTATCTTCCGAACAAATTGAGATAGAGACTTGAAATTTGGTATGTACTTAGTATGTAATAATGGAAAGAAGCTTATTGAATTTCAGTAACCTCGATTATCTGGAACTATTTTTTTCGGACTCTCGAAATATTCGTTCTGATAAAAGGTATATAAAACTGTCGAAATTGCTTATTTTAACGAGTGAATATAAAAAACAATAAAAAAAACATAAATTTTGAGTAAGAATGAAGGCTATCGGATAATTAGTTGCCGAGATATTTGTAATCCTATTTTCCACACTTTTCGATTTTTCATGACCCTGTATTTCATTCAAATTTCAATTCAAAGATACATTTTAATTGGAAATGAGACGCTTAATCCGACGCAGTAAAACGTTAGTTAATATGATTATCAATTTTGGAGTTATAAGGATGTTTCTTTTACGCAATTCAGTAATAGAGCCTTTAAAGTTTATGACGTCATCAAGACACGATTTTATTCGAATTGCAATGTATTTTATAAATAATTTGCACATGTTTTATTTTCGTATTTTATATTATGCATATCCATGATGGGTAAGTATTATGGTGGCCCGCAACGACTAGTTTACCTAGAACAGAGATGAGATTTCTCCGACTTTTTGCATACCAGTATAATCTTAGAAAATATGTTGTTCTGTTAATTCGCAGAATGTTCCTATTAACCCTTTCCGGCGCGGAGCAAGTCTGTTTGTAAAATGATGAAATAATGGACTGACACCAGAAATTACAATCGAATTCATCAGAAAATAAAAACTTACTTATTTTCCGGTACTTAACAAAAGGAAAATTTTAATTAAATATTCTTGGTGCCGTTTGTCAGTTTTTGAATTAAAATTAGGTGTCCTTTTTTGTGACCACCGCCCGTTAAAGGGTTAAATAAAAAAAACATTTAAACTAAGATTATACTGGTATGCAAAAAGTCGGAGAAAACTCATCCCTGCTAGAATTAAATGAAAAACAACTTAAAAAAATACATAACTCAGTAAAATCCATTTTTAGCAATTACTGTCCATATCTGGTAATGAGTACGAGTTCTTTTGTGTAATCTTGTAGGACATTTCTAGAATTTTAAAAAGCCACCTAATACACTGAAAGTTAAATAAGTTTAAAATTGTATACCACATCGGAAAACTCACTTCCAGCAATTCTCGATCTTAATTAGTCAAGTAGCCGAATTTTTTTGTGTGTCTCTGTAAATGAACAGTAAATGCTATGAACTCCGTAATCTATAGAAAACCTGTCGCATTATGTTTGAAGTATCATAAAAACATTACAATGCACGATTTTTCCCAATATATCATTATGGAATGGAATTATTCTGTGCGTCTTTATAAATGAATTATAAATGCTACTTTTTCTATACGCCTGAGCAAGCATGTTGCAGAGTATTTCAGTGATCCAATCATTTCATTATGTTTGAAATATCGTAACAATTTTTCCCATATACCATAATGTAACAGAATGTCCCTGTAAACGAACTTTGAATGCTACACACTCCATAATTTATAGAAAACCTGCTGTAGTGCACTTCATTGATTGTATTATGCTTGAAGTATCATAACATCATCAAAATACACCGCGAACGATCTTTTCCTACATATCATAATGGAATGGAATTATTTTGTGAGACTCTATTTACGAATTATAAATGTTATTTATTCTATACGTCTGAGCAAATATTTTGTAGCGCATTTCTTTTAGTGGTGCAAATCAATTTAATTATGTTAGAAATATCGTAATATCAATAAACTGTACCGCAAATGAATTTTCCCCATAGACCATAATGTAACGGAATGTCCTTGCAAACTTACTATATATGCCACACACTTCATTTTAAATAGCAAACATTCTGTAGTAAACCTCAATAAGAAATAAAATTTCCATGGCAATCCATGTATGTATGCGAGAGTAAGAGCACGGACAGACAGACAAACCGAATTCATAAACACTATTCAACTATGTTGGAAAGTATGTTAAAATCGACATTCCGGGACGTATTTGTTTTCATGGATCAATACACGGAAAACCATTATCACCCAACTTCTGATGAATAATATTAGTTTTCTGTCGTTAAACATATTTGCCAATCTATCGACTATTGAGATCTTATTTATTAATTTTAAGCAGATATGTTTGTTTAAACTATTTGCGAGTTTTGAAATTAAACAAATACATTTGTACTCAAACTTGGAATTTCAAATTGTGGCTGGAGAATTCGAATCAAAGAGGCCTTGCTTAGAAGCAATTAAAGTGTTGACATAGCAATAAATAAACGAAGGAAAACAATTGCTATTAATTTGTAAAACAAATGCATTTAATTTTTTTTCCTTCGGTGTAATTACCTGTAGAAGTATATATAGGATTGCTGTAGAACAACGCAGATTAAAAATTATTTTTTGTATTTAGGAAGAAAAATATTTTAGTTTACTTCTTAAGGAAATCAACAATAAAAGAATATGTTCGTCTGCTGCAGAACGCCGAAGATTTATGAGATATTATGATGTATTATATTTCGTTTAGAAGTAGTTTATTTTACAGGTTACTTTAATATCTCAAAATTAAAAATGTTTTACAGCTTTGTTTCTTACAATCCTTTTTCTGGTACCGTCTAAAAGGAAATTAGTTTAATTACTCAGACGTCATTTGTTGCTAGAGAGAGTGGTCGAACATTTCTTAGACGATTTTCATGGTATTTACATAACTATTTTACATAAAATATTTTAATTGTAAATATTCAGGTTGGCAATCCTTATTCTGAACTACCTTTCTAAGCCGTAATTTCCATGACAATAATGTATTTTGTAGTTTTGGAAGAGGTATTTTGACACTTTCCTCTTGACCAGCTTTCCGAAGTCCATGAAGGGTTGTGGGTCGGCGTTAGGATAACGCGCTTTTTAAAAGATCAAAAGCGCAAAATTCTATGGGTGATACATGAGGAGATTTAGCAGGTATATATCAGTGAAGAGTATAGTCCTGATACTCGTTTCCCCCGTGTCAGAAATACAGCGACACGACGACAATGTCGTGGAATAGGGAAGATTTCTTGCAGAAAAAATTTTCATTTGAGGAAAAAAAATTGGGGAGGGAAGGTGATTCATAAAACATCTTCATAAAGATTTGTATATGTTTCAATTCTGAAGAACGTTATTGGTAAGAAGTGACAGTCTTCTGCATTTTTGTAGATTTTCGTCTCCCCCCCCCCCCCAATTTTCGTTTTCCCTCTCCCCCACTCTACAAACTTTATAGTTGAAAATCTTTATAAATGTTAAGCTCTAAATTCTGCTCGGTTTTTTTAATATTGTTTTGCTCTAGTTGCTTTATCTGTTACTTTGAAATACTAATACATAAATAACAAATCATCTACATTTCCTTCTCATCTGAAATTCCCTCCCCCCTCGCATTGTTAAAAATCTTTTAAACACTGATCAATCATCTACCTCCCCTCGAAAGTTTTAGTTTCCCTCTCTCTACAGCATTAACCCTTAACTGTTGGTGACAAAAACTGTTGCATAGATACTGTGATCAGGCTCTGAGATCACTTTATCGAAAGATGAATAAAAAGCTCGATTTACTCATAGCATACTAAACTTTATGTACAGGATTATTATAGTTAAAATGCACCTATATTCAGAATTCTCTAAGTGGTAGCATTAGGACTCCAAACGAAACAAAATTTCACTATTGTTAAATCGTTATAGTTAAAATATGAAAATTGAAATTAAAAACAGCAGTCTGTGAGACCGCTAACAATAGTTAAGGGTTAATGTAGTTAATCTTGAACATTCTCAAGTTTTATTTTATGAAAATTGTGTTTCTTTGTTTAATGTTGTTTTGCCTTCGTTTTTTTATTTGTTACTTTGAAATACTAATACATAAATATGCATCTAGAGTCCCCTCCGTCAAAAATCTGCTCTATTTATTACTTTGAAATAACAATAAATGAATGATCACAACTCCCTAAATTTTTTGCTTCTTTTCCTCTTCCCCCTACACAAAAATTTTAAAGTATTTAAAATTCTTTCTTTATTTTTTTTTAAGTTTCCTTGTACTATTTGCTACTTTTCGTAAACGATAAATAAATCACTTATTTTTAAGTTATCCCCTGAAATATCTAATTCTTGGTTGCCCACCCCCCCTCCTTAGCATACAAAGCTAAAAATATTTTTCCCAACAAAAAATAATCATTCTAAATTTGGGAATTACTAAATATGAGAGTGCGGGGGCGGGGGGTGAACAACGTATTTCAACTTTTTTTGTAGTTTGAACTTTTATCACTCTTTTTTTACTTTAAGGACTTCCTACAAAAAGATTTTGCCGTTAATAAGTTTGTCGCAGAAAGCATAGTAATTTTCTGCTACCGAGCTCGTTTCTCGTTCCATTTTTTTCCAAGAAATTAACAGTGGTTTGTGATGTGTGTCTTTATCTTGATGAAGTTTAACAGATTGATGGCACTGGGAGTAAAAGAGGGGGTATTTCATGTTGGAAGATTGGGAGTAAAATATGTTTCTAATGGTATGTGGAATTGATCTTAACATTTTTCTCCACTCTCTTTATTTTTCATTTGGCGTTATATGCAAAGCCAGCAACAATCATAAATCCTTTAAAACTTTCTTTAGATACATTGAACCATGTTTTAATAATTTTTCCTACTCTTTGATGATAATAAATTAATCTATTTTTATTAAAACATTTGAAAAGAAAAAAACTTCATCTATTGTATAAACATTTTACCTTTTTCTCCAGTTAAATGCTTCTCACAAATAATTGAGCATATTGTTCTAAGTTCGGTGATATGTCGTGGAAAAAGACGATGAACGACGATTGGCCTTTTTAAAAGTCAAATCAGTGTTAATGATTTTGTTAACACTTGACACTGGGCATTTTAACGATTTAGCAAAAGTCCTTTGACGTGGAGTGTTTTATTTTGTCATAAGAGAACTTACCTTTGCAATATTCTAAGAATTCCTTTTTGTTCTTGGGTACATATTTGGAGCACTTTTTCTACTTAAAGCCAGACATTCATGTTTTCTCCCTGTCTTATTGACAATATTACCTGCTGTGGCTTTAGATATAAAAAAACCATGCCTTTCACAGATTTTTTAATAACCGAATACGAATAATTCTCGTCGAAAAGTTCAGAAATACAGCCTTCCATCAATCAGTTCTTTAAAAGCGTCATTTTGCATGTAAACAAAATTTTCAGTTACCAGAAGAGAAGTTAAAGTACTTTCAAAAATATATTAGCTGTGAAAAATAATTTCTCTATGCAGACGATTTTATTTTTTTCTACACCAAAACAAAATTGTCTAAAAAATGTGCAAACAGCTTTTGTGTGATATGTAACTCAAAGAAAAGAAATTCTTGTGACTGGATGGATTTCCTGGTTTCAACCATCTCATCATCTCTAATATTTTAACTGATGGAATATCTTTTTGAGCTAAGAAAATTGAAAGAATAATGTAAATAAATATAAGTAGGTATTGTTAAAAAATTTACTGTTACCGGTTTAATTTTTTCTACTATTATTTATGGCAGAACTAGTAAGATGTATTTTCTTATGTAATTTAACACAAACGCTTTTGCTATTAAATATAAAAAATACTTTATCTTTCATTTGTTTTAATTCCTCTTACATTGTAACGAAAAATATTTTACAGTTCATTCGCCATAGAAATTTGTAAACTTTAGCTTCGCTTTAAGGTTAATGGTCTTTTTTCTTTTTTTTTCCAAAATTGTTGCATTCTTGGAATTTTTAAGGCAGACTCCAGATTACATATTCTTTAATATATGATTAGGGAAATCTGAATTTAAATAAAAGAAGGTAAGTTGAATGGCGCTTGACTAACAAAAACAGAAGCGGGAATCTTTTTGATATATAAACAGAAACAAAAACCGAGGCTATTTATTTTCCTTTTGTTTAGACATACCGATTCATAAATCAAATTGTGTTATTGATTTCGTATGGTTGTTTCGAATTTTTTGAATTTCGTTTGATAGATCTTCAGTTACAACTGAAAATGTATATTTCAGAAAGGTTATTCTTTATTTGTTTTATCTTCTGTTTGTTTCGCATTCTTCAGATATTTTTAACTAGATAAATTTAATTAGTTTTATAATATGTTTTATTTTCCTTAAGTTTAGTAAAATATTTAAAATATTTGAGCGGTTTTTTTTATAAGACTTATTGTTATTAGATGTTTTATTTAAAATAGATAACCTTCCTTACACTGTAAAACAGATGAATGTTTATTAATATAGCACGAAGGATTGCGAAAATATAATATAAAATCTCCAAAGTTACCCACGATTCCGAAAAGCGTTCCTTACCCCAAAAACTAATAGATTTCCAAGATTTGAAAAAGCATTTCTGACACAAATGTTTTTTTTTTTTTTTTTTTTTTTTTTTTTTGCACGTAATTTTCGGAAACGCTTCCGAATAGACATTACAGTGTATCAACCGACCACTCAATATTTCGGTATCAACATGAAATGTACCGGTTTTACAGATGCTATCAATTCTCAAGTAAACAGTTTCCTGTTCAACAGACAACCAGCAAAATTAACACCGTAAAATTAACATTACTTAATTAATCTTGCATGTAAAAATTCGAAAATAAAAATCGATATTTCGTTTTGATACCTGGTTGAGAAAACTGATTCACTGTATTATTTCACTGTAAAAACTACTTGGAAACGTTTATAAAAATTGCAGTCAGTCAAAAGGAACATTTTTCTCAGAAATGCTTTTTTAAATCTCGGAAATCTATTGATTTCTGATGTTACTGATGATAAAGGAATACTTTCTGTAATCGTGGATAATTCGACATGGGTTATATAATATTTCCGTAAACCACCTTGGTGGATGAAGAAACATTTCTCTTTTTAACAGCGTAGTAAATCATTTTTACTGGAGATAAGCGATACACAAAAATGAAATTATTTTAAGCTATTGATGTTTAAAATATTTAGTATAGAATTAACTTTTATAAATGGATAGACCTTCAGTTTTTCCCAATTCAAATTTCTGCACATTAAAAAAAAAAGTCAGTAATAAATTAATGTTTTCAAATGTTTATAGAAAGAAAAAAAAATAACGAATCATTTAATATTATCGATAAGCAAATAACAACTAATTTCCGAACTTTCAAAAGAAAAAAAGTCTTCTTTTTAGATTTGCAAATTTTTTTAAAATATTTTGTCAAAGTTCCTTAAATAATAAATTTTAACCAATAACCTCTCACTAATTTTATGCACATGTACGGTTCAAAAGGTATTCAAACACAAAAATATCATTAGGTTTAATATTGTTATTATTATTATTATTATTATTATTATTATTATTATTATTTTATCCATGTGTTTTGCATGGCATACAATTAAGAAAATTTTATATTTTTACTCGGCTTAACTCTTCTTTCTATATCAAGTCTTACAACTCAGATTTTATCATTTCATTTGAATAAGTCTTTATAAATTAAATTATTACATCCTTATAGTATGTAGAATTATGGGTAAAAATATTTAAACTTATATCTCAATTATTAAGAAATATATAAGCAAAAATGTGAACGTGCGCACTATCCATAAAACTGACCTCGCCGAAAAGATTCTACTAAAGATTCTACTTCCTTATTGAAGCTGCAGATGACGCCGTGAATACACTCAGGGCAAATAGCGGATTCTGCTGTTCATTGTGTTTTATTATTATCTTATTATTGTTATATCTGGTTATTATTATCATAATTATCTCAACTTTAAACGCGATTTTCTAGAAACTACATTTTTCAACAAAGGCAGTATGATAACTTGAACAATTTAAAACATTTTTAGATAAAATTTGCACTCATCCACGCATAATTAATTTGTCTAAGGTCCATCGAGCCAGTTTTTGAAAATTTAATTTTTTTATATTTTTCCAATAAGTTTAAAAATTAAAATTTTAGACAAAAAATTAAAAAAAAAATTTAAATAACGCAATTTTCTTATTTTTAAAAAATTCACAATTTTGAGCTGATCGCCCTTAGCTACAACCTTATTTTACAACAAGAAACTGAGATTTTAATATTTTTTTTGTTTCTACAGAAAATTAGCATGCTGCCCATCGAGTCTCGATATTTTGGTAGAGGTCAACGCGACTGCAAGTTTCCGACGTAATATGTGACCAAATTTAACAAAAAAATTATATTTTTAAATACTTGAAGCATTAAAAGAACAACGTGGAATTATTAGTTTTTCAATTAATTTTACTCTCTTCCTAAAAATAAATTCCAAAATGTCAATTTTTGCCGCCGAGAACGTATGTAACCCCTTTATCCTCTGGAGCTGTGGCAGCGTTGCCAAGTTGTGCTGCGCCAGGAACTCACGGATGCGCAAACAGGTGTGGCTGGGAGCATTTTCATGATGGGGCTCTCTGGTAACTTTGATCTCCTTTCGCACACGGAAGGCCCTTTTTCTCAATTTTTCGAGAACATTCAAGTTCATTCAGGCATTCATTCAGGAATTCATTCAGGCAGCGTTGATGGTCTATCCTGGAGGTACAAACTCCTTGTGGAACTCACCTCTTGCGTCGAAAATACAACATCGAGACACGGTCTTCCAGATGGGGTTCACAAAATCAACGATGCTGACTCAACCACTGCTCGGAGCAGACTGACTTTGGGCGCGTTGCCAAGCCACGCCTCCCCTGCCTAACCCTAGCGGTCCGAAAGCGCTGCGACGTATTATCGTTTCACACTTGCATTACTTTTTGAACACTATCTGTATAATATTTTAAATACATAACGTTAAAACCAATAAATTCTTTGTTAAAAGGAAAAAATAATGAAAAACAACTTCTGCATTAAGCATTCATTATGTTTCACATTCAAAATCACACGTGCCAAAGGCGAAAAAATATCTCATATGATTACAAGTATTCCACGCATGTAAGTAATCTATATGGATTCTGAAATTAGCACACGTATTTCACATGATGTTGATTGTTTTCATTTTCTTTTTATCATTTTGCAATGGGGGCGGGGCTTCCTATAAGAATGATCTGCTGCATGAATACTACTTCAGTTTCAGTTATTTATGCTTTACCTTACTTTAATTTCCGGATCACGTAATCATCATAGCAGAGATTTTTTTGTACTTTCCTTATAGCTCAACATCTATTTCTAATATAAACAGAACTCACGATTTAACTTTCTATTGATTATATTGTTTTTTCTTAAGCTCTGTCTCTTTCTTGATGACGTTAGGAGTAAGAGCAAAGTTTTAAAATCTGTACATTAATAAACATTGAAATGATCATTACTGAAAATAATATTGCTACTGATATTTTTCTCCTTTACTGTTAGGTTAGAAAAAACAGAATAAATTATCGAGTGTGAGAAGTTATTTTATATTGTTTTTAAATTGCCTGACAGAAAAAAATATAAAATTTTTGAACAGTAAAAAGTAACAAATCCAATATAATAAAATATTTATATTAATTTTGATTGTTTAAGTTATGCCAGTGGTTACTTTTTTTTATTTGGGCATAACCCTCCCCCCCCCCTTGAGTAAAAGCCCATTGTTATTTTTTATTTTTATTTTTTTTTTTTACTGTTCGTTTTATTATTCGTTCCATTATTTAAATTCACTTGGGAAGAATAAACTTGTTTTTCCCCCGAAATTATAAGAGAAAAATTAAATTTAGTGAATTAAATTTCAAAATCCGAGGAGGAACAATAGGCCTCCCTTTCCCAAATACCCTCTCCTATGCACTGTATCCATGCCGATTTTTCTTATAATTTTCTTTTCAATTATACTTTAACTAAGTATTTGAAGAAATTGCCATATAAGAGCAGCTAATTCCAAACGCTGAGCAAGGAAACTTTGAAAATATCATTAATTAAATTGTTAATATTTTATTATTTCTCAAGAATGATTTTCCAAATGTACCAATAAATAAATGAATAAAAATGATAGACAGTTCTTGTTCTATTTTTAACGTCATACTTGCAAGTGAACTTACAGTAAAATCTTTGGGAGGAGACTTAAGAATATAGTGCTCCAAAATTCAACTTTACAAAAAGTCCGTAAAATGTGATGTTTAACTTAGAAACACAGGTTTAAAAAATACCAAGCTCATCTATGTTATTAAATTTTGAAATGTAGTAAACAGAAAAATGAATAAATGTAAATAAGTTTAAAAGAAATCTACGCTATCTCTTTTATTACAAATTATAATTTTTTAGGCATGATCCGTATTTTGTTACTATTAATAAATAAATAAAATATATTCTGTTTTTACACTTTTTTATGTAAATGTACTACGGAAGCTTAAATGTACGTTCAAGTGTGCCGTTTGGCAGAAAATATTCCAAAACAATTCTATTTAACAAATGTTTAATAAATATGCTTCATAAAAAAACGGGAATTAACCTCTACCTATTCGGTATAAATCGACAGTCCTTAGTATTTTCTGGAGATCTTAAGAGGTTTTATCAGTAGGAGCTCTTAATATTTCCTCTAAGAAATCTCTTTTGTCGCTAAACACTGTACCAGTAATCGTGACGCGAACGTAATCACTTGGAACTAAGTATAATGACAAAAAGCATAAGGAAAATGAGTTTGCGAGCATATATTTTTAACGGGAAATTTAGTGACCTTAATACGTTTATCCTGTATCACTTTCCCTGGCAGCTCAACTCCACTTTCCTTAATGAATTTATTTAGATCGATCAACTATACTTTGCGCCTGTTCCTGACCCTAATCAAAAAAGTTAATACATTTATTTTAAATCTATTAATTGTATTTTTTGTTGATTCGAAAAATAGATAGATCATTAGTCTATGCTTTAGCAATGCAGAATTTTGAAATAATTATTAATATATATATATATATATATATTTTTATGCTAACATATGTGACAAAACAAAACTTTCTAAACATGCTGACATAGGAGATAAATATAGACCTTATTAAAGCGAAAAATGGTTTTAGAAAAAACGAGAAAGAAAAATCATGCATCAAGCGTAGATTATGAAACACTTTCCAACACTTCCAAATTACTTTAACAAAACGTAATCGTTTAATAGCATAAAGAAGATACCCAAGTCAACATTTTAGAACCTCCATAACACATTTGAAAGCCGGATTTCACCAATTACTGTCCATAGCCAAAAAAGTACTCAAATTTTTTGGTGCAATTATGTAATGATCCAAATATTTGTATATATTCTACATAATATGCTAAAATTTAGTTTAGTAAGAAAACACATAACAGAGTTGAAAATTCACTTTCAACTGTTTTTACCCATAGACGGAAACGCACTTTAATTCTTTCGTATAGCCCTGTAAATTACCTACAGAATTTTATACACGCTACATATTAAGTTAAAATTTCATTCAGGCAAAAAACACGCTTGAATCTACTAAAATCACACTTCCACAAATCATCGTCCATAGACGGCCATGTATCCAGAACTTTGCGTAGCCCTGTATGTAATTTTATTTATATTCTAGAAATATCTTTCAGTACACTAAATATAGTTCTTGAAAATCTTGAAAATGCATAACTCAATTAAAAACCACATTTAAGCAATTCACGTTCATACCCAGTAATGCTTACGAATTGCTTTGTGTAGTCCTCTATACGATCTATAGCAGGGGTTCTCAAACTTTTAGACCGACGTACCACTAAATCGAAATTTATACTTCCGCGTACCACCCGGTAACAAACGTAAAGCTAATATAGATAAACCTGTAAAAAGAAACCTGCTTAGAACGAAATATATCTCCGGTCTTTTGTGCTACCGTCATAGCAGGTTTTATTGTATTTAAAAATGAATGATTACATTACTAAATTGGTACTTCGATTGATTGCTTTATAATAACATTCAAGTAAAAAGTAGTACCATCATTAAATTTTAATAATGCATACAATATCAAAAAATTTCCATGAAATAGGTTTTGGCATAGGAAAAAAGTCGTAATACTTAATGAGAGATTGGCTCACACTGATTCATATACTGTTACAGTAGGCTGATTGCACTAATTTGCTGCTATCGCTAATGAAAAGGGTGGGCTTGTTTTATCAAGCACAGCTTCCTCATTTCTGGCTCAATATTAGGTAGTTTTAATCATAAGTCAGATTCGATGTTTAGTTTATTCCTGTATTAGTTTTTCATATAAAGAAGGGGGAAAGTACATTCACAGAGATATGTTGTGCTAAACACAAGCAAACTTTGACAATATCATACAGTACTCTGATATTCTCGCCAGTGAAAATATCGTTACATTCATCCTTTTGAATGTGCAGTAATTTATCACATCAGGAGAGCTGAATAAGTTCACTTCTTTCCTCTATCGTGAGATACAATGGGAGGGTGTCTCAACTGAGAAATAAATTTCTTATCCACAGCTTAGTTAGCGCATTTAACATAGGCTCAATACAACTGTATTAATAATCTGCATACTTTTAAATGCTACAATAATGTCGCGCAGCAGGCAGACACTTCCAAGTTTCTTCATAGAGTTATGTATGTACCACCTCAATGCATACGTACAATGCTTTACCTCAAATCCACACTGCATATGACCACGGTTTTTGTTTGATTTCAGATCACTATTTTAACCCCTTAACTGTCGCACCCGATATGTGTAGGCTACTTTTTTTAAATTCAGATTTCTTGATTGCCACCAGTTTTCTGAAGTAGAAATATTTGCCTTATTTGAAGGCAGATAAAATAGTGCGAGAATAAAACCAATTACACTATTTAAAAAAACTGGTCTGAATCAAACATTCTGAATTTTAAAAAAGTAGCCTACATTGCCCGTGAATGTCTCGGGCACGACGCTTAAGGGGTTAAATAACTTTACTCTGTTAAAAACTGATTTCCATAAAAAGAAACAACAACATTCAAACAATCGAATGAATTAATTTATGAATTATGTTTGAAATAACACTTTTGTTATCTTCTAGTACAACTAGAACAATGGGTTATAAATTAAATTTGTAATTTTATTTTGTTTTAACTCCACCCACTCACACAAGCTCTTCCTACTTCCAATCATTCAGACTTTACCTTCAGATAATTCAATTTATAAAGCATGTTTAAGAACAGTTCTTCCACTAATTAGAAATGCTTCATTCTTTAATTTTAAAATTAGGTCTTTATTAAAAATTTCAATTTTTAACCATAAAAACCTAATAATTGTGTTTTTAATTTTGGAAAACTGATTGTATCATAAGCGGTATGTGCGAATTTCAGCAAGTGTGCTATAACACGCATTTCTCGTAACCAAAAAAATAGAAAAGTGTTTACAAATCCTAAATCGCTTTCGAAAATTTTTTGAAAATTTCCAAATTAATAAAGTTTTTGATTCCATAATAATGTGATGCATTTTGTATTTTATTCCACGTACCAGTATCGGACTACTGCGTACCAGTAACCAGAGCTTCGCGTACCAGTACTGGTACGCGTACCATAGTTTGAGAACCCCTGATCTATAGAATTTATACACACAGTATGCAAAAATTTGGTTTAATATTTAAAAATACATGCCATAACTGAAAATGCACTTACAGCAATTATGTCTTTGAATTAGTGATGGGCACAACGATTATTTTGATTATTCGAATGAATCATTCGGGCATGCGCAGAAGCATATCTGTCAAACTTCGATTTTTTTTTTCAATTACTACCAGAAATTTTGAAGAAAAAAAAATCTGATAAAATTAAAAACTTCTTTTTTTTTTCAAAATTTCTGGTAGTAATTGAATTAAAAAAATCGAAGTTTGACAGATATATTTCTGCACATGACCGAATGATTTATTCGAATAATCAAAATAATCGTATGCCCATCACTACTTTGAATACAGTACTGCATCCGATTTTCGTATGTCCTTGGAAATGAATGATAAATGCTATGCACATCGTAGTCTACAGTAAGCGTCTTGTATTAAACCTCAGCAATGTATATGAATTCCATTACGTTTGAAATAGTGTAACACAACTAAAATACGTTGCAAACAGTTTTTTTCGTAGACCATCATGTAACAGATTTATTGTGTATGACCCTGTAAATGAATGATAAATGCTTTGAACTCCATATTTTACAAAAAGCCTGTTTTAGTGCACCTCAGAAATTCATATCAGTTTCATTATATTTGTAATACTGTCACATCATTAAAATACATCGCAAACGGGTTTTCCTCATACACAATAATATAACAGAATTATTTTGTGGGACACTATAAACGAACTATAAATGCTACACACTTCATTTTCAATATCAAACATGCCACAGTAAACCGCAATGTCATAACACAATGTGTGACATATGTGTGTCATAACATATGGCAATCTGGGTATATTTACATGAGTTAGAGTACGGCCAGACAAAATGTATTCTTAAACACGTTTCAACTATGTTGGAAAGGTCTTAAAAACTGGTGTCTTAAAAACCTCTACTGGTTCGGAAATTGTAATTTTTTATTAGATGGATTTTGACAATTCCCTTATGTTTTTTCATCTCTGATAATACGGATATTTTTTTTAACTTTTAAAATCGCATCATTTTGAAAAAACTCTCATCTTTTAGTTTTTGTATTGTCTCGGGTGATCATGAAAAATAACTTCAATCATATAAACTTTATTGTAACTCTGTTGTTGGATAAAAAATCCTAGGCAATAAAATTTGCGGAAATATTTGAAATGACAGATTTGTTTATTAAATTTTATATTGCCTTCGAGTTTTTCCTGTACAATGGATATGGCTCTGGATGGGATATGGCAATGGATATGGCTCTGCATATATCCTAGCACTTCTTCTCATTATTGTTTGTCCCAGTGGCAGTGGGAGATAAGGATTCATTCCCTACTCAACTTTAAATCGCATTGGATCCAATATAAGCCCTTCTTTTTACGCTAGAAATAATTTTTTACTCGTTCTCAAGTTGTTGTTCGGATATGCGGTGAAGTGCAATATTGAATCACATATACTTTTGAATTTTTCATTACTTACTAAATAACTATAACATTTTATCTAAATTTAATCTTTAATATCCCAGATTTCATTTAAAAGAGTAAAACAAAATTATTGTACCTCCCGTTTATTATCTGTACATGCAGTCATGAAATGAATTTATTTTACCCTCTATCTGCGTTTTAAAAAATAAATAATTAAATCTTTATTCTGCATTTAATTTTCCGGTCGTTATAAATACTAGGGGATCCAACCCGGGCTTCTCGGGTTACAGAATATAGGCGAAAACTTAAAAAAATGGAAACTCTAATAGATTTTTCACATTCATATATATATTTTTTTTAGATTGCCCGCTAACAACATCAAAAATCATTTTTACATGAAAAATAGCAATTATGTATTGAAATAAAGTTTTGAAATGTATTAAAACTAAGCGATTATTTCGAGAAATATAAGCCGGAAACAAATACTGAACTATTTATATTAGTTTAAATGCAAAAGGGATTTATTTTTCGTAATCTTTTGCCCACGATAGAAATAGATTTGAAAAACCTGATGCTTGAAAATTATTTTAAAAACCATAAAATATGAGAAAATTTTGATGCAATCTTCAAACATATTGCGATACAGTTTTCAAACAAATTGTGATACAGTTTTCAAACACAATGCGTTCGAAAGTACATTTTTTTTCTCTATTCGACAATATAAAAATTGAAAATGCGCAATGTTTAGAAGTTTAGAAAATTGCAGTAAAAGCGAAATTTATTCGTCTGGTGTTGCCAACATCAAAATGACGTCAGCGTTACGCACGGACACGTTTGTCCTTTATAATATAGATTGTTATGGCGTAGTGTTCAGTTAAAGTACATTTCATTCTTTTTATTTTCATCACTGTCCAGTTCTTGTATCTTAATAAAATAAAATAATTCTTTGTTCTGCAATTATCTTACGGTAGTTATAAAACTACGTTAGATACTACCCTCTTCTGAAAAACCATACACAACTTTTAATTCTGTTTATGTATTCCAATTATCTAAATTCCCTGGGAAACTGTAACGTACATCTGGCATTGCATATGATATTTTTTACAAATGGTAACCTGTTTTAAATTCTCTATATAATTCAAGACTTCGCAGTCTGTATTTTCAATAACCCACATGCTCTTTAAAAAATATCGCCAGTTACTAATCCGGCAGCAATGTAGTTACACTTTAAGTATAAGTTTCTTATTGTTGGTCAAGCTATGAAGACCATACAAGATAATCATTTCCCCCGGATGTCACCGGGTCATGTGTTACTATTGTATTTATTCTGCATATAACTGCTGACGTTGAACCTAAAATTTATAATAATAAACGAATATTTAGTTTGTAACTAAAAAATTGCCTCATGTCTACTCACTTGTATACACGATACAAGCACTTACCATCTCAGATTTTAAAAACTTTATTACATGAAGATCATCAACCTAACTGCTGTTAATTCCTATGTTTCTTAGTTATATTAGGATATACCATTTACTCGCATATTTTTAGCACCCCTTCTTTTGAAAGAAAATTTCGGTAAAAAACAAAGAATCGCGTAATTTTCGCATGTATAATATGTATTTATAGTATTTATAGTATTCTGCTCTGTTAACATAAAAGTGACAGGGCAGCTGTAAAATAATTGAGAAAATGAAGCGTTTATTCCATATTAGCCGGAATGAAATATACACTAAACAAAACAATTAAAAGAATATAAAGATTTTTTGGTCTTATTCTAGAATGTTCCTTGTATTGTTTTCTCCCTATTCAAAATCTATCTAAAACATAAAATCTATTTATACGAACTATTGAAACTCATATACGCTTTTTAATTTTAATTAGTCATTCATTAAGAGGTTATATAGTTATATTCATATTATAGAATAGATAGTCGCTTCTACTTTTATTCCAATTTTCTTTTGAGAAAAATGAATAATCTAAAAATAAGACTCGCTTATTTTAAGCACTCCCTACTTTTAGCACCGAACAAAATGGCATAAAACGTGCGCAAAATACGCGAATAAATAAGGTAATATATTTTTATGGATTTTAAATATATGTGTAATAGCATAATTAACAAGCATAAATACAGTTACTCAAAAAAGTCATTATTAAACTAAAAATTGCACAAAGAATCCTTAATGCACCTTGCAAGTTATTGGAAATACTATCTACTTTTTCCAGTGATTTCAAGTTCTGAGATGTGGATAGAAAGTTTTAATTCCCATTTTTTCTGATAAGGCAGTGTGCGCCATTTAACAACCAAATGTTTCAGTTGTTTAACCTATAGCTTTCGAAGTAGCACTTTTTCCATTGCCATTTTGATCTTATCAATGACTTTCTTAGACGATGTATCAACGTAATGTTTACAGTTAGTCAAGAATAATCATTGTTTCACAAATATAAAGATTTATAAAATGGGATTATTCAGTTTATTAAATAACATATTGTTCCCTATCATTATTGTTTGGCATAAATCCAAAAATAAAGGCCATAGACAACAAAGTATCTTTCTCTTTCTTTAACTCCGTATTTGTATTTTCTATTTATGTGATAACTTTAGGCAGTAAATTCTGTACGTTACCTAATAACATGAAATGAACAATCTTTTATAATATTTTAGACTTTGTAACTGACTCAAAGGAACAGTTAGGTAGCGTTGTGACATCATTCGAGTGATACGAACAATTCGATCACTACTAATTATTCGAATATCTCTATTATAGAAATATAACTCTAAAGAATCACTCTCTCTGAGTCTGTCACTTTTTCCATGCTTCTAGTATGTTTCAGCCAATTTTAAGGCTTAACTGTTCAGTACGCTCCATTTCTTAACTTTTTCAAAAAAAAAATTCTACTAGTTAGATACTTTCATGTGGCATATCATTCTTTTCATCTCTTTCTCAGAACTTCTACCTACCTGTTTATAAGTTTGCAGTGGAATGGATGAATCAATTTTTCTACTAGAGGGTTTTCTCATTATTTTTTTAGGATGACTTACTAATAACGGACTAGTTTTTCTCACCAACCTACTTGTATATAGGTGTTACAAGAAATACCTTCATAGTAATTTTTTCGCTTGTAATGGCAAACCCGTATAATGATATAGAATGCTTTAAGGAGGCACCATTAAATAGTTAAGCTTAAAACAGGGTTACGTTTTTTACAGGTTTTTCCGTTTCTAAATAATGTACTGATACAGTTAAGCCTATGAAACCGAAATCTCCCTATATCGGAATGTTGTCTTAAACGGAAAAAGTTCATAGTCCCGATGGTCGGAATATCATTCAATTATATCTGCTAAGAAGGAAACCTGTCTTTTCTTGGACTATAGTGATTCCATTTTTACAAGTGCATGTTATAAAATTTCCCCAGTTCACTGAAACAAACAAAAAAAATGTTGATTTTACGGTATAATACTGGCAGATGGGGTGCCAGTATTATATTGTAAAATCAACATTTTTTGTTTCAGTGTTTATGTGAATAGATACATGAGGTCCACTTAGAAAACTTTTTCCCCGGGTCCTAAGTTGGCTCTCTGTGCCGCAAACAAAGCCACGAATAAGCGTCTGGTGAGTTATGTACTATCTTCAATATCAACTTTTACGGGGGTTAAAATCAGGGTAATTATGCAAATAAAAAGAATTAATCCTGCTTATATTTTCTCAACCAAAATATAAAAAGACAAAAACGATTTCAGAAAAAAAAACCCTCTCTTTACCCTAATAGATATATATTTGTTGAAATATCTTTTAAGATGGAAATAAGGAGAACTAACAATTTCAGAAGATGTCTGAAAATAGGGAGAACTCCCTGGAGGAATTGTAAAAAACAAAGATTTCTTCAGTTTCCAATTTAAAATTTTCTTCCATTCTGAAAAATATACCGAAATAAAATTTGAATTGGACTTTATTTTTCAAGAAAGGGATAATACAAACTGCAGTTGAATCGCTTTGAAATAAAAGATTTTAAAGTTCTTGAAAGAGTTTTTAGAGATCAAATGTTTTATTATGGCTGTTTCTGTTATTATTTTACATACTTCTTTTTTTTTGGAATTTCATTTGTCTCTTTTAAATTTGGAATGTAAAATAGTGATTAAAAATTAAGTCAACTGATTTATTATTTCTAACTATAAACCTGGGACATGTGACTAATTATGACACATTATTATGACTCATTATTATGATTTATTATGTGACTGTTTAACTCGTTATTTTAAAAAAATACTTTTTTTTCATAATTTTGAACACATTGTATATATTTTGGTTTCAACGACTTAACCGTGATATGCTGTTTTTTATGAAAAAACAACACTGAATTATGGTTTCATTATTTCTTTTACTTACAACCAAACATCCTTAGAGTACTCTAATCTGTCTCAATGCCTACACAGGAAAAAAAGGGGTTGATTTTACATTATAATACTGGCATCCCAGCTACCAGTATTATACCGTAAAATTAACAGTAATAAACAGTAAAATAAGCAGTAATACGCTGCCGCGCGGTTATTACGCGCTGTTAATTTTACGGTATAATACTGGTAGCTGGGATGCCAGTATTATAATGTAAAATCAACCCCTTTTTTTGCAGTATATTGTTGATACATTAACATTTATTCTCTTGATATGCTATGCTACGAATCAATTGTACTGAACAACAAGTTTGTGTTTCATAAGTTGATCTATGCGTTATTATTGTAGCACAAAACTAGATTATTCATAAACTGTTATCGACTATAGTTAAACAATATGTGTTATAAAATTACATATGTATTATAAAATTACTAAAGAAAATCGGGGTTTGGGACTTTACAAGTAATTCTCAATAAGTGTGCCGATGCTTTAATTTGAATTTGAATTGAAAGTAATTGTAAGGTAAAAATAAATATTAAATAACAAATAGTCCTTAAATTATCACCAGAAAGCAGAACTAAAAATACTGCCTTATTAGGAAGTTTTATTTATGCGCCAGAGTGGGCTTATATCAGTAAATGTTTTTACAACTTTCCAACATAGTTCACAAGTGTTTATGAATTCATTTTGTCTGCCCGTCTGTCTGTCCGTGCTCTAAGTTGCATACATATACTCGGATTCCCATGTAATGTATATATATTATTGAGGTGTTTATCATGGCACTTTTGGTATTGAAAATGAAGTGTGTAGCATTTATAGTTCGTTTACAGGAATACTCAAAAGAATTCCTTTACATTATGTTCTATGGGTAAAATGGTTTTATGAGTATTTTAAAGATGTTACATTATTTCAGACATATTGAAATTGATATATATGATTGAAGTGCACTAAAATATGTTTACTATAGAATATGACGGGCATAGCATTTATCGTTCATTTATAGGGACACACAAAAGAATTCGATTACAATACTGTCTATGAGCAGTAATTACTGAAAGTTCGTTTTCAATCGTATTATGAGTTTTTAAATTTGACTAATTTTTTGAATATTACTTGGTGTGTATAAATTCTATAGATGATATATAGGGCTGCACAAAAGAATTCGAGTAAATTTCCGTTTATTGGTGGAATTTACTGAAGGGAAATTTTCAACTATGTTATGCGTTTCCGAACTGAATTTTGACATACTATGTTATATATATATATAAATCTATAGATCATATACAGTACTGCACAAAAGAATTCGGATATTTTTCCGACTATTGATGATAATTGCTGAAATTATGTTTTCAAATGTGTTATGCGTTTTCTAAATTGTTTATTTATACATCATATTTCACCTTATTAAACGGGAAAGTTTTGTTACAGCATTTTGAATGTTTTGGAAAGTGTTTCGTAATCTACGCTTGATATATGAATTTCCTTTCTTGTTTAATCTATAACCTACTGCCATATTTAAATACTTTTATATCCAAACCTAATACTCCACTTTAATTCTTTTTTATTACCGTACTTATTACTAAATATTTCAATATGTTTTATCCCATGCTTCATACCACTTGCTTATTGCAATATTTTACATACATCCTTACATAAGTTCAACTTACATCTATATATCTTAAATACATTTTAAAACGTAAATACGTGCAAATTACAATACATACAAATATTACATGCAGTACATGCAACAACACTTTTTCAATAAACTAGTCGGATGTGCCAATCCCAAAACTTTCTTCTATCTCAGTCATGTTAATACTTCAAAATTCGCTATCACATCGCCAATAAAATCAATATTTTTCGTCATTCTGTTGTACGTCAGCTGCTTGCGAATCGTCGTGTTACAGGGATGCGAACAACCGATGTATGCTAAACTACGAAAAGTCCTTCTGGCCTGAACCGACAGGGACAGATAGAATCCCTATTCCTTGATTTTACGATTTTAGCTAATTTTACTGGAAAACACGAAGGTAAAATGCGTGGAACCTAAATAAAGAAGATTCAATCCCAGTTTTCGTCAACATTGAATTTGAATGAGGATATCGCCAAATTAGTCCTCTACAGCCAAGTTGGCTTCATTTATGGCAACTTATTTTGGTCGCCAAATTTGGCGATATTCCGCCAACTGTTGCCAAGTTTGGCGAGAATTCGACGTTGGCGAATATATATATATATATATATATAGTGATAAGCATGTAATAGGATGAATGGTTACAACAATGAAAGAAAATTTGCCGAAATCATGTTAACTAAAACTCATAAATTAAACCCGTTTATGGATGAAATTCCGCCGTCTTGTTTGAAAATGTCAGCCACCCTAAAATTTCAAACCGCTATATCTCAGCTATTTTTTAAGATAGAGGCAAAACAAAAATTGCTCCGGATTCTCCGGATCAAGGCCGAACATTTAACGAAAAAAAGTTTTAGGATTTCTAATTTTTTTGAATTTTCACATATTTTTGAAGTTGAAATCTTTAAATGGCTATCACAGCGCCCCCTTTCGTCGAAGTATCCCCAAATTCTGATAGAACCTGCTTGCCAATGCCAAAAACCTAGAAAAAAAATGTGGTTCAATTTGAAGCATAACTTCATACACTTTTAGATGGTACAATAGTGAAAATGAAACAAAAATATCGATCACAGCGCCCCCTTTCGTCGAAATAGCCCTAAATTCTGATAGAACCTGCTTGCCATAGCCAAAAACCTAGAAAAAAAATGTGGTTCAATTTGAAGCATAACTTCATACACTTTTAGATGGTACAATGAAAAGACACACAGGCGGACAGACGGACAGACGGACGGACGGACAGACGGACAGACGGACGGACGGACAAACGGACGGACGGACAGACGGACAGACAGACATTTTGTAAAAACATGTTTTTTGGAATCTCTGACCCCTAAAACGTGTAAATTCGTCAAAAACCGGAAGTCGAAAAAAATTTCGATTACAATACTTTCTTCTATTATAGATATTATATCTATTATAGAAAGTAAAAAAGTAATAGCAATTACTCTGTTGCTAATTAGGAGTGTTCTATAATCCTGATTCATAGTCCATTCATATTCCTTTCTTGATTCTAAAACTTTTAAATATACAATTCGACAAGACAAAATAATAACCACTCTGTCAATAATAGATAACCATGATGTAAAAACACAACGTTATAGAAAAAAATAAGAAATTAGAAAACATGAATTGGGTTTTCCATTTATATACCAAATTTTTACTAAAAATGTAAAACAAAAGCTGTCAGAAAGCAAACAAGAAAGTCTTAAAAAAATGTAACAACTAAATTGCAAGCTAAAAGAAAAAAAAATTACACATTTTCAACAAGCAAACAGGAGGAAACTTATTGACAGCATTAAAAAAATCATCTCCCATACAAAAAGATAAATAAAAAATCATACAATATGTATGATGAGAAAAGAAAGCTAATTCACTAAGCAGGACATAATTGGTAACACGGAAAATTGCTCCTTCATAATTGATTCATTATATAATGAAGAAATAAACAATTTTGTCATTCAAGAAATTTTACGCTTCTTGGGAACATCATTAATTTTTGCTAAATGGGCATAAAAAGAATAGAATTTTTAACGCAAGAAAAGCACACTTTAGCATGATTTCATATCTGTACACTTGTTCTTCGTGGATGGAACTGGGATTTTTTTCTTTTCTTTTTTTTTCTTTCTTTTTAACATTGATAATTCCTTTATATTAGCAGTATTTTTGTGATAAAATGATTTTTATTTCTGTATGAAGCCATGAAGTGATTATAAAAGCTATAATAAATTATCTGAACATAATTCTGCGTGGCCCATGTGTGTACATATCTTCAAATATTTAATTAAAACATTTTCTTGGCAAATTGTTTTAAAACACATTAAAAATCTTTAAACAAAATTATTTAACCCTCATCGAGTTAGAATGAATCGGATACTAAGCCTAATTTTAATTAAGCAGAAATTATTTATATTTCATTTGAAGTAATAAAAATATTCCCATATATATACTTTTAGAAGTTAAGGAAACAATGTGCGCTTTATCGCACTCTAATCTATGAAACAGTAGCTGATAAAGTAAATTTTCGGATATATTAGAAATGATTTACTCGAAAAGAATGCAGGTAATAATGCATGAAATAATAAGCGGATAATGTAAAAATGAATTGCTCAAAAGCAACAGGAGCCCCTTTAGAAATGCCCCAAAAACGCAAAGAATTAATATACAGCTGACTCTTGCAGTAACCTCGGCTAGGTTATTGTTAATTACTCGTCCAATAATGGAAGCTGAGTATGAATAATGCATGTAATCTGCCCTCTCATTACTGAAAGCTTTCATGCAACTTATGTGTCAAAGTATGGATTGATAAGCACAGTATCGTAAAGTTGCAGTCAGTTTTCCCAATATTTTTCGTTTAACAGTGCATAAATTGTATGTTTTGCAAGCGTCTTGAACCTCGAGTGACACTTGAATTAAAAACTAGAGTGAGTGCAACAGTAATTGACGAGGCACTAGTAATTGAGCAGTGAAATATAAAAACTGCAGAAAACAGGAATTGATGGATATACATTCAAACATTGTTAAAGAACGTATCTAACATCTAAAGAAATGTTTTTTTTACAAGTTATGATTGCAGTTAAAGATGTGCTTGCAGATTAACGTGGGGAAATTAGAAATATTTTTACTTTTCTATTTTTATTAGTTTGTGAATCATTCTGTTTTAAAATGTTTTCTAACTTTTGTATCCCTCAGCATACGTGTCTTTTAGCTGCAGTTTTAAATACAAACATTCATATTTTGATTTTTACACCGAAAAATAAGTGGTCAATTACTAATCATTCAGTCAAATCTCATTTTCTAACTAATACTGTAAATAATTTAAATTCTAGAAAAGAAAATGAGAAAAATTTTATGAATATGAATCCTCATATTTTAATTAGTATATAGGGAAGTCTGCAGAAAAATATGCCAATAATTTCATTAGAAAAAAATTAACTTGAAGAAATTTCCACTAAATGGTCAATTAATGGCGCACTCACCCTATTTTTCTTATTTCAATGCCTCATGTCATCAATATTTAAGTTTTGATAAATTCATATTCCCTGTAAAACCCAGAAGGCATGCATAATTTAAAGTAATTTCATTCGCCCAAATAGGTTAATTAACTGAAGTACATCTAGAAATATAGTACATATTAGAGATGGGACGGGCTCAAGTCGAGGTCGATTTTTATACCAGTCTTCGGAATCGGGCTCAAAGTGAAAATGTTTTTCAGAAATGGAAAATAATGGAAAATAAACGATGCTATTTGAGAAACAAGAACGTAATAGTCTAAATTTCTTAAACTGTTTTACAGTACTTTAAACATCAGTTTGAAAGGGAATTGAATAGTTACTAATTAAGAGAATTATTCTATCTGATGCTGGGCATATTTTCTACATTTTAATTTAAGCATATCTTAAAATACAGTCAAGGGAAAATATGATAAAAGAATTATTATATAAATTATAACTCAAAACACGACACATCTTATTTTTAACATTTAAAAAAAAATAAACTATTTATTTTATCTGTTGGAAATGCTTAAAATTATTAGTTCATGAAACAGACCATAGATATTGCAATAAACTTCATCCTAAAAATATTGGATTTATGAAGGCATTCTTTTAAATATGATATTAGTCAGTGTTAGTAACACAAAGAAGCCATATAATATCGCTTCTCAATCTTCGCTTTCTGTTTGAAGTCATTTTTCAGAATTACTGGAAAACAGAACTCGTATCTTTCTGCCATAGTTGCACAATGATATTTCAAAAGAATGAGAATTCTTACTTTTTGTAGATCTCTACCAGCGGTTGGGTGTGAATAACAAATTTGCTATTTTAAACAGATTTTCGGGGACATAAAAATCACGAAACATTGTCATGAAGGAATATTTAAGATTAATACTTATTTCTATGTAAGAAGATATTTTTAAATGAGAAAATTAATCTTGAAACATTTTTAAAATGTTATTAATAGTTTTCTACTACATACTTTTGGTGTTGGCGGTCTTGGATTTCTAATCGTCGGGTTCGGGCTCCGAAAAAAGATTCCGAACTCATCTTTAACAAACATGAGCTGCTAAGCATTTAACTTTCTTTGTAAAACTGAAAAAGATTAAAACTAAAGATTAACTAAAAATAAAAAGATTATAAACAGTAAAATAAGTTTTATTCGACTGTTCACATGTTTCAGCTCAATCTGAGCCATTATCAAAACAAATAAGAATATTCTATAATTGCACGGTCTAAGAAGTTATTTGAAACGCTATCATTTAATTTTTCACGTACTTTTTAAAATTAAGTAAGTTATTTTTATTATTTTTTATTTTTTACTTGGATATTTATTTCCATATTTGTAACCACGGAGCAAGTCGAGCCACAATTTTGGTAAGTTAAATGATGCTGCATCGTTACATGTTGTATTTTTAACTGTTACAATCGCTATGGTTTTTCCTATAATGGATTTATAGTATAGATTGCAGGTGGAAATTACTTTACTTTCATTGAAATTTTTTTGGAGGATTTATTCTTGATATAATCTTGCTAGGGCTGAGGCTTTTCTATTATACTTAATATCAGCTATAAGCTCTTTTTTTCGGTAACTAAATTTCCTGCTTGTTATGCCAGTATAGTAATTCTTTGATCCGTCTTCTTTAATAAAGATTAATAGGAGATTTAATAGGAGCATATAGCTGATATTAAGTATAACAGAAAAAACCACTGCCCTAGCAAGTTTATATCAAGAAGAAACCATTCAAATAAATTTCAATGAAAATAAAATAATATTCCCTTGCAATCTATACTATCAATCCATTATAAGAGAAACCATAGAGATTCTAGCACGTAAAAATATAACATGTAACAATGCAACATGATTTAACTTACCTAAATTGTGGCTCGAGCTACTCCATGGTTACAAATATGAAAATAAACATCCAAGTACAAAATAAAACAAATAAAGTAAATAAAATAAATTAATTAAAAATATCGTGCGTAATTTTAAAAAGTACGCGAAAAATTAAATGATAGCGTTTCAAATAACTTCTTAGACCGTGCAATGATAGAATATTCTTAGTATTTGTTTTGATAATGTCTCAGATTGAGCTGAAACATGTCAACAGTCTAATAAAACTTATTTTACTGTTTATAATCTTTTTATTTTACACCTTTTAGCAATTACAAGAAGTATATAAATACAATGTATAATTTGTCATTTTTTTAGAAAGGGCATTTGCTAATATGTAATATACATCAAAGGAAATCTTGCAATCTTTTGATATGTTTTCGTAAGGTAAATTCAGATACAATTTTAGTTTTTTATCACAAAATTCTATCAAAAAACCTACCTAGTTCTTGGAAATTCATCTTAAAGAATTTTTAATAAATGCATATTATTGGATTTTACTCTAAGCTATGGTTATAGAATTTTTTTCTACTTTTTTAATTAAGCTTATCTTGGAATACAGTCAAGGAAAAATATAATAAAACAATTATTATATAAATAACTCAACTCTAGTACAATACATTTTATTTTAAACAAATTTTTAAACAATAAACTAATTATTTTATCTGTTGTAAATGCTTAGAATTATTGGTTCATGAAACAGGCCACAGGTATTGCAATAAGCTTCATAGTAGAAATATTGGATTTATGAAAGCATTCTTTTAAATTATGGTCGCATTACTCGTGGACGTTAAATTATGAATAAAAACCTTGTTGTTACAATAGAGCGTTGACAAATGTGGAAAAAAAATATACTTTCTGTGAGATCTTATAATCCCGATTAATAATATCACTATATTTTTATCCTCAACCTAACAACGTGTATATATGGATGTATAACAATTAATTCATAATAGAAAGCAATACCTAAAATAATTTTTTTCACCTTCTTTATCATATTTTCAGCTGTGTATCTTTTGACCCATACTTTGAAATTCAATGTTTTCGAAATTACACATTTATTACCATATAATTCTGATCAATATATGACTATCTTTAGATTCTCAACATAGAAACAAGGAAATATTGATTTATCAACATTTAACTCATGACAGAAAGAGAAATCTAAAATATATATTTTCTTCCATCATCAGTATATTATAGAATTTCAGGAAAGACACTAAAAGAGACCGGGAGTAAATACAGCATAGAAATAATCTAAAGCATCAGAAGTTAAACCATATATTTTTATTTTCTTCTTGTGATAGATGAATAGGGATTTTTACACTTTATCGTGTTAACTTTTATATTTATGCTTAGAAAACTCTTAAATATATATACGAGCTTAAAAAAACAAAATTTTAATTTTTATAGAAGCATAAATATTTTTTGTAGAAATCCAAAATTAATCGTACTTCAAACAGTTACACATTTTTAATTAAGTATTGTTTGATTCCAACTTTTAATTTTAATGTTTTAAAAATTATGTATTTATTGACATGTAATTCTGAATAATATATTGCTATTTTTAGATACTCAATATAGACATAAGAACGCATTCATATAACACACCTAATTCAAAACAGAAAGCGAAACTTAAAAAATATATTTTCTCCTTATCACATTTTTAAGTATATTTTTATTCCAACTTTTGATTTAAATGTTTCCAAAATTATACATTTATTGTCGTATAATTCTTATTAATGTACCGCTATTTTTAGATTCTCAACGTAGAAACAAGGACATATTGATTTATCACATTTAATACATAACATAAAGCAGGGACTAGAAGATATATTTTCTTCCGTCATTATTATAATATTTCAGGAAAGACACTGAAAGAGATCAGGAGTAAATATCGGTATAGAAATAATCTTAAGTATCAGAAATTAGACCATTTATATATATTTATATATGAGTGTGTGTGTGTGTGTTTATTTTCTCTGTGTGATAGATGAATGAGATTTACACAATTTATCATCTTAAATTTTATAATGGTCTTGAAAGTTTCCATACACTTATTTTCAGATTTTAAAAGAGTATATGAAAAATTATCTATGTCTCCTAAAGTTTTTGGTTGGAATATTTTATATCGATAAATAGACAAAAATAAACGTGTGTATTTATGTGTTCGTTTAACGTTATTTTAAGGAGGAAAATGCTTTTTCTTTTTAAATTAAAGTGTACATATTTTTTATGATGTTAAAAAAGGGGAGAGGGGTTTTAATAATGTTTTTTTTTTAATCTTTTTTTTAGCTTAAATGTTATAATATTAGTATATATCGTATATATTCTCTCCTCTAGAGTAGACAATTTTTTCTAATTAAACATAATTATATATTTTGTTAAAAAATATTTTTCTCATTTTTATTGCTATTTTTATAGAGAAAATAGCAAAATAAATATTTATTCTACAGATTTTAATGTACAACTAATGTTTAAATGGAAAATGTCTTGAAATGTCTGTGTAAATATCTCCAAAAATCTGTTTTAAAAGCATTTTTAATCCGTAGTAAAAACTCGAGCACTTAGATCTGCCTAAAAAAGAATTTTTCAAGCCGTAAATGCATTTTAACTTCAAAATCGTATTCCACATCAAAACTTTATAAATTGAATTATATTTTTTAATTAATTATAAAGTAAAATTAAAATTAAAATTTCAAAATCTTAATTTCATAAATTTATTATTTTTATAGACAAATTGAAAAGAGTTATAGTTTTAAAATGACTATTATTAATATTATTTTTATTTTTTTTACTTGAATTTTTGAACAAGATACGAATGTAAGCATAAAACATTTATGTGTAATCTCGAAAAATAAGACTGGGTCTTATGATATTTTTTGTTCAAAAATATGCATTAAGGCTTAAATTCGGGAATTGTATTTTTTTTTTAGGCACATCAATTTACAGTTAGTCATTTAAAACAATCTACATCTATTCATCGTCTCAGCCACAATAGGGCTTCAAGTTGAACCTTTTCATTATCCATCTGTGAACATCATCTTGCTTCCAAGATTTTTTTTTAGTGTACTAAACAGATGCAAATCGCTTGGGGCTAAATCGAAGTTGTATGGTGGATATTGAAGAAGTTGCAAGTTGATATTCACAGATGATGAAAAGGTTCAACTTGAAGTCCCAATGTGGCTGAGACAACAACCCAAAGAATCTTACGCAGCTGGTGTTGGGGTACTGATAAAACGGTGATTAAGGATTCGCAACTGAAGAGCTGCAGGTCAATTTCTGTGTATGAAATTCGGAAAATTTTTCGTATCACAACTGAAGGTCTCTTAAGAGAATACCGAATTAAAATAAATAAAATACTGCATTAAAAATGTAGAAAAATAAAATACCATTCAAATTGTCGACGGATTGTGTACGCAATTGAAATTCGTAAAGTTTATTTTTTTTAAAGTCATCATTATATTTTATTGTAAATTTAAAAGACGGTGTAATTCTAAGGTTTTTGAATATATGACTTCTTTAAGTTGATTTTCAGAAAATGACCATTGTTAAAAGTCAAATAACAGATCAGACAGTTTACTTATACATGAGCAACCGACATATCTTAGTCCAAGTAAGAATTCGTTTTTACCAATGTCTACACGTGCTTGCTTAACAGGGGTAACCCCTGTGATCGATGAGTTATCTACGGCATATACCAGAGACGCAGGTTCACCGATAGAATTTACATTAGAAATTTAACCTTTAATTACTCAAACCACAGATTGAATTTCAAAAATAGGGACACTTCATTTCCTCTGTCTTACTAAAATCTATGTTTGAGGTAAATTACTCGATCGAGTTATTGCCGAGAAATCGTGTTTATCTCATTGTCAGATTGGAGTGAAAATGTAGAAAAATTCGTTCGCCTTCGACTCGCTATTGCTGCAACAAAGTATATGAAGCCAACAATATGCATTTTAAAATAACATTTGTAAAATAAGCTAGAAATGCGGTGAGTTGAGTGTTACATACACTCAAAATATGGACATTCTAAATAAGATATAATAAATGTGGTATATCATATTAACAAAATTCATTGTAAAATGTCATTTTATTAACATTTAGTTCGATTTTCCATTTACTATTAAACCTATTTATTTCAGTTTTCGGTTTTTACGCCACTCCCTGAAATTAAAGGTGGTTCTTTAATGGGTTTCTGGTGTGTGCAAATGGGATTTTATCTAATATTAGAACGAAATTCCAAGATCAAGAGCCAATTTATGTTCCACATTCCCATCACAGTTTAGTTTTAGGGACAAATAAAGCTTAAAGACTTTTTTTTTCTTTTTCTCATCAGTTGCAGTTTTCGTTTCAGTTTTGTTTTAAATATAAATAACTGGTAATTATACCAATTGATTTTCCTTTATCACTATAGATACTTTTAATATATATATTTATAAATTAGAATATATTTGTTTTACTTGATAAAAGGTGTAAACTAAAAACATAATACACAGTAAAATATTTTTTATTATATTTTTGACATATTTCGGCTCACTCCGAGGCATTATCAAAAACAAATGAGAATATTCTATAATTGCACGGTCGTTGAAGTTATTATTTGAAATGATATCATTTAATTTTCATGTACATTTTAGAAATAAATTAAAATATTTAAAGAAACATCACGTGTGTGTGTGTTTATATTGTTAAGATTATATTGTAACAAATATGTACATAAATTTATTTTGAAAAAGTGAAAATAAGAATTTAAAAAAATATGAACTCGTTGTCATCATTAATACTATACAGGGTGTCCCTTCTTATCGTTGACCAATAGCTATTTCCTAAATCGTTGTTTTCAGAAGTATTGCTCCAATTACAATAATGTTTCAAATACTGTTCTTCATCCTATGAAAATCTATTTACGTCATAATAGTTATTTTTTTAAAGTTACGAAAGTTAAATTTTTATACGGTCTCTGGGTATAAATTCTTTTCTATAAGATATATTTAGATCTATTTTATGCATGCTCTATCAAGTAAAACAGTAAAAAAAAACATTCTTCTACGACTCAAACTGCTATGAAGAGCTATGATAATTTAATTTGTATGAGTTTTCGTGGGGTTTTTCTGGTATGTGTTTTAAGAGCCGGAAAACGCTTAATTTTCATTAAAATTTAAATTATCATAACTCGGCAACTTTTGATCGTACAAAAATGGAATTTTTATTTTTTAACTTGATGGAGCAGGGCGAAAGTTTTTTTCTAAATATAACTTGTAAGACCCAGGGACCGTATAAAATATTTCAATTTCGTAACTAAAGTAAAGTTATTCAAAATAGTTATAATAATAACTATTTTGAAGTAAAGGGTTTTTCATATCATGAATAACAAACAACGTTTGTAACATTTTTGCAATTGGACCAATACCTCTGAAGCTAGCGTTTCAAGAATTAGCTATTGTTCAACTATATGAAGGAAAACCCTCTGTATATGTGTCAAAACTGAAGTTTTAAAAATATGTTAATTTAAGGTAAGCTTATTTAAATTGGTTCAAAGTGTAGAACAGAAAAGTTCTTGGGTACATTTTACCTAAACATGGAATGAAAGGTTAATGGTCTTTTTTTTTCCATTGTGTAATCAATCAACGGTAAATCGCCAAATAATGAATTTTTCATTATTTTTTTACGCGCGTAATTTTGAGATTCCAGATATTTTTATTTTCTCTGTAAACAGGTTTACCCACATGAGAAAAATATATTTTTAAAAAAATGTTTGAGTATGTGATTGTGGATACTTTCCTTGTTAAATTAAAATTTTGTATTGTTAAAAAGATAAAAAAATAGAAAAATAAAAAGCTATTTTGAAGTGAATGGATTTTCATATGACGATGAAGACCAACATTTGAAACATTTTTGCATTTGGAAATATACCTCTAAAACTAAGGGTTTAGGAATTAGTTATTTGAGAAGGAATACCCTGTATATTGTAACAGAAATTTTTATTGCCTTTTTAATCGAAAATTTTTATTATTATTTAAAGAAAACAGTCGCATAATATGTCAGTATAAATAATCATTTATCTATAATCATTTCTAATGTAAAACTATTTAATATAAAATATGGCTCACTTTGAATCCTGGTTTAATGGAAAAAGAAGATCGTATTTCAGCCTTCGAAGAAGCTTTTAAATATAAGTATGACAGACTCGAAAAAGAAGTTCAAAATTGGATGGCTAACAAAAAATTTTCTGTTCTTTTTTCTATGTCATGATATAAAGACCATTTGAAGGGATAAAGTCTTCAATAGCTGATAGATTTTCCACCTAAAATACTGGCAAAAGGAGTGAGAAAACAGAGCATATATTGACCTCTTCGATGTGCTTTTTTATTCCCTTATATAACTTAAAATCCCATTTAACTTTTTGAGAGAATGATAATGATTATTTTATTCGTAGGTAAATATATATTGTTTTTTTATAAAAAGCTTAAATTTAGCAAGGGTCATATAATAACACATATCTAATACTGATTAAAACTATAATATGTAACCCATAATTTTCCCTCTTGTTGCAATGTTTGTTGCATCAACTTGACATTTCGCTGAAATATTTTAATATGTGTTTCTCATTTTAATTTTACAAATAAGAAAATTATTGTTGAGTAGAAAAGAAAGGTTCTATAAATTTTCTGACGTGAAGAAAATAGTTCCTTCCGCAGTTCGAACCAGCCACAATTAGACCTGAAAAAATAACCTATCACACAGGCAAGCGGTCGTTGCAAAGTTTTCCGTACATAAGCTGTTTTAATAAGGAGTACTCAACGTTTTTACCAAAGGGCCACTTATCATCACTACTTTGTAATATTAGTTTTCACTTTATTTAGTTTCAGAATATCTTTGATTAAATAAAGCAAATACTACTATTCAAAGACAGTGGTATTTCTGCGGCCTGCGGGCTCCTTGTTCAACACCAATGCAGGGCACGTTTTTTAAACTTGCCTACAAAAGTTATTCTAAAATTTACCGATATTGACTTACTGATAGTAACTTGCCACCATCAATAGTTCCTTAAATATATAATACAAATTTTAAATTTTTAAAAAATGTGTTATTTTAAAAAAAAAACTATGACAGAAATGTCAATATAAATGAGAATTTATCCATAATTATTTCAGATGTGAAATTGCTAAATATAAAATATCTATCGCTTTTAGTTAATTGGTTTAATGGGAAAGGGAGATCGAATTTCAGCGCTAGAAGAATGTTTTAAGTATAAGCATTGTATCCTCGAAAATGGAGATAGTTAGCAAAGAATTTTCTGTTTTTTCTTCCGATTTTTTGACGTGAAGATCTTTTTGAACGGATGAAATCTTCAACATCTGATTGATTTTCCGCAAAAATACTCACAAAAGAGAGTGAGAAAAGTGAGCATATATTGACTCTTCGATCTTCTTTTTATTACTTATATAAGTTAAAATTCCATTTACAGTGTTTGCGAGAATTAAGTTGAAAGATAATTCTTCTACTCATAGAGGGATCGGGTAAAAACTTTGAAAAAAAAAGTGTAGATTTAACAAGGACATATAATGTATCTAATATCGGTTAAAAACTGTAATATGTAACATAACCAATAATTTTTCTTATTGCTGTTATGTTTACTGAATCACTAGATGTGTTAGTTTCAGTCTCTTTATTTTTTTTAAGTGAGACATGTGAAACATGAGAGAATTTTATTTTTTGTGCAAATTTCCTCTTGACTAGCATAAAAATGCGATGGATATCTTCTAAAAATAAAATAGATTCAAGCGGAGATCAAACTCACTATAAATGGAACAAACAATATGCGTTTTGCCTAATAGACTGCCTTTATAAATAAGATGATGGCGACAAACACACAGGATTCATGCTCAGATCACTGAACTCCATAATAGAACGGAGGGCAAACTCACCGTTCCGCTTTCTGCTTCGACCACATCACACTTTCAATGCGCGCAAGTAATGAATCCTGCACTTTTCTTAATTTTAGAGGCATTTTCCCAAACTTTTTCACATAGTTTTTGTCACTTTTGGTTATTCCTAAATTTCTATCTTTTTCATATTTTTATGAGCAAAACGTAAAAAATTTTTCTTTTTTTTTGTGGAGATTACATAAAATTTTATTTTAAATAATATCAAAATAAATATTTCTGATGAAATTAAATAAAATCTATACTTTTTTTCAATAAAAAATGTACATTAGTAAAAATTGTAGCAACATAGTATTTTTTTTTAAGGAAACCCAATTTGAAAATATATTATGGGAGGATATCTGTGTTTTGCCATAAATTTTCGTCCGAAATTCTATGGCATTGTATTCATAGGAAGACCGCTGGATTCAGTGTAACAGAATAGGGAATTAGCTATCCGTACTATTGTGGAGTTCAGTGGCTCAAATCGGAAGATTTTGTCCAGAATATTTCAATCCACATTGAAAAACGTGGGTATACTCGCCTGGCCCAGTCGCTGGCTTTCCAAGTCCAGCAAAATTCAAGAGGTTTGCGAAGTTCTGTCCAAAATTATATTGTCCAATCAAATTTTATTGCCCTTATCTTGTTTTTAACTGTTTTTCTAATTCATCCTACTACTATTTCGAAAAATAACACTAATGTAGATTCCACAAGTTAAAGACGTTTACCAGGAAGTTTATTGCTACGTGGGATGGAATACTTTCTTCTTATCGCTGGGGCTCCTGTCGTATATCACTATTCTCTTGTTTATAAAGTCACTCTATCGCCCAGGGCTGCGGTCGCCTGCAAGAATTCTAAGACTCTCTGTATATAAGTCTTTGTGTATACTTTATTGCACGTTTTCTTAAACTTGTTCACATAATGGCCCTGAAATGTACACGAACTAACTCACTGATAGTACGTTATCATCTTCAATACTTTCCTAGATATTTTTTATTTCCAAGAAATAGCACTTAGACAAACATCTATACACTATTATATGTTACCAAATCAATTGAACAATAAACGAAACATGAGTGACATATAGAAACTTTAGAGAAATAGGGAATTCTATCAATTGTAACAATCAATCTCTGTAAACAAAGAATACAATCAATTAGGCTGATATTCTGAGGTCCTCATTAGTTCCCTGGCCTCCCAATACCTGCCAGATATATTGTTACTTGACAGTGCGGGGCACAGTGGTAAACGCTGTGCATTCAAGATTACATCCTCTCCACAAATAGGGCAATTTGGACCAAATCTGAAAAGGTAATCAGGCAGACAATCGTGTCCCGTGGCAAGTCTAAATAAGGCAACACTTGTTCTTGTTGGTGCTGGTGCTGTAGGCACATGAGATATTGCATTTTTCCATTCTTTATTTTCGATTTCACTTAGTTTTCTTCTTTCATACTGAGAATCCATTTTTCTCTATAATTCTTGATATTGAATTGAAAGGTATTTCGCTGTTTGGTGTTTGTATTACTTTAGTTTCTTTTTTGGCTAGTTGGTCAGCCGCTTCATTCCTGGGTATTCCACAATGAGCCGGGATCCATTGTAGTTCCACTTCCTTTCCACTCTCTCTTAGTTGTTTAAAAATTTTCCTACAGTCCTCAAACTTTCCTAGATATTATAATAGTAAATTTTATTGAATTTTTAAGTAGTAATTTTTTATAATTTTTAACGGAGAGTGGAACAAATGTTTATAAAAATCAGTATTTAACAATAATTATTTCAAATGTGCAAATTTTTATTAGATATAGACGCTAAATTTAAATACAGGTTTAACGGGGAAAAAAGATCATGTTTCAAGGCTCGGAGAAGCTTTTAAACACTGCAGCCTCAAAAAAGAGTTTCGAAATTGGATGCGAACAAAGAATTTTCTGCCCTTTTTTTCGATTTTATGACATAAAGATCTTTTTGAAGGAATGGGAATCTTCTACAGCTGGTAGATTTTCCACTTAAAATACTCACAAAAAGAGTGATAAAAAAGAACGTATATTGACTTTTCAATTTTTCGATTTATTCCTAATAAAAGTTAAAATTTCGGTTATCTTTTCTGCGAAAAAATGTCTAATAATGATTCTTCTATTCATAGGGTAATCGGGTAAAAACGTTATATATATATATATATATATATATATATATATAACTCATATATTCACATATATTCATACACTGTGAAATGTAGGGCTAGGAATTTAATAAAAGGTTTATTTTTCCATGAAAAATGAAATAATTATAAAATACCGTCAATAATTTGGTAGTTTTAGTTTTTCATCCGAAAAGTAACATGTCAAGAATTACTGTAGTTCATGCTTGGACTGATATAATTTATTATAGAATTCAATCAGTTCATGGAAGCGAACTAAGTTCAGTTTATACATTTTCTGTTTCAACTACACTATCTTTAGATTCCATGTAGGAGAATAGCTCATGGAAATAAAAGTATCAAATCAAGCATTCTGAAGAATTTCCTAAGAAGTTGTTATCTTGTTAACAAACCAAAAGGTATTTCGTAGATTTTCATTAACAAAAAAACAAAACAGACATGGATCATATAACTCTATATCTTTGTCTTCCGTAAAAGATACAGTTTTAGTTTTCGTAATTGAACTAAGGTAAAAAATACTTTTCTAATGAATGAGATTGAAACTTTGAAAGAAATACTTTTTTCATGCTCAAAGAAATTTAGTTTTGTTTTCATCTGATTTATTATTTGAAACGTTGTACTGAATAAACACTTTTTCTAAGAACAGACATAAAAAGTCCTTCCGGCCTGCAGCAGGAGGAAAAGATATTTTCCTTATTCCTGTTTCTTGCAGAATTTAGCTAATTTTACTCAACACACGAAGCTAAAATGTGTGGAACACCATTATAGAAGATTACCAATTTTCGTCAAAACTGAATTTGGATGGTAATTTAAAAAAATTAGTCAGTTATCGCCAAGTTGGATTCATTTATGGAGACCTACTTTTGTCGCCAAATTTGACGATATTTCACCAAATTTCGGATATGACTATGTAGTTTTAAGCGTATGATAGTTGGCACAATGGTTACGATAATGAAAGAATATTTGCAAGAAACCACGGTCAACAGTACTCATAAAATAGAACCGTTTTTGGATCAATCCCTTATTTTTAATTTGATGTCTTGTTTCAAAATGTCAGCCACCCTAGAATTTCAAACTGCTATGTATGAGCCATTTTTTAAGATAGACCCCAAACAAAAAGGCTCCGGAAGCCTTGTATCGAGGCCGAACACTTAACGGAAAAAACTTTTATGATTTCTAATTTTTTGTACATGTTTTTGAATTTGAAATCTTTAAATGGCCGCCATTTTAAAACAAGATGGCGGAGGTAGTTGGCCAACAAAGTCGGTCGAGACCTTGGTACGTCCTGTACATATGCATGCTTAGTCACATTAAACTCGGTTCATAAATACGGGTGCTATCGCATGACAAAAAAAATCATGATCAACTTTTGGATGGAGGGTGGTTTTGGTGTCTGGTTCTCAGGATCAGTGAAAATATACCGATTTTTTCCAGAATTACTTTCCTACGGGCGGCTGCAATAGGTAGCTTCTTACATTTTGTGATGGAAGCTACCTAAAAAGAGGAATTGCCAATACTTTTGTGCGGACACTAATGCAGCAGATACTAAACATATCACAATTCGCTTAAATGTAAAAAACCTTAAATATAAGTAACTTTCTATTTGAAAAAATATCTTGGGGATTTAATTGTTTGCAAAAATACATAAGTAATTAAATAAAGCTCGAACATAATAGATTTGTTTTTCATCTTGAAAATCGAAGGCTAGAATTTTATCATTACATAACTTGTGTTATCATTTAGATACTTCTACAAAGTACAAAACGTAGCAAAAAAAATATTAAACGATCACAATAACTTAGTATACAATAGTTTTTATTCAAGTAAGAATTAAAGAAAATACAGTCTTAATTATTTAACGTTATTTAAACGTGTATGTGGTTTATTTTATTATAAAGGGACGAGTACAGATTAAATATTATACCAACTACTCCTTTTCAAACAGTAACGCATATTTTTCACACTATATTTGAGTTCTTTGGAAAAAAAACAATAGAAAAAGGAATATAGCTTAAGCATCTTTCTTTACATCTTTAAAAATTCGAAGGGGTAAAATTTTAGAATGATAATGTTAAATCCATGTGAAAAACTTTGATTAATATCTCTCCAAAAATCTTCCGGATTGAAATATTTATTTTTTAATGGGATGTAAGTTATGAAACCAAACATAATCTATAATAATAATATGGTCATATTTTTAATTGTGAAAGTCATTAGTAAATTCATAATAAAAACAGTTATGAATGATGGCCTATTTTAATTTTTACATAGAATCCGCATCGTCAAAAATACGGCTATGCGAATTTATAGCCTATTCAAATAATTAGTTTTCGAGATATAGTGAAATTTTACTTTTCGACGGTCTCCGGTTATAGGTTGTATTCACAGAAAGTAAAGTTCAGAAAAACCGGAAAATTTGTACAAATTTTTCTTTTACATAAATAATTTATATATATATATATATATATATATATATATATATATATATATACAGTGGACGCTCGTTAATTCGAACTAATCCAAAAGCCCCCAAAAACCTGTATTGGAATTAATGTTAAAAATATCTCATTAATTCGAACTAATATTTATCACTTCGGTTAATTCGAACTAAAAATTTGACAAAAAAAAATCTGTTTTCTCCTTTAACAGAGTAAAAAGCACGCTCTATTTATTATTTTATGTGTCAAAATCATCTGAATTTTTTTTTCAAGCGCGCCACCCGCGGTAGTTAGAAACTTAAATAAAAAACACTCCAACGTACTTTTCCTTTACCTCGCCAAGCGAAATCCACCTGCGTGAGTAGAAGCAGAGCGGGCGGGAAGAAGAAGCACGAGGGGGGGGGGGGCGCTATCATTTTTTATTTGTTATAGATTTTCTTAGAATTGCAGAAAAAAAGTCTTTACTACAGATTCTAGAGAGCTGCGTCAGTTATGACGGCAGTGCTGGCAAGTAAATGTGCTCTAGTTTTTCTTCCTCAGTATGTGGTGTGACCGTGTAAAAATTTAGGATGTCTGCACGTGGAAAGTGCAAACCCTAACTTTGTATACAAAGGTAGAAATTTTAAAGAAAGTAGAGAATGGCGAATGTAAAACAAAGTTAGCAGCTGACTATGGAATTAAAAAAAATACCTTGTCAACTTATTTGAAAAACAAGGAATCAATTTTAGATTCATGGGGAAAATCTAAATTTGCTAGAGGAAGAAAACGCATGAGAAATACGTCCCAAGAAAATTTAGAAAAAGCTCTACTCTATGGTTCCAGGATGCTAGATCTCGAAACTTTCCGATAAATGGACCCCTAGTGCAGACGAAGGCTGGTGAATTGGCAAGTGGAATGGGTAAGAAGATTTTAAATGCAGTAATGGATGGCTTTCTCGATTTAAGTCAAGGTACAATATTTCTTATCAAACCTGTATGTGGCCAAAGCTCTGATGTAAACGGTGATGTATGTACTAATTTCGGTAGCAAACTGCCAAGGCTTTTATCTACTTACCTGCCGAAAGACATTTTTTATGCGGATTAAACTGTACTTTTTTATAAACTCTTGGCAAACACGACATTACATTTTAAAGGGGAACTTGCGTAGGAGGTAAAAGCAGTAAAGAGAGGATTACAGCTTTAGTTTGTGCTAATATGGATGGAAGCGAAAAGCTTAAATTATTAGTGATCGGAAAGTCCAAGAACCCACAATATTTTAAAGGAATTAAAACACTGCCAGTTTATGACGTATCCAATGCAAAAGCATGGATGACACTAGACATCTTCAGTAGTTGGTTAAAAGAAATAGATAAGCAGTTTATGAGACAAAAGCGTAAAATTCTCTTATTTGTGGATAACGCAAGCTGCCACAATAACATTACAGAACTGAGTTCCGTACAGGTTGAATATTTGCCGCCAAACACAAGTGCGAAGCTACAACCAATGTATCAAGGAATCATTCAGAACCATAAAACAAATTATCATAAGAGACTCTTAAAACAAATAATTTTTTTCTTTAGATTGTTTGAAAATTACGACATTACTCTGCTGACAGTTATAAATGATCTGTACGCCGCATGGGACGTTGTTAAAGAAAGCAAGTATTAGTAATTGCTTTCGTCATGCTAAATTTATGCATAACAAAAAGAACAATCATATCGAAGAATGTGACGATATTGATACTGATTTTCTTGAATCCAAAAATTTTTAATGTGATAACGTTACTTTTTCTGATTATGTAAGAGTAGATGAAGACGTAGAAGTCTGTGAAAAACTGAGCGACGATGACATAATAAAAACTATCCGAGAATATGAAAAAGCAGAGACCTTATCGGATTCAGAAGAGAATGCAGAGACTGTTAACCGTCATAATGATCAAGCCATAATGGACTCTATAAAAACTCTAAAAGCATTTATTCAAATGGAACCTTCCTCTGAAAATGAATGGAAATGTTTACTTCAAATCGAGAAGCTGGCTGAAAAATGTAGGCATAATAAACAAAACCAAACATCCATTTTACAGTTTTTCCCAAAAATGTAATTCATATTTTTAATTAAAGTTTTCTTTCTACTACGTACCTACTGCTTCATTTTAATTTGATTAAGGTAAATTTTATTGCTTTTTAATGTGTTTAATTTTAAATAGCATAGTATAATATATTTTCTGGGGGTTATACATACTAGTAGATTTTTCTTCTTCAGTGATACACTTTTTAAGTTATATTTTCTCTTAACATCGGATAATTCGAACTTATTTCTGAGAACCTTTGAGTTCGAATTAACGAGCGTCCATTGTATATATAAATGTTGCATTCTGCTATTGTTTTATATCCATACAAAAGTCGAAGAAAAAGGTGGCAAACATCTCCAAATTCATGCAGTCGTAGTATGAATTTTAAGCAGTAACAGGCTGAGTAGTATGTAGAATGAAGGAAAGAAGAACACGATGGCACTCGAATTCATTTATTTAAACCCACTCATCTTTAAATTCCAGGGGATTGCTCTCTCTAGCAATTCTCTATGTTAAAACATACTAGAACGCCAGCAACATTTTATTTTAACAATCGCTTCGACGACAAAAATCCCTCCCTCTCTCTCTTTTTGTGTTAGTTCGTTTTAAGTGAAGCAGCGTAAGAAGAATTTCGTAACACGTGACTTATTTTAACCAACGCATGTTCAACTTTCGGCTCGTACTCATTTTTATCGATGAATTAATATTTAAGAAATTCGTCCCTCCTAGGCTTTTGGTGGGAAAATATTTTTCTAGAACATTATCGAAATTAAAAAACGCGAAAAACTGAAAGAATAAGTTTCGGTTTTTGCGTATTGACATCAATTTAAAAGAAGGAATTTTTTAGACTATTAGAAGAGGGAAAATGATGAATTTACACAGATTAAAAGAAATAAAAGCGATTTAAATGCGGAAATAAATAGGAAATATTTAATATAATAAAGAATTTAAGAAAACAGTTTTTTTTAAGAAGAAATATTCTTATGAAAAGTAATTTTACATCTTATTTGTCGGGAATAAAGTGAAATTAAGTAGATTAGTATAAAAAATATTTTACAGTAATGGAGTATTTTTAAGAAAGGGGATATTTTAATAAATTAGTGTTTTAAATGGAATATTAATAAAAGGAATTTTTTATACAATAAATTTAATAGGGTGTGACATGTTGAAAATTTCCATTGCTCAATACTCAGAAGATCAAGCTAATCCTTTATGAAAGGGGTCTTGTGAATTGTCACTATTCAAGTGAGATAGTGCTGTAGAGAAGGGTGACAGGTTGACGTGGTCAGCTGGTCTCTCACTTGTAGAAAAGGGATAATCTCCTTGGAATGTATTTGTTGTATTGAAGGCATTGAAGGCTCTCTGAATGAGTAGATAAGAATTGTAAAGTATTGTTCTTTTGGATACAAAGAACTGGGCCCCTACGAAATGCAATTTTTAGACTGGGAAGTAAAGGGATTAAAAAAGATCGTCAATTAGAAGAGAGTATGGGGCGTTTCTTTCCCCATAGAAAAAGGGCAGTTCCCAGAAGGAAGGGACTGAGTGATATCTGGGGTTGCAAGAGGTTTTGTGTGAGGGAAGGCGAGAGATCAGTTGGTTGTGAAACAAGCTAGAGTGAGGTTGTCTTTGAGCGGACTTCAGAATCTTAGGATTTTCTGAAATTGTAATTTCACAGCATGGAGATGAATAATCATATTTTTTCATTTTTACTTTTTTTTTTTTAATGTGTTAATTTAAAATAAAGTTTTTCTTTCGTTTCAAACGATAAATGGATTTTATTAATTATATATACGAGTGTCCACGTTACCACAAGGGTATGAAATTTTAAATTTTGTAATATATATATATACAGGGTTAAAGAAATAAATGCCTCAATTTGAAAAGCGTCTGAACATTAAAAATGCTCAAATAAATTTCAAAATCCAAACCTTTTTTCGGGTTTCAATCGCTAAATAGAGTAAATAATAAAACTTGAGAGATTTTTAATGACATTTTACACGTTAGTTTGAGCCTTCTTACAATTTCAGACAGTGCAGTGCCCTCTACAGACGTAATTTTGAACTAAATTTTAAATTACATCATATGAAATTTAAAAGCTACCAGATATAAATGTGACTTTTTTCATCTTCATAATAATTATAGTTAATAAATTATTGAATTTTTAACTTGAGGCGCTTATTAATTGTCACCTTGTATATATATGTGTGTATGCTTGAGCTGATTTGAGTCAAGAAATTCAAATAAAGCGTCAAAAGTGGATATTACCATTTAAAAAATGAAAGTTGATAAAATTTGTAAAATGTAGACGACATCTAGTGACAAAATAAACCAATTACAATTATAAAGAACTTTGCACGCAACGGTACTTTTCTTTTATTCTTCCATTAATTGGAACTGAAGCTTTAGCCACAGTTCGGGTTTTTTTCCGTTGATGTACTTATACATAAATGTGAACAATGTTTTCTTTTAAAAGGGCGAAATTGAAATGCAGCTTCAAAACTGGTATATTTTTAGGCAATGTTTTTTTGTCTAATAAACATGAAACTTCCTTTTATGATGCCTTGCTCACAAATAAAATTAATTTCGATATTATTTATAGTCATATAAAAGTCTTTTTTTCTTGTGCCATTGATTTATAGATAAAATTTAGTAGTTTTACCATTTTTTATGTTCTATTTTTATTTCATTTAAATTCAGACGAAAAGATTTTATTTTTCTATATGCTATTTACGCAATAGAAGCTTACTTATAGTTTAATGTAATCTATTTCGTAAAATTAATGCTAATTTCATCATAATATTCAAAAGACTAACAAAACCGTAACTTAAGAATGGTTATATCATGTATTTCACCCATTTAGGGCTCATCTTAAGGCTATTAAATGGGTGACTTTAACCGATCATTATTACGAATGCTTCTCATTTATTTGTTTTTCCTTGAATCTCATTATTAAAAAAATCTCTTTATAAACCAATTAAAATGTTTATACCTTCAATTTATACTTGCTTAAACACACTAATTAATTGATTTGAAATTAATTAGAGGCTGGTGAAATTATTAGCAATTTTTTTAATAATTATTATCTTGCTAATTATCAATTAAGCTATTTCCAATTTTAATTAATAATTAGAAAAAGCCGTAAAATTGTGAATTACATTTTGTGCAATGAAAATTTTTTTGTTTTTGCCTCAATTTACGATATAGATTAATTATTATATTCCATTCTATCAGCAACAAAATAAATAAAACAAAACAACAAAAATAATTTAATAACAACATGTTATATTAGATGTAATAAGTTTTTAATAAAAACTTGCTATGTTAGAATAGGATTTCTAATAAAATAATGCCTTTCTGTTGACTATATATGTGTATTTAAATATTATATGATTCTTTTATTTATATTTATATATTAATAGATGGATATGAATATGTTAGAAATCATTCATAAAATTTCAAGACTTTATTCGATGATTTTAATGAACTGTTTTAATCATTTATTAAATATAGTCGATAGTTAATTTTTCACTGGTTCTATGTAAATTTCATTTTTCGTTCATCTTTCTTGGTATAAGACATTGAATTACCTGTGCAGAAATCCATAAATATCAGGTTATGTGAGAAACAATCTGTCAATAAATACCGAAGACATTTAAAGATACTGTACTTGTGCTTTTAATATATACTAGGGCATCCAACCCGGGCTTCCCGGGATAGAGAATATATGTGAAAAACATTTATTTCTTTCATTCAAAACTCTAATAGATTTTTTTACATTTATTTATTCTTTTTCAGATTGCCCTCTAACAACACCAAAGAGCATTTTATATGAAATATTATATATTGAAATAAAATTTTGAAATGTATTAAAAGCGGTAATTTCTTATTCGCCTCGTGCCAGAAGTTAATAGCCGAAGAAATCTCTAAAAATTTCGTTATCTACAGCATTTTGTAAAAATTCTGATAATTTCAGCAGTTATAAGCACTCATTTCAATTACATGTCTGTTAAATTTGTGTTTTATTTATACTATTTTATTGATTGCTTAATGAAGATTTAATTTCGTTATTGAGTATTAGCTGGAAACAAATGCTGAACTTTTTACAACGCTACCGCGCATGCGCGGTAGCGTATTACTGCTTGCGCGGCAGCGTATTACTGCTTATTTTACTATTTAATACTGTTAATTTTACGGTATAATACTGACAGCTGGGGCGCCAGTTTTATACTGTAAAATCAACAGTTATTTTTTGCAGTCAGATTAATATTTTGCAATCGTCTGCAAGCAAAAGAGATAGTTAAAAAAATCATTTTTGAAAATTAATTTTAAATTCTATAATAAATCAGTCAATAAAGATACAGTTTTTAAACACATTGCATTTGAAAGTAGATTTTTTTCCCTATATAGCGGTGTAAAAATTAAAAAGGTGCAATATTTAGAAATTGTAAAAAATGCAGTAGCAAAAATCGCAAAATCGAAATTTCATCGTCAAGTGTTGCCATTCGCAAAATGACGTCAGCGTTACGCACGGACACATTTGTCCTTTATAACATAGATAGATAGATAGCAAAGCAAACGTTTAACTATGTGTTTGTATTGTTATCTTTTAAACATCAAAATAGTAGTCTGGTGGAATTATAGAAACAGGCCAACATTAAGAATACTACTCGAAAAACTCAGTCTTTTATGTATAATTGCGTCTGTGACGTGCTAATAAAAACATCTGATTTACAACCTACCCTTACGAAAATAGTTCATAGAGCTCTATAGAACTCTATAGAATTCTTTACAAGTTCTATAGAATAGCCATTCTATAGAATACTATTTTTATAGAGTTTTAAAGAGTTCTTTTCTAAAGAAAAGACTTTTTCTAAAGAAAATGTTTCTATAGAATTCTAAAAAGTTCTATAGATTTTTTTTATAGAACAGTTTTCCTATAGGGTACTATACATTTTATAGAATTAAATTCTATAAACTAATGATTGTATAGATTTTTTTTTATTTATTTAAATATATATATATATATATATATATTGGTATTTTAAATTTATATGTGTAGTAATTTATTTATAACTGTATATTAAAATTAAAAAATAATAATTAATTTTGTAATACACCAGTTTAGTACATAATTGTACTGCATTGACTTAATATGATTATATATCTATATATATATATATATATAATTCAATTCAATTCCAATACATTGTGATTAAATTTTCAATGTAATACACTGCTCAAAACAATTAAAGGATATTGCAGTTTTAGGTGGATTTTGTATCTGGGAAACTTTTTAGCTGATTGATACATGGTCGACAGACATAGTAGATTATATGAGAATAAATTACACATGTTTGGCAGAAAAAAATGCATTTTATTGCGCATTTGTGTACAAAAGGAAAAAAACACAATTTGTGCATATGAGAAAAAAAGAATAAGAAAAGGTGTTTTCTTCAAAGAAAATCATTTTCAGTAGGGGGTATGGTTTCCACGGGCGGCCAGCAACGTTGAACACCTTTGAGGCATGGATTCAATGAGGCTATTAATGAAGAGTTGGGGTATTCTGCCCCACTCTTCCAGAAGAGCTCTTTCCAGTTCTTGGAGAGTTTGTGGGGGTTGTTGGCGGCCAGAAACTCGTCTTCCTAGAGCGTCCCAAACGTGCTTGATTGGATTCATGTCTGGAGAACACGCTGGCCATTCCATTCGAACGTTTCCTTCCTTGAAAAGGAAATCCTCCACCAGGTTTGCACGATGTGGCCTGCAGTTATCGTCCATTAAAATGAAGTTATCTCCGATTGCTGCAGCGTAAGGGACTACAATAGGTCTGAGGATCTCATCCCTATATCGGCGACCAGTCAGAGCTCCATCTCGAATGATGTAGAGGTCAGTGCGCCCGTCAATGGAGATGCCACCATACACCAACACTCCTCCACCGCCAAATCTGACACTTTCGTGCACGAACGCAGGATTATTCCTACTGCCACGGTCCCTCCAGATGAAAATACGCCTATTATCCGGATGCACAGAAAAACGGGACTCGTCAGAAAACAGAATATTGCTCCATTCATTTCTCCTCCAGTTGACATGCTCGGTTGCCCACTCCCTGCTGTCGCGACGATGCCTTGATGTTAATCTAACACATACCATCGGTCGGCAAGCATACAGCATGGAGCCGGTTTCGGACAGTCTGAGTTGAAATCGTGGTGCCTGTAGCCGAGCGAAGGTGTTGTTGGAGAAGAGTAGCGTTCATGTTTCGGTGTCTCCGAGCTGTTAACGCTAAATACCGATCTTCATTGGGCGTTGTTGCCCGTCTACGACCTTGCCCTGGTCTTCGGCCTGCACATCTACTCTCCAAAAAACGGTTCCAGATCCTGGAAATGACACTTTGTGACACTCCAATGGCTTGCGCTACTTCGGCTTGAGTTTGGCCCCCTTCTAACCTACCAACAATTCTCCAAGCTTCTGAATCTGTCAAATGACTTCGCTGAGACATCGTACTCATCGAAACAAAGCAATCACTGAATGCCGATCATCCTTGTCTTCATTCTCTTTTATCCAGTTGAAAGTCAAATTTCATTCGCTGCCGCCGAAGCGACGTTTTTGACGTCGAACTCAAAATTTGCATACTCCACAGTTTGAAAACCAGAAAAATTTGCATTTGTGATTCTCTTCTTCTATTTTCGGCAAAAAAAAAATTCGTTTATATCTTTATTTTATATAAAACTTCAAATATCCTTTAATTGTTTTGAGCAGTGTATTATATCAGTCAAACTACTGTATTAAATTAGGATTAATTAATTTGTTTATAATTCATTAATTTGTTAGTGAATTTTATAATTTGCTTTATTAATTTAATTAATTAAATTATTTTTTTAATTTATTATTTTTTTTCCTTTATTAATTTGCTATTAAATTTATAAAACGATCCATCTATTTAAAATTAAATTATTCACTAATATTTTTGTAATTTTATTCAAATATTTTAATCTGAAATATAAATATTTAAACAATTGTTTCAGTTTTAACAAATAATATAATTTATTAGAGTTTAAATATTTTTAAACACTATTATGATTGGGAATGCAAAACACAAAAAATTAATAATGTTGAAATAGCTTAATAAGAGTTCAGTGGCTATTAATGGTTGTGTCTTGCTGAAAGTACTCGTTCCTCATCCGATCACTGAAGTCAAGCAGCATCGAGAGTGGTTACTATTTAGGAGGGTGACCACCTGAATTCTGTACATATTTTTATAGAAATTGTATATTTTTTCTATAGATATTTTTATAGAATCTCTATAGGCATTTCTATTGAACTTCTACAGATATTTCTATAGCTTTCAGTTAAACAAGCTTATAGAAACACGGGCCATAATTCTATAGGATTCTATAATGCGTTTTCTATAAATATTTTTTATAGAATTCTATAAGAAATTTTTGTAAGGACAATGCCGTTGCACAACTTGGGGTATTTAAATTTTATAATGAAATCACTGGGGTGTATACTTCCAGGAAAATCTGAATAAGAGAAACTCCTGGTGGATTTCAGACTTTCAAAACTCGACCATTTTTTATTTTGTGTCTTATACTTCGACCAAAAGAATCAATCGATTTCTATACCGTCTTCTTAATAGTAAACTATTCTATAATGTATTATACACGATAGTTGAATGTAATTTAAGCAGTAAGCAGAACATGATATAATAACAATAAAATGGGTTGAACGTTGTTTTTTTTTTTTAATACAACAAAAAAATAAACAGTGTCAACTAGTGAAGTTATTCTTGAAAGGGATTAAAGTGTGAAATTGAGAATTCTCTGATGCGCTTTCTGTTTTAGTTCCAAATATCACCGATAGATGGAATTCCACTATCTCAAACTATTAAAATACTCAAACTAACGTACAAAAAAACATCAAAGTTCACTTCTGTTTTTTTTGTTTGTTTGTTTGATTTTTATTATTATTATTATTTTTATTGTATTTTGTCCTAATATGAATTACTGGAAAACTTGATACCTAAAAATTGAAATAAAATCATTGTAATTTAAAATGGTTTTGTAAGTTTGTGGTGGGAAATAGGATCTCGTGATCTGAAATGTTTGAAAATCTCTATATAAGAGCTTAATCCAGCATTTTTCTTAATGAACTACACATACTATTAGTAAAGAACTTTATTTTCGAACTATAGATGTCAAAGTTTGGTATTTATAGGAATATTTCACAATGCTTACTTTCTATAGGCTTTTCTGTGCTTAGAATTAATGAACTAAATAAATTACTCTTCGAGACAAAACTCTTTTTTTTTTAATTTTACCTTTAAAGGAAGATTTTACAGTTTATTAAATGCTTTTTAATATATATTTCTTTCAATTGATGAAGCAACTAATTTCCTTCACTCTAAATCATTCTCAATTAAGCATTTGCTAATATGTAGATCAATCAACGTTTAATGATACTGTTCATTCTCGAAGGATTAGAGGCTGATCTTCATCCACTCATGTTAACATTACCTAACAGATAAATGTATGCAGTATGTTAAGCTATTTATATATTACCAGATAACCCCATGTAATTTTAACTAGGATTTAAAGTAATGGTCCGTCTGTGTGTTTGACTGTTTACCTACACTGTAACTGTCATGCAAATGTTGAGATATATACGATATTTGAATATGTGAATGAATGAGATATAGCATGCGCAATTTCAAATACAGGGTTTACATAATTACAGTTCACCTACTCAGAGCTATGTGTAATCGAAACTAGTGATCAGAAAATTATAAAATTTGGAATGCATCTAAATGAAGGGATGCGAAATTCATAAAGGGACACCACAGGGCGTATTTTTGATTGTTTTTCAGTAATCTATATTTATATTACGCTATCGCACGTGGCACAGAAATCGCGATTATTTGTTAATTGTTTAATGGCAACACCAGAATGAAACGCATCTCATTGGTTAGGTGCTGCCATCTACAGGAATAAAAGCTAAACAAACAATGATTTCAAATTGTAATTATAATTTGTCAATAATAACAATTAAATAGATATATTTTTATACATTTTCATTTGAAATATTGATTTTTGTAAGCATTCAATATTTATAATTTACAAAATACAATTAGCAATATCAATTTTAAAATGTAAACAAAGCAATGGTTTTTAAAAAGGGATTTTTAGTAAAAAGGGAAAAGTAAGTGTAATAATGTTCCCTGATCGCTGCATTTTTTAAATGTAACTGTTATACTTTTGAAATTTTAGCTTTTATTCAATTTTTTTACAAGTTTTTAGTATAAATAAATAATATTCAGTCTTTTTTTCATGAAGTCCACTCCACTGTTATATTTTTCAATGACAGTCTGTCCGGGCAACGCCGGGCTGATCAGTTAGTTTAACAAAATACAAGATTATACAATGTTTATCAAGACAAATACTTTTCACTGTTTTGACCATTATTGTCAAGTACTTTTTGAAATTGCAAAATACCATGTTCGACAGTCAGGCGAGGCATATTGCTTGGAAATGTTGAAGGTGTAACGAAAAATATTGCCCTTGAGTTCTGGCAATGCTCCGTTTGCAGTCATTGCACCTCTGCAAATGTTTTTCAAAGCTCGAAACTCAGCAAAGCTTCTCTTACGGAATCACCATTTTGATAAAAATAAAAGTTTCACCAGTAAAGCACAATCTTGTAAACTGCTCGACATTTTCCATGAAAAAAACAGACAAGAGATTCATTGCGTCTTTTTATTTAACATTTTCATTTTACGTGAGAAGATTCATCACATGGTTTCTAAAATTTGCATATATGCCAAAATTTTATCAAAAAATGCCCTCTGGTGGAAATTTTGAAATTAATTTTTTTTTCTGCTAAATGTCTTTCGCATCCCTTTATTCAGAGGTGCCAAGCTCTCACTAATATTCCGTACTATATGGGTTAATTTAACCCAGGTTTAATACATTTTGCGCCAGCAATTTTTTTTTAAGAAATGAAATTAAATGTATTCCATGTAGAAATCTGAAATTAACTAAATAAAGATTCGTCAAAGAATTTATCTGGTTCGAAACATTGTTAAATTTGGTCAAATTAATCCACATATTACGGACGATTAAGGAGAGCTTGGCACCTCTGCTTTATTTGATGCATGCCAAATTTCATATTTTTCTGCTGAATAGTTTCGACTATAGATAGCTCTGAGTAAGTGAACTTTAGTTATGTACATCCTGTACATATAATTTAATTGTATAGTTTTTACGACGTAAAATTATAGAATTTGATGTAAGTCGTCTGCACAAAGTTTATTGTTTGAATGATATGTACTAGGGGTAAATTGTTATTTACACATACCTACAAGCTGTTTCCATTCGACCACTAGCTAGAACTTTCGGTTGAACCAGTTTTACTGATTCTACTTAAAACTGAAAGCTGTTCGTTTCTAGATATATATCATCACTAATGCTTTTTTTTCTCAAACATATACAGGATGTTTCAGTTAAACGTTTCAGAACTTCTAAGAGGGGTAGGGTACATCCTGACGAACCAAAATCATATACCAATGGGCAGTCAGAAATGCTTTCCTGACGCTGTAGATGGCGTTGTGCGAAAGTTCCGAGCTTTCGTGCAGGGAATCTTCCTTTCGCACAAGAACGCCAAGTTAGTAGGATGGATGATTAGGTGAACACAGAATTAGCCGATATGCATTTGGTGTACGGGGCTGCAAATTGTAGTGGGCCAGCCGCACAGCGTTTGTACGCGGAACGATATCCGACGAGGCGTATTCCCAGTCATAATTTATTTGCAAGACTGCACCAGAGGTTAGCTGAGACAGGTTCATTTGAAAGAGCTGACAGGGTCAGGTCAAGAACAGCATGGACTCCAGCCGTCGAACAGAATGTGCTGCAGCATGTACAGAGGAATCCAAGAACGAGTACACGAAGTCTAGCAAACGTAGTCAGGGTTTCCCCTTGCAGCGTCTGGAGGATTCTCCGAGAACAAGACATGCATCCGTTTCACGGGCAGCGTGTCCAGGCACAGCAATCGTAGGATTATGCACCTCGTATTGCTTTCGCACAGTGGTACCTTGGAAAATGTGCTACAAATCCCACTTTTCTTGCTGAAGTGTTGTTTTCCGATGAGGCATCCTTTACAAGGGAAGGAATTTTCAACTCGCATAACGACCATATCTGGGCGGTCGAGAACCCGCATGCAATACGACGTCGTGCAGCACAGATTCGATTTTCGGTCAATGTATGGGCCGGTATTATGGGAGATCACCTCATCGGACCTTACCTGTTACCGTGTCGTCTAACCGGAGATAACTACTTGCTCTTTCTGCAGCAAGTATTGCCACAACTTCTGAGAGATGAACAGATTTCTGCATCGACGCATCAGACAATGTGGTTCCAACACGATGGAGCCCCTGCCCATTATACGGAGCTGTTCGTAACTACCTGGATGTCACATTTTGTCAACAGTGGATCGGACGTGGTGGTCCCGTGCATTGGCCTACTCGGTCACCCGCCCTATCATGTCTTGATTTTTATTTCTGGGGTCATATGAAATCGCTAGTTTATGACACCCCTGTTGACAATGCTGAGGAGCTGGTTGCAAGAATCGCAGTAGCTGCCGGAGAAATTCGAAATTCGCCTGGAGTATTCCAGAATGTTCGGATGTCCATGCGTCGGAGATGTGACGCGTGCATTGTAACCCGTGGAAGCAACTTCGAACACTTACTTTATTCCATGTACCTTTTGCTTCTTTTCATGTATTATTAAAACGATTTCTCACTTACGGTCTCTCTTCTTTATGGTGCTTCTGTGTACAACACCGCTTCAGGAAAGCATTTCCGACCCCACATTGCTATATGATTTCGAGTTGTCAGGATGTACCCTACCCCTCTTAGAAGTTCTGAAACGTTTAACTGAAACACCTTGTATATGTACATTTATATAACTTAATTTTAACTTTTAAAGAACTTTGTGAAATAAATTTGAATAATGTCAGTTGGGTTGTTCCATTGCTATGAAAATTAAGGAGAAAGGGGTAATATTTCTGCTCCAATCCAGTGAATGGCGACAGGTACATCCAATTATACATATTTTTTAATTCTATTTATAACAACAACAACAAACAATCCTTATTTAAAAATATATCACGCTATATAATTAAATAAATCAGCGTTGCTCCTTCTTATTTATTCATCCATTACTACAATTTTCTAAAAGCTATTCTCATTTTATTTGAACTTATGAAAGAGAATAAAAATTATTACAGTCTTAAATTTTCGGTGTAATTTCTTTTTTAAAGCCTCTTCCATCGCTTTAAACGATTCGTAATCTATCTTTCCGAAGCTTTTTCATTGTTAAAACTAATCCTGCGTTTAATAATGTACCAAACAAATTTTCTTTTCTCACTAAAGTTTGCTTTTCTATTTAAAGAGGAAAAACTACTCGGCCAGTTTTATGTTTCATAAAACTTCTTTAAAAGTCGATAAATTTAAGCAGAAACGGTAAAAAAACTAATTAAGCCCTTAAATTAAAGCAATGAAGCGTTGATAATCCTTATTAGATAGGTTGATTCCATCCGTATTTTCAACTATCTTTTCACTCTTTTGAAATCCCCTGGTGATGCTATAGTTCTTCTAATTAGTTTTGTTGTTGTTGTTAATTATAAAAATAGCAGTTTTATTTAGCTGTATTTCAAATAATTTTCTAATAAATAAGCTGAAAAAAAATAAAAACATTTTTGTGTTTTAAAGAAAGAATATAAAGATAATATTTAGAAAAGAATATTTTGTTTTGCTCTTATGGTATTCAAAAAATGCTAGAGATGTTTAATGAACATTTTAGAAATGTTCGTACTAAATGTTTGTATTTTTATATTATCAAATCTGAATTCCTTTTCAAAAATTAGTTATTCTTTTTTTTAAATATATCAATTAGATTATTGACGGTCCAGACTTTAATCAATTGGTTTATAGCAATGTTCTATAATTTAAATGTGCACCTCAAGTTAGTGAAATTATCACAACATGAAGATGGAAACCGCCATGGTAGATAAATCTCGTAACGAATGCATGCATGTAAATAATATTTATTAATTTCTTCTATATACATAAGAAGAAAGTATTGTCATCGCAAAATTTTAGTCTTTTTTTTTATGGATTTACACGTTTTGGGATGTCCTGAACATGATTTGACTATTTTGAAAAAATTTTGTCTGTCTGTAAGTCTTGTGAACTTACTTATGAATTTATTTATAAGCTTTATGGACTTAATTAACTGAGTTCTTTTTTCATCTATATTTTAAAAGAATGTTAATGTTAATAACTCAAAAATTTATATCTTTGGAATCATGACATTAGAAATTCTATATCTAAACTTCCAAGTAATGTCATTGTAAAAAAAAAAAAAAAAAAAAAAAAAAAATATATATATATATATATATATATATATATATTCTTAAAAGCTTTAATAAATCGGGATTCTTTCCTGGCTGCTTTATCACTGGGTTAGCTGAAATTATATAGATCGTTCACTGTAAGAAAAAAAGTCTGTATATATATGGATGATTTTATGTTAAATTTCTATCTTTTCAAGGAAACTTTCTATTTTAAGTAAATTGAGTTTTAATTAATTAAAAAATAGATATAATAATAATAATAATAATAATAATAATAATAATAACAATAATAATAATAATAATAATAATAATAATAATAATAATAACGATAAATGCAAATAAAATAGAGATTAAAAATGAATAATATATGTGAAGTTTTTTCCCTTTATTGTATCATACCAGTTTGTAGAACCTTTTAATGTAAAATTAATATTATTGTGTTACTCTTGCATGAAGGAATTCAGTTCCGCAATTGAAAATGTTTAATTGAAAATTTATAGGATCCTAAAAACCGATATTCCGGTTTGACAAAATTTATTAATGCACTATAAAATTATTCGGATTAGGCTTTCGAATATTAGTGGCAGAAAAAAAAAACATTAGTCTTGCTTCAAGCAATTCTTATGTTATTAAACTTATATTTGAGAAATCCATTATTATCAGATAAAAAAAACACATTTTAGAAACTTTTAACGATTACGAGAAACTTTTTAACACAGCGTTTTCACAATACTTTTTCAAATAAATGTTTTTCATGTCAGAAAACCTTAGTTTTGCTTCAAGCAATTCTTAAGTTTTTAAATCAATGAAATAATAAGAATAAACTTTCACTAGTTAAAAAACACTTTTTAAAACTTTTAAAGATCACATTTAAATTTAAATGTTACTTTTTCATTATAAAAGTAACCTTTAAAAATGAAATTATTTTCCTTTAATTTAAAATTTCAAACAATCTTTTATTTTTGAAAACTAATTAGTCCTTTTTTTTCTTTAATGAATGGCTTTTTTTCTTCTCCTTCATACATATCCCTTTTACAGAGAAAAAAAATTAAAAATACACCAAAGAAAAACCCAATTTGTTCATCGAGTTTGGCAGTTTTTATGCATAATTATTTTCGGACTATAAGTGCTGAATATCAGGAAATTTTCTCGACTGAAAAACATTAAAAATTATCCAAATTAGCAGTGATGCATATTCTGCTGCATTAGCTCCTTTTAATTTGTAATATGCATATTTTCTGCCTAGATACATTTATGAGAGTTATCAGTGCCATTCCTCTTAAGTAATAGCTGCACTGCTTCACATTGTCTGTCTTTATGCATCGCCTGCAAATTTAATTATTAGACACACAAAACTAGACTCTCTGAAGAGAATCGCTGAAGTTGTTGATTCTTATAATCTTAAAAATTTACCGATGAACTCACTTAAAAGTGCAAGCGATCGAAAATTTCAAGTATGTATGCAATTAGAATACATTTTGTATTCACATACAATTTAATAATATTATAATTCGCGCTATATAAATATTTTGAGTTACTGACACAGATTTAATCCTCGCACTTACGTTATGGAAATGATTATAACTGAAGTAGTTAAAGTAAAAAGTTACTTTTAAATGTCACTATTAAAGTCTGTAAATGAAACTAGAGATGTGATGAATATTCGGCCAATATTCGGCATTCGGTCCTTTTGCCGAATATTCGGTTAGCTGAATACTGAGGGCTAGTAGACCGAATGTTTCGGTCGAATATTGCAAGATATCTCGCCTGATATTGCTAGATATCTCGCCGAATAAATTCATCAAAAAAGAAAAAAAAAACGTATTTTTTTTATTTTTTTATTTAATCCAAACTGGCTACTTTCTGAAACTCATGGTTTTTACCATTCTTAATTATACAAAATATACAGTTATTCGGATACTACAATTATTATATAATTTTATATTTATATCTTCCTTCATTCATATTGTTGTAATCAGTTTCTGTGGATGTTTTTAATGTATGTTGAGCAGGTTGTAGAATTCTATGTTGTTGTATACTTATATGCTGGTTCAATTGTCGAAGATTTTGTTAAACATAATATTTTCTACTTTAACTATATCTCTTGGTTTAATTGAATTTGTAATTAAAGACTGGAGACTTATTTCTGAACAAAGACTCATTCTTACAAATTTGTTGATCACTAGGGACACAAACTCCTCACAATAAAATTTACTTGACAAAAAGTTATTTGAGGAAATATTAAGCTATGAATTATGAGAGAGGGTAAGTATTATCATTGATTTTGAATGTAAGAAGTGATAAAAATATCATTGGATAGTAAAAGTGGAGTACATTCTTTATATTTTAATGGAAATAACTTATCGTCTTGACTTATAGAAAATCAATTTGATATATCTGAGAATAAAATGATATAATGCGATTTGTTAATTGTTTGTGTTAAAATAATTTTTCTAAATTTAAAAAAGTACATTTAACAGTGGCAATGACTAATGAGTTACAAATTTAGATAAAAGGTTTATGAATTATTTTCCTGTAGATTAAACTATGCTATTACAATTTAGATGTAGTAAAAGTTGCTTTATTATTAGCATCAAGGTATTTGAAATTTTACAAAAAATACATCAAGCTATTAAATTTTTAAACATATAAAATAAAACCTCAATTTGTGCTTAATTCTTTTTTCCAATCTTAAAATTAATATATATATATTGTTTAATATATTTTGAAATTCAAAGGTATTACAATTATATATATACTAGGGGGCCTACCCCTTGCGAGCTACGCTCACCAACCCCCGCTCAGACTTCGAGGCCTCTAAAAACATGACAGCGTGCTTTATTTAAAAAATATTGGTAAATCTGTAATTGGGTTGCCATGCTTTTAACTTTTCAATGGGGCATTTTTTGATTATCATGGCCTCATACACAGCTGTTGAGACAACTGACGACTGTTTTCGGGATTGATCTCGGACTTTTATAACAACGATCTGTATTCTATTCTTCCTTTGCGTTTAAGGATGAGAAAAATTCCATCTGCTTGTGAATAACATTAAGAACCGCGGTATTGAAAAGTACTATGTTATAGACATTTTCAGTAACAGGTTTTAATTTTCTCTGTATTTTAGTGCACCATCATGCATATTTTCATGTTATTTTAAATATGTAAATTATTTATTTTAATTAATATGTATATACGAATTTTCTAATAATTATTTATCATACAAAATTAACTAAATATTTTGTGCATGCATGCCTGCATTTATTCGGCATCAATTGATGAGATATTTAAACAAATTTGCTATCCGCGATAATTTTACACATTGTTATGTCACTTGAATATTGTCCATAAGAAAATCGGGTACTTTTCCAGTATAGGATCCTTTGCTTTTAGGTTTGGCGTAATTCGAGCTTCAAAAAGGGATAGATTCGTTAATATACATAGATTTGTTGCCAAAAGTTATGAAAACAAACCCAATGAACTTTTGGTGCTTTTCTATTATAGGGGTCTTGATGCTTTTTTAAAAAGCTTGGCGGAAAAAACCAAGCAAGATATTTTATTCTCCTTCCGATCAGTTGGGCAGTTATTATTTTATATATTCGTTTCAAATATCCGAATTAGTGATTTTATAAATTCGTTTAATTAAATTTTACAAAAAAATAACAAAATGATATCAATAAATAATAATTACTTTTAATCCCTTTTCCCCCCTTTCTTTGGCGTTTACATAAATGACGTCATTTGGACGAATTTATTCAAAATATTTTCAGTTTATAATTTAAATTAAATGCTGACAGACGATTGAATCCTGACGATAGAAATGTGATTTTTTTTTTCAAATTTTCCTGAAAAACGTAATTTAATCATTTTCGATTGAAATAAAAGATAAATTGAATTTCAATTTGAAAATGACGAATAAAAAGAAATCAATAATCCCTATCGGGATCCTTTTCAATTTTTTCCCCTTTTTTGTCACAAAAAAAAACTGAGTAATTAGTTGCCATCATTACAGAAATGACATTAAAATTAGAAAAAAATTAATATCTCGAAAACTAATTCCAATTTCAAAATTCTATTACCAGTTTTGACATCCGCGGATTTTTATGGACAATTGGTATTAATTTCACCATCAAGTGTTTAATATTTTATTAAAAATAGCCCTGAAACATAATCAGTCGTTTAATCAGTCGTTTCATAAAATCGTTTCATAAAATCGTTTCATAAATTCGTTTCATAAAATCGTTTCACAAATTCGTTTCATTAGGATTTTATATATATAGGGTAGATATAATATATAATAAATATATATAATATAATATATAATATATATGTTATATTATATATTATATAATATATTGTTATGAATTTTGTATATACTTGTAAATATTCCATTTGTTTAAATTTATTTTATTTTATTATTGTGAAAATTGCAGTATTAATGTATTTCCTATTGAGCATCATGTAACTCAATGCTAAAGGCCTCAGGTGCTTTGTAAGAAAAACAACCTTACACCCTCATCGTTTTTACAATAGAGTTCTATGGGAATATCGCCAAGGAATGGGTTTATCGCCAAGTTGGCGATGGTTTTGGCGACTTATTTTTGTCGCCAAATTTGGCGATATATCGCCAAATGTCGCCAAGTTGGCGACGGATTTGGCGACTTTTTGTGCAACCCCCCCTTATACATTTACATTGGGATCCTTTCACGTTTGAAGTACTCTATCGAGAGTTGGAGGACCTTCTGGTAATTTCTAGCATTAGAAAGTCCTGGAATAATCTGGAAAGATCCCTGAAGTCTATATAAGGGACCTCCAACAGTTCAGTTGAGTTAGTTGTCTGTCAACTGCGATTGAATTCATACGAGAGGCTTTGCATTGAGAACTGTGTTTCTCGGATCGATTTTGTCGTTGATACGTCGTATTGAACGCATTGTTTCTGTGTGAAATTTTGCTTAGCTTTTATTGGATTTGAAGATTACTGAATATCTTGTAATTTTCAGAAGATATTTGTGATCGTATTGCACTGTTTATAGTGAATAAAGCCTTTTTATTGTTCTTATATATTGGCATCAGTCCTTTCGAACCCCGAGCTCACAACATTTGGTGTCAGGAGTGGGGTTGAATGCCGATTACCAGAGCAATGGAAGCGCAACTGACTAAATTATTGGAGAAATTAGGAGAGATGGATGAGAAAATGACTGCCAACCTTGGCGAGTTAAAAGATGAAATGAAGAAGGAAATGTCAGCGATGGATGAGAAAATGACTGCAAATCTTGGCGAGATGGATGAGAAAATGACTGCCAACCTTGGCGACTTAAAAGATGAAATGAAGAAGGATATGTCAACCAACCTTGGAGAGTTGAAAGACTTAATAGAGGATAAAATAACATCTTTAAATGACAGAATTGACGGCGTGGAAAACAAAGTTGAAGGAAGATTTCAACAAATAGAAGGAAAAGTAGAAGAAATTCAAAGGACAGCCAATACCGTAGAAGAAAGAGTAGAAGAAAAAGTTCAAAAGATCGCCGAGACCGTTGAAGAAAGAGTAGAAGAAAAAGTTCAAAAGATCGCCAAGACCGTCGAAGAAAGGATTGAGAGTGTAGAAAAGGAGTTGGAAAATGTGAAGAAACAAAAGATAACTGCCGAAAACTATCCCGAAGATGTCAAGTATCAAGCTATGCTTCCTCGGGCCTCTATTAAACTCTCGACCTATGACGGAAAATCCTCATGGCCAGTTTTTAAGACACAATTTGGGATCGTAGCGGACGCCAATGGATGGGATTCCCAGACAAAAGCTTGCCAGTTAGCTGCTTCTCTACGAGCTGATGCTGCCGACGTCTTACAGACTTGCCTGCAAATGAACCGCTGGATTTTGAAACGCTCGTCAGTGCCTTAGAATTGCGCTTTGGCGAGAAATGCATGAAGGAATATAGCAGACTCCAGCTCAAATCTCGACAGCAGAAATCCACTGAATCCCTGCAAGAGCTTGCTACGGATGTCGAGAGACTTTCACATCTTGCTTATCCTGACTGTCCGACTGAAATTAGAGAAAGCTTGGCTCTGCAGCATTTTATTGATGGTGTGAGTGACCCTGAGATCCAGACAGCACTCCGGATTGCAGATCTCAATGATTTAAAAGGGGCTTTGGTTTACGCTCTGAAATTCGAGGCAGCCCAGCAAGCTACTAGGAAAGATCGACACTTTGTGCGAGCAGCCAACCTGCCTGAGACGTCGGATAGAGCTGTGGAGCGCTTACAGCAGCAGATGAATGACATAATGAGAAAGATGAACTCCTTAATGGCCAACAAACCTTACAGGCAGATCAAGTGCTGGAAATGCGGTGGAGAAGGCCATATACAAATCGACTGCCCAAGACGACCCAGCACCGAAGGTAATATCTCTCCCGCTAACGGAGGAGCAGGAAAACTGATTAATGGCCATCTTGCGGGGCGGAGGTTGCCAGATTTTGAGAAGCCCCATTTTCAAGTATGTGAAATTTCTGCAAGAAGTTGCGGCGAGAACGGAGTTTTTCTAGTCGAAAGTGTGAATGATTTGCCCTGTAATATGATCATCGATACAGGAGCCAATGTGACCATCATTCGGAAAGATCTAGCTCAGCGGCTGAAAGAAAAACTCTTCTGGACCCCGCCGCGTGTTATTCTTCAAACTGCGACCGGAGATAAGATCGATATACATGGAAGAATGACACTGAAAATAAAGTTTGGGAATTCCGCTTACCACCATACAGTCTATGTGGCCGATATTTCAGACCCTTTCATACTCGGACTGGACTTTTTAAAAGAGCATGGATTTACACTGGATTTTAAGAATAATGAGTTACGCTCTGCTCAAGAAGATGTCACTATTTTCAAACTTGGAAATGAGTCCGGGTCTATTCAACGGATCACAGCCAAGGCAGATGTTATCATCCCTCCTCGGACCGAAATGATGATACCTGGATTAACTGGAAACGAAAGAATTTTCCAGTATGGCTTGACTGGATATCCTGAGAAGAGCCCAAAGGGAGTGCTAATAGCATCAGCGCTGGTAGATCTGTCGAGAGATGTGATACCTGTGAGGATTGCGAACGTAAGTGAAAAGTCTAGAATTATCCTGAAAGGTGAAGTGCTTGCAACCTGTGCTCCAGACATCTGTGTTTGCAAAGACCCGAGCTTGACGTTATCGGAGCCGCCTACAAGTTTAACACCTGTAATTGGACGAAATGAAAATTTATCTCCTGAACAGAGACATGCCGCAGAAAGACTGTTCCAGGAATTTAAGGATGTGTTTTCACAAAACGAGAGTGATATAGGGCGCACTTCACTGACACGTCATAGAATTGATACTGCCAACCATCCACCGATTAAACAGCATCCAAGACGCTTGCCGTTCGCAAAACAAGAAGAGGTTTCTAAGCTCTTACAAGAGATGCAGGATAGTGACATCATCGAACCGTCATCAAGTCCGTGGGCCTCTCCCATCGTGTTGGTCCGAAAGAAAGATGGCTCCACAAGATTTTGTGTGGATTATCGTAAACTTAACGATATCACGAAGAAGGACAGCTATCCTCTACCAAGAATAGACGACACGCTAGATACTCTTTCAGGACATAAATGGTTTTCCACGCTGGATTTGAAGAGTGGATATTGGCAAGTAGAGATCCATCCTGATGACAAAGAGAAGACCGCATTTACTACTGGACAAGGACTTTGGCAATTTAAAGTTATGCCGTTCGGGCTCTGCAATGCTCCAGCAACGTTCGAGCGCCTCATGGAGACAGTGTTAAAAGGTCTGACTTTTGAAGCTTGTCTCATCTACCTAGATGACGTCATCATTGGTGGCCGCACGTTTGAAGAACATCTAGAGAATATTCGAAAAGTGTTAACGAAACTAAGAGCGGCGAATTTAAAGCTGAACCCTTTGAAATGCAAGTTCTTCCAACGAGAAGTAAACTATTTAGGACACATCATCTCAGCTGAAGGTGTTCGAACAGATCCTGAAAAAGTGTCTGCAGTAAAGCACTGGAAACGTCCGGAAAATGTCCATCAGTTGCGAAGCTTTCTGGGACTATGCACTTATTACAGTTAGTTTGTACAGGGGTTCTCCAACATCGCAAGACCCTTGCATAGGCTCACTGAAAGCAAACAGAAGTTTCTATGGACACAAGAATGCGACAATTCATTCCAGCGGCTGAAAGAAGCTCTCACATCCTCTCCAGTCCTTACCTATCCAGACCCCGACAAACAATTCATTGTGGACACGGATGCCAGTCAGGAAAGTGTCGGCGCTGTACTTTCCCAAGAAATAGATGGCCAAGAACGAGTCGTAGCATACTGGAGCAAATGTTTATCGAAACCAGAGCGGAATTATTGCGTCACTCGTAAGGAGTTATTAGCTATAGTGAAAGCCATAGAACATTTCCATCACTATCTCTATGGCAAGAAATTTCTCCTTCGTACTGACCACGCATCCCTAACATGGCTGATGAATTTTAAGAACCCAGAGGGCCAAGTAGCCAGATGGATACAACGACTCCAGGAATACGACTTTGACATCAGGCATCGCAAAGGCTCATCGCATGGAAACGCCGATGCCCTATCAAGAAGACCGTGTCCCGAGAGCTGTCGCTATTGTTCCAGAGCGGAGAGCAACTATAATCCCGAATATGTCATACGCCAGACGAAGACTTCACTATTGACGCCGCCAGATCCCTGGAGTGATGAGAAGATTCGAGAAGATCAAATGGCAGACTCTGAGATCAAACCAATCTTGGAGTTATTAGAATCTTCTAGCACGAAGCCCAGTTGGAAAGACATCTCGACTTACAGTCCTACGACGAAGCAATATTGGGCTCTTTGGAACTCTCTCCACGTCAGGAATGGTGTCCTGTTCCGAAAATTCGAATCGGAAGATGGGAAGACATCTCGGTGGCAGTTGGTACTTCCTCGATCCCGAATCCCAGAGGTCCTCAAGGACTTACATGGCAGTCCCACTGGTGGCCATTTTGGAGTCATGAAAACCTTACACAGAGTCCGAGAGCGCTTCTTCTGGGGAAAAGCGAGAGCTGACGTAGAACGATGGTGCAAATCTTGCGATGCATGTGCAGCTCGGAAAGGACCAAAGAAACGCAGCCGAGGAAGACTACATCTCTACAATGTAGGAGCACCTTTCGAACGCATCGCCCTTGACATCCTAGGCCCTCTGCCAAGAAGTGCTGATGGCAACAAATACCTCCTTGTTGTCATGGACTACTTCACGAAATGGCCTGAAGTCTATGCCATCCCTGATCAAGAAGCTTCTACGGTTGCGGATGCCTTGGTACACCAGTGGATATCAAGGTATGGAGTCCCCCTTCAAATGCATTCTGACCAGGGGAGAAATTTCATCTCTGCTGTGATTGAGGGTCTCTGTCAACTTCTCGGAATGGACAAAACTAGGACGACGCCTTTACATCCACAATCGGATGGCATGGTTGAGAGATTTAATCGTACCATCCTCAACAATCTCTCACTGCTAGTCTCAAGAAACCAACAAGACTGGGACCAAAAACTTCCCTTGTTTCTTCTCGCCTATCGCAGCGCCGTCCATGAAACAACCGGCTATTCCCCGTCTCAGATGCTTTTCGGTCGTGATCTTCGTCTACCTTGTGATCTGATTTTTGGTCGCCCTCCAGATGCGCCTTCATCGCCAGAGGGATACGTGCAGAATCTCCAGGCACGATTTGAAGACGTCCACAACTTGGCTCGAGAGCGGATCAATATACAGACGGAGAAGATGAAGACCAGGTACGACACGAAAGCCACGGGACATCAATTCAAAGAAGGTGACAAGGTTTGGTTTTATAATCCGACTCGACGTAAAGGACTTTCTCCCAAACTGCAATCTCACTGGGACGGTCCTTATACAGTCCTAAACAGACTGAACGATGTCGTAATTCGGATCCGAAAGTCACCAAGTTCGAAGCCTAGAGTCGTTCATTACGACAGGCTGGCTCCATACTATGGCCATAGTACTTAGTTCATTGATTGTAAATAGTGTAATGTAAATAATGTAAATTAGTATGACCATGGTCTTGTATATAAGTTAATGTAATAATTTCTTTTGCTTAGCATTATCATTATTAATGTTATTATTTAAATACTTGTATGTAATGATGTCTGTGCTTTAATTTAATTTAATTTTTTTTAAATAAGTGTATATTTTGCATAATTCAGCATTATGAATGTGTTTAATTGTTATTTTCCATATTTGCTTTAAGTGTTTTGAGTAGTATAGCATTTGTTGGTAACGGGTTTGCTTTCCGATCAAAGGTTGAACTGCCCGGGACGTGCAGTCCTTGAGAGGGGGGCAATGTTATGAATTTTGTATATACTTGTAAATATTCCATTTGTTTAAATTTATTTTATTTTATTATTGTGAAAATTGCAGTATTAATGTATTTCCTATTGAGCATCATGTAACTCAATGCTAAAGGCCTCAGGTGCTTTGTAAGAAAAACAACCTTACACCCTCATCGTTTTTACAATAGAGTTCTATGGGAATATCGCCAAGGAATGGGTTTATCGCCAAGTTGGCGATGGTTTTGGCGACTTATTTTTGTCGCCAAATTTGGCGATATATCGCCAAATGTCGCCAAGTTGGCGACGGATTTGGCGACTTTTTGTGCAACCCCCCCTTATACATTTACATTGGGATCCTTTCACGTTTGAAGTACTCTATCGAGAGTTGGAGGACCTTCTGGTAATTTCTAGCATTAGAAAGTCCTGGAATAATCTGGAAAGATCCCTGAAGTCTATATAAGGGACCTCCAACAGTTCAGTTGAGTTAGTTGTCTGTCAACTGCGATTGAATTCATACGAGAGGCTTTGCATTGAGAACTGTGTTTCTCGGATCGATTTTGTCGTTGATACGTCGTATTGAACGCATTGTTTCTGTGTGAAATTTTGCTTAGCTTTTATTGGATTTGAAGATTACTGAATATCTTGTAATTTTCAGAAGATATTTGTGATCGTATTGCACTGTTTATAGTGAATAAAGCCTTTTTATTGTTCTTATATATTGGCATCAGTCCTTTCGAACCCCGAGCTCACAACAATATCTTATATAATATTATATATCATATAATATTATATATTATAATATTATATATTATATTATATATATATTTATTATATATATACAAATTCGTTTCATTAGGATTTTATATATATATATATATATAAATATATATATATATATATATAATAAATATATAATATAATATATAATATATACATTATATTATATATTATATATATAATATTATATATTATAATATTATATAATAATAAATATATAATTAATATATATATATATATATGTATAATCAAAATTTATTTTCTTTTTTGGAAAAAAAATTTGGTGTTCGGCCACCAAATATTTGGCATTCGGCCTAAAATTTGGCTGAATATTCTGGCTCATATTTTCAATATTCTGGCTCGTATTTTAATATTTGCTGTGTATTCAGCCAAATCACTATTCATTACATCTCTAAATGAAACTAAACATCATTTCCACAAAAATACATGCAACATAAGGGGGATAATTGAGGTTACATAAGATTTTAAGAAACGTCAGTCATTTATTTGTATCCGTGTCATCGATATTGTCTAAATTTTTAAATCTTAAAATTATCTCTCAACGAAGTACTTCTGCAATTTTCATAATGTCGAAGAATAACTTTTGCACCTGTCCGATCATACTAACTGAAAAAGTAAAAGCCTTGTAAACAAAAGTTATTTTATTCAAAAGTTATTATATTCAAAACATATTTTATTACTTTCTCTTTCAAGCTGGAATATAACATGTATGCAATCTGAATGTCGCATAAACCGAAGAAGTATTTGCAGATCTGAAATATAATGTTCCTTATATCTCATTGCTCCCCATTTTCTAGGTAATATAAATAGAACAAATGTAAAAACATTTTTACAACCTTGATTACTTCATGTGCTAACATTAAGAAAGATAATAGTTAAATCCAACTTACTGAATCAGAAGAAAACGAGCATTGGACAACAGCAAAAACGAACAAAAAAATCAATTACATTTATAATGAATAAATTCATATTAAATTATTTAATTTTAAAAGTCTATTATATTTCTGGTGAAAAAAGGTCCTTCTGACCTTAACTGGGAGGAAAAGGTAGCTTCTCTATTCCTTGTTTTTAAAAATTCAGCTACTTGGAAACACGAAGGTAAAATACGTAGAACCCGATTTTAGAAGATTCCTAGTTTTCGTCAATACTGAATTTAAATGGGAATTTCGAAAAATTAGTCAGCTATTGCCAAGTTGGCTTCATTTATATTGACTGCACCATGAACATAGATCTAAAGAAGGACTTCTAACGAAATAGTCTTTCCAAGAAGAAAATCATTCCTGGAAAAATGTCTCAAATAGGTGGCGCATCTGTAGGACAGCTTTTCCATACGTCACCAGTTCGTCTGCTTCTTCAAACCGTCTGTCGTCTGGTGGGTATCTGATATACAGTTTCGGTTTGATGTTGTAGGTGGCGCTGCCATTGCAGGGATTCTCGCCGGCTGCGCGTAGCTGTGCAGCTGCCATTTCGTTCCAGAGTCGCGACACGATATTAACACTAGTTCGCTGGAAGTCCTTCTTCAGTTCTATGTTCATGGGCTTCACAGTTGGCTTCATTTATTTTTGTCTCCAACTTTGGTAATAAATAGCCAAATATCACCAAAATCGCCAATATAATGTTCTTTTTATTTCAATACGACAAATGTAAAAACATTTTTGAAACCTTGAATACTTCATGTGCTTTTTAAAAAACAAAGATATTTTATGATATAGGATATTTTATTATCAAGGATATATTATGAATACCAATAATTTTTTTCGTTTAAATTTGACGTCATTTCATGATATGACTGTATGGTTTTAAGCATAAGAGAGTTGTAATAATAGTCTCAAGAATGAAATTAAATTTCCAAGAAATCACGTTCAATAAAACATAAATTAGTAGTGAACACGATTACGGAAGAATCCCTTATTATTAATCTTCTGATTTATTCAGAAGTTTCAGTCACCCTTGAACTTCAAATTGCTACATCTCAGTTATTTTTATAATAGAAGGGAAACAAAAAATGCCCCCAAAAAATGCTGGAATCCTTGTATCAAGACCTAACATTTAACGACAGACAAATTTTGGATTTCTGTTTTTCTGTATATTTTATTGAGCTTGAAATCTGTAAAAAATCGCCATTTTGATGACATTTGAAACACCATTGAACCATTTGAGGCATCATTTGAAACAAGATGGCGGATCAACCTTGCCAACAAACTGGGTCGATATCTTTGTACACCCTCTACATGAGTTCAGTCACATTCAGCTCGATTAATAAATACCAGTGCTAATCGCATGACAAAAAACATTATATAATATATAAACATTTGAACGGAGGGTGCTTAAAAATGTACCAAATTGTTCCGGAATTGCTTTCCTCCGGATGGTTGCAATAGGTAATTTCTTACTTTTTGTAATAGAAACTAGCTAAAAATGACTAGTGATTTGAAATTATTTTTATATTCTTATAGAATTATTTCGAAATAAAGCGAAAAAAAAACATTTCCATGAAATTCACTGATTTTAACTGCCATTTTGAGTTAACTGCAATTATTATAAGTATTATTATTGATATTTTTACGTGTTGTTAATCAAAGTTTTCCTATGTTTCTTTTACAGACGGCCCATTGGTTCATTCAATACTCTTGGGCGCTATTCAAGGCGATGTCACACATGCTGTGCATCGGCTACGGACGCTTCCCACCTCAAAGCCTGACCGACATGTGGCTAACGCTTCTTAGCATGATATCTGGAGCTACATGCTATGCCCTCTTCTTAGGTCACACGACTAACCTCATACAATCACTCGACTCATCTCGCAGACAATATAGAGAAAAGGTAAAAGATTTACTTGTTGTTAAATTTAAGTACTATATGTATACAGCTTTGGCTAAAAGTATTAGGCATCTTTAGTGCATCTTTACTAGTAATAGTCGGATACAAATGTTTATCTGCATACCGCTGTGGATTTCTTTTTTTTTAAATATTACAGTTTATAAAAGAATAAAAGCAAACGAATAACTCAACTTTTTATTAACAGCTTTAATTAAACCGATTGCTTTAAAAAACAATGTTTTCTTTTTAGAAAATTGCTAAACTTACTTTGTTTTACTTTTAGTTTTGTTGCGTTATGCAAGTCAATAGATAATCATGGAAATGTGAATTAACTCTTGAAAAAAATTCCAAAGCATAAAGCACATGGTCTTAAGCAGCGAAAATAATAATGAACTTTTCTGTTAATATTAAAAAAACGGGATAGGTGCGAGTAGGACTCGCACCCTGAGGGTTCCGTTATGTCATATTACCGTAAAGCTTAGTAAGTACCTAGAATCTTTACAAATATACAAAATAACAACTGCCTCCTTATACCTAGATACTTCATGTAATGATTACATCATAAAGCTGTAATTTATTTAATTATATAGTAAGATAATAAGTAAGATGATATAGTAAGATTATAAGTAAATCAGATTTGTTTGTGATGATTGAAGAAAGAATGGATTGCACCACATTGTAAATCAAAGTTATAGAAAACGTTAACTGCATTGCTCCTAGTAGTACTTTCATTTATTAATGGCTGTATACATACCTATCGAAGAGAAATATAAACAAATTTCGCCTACAATACGTTAATTTGGCATGGGTCCCTATTGTGGAAAATTCAAATATTGAAAAACGTTGTTTTTAAACCGCGCCTTGTTATTGCATGAATTAGAAACTTGAAATTTTCATAAAATAATGGGGCGTTGACCTTATTATTTAATATTAATTTCAACTTGATTCCTTGAGCCGTTTCTGAGAAAAAAACACGGTCTTGTCAGACAGACAGTCAGATAAATTTGTCGCATAATAAATCAACATAGAATTATAAATTACAGATTTTCGGAAGTTTTCCTTTACATGTACTATAAGACCTTCCTTCGTGCCAAATTTCAATATTCTATGTCAACGGGAAGTACCCTATAGGTTTTGAGAGTGAGTTAGTATTTAAAAAACATTGTTTTAAGGCCGTAATTTTTTATTGCATGAATTTGAAGCTCGAAATTTTTGCAAAACAATAGGACCTTATTATCGTATATATCATTTCTCCTGTCAACATCCCTTTTTCTAAGAAAATACGAAACGCAGAAGGACGAATGAGATACCATATGAAAGGTTTTTGAATCAGCTTCTGACATAGTACACTTACATTTTTTAAAACATGCTTTTCGATTAAAAATTGCTGTTAATTAAAAATTAAATCGACATTGTTTTCATACATGAAATGAAAGGTTTTCTCAAATTAGTGTTGCCACAAAAATAAAATACTGCATTATCGGATGACGTCATCCTCTAATGCAATTAAAGTATTAATTAAAAGTATTAAGTAGTAATTTATTTCTTGCGCGTACTTTTTGAAAAAATATCGAGCGTTTGATCGGGTTTTTTACGCGTGCGTCACCTATTATTTATTTGTTTTCTTTGTTTAATCATGGCTGTGTATATGCGTACTGTATCGGAACACCAGTAGATTAGGTAATTTAAGGATTACCTTCCAATTAGATATACATTTCAATAGGATTTACAAAATATTTATTTTTTAATATTTCATTAAGCTGTTAATATGCCACAGAAGTCTGACGTCACTTAAATGGTTGCCGGACCATAAAGCTTGGATATCCCATGTTTAAGTTACCATAGGCTTGCAAAAAAGTGGTGTATCAAATATTGATTTATGTATTTAAGACATCTGTGGAACAGTTTTGCAAAATCTGAGGAAAGTCTTTTATATGAATTCACTAAAACTTCCGATTTTATGTTCAATGTTTTTATAATTCAGTTTTTTTTTCAATATAGGGGTCTTGGCAACCTAGAGAAATGACCTTGGCGAGAGAAGAAAATTTGGCAACAAATTTTCTGTCAATCTATTCCCATTTTCTTATACACAAGCAATCATCATATCATCATATCATATATATTATTTCTCCTGTCAACATCCCTTTTTCTCAGAAAATACGAAACGCAGAACGACGAATGAGATACCATATGAAAGGATTTTGAATAGGCTTCTGACAAAGCACACCTAACATTTCGTTAAAACATGTTTTTGATTAAAAATTGCTGTTAATTAAAAATTAAATCGGCATTGTTTTCATAAATGAAAAGAAAAGTTTTCCTGAAGTTTGTGTTGTCACAAAAATAAAATACCGCATTATATCATGTTCAACAATAATTATAAAAAGAAATAAACAGTACAAAAAAGATAAAGTATGATTTCTCCGCCCGGTTAATTTAATATTTATTTTTAAAAAGCAAAATTGAAATAAAATGAAATATATGCTTTATTATATTAGAAATGCATTCAATTTATTTAATGTTTTTCAAGAATAAACGGATGACGTCATCTTCTAATGCAGTTAAAATAAGATTGTTCATTTTTTTTTTCTCGCGCGCGCTTTTTGAAAAAAATATCGAGCCTTTAATCGTGTTTTTATAATTTTTATACATGCGTCATCTATTGTTATATTTATCATGTTTGTGTATACGCGTATTGTAACAGAGTAATAGTACATTAACTTATTTAATGATTATCTTGGCAAAATAAAGAAAATGACATTGGCGGGAGAAGAAAATTTGCCAACATATTATTTGGCAACCTATTCACAAAAATTATTTTATCATAAAACACACACAATGATTAATATATTATAAAAGATACAATGTTTAATTTAATATAAAACACACGCAATCTGCTTTACCGGGTTGCCATACGAAATAAAATCTCGCCAAAATCGTCGGGTTGCCTAGGCATAAAATCGCCCTTATGGCGCCAAAAAGATACCCCGGTGCATCTGCGACATCTGTACCTTATTGAAATGTACAAGCAGAAGTAAATTGTAGATAAATAATATTGGTAGAGTGGATGATGGATGACCAGTGGATGACCACCTCGGGAAACCCGGCTTTTGCCTTAGAGTTGAAGTGCAATCCCGAGGGGCTATAATATTAGTACAGACAGATGCCGCAGACGCACCAGGATATATTTTTGGCGCTTAAAAGGACGATTTTATGCCTAGGCAACACGACGATTTTGGCGAGATTTTGCTTCATATGGCAACCCGGTAGAGAAGATTGCGTGTGTTTTATATTAAATTAAATATTGTATGTTTTATAATAAAGTGATCATTGTGTGTGTTTTATGATAAAATAATCATTCAGTGTGTTTTATGATAGTAATAAAAAATGGGTACTTACGTATTATACGGGAAGCTCAAATACAATTGCGCCAATTAACTAATTATAGTAACCCTTATTTTTCGATAAGTATGTATTTTATTTATGGTACTTTTCGGTTAGCCGGGTGCCAGTGAAATATATGCAGGGTGTTCACGTATAACCTGACCGACCTTTATTTTCGCAACCGTTGGTCCTAGATGCATACTTCCAATTACAAAAATGGTTTAAATAAGGTAAAGAATTATTTTTAAAGCGATTTGAGTCAAGAAAAACATTTATTAAAAAATTACAAAATTTAAATTTTTATACGGTCTCCCGGTCCTATAAGTGATATTTAGTAAAAATTTACTGTGACACTAACAAGTGAGACAAAAAAAGTCCCATTCATCTAACATTAAAATTGCCCGAGTTATGAAACTTTGAAATGCATGACTTATACCACTTTTTTGCATCTCAAAACAGATGATTTTGGCCATGCTTTCAGGGGTTGTATATAAGGTACTTAAACTTATTTCAAGGTATCTGCGCTTTGAAAGAAATCGTACAACTATTACGATTGAGTTAACTTTTATTAGTTAAGTTTCAGATTAGTTAAAATTATTATTTTTTAACATATATTTTATTTTGTAAGAATTTGAGGCTATGGTTCCTTTTAACAAAAATTATGTTATTTTCATAAGGTTTTATTTAACTTGCAACGATCGTCTTTCGAGTTTAAAATTTGTACTCTCGAACTTTAACTCACTTTCAAATGTCCGATCGAAGTTAAATTTTACATACTGACTTAAATCCGGTGACAATGTAATATTATTATGATTTTCGACGCTTACCATCTTATACATACTTATATTAGAGGATAACACAAAATAATTCGGATAGATTACCGTCAACAATTTTAAGAAAGAATTTTAGATTAGATAACATAAACCTGCGATAGTTGTGTTTTTAACTTTTATAATTACGTTTTGTGTATTTTTTAACTCTGGATAAATAAATTACCTTCACTTTTAACCATCATGTCAGGATTTTTCGCAAATCGTAAATTTCAAGGTTAAAAAATAGCGAAAAATGTGATACTATAAAATAGATGCAAGACTGTTTTATTCAGTTTAATTATATTTAATTCAATAATTTATTCAATTTTTTGGCTTATACTGGGTTTCTTACAGCTAAACAGCTCAGGGGTCCGATGAGGTTGGGAGGGGAGGGGGGATCAATTTTAACTTTGAGCTTTTTAACTTTGAAATTTGCGATTTGAGAAAAATTCTGACGGTGATGGTTTAAAATGAAAGTTATTTTCGAATTCAGCGCTAAAAAAATGCATAGGAATCAATTTTCAAAAGCTAAAACACATGTCACAACCCAAAATTTGAAAGACAGTGTAATCTAACAGCATTTTAAAATCTGTATCGTTTTGTAAAGAATTGAGGCTGTTGTTTTTGATCCTTTTATTTAACAAAAATTCTAGAATTTTTATTCTCTTATATTTTCAGTACAAATTGTATATTTTGCATTAATATGTCAGAATGATTATAGATTTCACATTTATATTAGATTACAATGTTAATTTTGCTCTCAACTATTTTTTTTTTTATATATCTGACGATTATTTATATTTCTACTACATTTGTGAATGAGCCCCTATTTTTCAGCAAAAAATATACTCCAACTTTAAACAGCTATTACTCGGTCAATCTTAATGTTAGATGAATGGGACTTTTTTTGCCTTACTTGTTAGTGTCACAGTAAATTTTTACTAAATATCACTTATAGGACCGGGGGACCGTATAAAAATTTAAATTTCGTAATTTTTTAATAAATGTTTTTCTTGACCCAAATCGCTTTAAAAATAATTCTTTACCTTATTTAAACCATTTTTGTAATTGGAAGTATGCATCTAGGACCAACGGTTGCGAAAATAAAGGTCGGTCATCTTATAGGTGGACACCCTGTATATATAGCTTTTTATTCTTTTATAATATCACACCAGTTTGTTCAATACTTTAATATATTTTATTTATTTATTTATTTTATATTATTTACCATTTTTAACAATGTTATGTATTTAACCTGTGGACCTGTGCGAGGATTTCGCACTCCAGTCTAATAATTTTTAGAAATATCTAATATTTTTTAGATGAAGGTTTAAACGTCTAAAGAAAAGTTAAAGATAAAAATATCTTCAAACAACATTAGTCAAGCGAGAATATCATCTCATTTATTCCTAACAATAAAATCCCATCGAAGATAGAAAAAGGCATGCGCGAGGGGAAAAAAATAACAGTTGTATTTTAACTGCATTAGAGGATGACGGCATCTTTTTCTGAAAAAATACGGACGAAGAAAAATAAATTGAAATATACTTAAATTCCAATTCAATCTTATATAACAAATCATACCTTTTATGCTACACGTGTAAAATTCCACTGCTTTGATCAATCAATAATATTTAATTTCTTCTAAACGTTTCAATTTTAATTTTGGTTTTTAATCATAAATATAAAATAACCTGTGCGAAAAGTCACATTTTACCTGTTTTGTACCATTTATTATTTTTTATAATCACTGTTGAGCATTCTATAATGCGGTATTTTATTTTTGTGGCAACATTGATTTAAAAAAAGCTTTCATTTCATTTATGAAAAAACAATCCAGATCACATATCTTATTTCTGTTGTCAACATCCCTTTTTCTATGCACATACAAAACATACAACGATGAAAGAGGTATCATTCGAAAAGTTTTTGAACAGGCTTCTGACATACTACACTCATATTTCGTTAAAACGCGTTGTTGGATTTTTAAAAAAAAGTTAATTAAAAATTCATGCTAAAACGTACCAGGAAATAATCTCAAAGATTGCAGTGCGAAAGCTTCGCACGGGTCCTTCTGGTTTATACTTTATTATCTGATATTAGTTTCAACTTGATACCCTCAGCCGTTCCTGAAAAAATAATGATCTTGACAGACAGACGGACAGCATACAAACTCACTCTCAAAACCTACAGGGTAGTGCTTCCCGTTGACCAAGAATCTTGAAATTTGACATTAAGAAAGATTTATAGCACATCGAAAAGAAAAAATCCAAAAATCATTCATTTATATTTGTATGTAGATTTATTACGTGACATACTTGTCTGACTCGGCCTTAAAAAGTTGTTTTAAGGTCGTAACGTTTTATTGGATTAAGTTAGAACGTCGGAATTTTTATAGAACAATGGGACCATGGATCTTATTATCTGATATTAGTTTCAACTTGATACCCTCGGTCATTCTTGAAAAAATAATAATCTTGGCAGACAGACGGACAACATGCAAACTCACTCTCAAAACCTACAGGGTAGTGCTTCCCGTTGACCCAGAATCTTGAAATTCGACATGAAGAAAGATTTATAGCACATCTAAAGGGGAAAAAAACAAAAATCATTTATTTATAATTGTATGTAGATTTATTACGTGACATACTCGTCTGACTCGCCCTTCAAAAGTTGTTTTAAGGCCGTAACGTTTTATTGGATTGAGTTAGAAGGACGAAATTTTTATAGAACAATGGGACCATGGATCTTATTATCTGATATTAGTTTCAACTTGATACCTTTAGCCGTTCCTGAAACAAACGGTTTTGGCGGACAGGCGGACAGCAAAGTTATCCTATAAGGGTTTAACTTTCTCTTTTGAGATACGAAACCCTAAAAATAAAGAAAGAAAATATTTTTGAACATTTATATGTAATTTTTTGTTATTTTCATGTTTAAGTATATGTTAATAAAAGTAATATAAATTACATATGATTTTTTTAATTTATTCTGTTTATTTTATTTATTTATTTATTTATTTATTATTATTAAAAATGTTTTTATTACTTTCGTTGCTGAAAACTAAGTTCTTTAGGTTTTAGCATTTTATGCAAGAATTATTCTATTTTTTATGATTACCTGTCAACTTGAAGTTTCATAACAATGAAACTTACAGTAAAACAAAGAAGTTTAGTAATTAAAAAAACTCTTTTTTGTTAAAGCAAACGGTTAGTTAAAAGTAGAGTTTTCCCTTTACTGTTTTTTCTAACAAACTGTAATAACTTTTTTTTTAAATTGCATGCATTTAGATATTTGTATCCAGTTACTACTTTTAAAGCTGTATTAAAAATGAGGGTGTGCCTAATACATTTGACTAAGCTACAAATTGTTTTGTCTCCTCTGAATGTTAATTTTCTGTTCTACCTTCATATTTTTGAAAAAATGTATATTGTTTTGGATATAGTTACAAGCAACAAAATATGCATAAATCTATGTAGTTATGTTTTGAAGATAAACTATATTTCATAATATAATTTATAAACTCTAAGGATACATTATCCTTGTTTTTTTCTCGTTAACTGATGCATTTGACTCATAGAAAAATTGGATTCTTATTGAAAACAAATCCTTTTTAATCAAGTTTTAAGAAGACAAATACGAAAATAATAAATGGGAAAGGATTTGTTTTTAAAAAATGGACAGATTTTGTTATTGTAATAAGTAAGGGATTTCTTCTTATTAACTTCAAAATCCAACACGATCCGGTTTTGCAGTGTGATTATTTTCAGTTCATTTTTATCTGAATCGAAAATTACGAACTTAATAACATAATCGAAGTTTCTCTATTTGTTTAATTTTGTTGTAAAATTTTCGACATATTTTATTACATTGAGAACTATTCTACCCGTAACAGTTTATTAACAATAAAATTCTCAAATACAGTCAAATTTTTCTTTTGTTTTTCTTTTTTTACTTTTAGTCAGTTCATCTCAATCCCAGGTTGACTCTATCTCCCCCAACAATCAACTGATAATGATGTTTAAAGTAGTCTGAAATGTTCGTCTTTTAAAAACGAATTATATCACGTTTGCATTAAAATCTTTCAAAATGCCGTAGTTAAACAGTTTATGAATTTCAAAGGCTTCCTCAGTTAACGCTAGAGATGCAAAGGGTGGAAAAAACGGGTTTATTCCTGGGAATAAACCCATTTTTTTTTTGGGAGGGAAATATTAAAAATTCCCGGGAGTTTTCAGAAAGTTTTAAACATGGAATTTTTTAATTGTAAACAAAATGTTTTTTACAAATGTAAACAAAACCAATAACATAAATACAGAAAAATGGCACAGTTTATATGAAAACTAATGAAATACTTGCTTGAGCTGGAGAAATTAAAATAATATAAGTAAGTTGATATTTTAATTATAGATAGGTAAAAAGTGCGAGAGGCAGAAGACAGATTCATCTTGCCTGACATGAATACAAACATCACCAATGTTTTCAGATTCAGTCAATGTAAACAAAAAAAAAAAGAAAACGAACAAAACTAAAAGAAATCAGTACAAAAATACACTGCAACTCACAAGAAATTTAATATAGAGTATGCCTGAATAGTAAATATTCCAGCTAACAGAAATTAAACGATTTTAATTTTTAAAGAAACATTCAAATCTTTACCAATTCATAGCCGCCATTGTTATAAAGCAAATTATATGTTATAATAAATTATAAAAACTTAGAGCGCAAAATCATAATTTTTGTGAAATAAGAAAGAAAAAGCTGTTTTAAACTTGTCAGAACAGTGTCTGAAATTTCTTAAAAATAAAATATTTAAATTGAAAAATGACTATTTTTGTTTACTTTCAAAACTTCTTCAAAATTTCCAATATGCCCCAAAATTCCCGGGTTAATTCCCGTCCCTCGAAAACTGCGGGTTTTTTGCAACTCTAGTTGACGCCAACTTTAAGCCCTCGTCTTGAAGCAGCTGTATTTCTAAAACTTAAAGAACCATAAGAGAGAAGAAATCTAACTGTAGTCTAAACTACTAGAGTGAGTATTAATTATAAATATAAAAAAAAAGATAGAAAAACGTTTAGGATTGGATTAAAAAAATGAGAACTATAATTCAGTTTAAAAAAGAAATATAGCAATTACATTTTAAAAATAATAATAAAGTAAAATGATAAAAAGTACAAGAGTTCAATAAAGTCGAGATTAAGGGGGAAAAGCCCAGGAATACAAGCCACTTTTCAATGGCATACAAGTATGACAAGAGACATACATTTTTTGTTGTTCTTCTTAGAAGTAACAGTATAAATATCAAAGTGAAAAATAAAGATTATCAAATAAGAATTAAAAAATTAATAATAAGTTTAAATTAACTGTAAGTTAAGCGTAAAACAAAAAAGAGAAAGAAAATCAGTTATCATCTTCAATCAATGTTGAATAACGCGATCTTTTTCTTATTGCTCTGGTCGGAAACATGGTAATCCTGCAGTTCAGCAATAATCTCATTGTGAATGTTATACATATTTTTGTAAAAAGTTCTAGGAAGTTATTTGATCCATTTAATAAGTAAGCAAATATTTAAATCACGTCTAATGGTGGTATTACAGAGGTATCTGCAGCCATTTCTGATGGTTATTAAATTTCTATTATGAATTAGAGATGTTTTCCATGATAGATTTGCATATGAAATCCCAAATCGAAGAGGAATAAATCTTGATAGAGATAATGCAGACTTTATATACTAGTGTTTTAATGCGAATAGAGAGAGGAGGATTTTTAAGGAGATAATCAAGAGATTTGGAAGCCCTGGCAACTTGACAAATTATATATTATTCTTATATTCTTAATATAAGAGTTATAAGTAAAAGATAAGACTTATATTCTTAATATAAGAGTATATTAAGAATATATTTTCTAAAGGAAGTCTTTTATCAAGGATAACCCCCCAGGTATTTCGTGAGCTCTTTCCAAGGGAAGGTAGTGTTGTAAAGGGTTAGTCTATTAGGGTAGGAGAAAGTTCCAGGAAAGTAAATAGCAGTAGTTTTCGATTCAGTAATTTTAACGCACCAAAGATTGCACAAGTCTATGAACATATCAAGGTGTCTTTACGAGTTTCTGTAAAAAAAATAAGTGAGGTGTGCTGCGACATAAATAATGGTATCGTTCGCGTATAAAGTAAGGTAAGTTAACATTTTACCAAGTATGTCGTTAAAAAATTAAGTTGAAAAGCGTCGGCCAAGAACTGAACCCTAGAATAATAAATTGGAGTGTAGATAAAGTGTTATTTAAGCAAACGTAAAAAGTACAATTGCGAAGGTAAGGGAGTATGAAATGTATGAGTCCGGATGATATATTTAGTCGAATTAATTTGTAAATGACTCCCTCGTGCCAGACTTTGTCAAAGATCTTGTTAATTTCTAAGAATATCACGGCAACTGTTTTTTTTTTCGCATTGAAGTTTTCTGTTAAGAATTCCGCAACACGAAGCAGCTGGTGTTGTGTAGAATGTTTTACTCTGAAGCCAAATTGTTAATGCATTAAAATGCTGTTATTGTGTAAGACGGTCGTGGAGCCGGAACTGAATGGCACGTTCAACAACTTTATTTAACGATGAAAGAAGGTTAATGGGTCGAAAGTTAGTAGGATCACTATGATACAAAATATTTACGAACGGGGACGAGGATAGATGTTTTCCAATGTTTCGGAAAGTAGCAGAATTTTAAGATAGAATAAGTCAATTTGCTGATATAGAGAATATAGTTAGTAGGTAAATGTTTGAGAGCAGCAGTGTTAGCAATATTATCATACGCAGAGCTTTGCTGTTTTTGAGATTTTTGATGATGGTATAGATAACAATTGGTTGACTTTCGAGGAGATGATCAGTAGGGGTGGCGAGGAAATTATTAACTGTATCATTACAAGATAAAGGTGATAATAACCCCCAAAAAAGGAACTTTATTTCAAGGACTGATTACAAATGGATTATAATGCATGTTTATTAATGACTATATATTTTTAACGATCTGTACAATTCAATATAAGTAAAATCCCGAATAATCAGAAAATTTTAGAACTCACTTGATTTAATCTCCATAAAAGAGCTTTTACTTCAGAGTAAAAGGTAAAAATATGAGAGGGTGAGATAGTGAGAAAAGCAGCAGTAGCACACACTCATGCTTGTTTCAGAAGACAATGTTTTTCTTTACTTCTTTTTCTATGTTTTCGTTATGTTGGTTTTTATGCTATGATGAATAGAGTAAATTTACCATAGCATAAAAGATACTTGTAATATATCTGATCATTCATGCAGTGGTCGGAAGTAATAAGTAGCGGAATTACAGCAATTGTTTTAACACTTTTCACCATAGTTGAAATGTGTTTATGAATTCGGTTTGTCTGTCCGCTTGTCTGACCGTCTGTCTGTCTTTCAGTCTATCTCACTATCCGTCTGTCCGTGCTCTAACTCATGTAATTACAGTCAGATTGCCATGTAATTTATGTGTATTATTAAAGTTTACCATGGCATGCTCGGTATTGAAAATTATGTAAGTAGAATTTATAGTTTGTTTACAGGAGCACTAAAAAAATTCCGTTACATTATGGTCTATGGGGAAAGATCGCTTGCAGTATATTTTAATGTTGTTACACTATTTAAACATATTAAAATTGTTGTACATCCCTGAGATGCACTACACGATGCTTACTATAGAATATCATACATAGTATGTATCGTTAATTTACAGGGAAACGCAAAATAATTCGGTTATGCTACTGTTCATGAGCAATAATTGATGGAAGTGCGTTTTCAACTGTGGTATGCGTTTTTAAATTTAACTAATTTTTTGTATTTATTACTTGGTGTGTATAAATTCTAAACATATACAGGGCTACACAAAAAAAATTCGAGTACATTTCCGCTTATTGACGGAAATTGATGAAAGGAAATTTTCAGCTGTGTAATGCGTTTCTAACTGAACTAAATTTAGGCATACTATGTCACATAGTACGTATATAAATTTAGATCACATACCAAGCTGCACAATAGAATTCGGATATTTGTCCGAATATAAATAGCAATTGCTGAAATTGATTTTTCAAATGTGTTGTGCGTTTTCGAAACTGTTTACTTAGACATCAATATTCAAGTTATTAAACGGCGAAGTTTTGTGACTTGTATTCTGAATATGTTGGAAAGTGTTTCACAATTCATGCTTCACACAGGATTTTTTTTTTCTGTCTCTGTTTCACATAATTTGAAATGTAGCCCGCTATTTTTTTTTAAACTGTAATGATGAGGGTAGCACGATACAAAAATGCATGATTTGAACAGAGCATTAGCGTTATTTCTAACGTTACTTCAAGAAATAAGTAAAAATTTGTTTCTACAAATCATGTGATCGAGTTTCTTCTTTTGTCCAATTTAAGTTTTCTGCATAACATTTTGCGTGTGTCAGTAATAACTGCAAACAAAACTCAAGAATTGCAGTTTTGTCACCATATCTGCATCGTTTAGCACATATGTTCAATTTAGTAAGACTGGTGGGTAGCGAGAAGTGAAGACCTCCGTGTCGCTCCGCAACAGCGGAGCAGGGCTGAGGGTGAGCACTCTAGAGAACAAATCCACTACTGGACATGGCCCATCAGCTTTTCCACTCAAGAAATCTGGACGCTGCTGAGAAAGGCACACATTCAGGGTTCCCTGCTGAAAGTACGGGAATCACTCGACAGTACGAGACAGGCCGGATCAGGTCCGGTTCACGGGAAAAGAGAGCGTTTTCAAATAAGTTCATAAAGCTGTATTTTGCAAAGTGCCAATCTCTTTGGAATAAGTCAAAAACTGTAGATATTTTAGTTGACAAAACATAATCTGTACTTAGTGCGCGACTTATCATACTAAATAAAATTAGGTGCAGTACAATATATTCTGCTGTTGAACGCATATACTGGTCTCTAAAAAATTGAAGAGAAACTTAACAGGATTTTTTATGTTGAAGGTTTAGGGACATTATTGCGTTATAAAATTGAATTTTTAAATGAAAATTGTATTTTAATGATTCTCATCTCTCGTACTCTAAATATCATACAAATAGAAGTAAGTGTCACCATAAGATATCTTAATCCTACATTACATAATTGATTGCATCAATTATTATCAACTCTTATATTCTGCACCGGCCTGAGATTTTGCAGTCTTTTGATTCAAACTGATATATTAAAAATTTAAAACGTATTTTACTCATTTGTTATGGAATAGAGGCACCGTTCTTGCAGCTTGAGTCAATTTTTGTTTCAACACCAACTTTCCTTCACATGATTTATGATTTACTCGCATATCGCGTGTTGGCGATCGATTGCGATTCGTGTGTATTAACAATTATATCATAAGGTTTATATAGTATTATTGCTATTATATTATCATCTATAATATTTACGGGTCGTAGTATTGGCTGGATTGTGTTTTTGTATTTGGAGTTGTTTGTATATAATTCTAGATTGTACAGTTAGTAAACCACCTTTAGAGTGTGGGGGACACTTAGATAAACAAAATAATTGGTAAGTACATAAGTAAGTAGTAATTTTACTCCCCGGTGCAATAACTGTAAGGATAGTAAATAAAATATATGCAATGTATGGTTATACATAAGTAACCTATTACTTACTCAATGTCCTCAACTTCGAATGTAGAGAAATCGTTTGTTAAAATTATTTTCTTAAAAGTAGTGAAGCAATCAAAAAGTAGCTTTTCATCAGTAGCTATTTCTAACTTATTGAAAGAGTAGCTTTTCATTCATATTTTTCAAACAAGTAGTTGTAGTAGTATTTAATTATATTTTTCAATGAAGTAGACGTAGTTGTAGTTCACTACAAAAGAAAAGTAGTTTTCCAACCACTGCATTCATGATAGATTTTCTCTTCATTTTGCTAGTTAATAGTTTGATTTGTGTAATTTAACAAATCATATTCTATTTTAATTTATGTCTTCATTATTCTAGTTAAAACAAGTAGAAGAATACATGGCTTACAGGAAATTACATCGAGACCTACGAACCCGGATCACAGATTACTTCGAACATCGTTACCAAGGGAAGTTCTTCGACGAGGAGATGATCCTTGGCGAATTGTCAGAAAGATTAAGAGAGGTATGACTTAAGATAGTTCTTATCTGTAATTATAGTTTACATTCATAGATTATCTAAATCAGGGTTGTCGAATCCTCGGCCTAGCACATAATCGAAAACCTTCATAAAATATCGAAATGTTTAAGTAATTTCTAAAAAGTAAAAGTATTTTTTTTTTCATTTGTGGGTTTTATAAATTCATTGAAAAAATTGCTTCAATATGATGCGCTTATAAATTTATTGCATTCAATGAATTTACTGTATAATATTAATGAGATAAAGTTATTACATTAATAAGATAAAGCGTTAGGACAACTCGTGTGTGTCCAAATGAGTGCGATTGTCTGAAATATATTTTCTAAATTTAGAATTATATTACATTCTAAAAAGGTATATTACAAAGCAATTGTGTATTACAAATTTACCTTTACTTACAAATTAGAAGACTCTGAAGATATATTTTGTGTAATCAGTCCAGTTTTAATGAAAAAGATGTGTGATCTTAATGGTTTTGATAAATTCTAATTTGTAGCTGTCTGACTGCTAAGTATTAATATATTTAAAGCTGGTGAACTGAAAACTCACAGACTACCTCTTAGTAAAGTACTTAAATCGAATAACGTATGTTTGAATATTTGTTACAGTGTACCTTTGGGCAATTATTAATGACTTTTAACTTCCATTCCAAGAATAAATACAAATGTTTTGCAACGTTGAATCAAAACAATGTCTAGTCTTAATGTTTTGGCTCATCGGCTCAAAATTTTAAAGTTCTTTCTACTAAAAAAGAAGGAAAAGATTACAAAATATTTTTGCTTAAAACTAATATTAATATGAGTACAGTGTATCTGAGTCCCAACACAAATTTTCCACCGCAAATGTGACCCGACGAAGTCGAAAGGTTGAACGAACACCCCTGCTTTACATACTCTTAAATTTTTTTTTAATCTACTGTAATTCATATTTTTTGGTATTTCTTAAATTTGGTGGTTCTTCTTATGTATTTCTCAGCAGCAGTTTCCATGTAATTAGCTTATTTGGTGTTGAATTATAAATTATTATCTGAGATTATTATTATCTGTAATTATAGTTCACAATTGATTTTCTCTAAATGTACTTAAATATAAACAAATATCGTAATGCATACCTATTTTTTAAGTATGTTCAAAAGTTATTATATATTGCTCAATGTCAGTTTTGTTGCAATCAGCTTCTCTGATACTGATTTTTAAAATTTTACAAAACATCCTTGTGCCAAATGCACTTTAAGAACCAATGAAATTTTTTTAGGCAATTTATGTATAGGGCTATATATTTCTATAGACAATTTATAGTACCATCCCATCATATAAAGTTCAAAACTAAACGGAAAAAGAAAACTACAACTCTCTAACTAGAGGCGCATTTACCACTGAATGAACACTGCTGTCGAAGTGAAGTTTAAAAAAAAATTCGCTAAAAGCATAGTGTAAAAGTTGAAACAAGGAAAGAATTATCTGCTATTGATAAAGGAGAAAACTTCGTATGAAGAGACGTGGATTTCTGTTATAAACAGAAAAGACCCTTTAGTAATCACAAAATTGTCGCCATAAACAGCTAGGACAGAGCTGATAAAGGAGTAAATATTCAACTCGTTCCAAAATTACATAATATGCATTGCAGTCTGAAAATGTCTGACAAATAATTTACATTATTTTTTTAACCGAATACTTAAGAAGTCCATGAGATTATTTATTCCAGTTTTCAGTACAATCTTGCTGAGAGATAACATCTTATTATACAAACTGTAAAAACAGATCAGATGAAATCGTGAATCAAAAAATTTATTCTCGGTTCTCTCACATAACAATTGAGTCAAAAATTTCACATGAATCTGTTCTGGTCTCGAAATGTTCTCTCATCTGCAAACATGCTCGGAAAACTGTATTTATTTCATTGAATGTCAGTCTCATACATTTCGAAGCAGTATTATTATGTATCTAGCTCTAGATATTTTCCTATATAGTCCACCAGTAGCGGATTTCCCTCATAGGGCAGTCTAAAGACGCTGATCGCCAAGTCATGTATTTTGTTAAAACCACCTTCATTTGAGTACCAAGCCACCGGACCCTTATGGCTTGTCAATTTACCCTTGTTATTGCCTTAAAATAAGAAAAGGGAAAGAAAGAGCTACATACGTCTTTTGCGATCTTCACTTGCAGAGAGCCTCCCATCAGGCCCCTGTATAACAACAAGACGGGATAAGTTTTCTTTCTTGGCTCCTGCTTTAGCTGAAGTAGATTGTAAATTTTCTAACGTTCTCTTAACCCTTTTCTTAAGGGCCAGGAAAGGAGACTATTTTTATATTCAATCGTACCGCAATTTACAAAAAAATTTCTTTGTGGTAGATTTCTCATGAAAATATCCCAGTATAAGTTGAATGGCGGATATCAATTTTTAAAAAGTGGTACGAATAGAATAAAAGATAGTCACTGGGAAGATATATGTCCCGACCCGAAATCAAAAGGTTAAGCAAATGTTGATACCTTCTCATGGATTAGCTAGCTTTTGCTCTGGTATATAATCTCAGAATTCTAGGGATCGTCCTAAAAACTGGTGACGATAAATTTGGAAGCTAGCAGTCGTCGATACTTGAACCAATCGAGAATGACTTCCGTCCAACTTCCCGGAGCTCATTTCGGATACATGTGGCTCTGTTTTACTTTTTTCACTTATTTGATCATTTGCGAATCATGCAGTTCTCTAACTTACAGGTACACCACAAATGCATTTCTTATAGCAGACATAAATTTAATATTGTGATAAAATAAATTTAATAGTTATGAGAGATCGTCCTAAAAACTGGTGACGGTAAATTTTTAAGCTAACAGTCGTCGATACTTGAACCAATCGAGAATGACTTCCGTCCAACTCCCCAGAGCTCATTTCGGATACATGTGGCTCTGTGTCACTTTTCTCACTTATTTGATCATTTGCAAATCATGCACTTCTCTAACTTACTGGTACACTACAAATGCATTTCTTATGGCAGACAGAAATAATATTACAATTGTGGTAAAATAAATTTAATAGTTATGACAAGTAAACAGTAAATAAACTGTAGAACGCATTTAGAATGAAAAGGATCGAACAGACTGCGTCTTTAAAAATACTAATATTGTTAAACATAAAAGAATTCATTTCATAAAAAAACGTTTTCAGCCGCATTAGTTAATTTATACATGAAACAATACAGAAATTATCTTAATTTGAATGCTATTGTTAACGCTGTTAATTTTGCATGCTTGTCTGTTAAACATATTTTTTGAGCATGAAAATGTTTACTTGAGAATTGATAGCATTCGAAAAACAGGTATTTCAGGCTGAGGACACTATTTAATACACTATAAAAACCCTTCGGAAACGTTTCTGAAAAATACGGGTAGCTAAAAATACTTTGTTTTTATAAATATTTCTTTAAATTTTGGAGATGTATTGGTTTCTGGTGATTCAAAAGACAATGGAACACGCTATTCGGAATTTAGGATAACTCAGAAGATTGTATTATATTTCCGTTTGTGGTTATAGTATATTTTCATGAAATAAGAAATATTGGTCATTTTTTACAGTGTAATTAGACTCTTCTTTTATGCAACTGATCATTATTCTAAATGCATTGATTGAATTTTATTGAATTTGTCCGTTATTTTCATCCTGCTTCATTCTCAATACTTGTAAATTTAGAATTCTGAGCAGAATTTTTTATAATTCAACAAACTAGACTTTGAAAATCAAAAAGAGTTTTGTCTATAATTAGCTGGCTTAATTTATTACAAGAATAATCAATGAAATATCCTAATTTAACGACTGTATTCAAAAGCTGTAAATGAAATCTCTCTTTTTAAATTATCCACATCTAACTTCACAGGGCTTATTGACTTTTAATGATTAATATTTAAAAACTGCTCTTCAATCGAAATTTTTCGCATCCATTTAATTATGCGCTTTATATTAAAAGAGTTTTAACAGGAAGATTTGACTGGCGGCATTTTTCGATTTACTGATTCATTATTAATACTAATGAATTACTGGTGATCACAGAATCACTGTATTAAATACTTTAAATCATTTTTTTTTTCTTTATTTGCTTATTATATAGGACATCAAAGTATTTTTTTAAAGTGTTGATAGTATGTAAACTAGTAGTTAATAATGTAATACATAATCATATCAATAAAACATAGTATTGTTTGTTCAAGATAAATTTTTAGATTTATCAAAACATGTTGATCAATGTTATATTGTATGGCCGCTTGGACTTATTTCAAATCGGTAGTACCTTTTCAATTGCAGATTTAAGTAAAATCTGCATTGAAGGAAAAGCATTTCAATTTTATAATGTTGAAGTAATATATTCCTTCCTCTAAATGGTTCATTATTATCTTAATTTGTGACTAACTTACAAATACACGGAATGTTTCGAAACTCCGCGTACAAACTTTAAGAGGAAGTAGATAGCATTGATCTGAATTTTATTCACATAGGAAAACATGATTAAAAAATAGACAGAGGCTTTTTGATTTGGCGCAGTGTAAAGCTCGTATAGTCCCTTACATTCATTCTATTTATCTAATAACACTTTCGGTAGTGGGCCTACAAGACAGTGCGTACAAAATGCCTGCTGTTTCTGATGGGCATCTCGTGACAAGAATCACCATAGCTGCTGGTAATACAGGATGTCCTGAAATGAAATGAACTAAACTAAACTAAACCTACGGGGCTACAATCCAGTAAGGATCATGGCCTACAATGCCTAGCCCTGTTTTCTTGTCCATTGGTCCTTAGGTACTATATAGCATATGCACTGGTCAAGTGATTAGCCAAACGCAGGATCTTCAGTGTTTAATTTCCAAGCACGCTTGGTGCTCATTTTATACATACCGAAGGTATGAAAGGTTGAGTGAAGCTTGCTCAGTCCGCAGCCCGGAAACCGTAGATCTGTAGCGTGGTAGTGCGACGCACTAACCACTAAGCTATTGGCTTCTTAAAATGTTCCGAAAGATTTTAATATTCAATTCAAAATAGTTACAGTTATTGGCGTTATTGCTTGAAGTCGAAATTTCTTTACTACGTTTCTTTTTTTAGTTCAAATTATTACCGATAGATAGCGCTGTTCTGTCTCAAATTGTTAGCACGCTCAAACTAACGTATAAAAATGGGTCAAAGTTCACTCAGCTTTCAACCTTCATTTTGTTTAGCTGTTAACGCGCCAAAAAAATGGCCTGTGTTTTGAAATACCATGATTATTTTTAGACGAATTACAGTTTGGGACAATGCAGCTCCATCTATCGTTGATATTCATAATTAAAATAAAAACGCTATTAAAAAATTGCGGATTTCACACATTCCTCTCCTGCCAGAATAAATTCAATAGCTATCAGAGTTTCTTGTTATTGGGTTTTTAAAACGTTTAGTTCATTTAATGACACACTGTATCTACAAAACTAAAGGAATCTTCGAAAATAGAGTACAATAAGTGGGGCGCGGCGCCGGTACTAGGCTCTAAGTGTAGTCAAAAATTTGAACACCTCTTATCAAACGGTGCTTTATGCTTTCAGTATTGCGTTATTGGTGTATTTTTGGATCTCTTCTATCTATTGCGAGTAATGTTTCTGATCACACTTCTGTATCTAAATATAATTCATATCAATGTTCTCTACCTCGTCTTAAAGTTTATATGTGGAGCTTTGAAACGCTCTGTATGTATTACTCGTTTTGCGTTTCAAAGTTAAAGCTGTTAAATGACTCGTAAATGAGTATTAACACTGAAAAAATAATACTGACTCTATCTGCCACCGATTTTGAGTATTCCTTTGATAATATAAACAGGAATATAAAATAGATGTGTTTGGCCCATTTTCTGAATATTTGAAAAGCTAATACGTTATAAATAAAAGAAAACTTTGAAATAGATATAATCTTAAAGCAAGGGAGGCGATTTTTTTTTACATCCGCGTGGCAAAATTTTCAAAAAATATTTTACATGAACACGATATGCCAATTAAAAAACAAATTTAATAAGTCAAAAAATAATAAATCAGAATTACTTGAAAAAAAATTATTACGATATAAGAAATATGGGTTAATATATTTAGGTATTACAATGCATTGATTATTATAAAACCAATTGTAATTTAGAAACTAATTAAAAAGTAATACAATTAAATGTGATTTCTGTTGTATCTTGGATGAAAAATAATTAATATCAAGCTCATACTTAGTTACTTTTAACAGAATGCAAGCTTAATTGAATTCCTCTGATAATTGGTTTCTTTTTTTTTTCTTTTTTCCATTTTCGAAAATAATGACTTGCAGACATACATAAACAGAAAAAATGGTAAAATGGAAAATTCAACTTTCTTTAAATAGCTTTGCAATTAAATTCCAAGTTGCAATCCTTTTATCGCCGAAATTTTTATTTAAGTATAACGACTTTTCTTTTCGTTAGTTTCCAAATCTTGTCTTAGTTTGATAAATGTTTTAAAATAGATTGGGATTCAATAAGCTACACTAAAATTTTTCAATTTCCAACTAACCTATTTTTGTCAAGCTCAGCTGATTTAAATTCGCGTAGTCATTCTATCTTGATTTAGAACCTCAATCAACATCATGCCAAAAATATTCTGTCGCGTGTTACTTGTGGCACGCTCTCCATACGTTCGTCACTTCATTTTAGAGCGATAAGTATGATGACTTATTTTGCATAGAATTCATTGTTAGTAAATAAAAGTAGAAAGAATGCCTATGACGAAATGCATAATGTGTGCCTAATTAACAAGTAAACACAATACATTTGTTGCTGTTTAAATATATAACATGATTCGTTTGCATGAGTGACAGATCTTATTTCATCAAACTCTCCCATATAACAGGAAAATACCGTAATTATATGTTATCAATTTCGATTGCTCAAATTAGTAGTATTTGATGCTTGTTTACTCGCACTCACCATCATGTTAAACATAATTCTTTTGTTTTCTTTTTTCTTTCCTTTAGGACGTCATAAATTACAACTGTCGCGCATTGGTCGCTTCTGTCCCGTTCTTCGCGAACGCGGACACAAATTTTGTAAATGACGTCGTCACTAAGCTAAAATATGAGGTATTTCAGCCGGGTGACGTCATTATCAAAGAGGGCACACTCGGCACAAAAATGTACTTCATACAAGAGGGGATAGTGGACATCGTTATGAACAATGGAGAGGTCGCCACCAGCCTGTCGGATGGCTCTTACTTTGGAGGTAAGTTTCTTTCTGTATTTTCCTTCATCCATGGCCTAAGCCTTAGTTTATTATTTGTTTTTGAAAAACTTGCGGTTTTTCTTTTCTAGTTCCTTCTAAGGCCTAACAATAGAAGAAAATGATAGTGGTTAAATTCAAACTGAAATGAAGTAAAAATAAGTTTCTAATACCACTGGATAAAGATGTACTGACCACTATTATTGGCATAATAAAAACCCAATTTAGGAAACTGAGAGAACTATTTGACACATTTATTTATTAGGTGCTGATTTTATTCTGCAATGGTGTGTGGAGATCAAGAATGAACAAATAAACACAAACTAACATAAAATAAGTACAAATCTACGTCACAAAACTGGAAAAAGACAGTGCATATAAGCAATTGATGTCAAACAACTGTTTTCCTCCACAAATCAGCCAAAGTCCCGAAAGTTTATGGAATTAAACATCGTGTTGTTTCTTTCTTTCCGCTGATCAGATCCCTACCTACCGGACTATAGCCCAGTTGAATGGATTTGAATGCCTGGCAACAGGGCGAAATTGCATGATCGCCGCATGGCGGTGGTCTGCTGGACAAACACCTGTGCCGCCTTAATGGCAACTCAGCTTTCTGCCGAACGACTGAGACATTCTTTAGACACTGAGTTCTTTAAACGAATTATTTCCGTCGATGTATTTAATGGGACACGTGTGTTCCAGTGGTAGCCTATGGGTTAAGGTGGCCAAATGTCCACATTTTTCGGTCCTTGTCCCAAAAATGTGTGTGTCCCCTAAGGATTACATTTCTCAAGTTTATTTCTTAACTGCCCCAATTTTAAATATTTTCGACATCTGAAAAGTGCTGTATCTGTTAGCAAATTTTCTAGTGATACAATGAATTAACAAGCTTCTTTTAATATTTTAACGCCTTGTCTCTGAACTTTATGGTATGTCTTAATATCAAATTATTCTTCATACTGTAAAAGTTAAATAAATTCCGTATCGAAAACACCAGATGGAAAATTAACGACAGAGATAACTCTCGAATTAAGCCAGGGGTCGCAGCGTTCTATATGTTTTGTATTTTTCCTACTACTATTTTCGAGCAATCATCTTCGTAATAATAAGAGGAAGGAGGAAAAGCCCAAGAATACAAAGCACTTTTCTGTGATAGCCATACATTTTGTTGTTGCTGCTGCTGCTGCTATTAGAAGTAACAATATGGATAATAAACTGAAAAATAAAGTAAAATAAAAAATATATATATTTTTTTTTTAGGCAAAATAAATCTACGCAAAAAAAAACAGACACACACAAAACAAAAAAAAATTGTTTTGTGTGTGTCTACGTGTTAGTGTTTTTTAACCCTAATGATGAGCCAAGGTGGCTCGAAAGCGCTAGGTTTTATCAAATCTGAAATACAGTTTTGTATATTTTTAAAAACACCTTAAGTAAATATTTTTTATTAAATGATGCATATATGTTTTGTGATATTGTGTGTTGTTTTTAAATAATTATATATTTTTTAATTATCAAATAAAAATTAATAGGAAGTTTAAATTAAAAGTAAGTTAAATATAAAATGGAAAGAAATCAGGTATTATCTTCAGTCAATGTTGAAAAAATACGGTCTTTTACTGTTGTTGGGTCGGAGACATCGTAATCCAACAGCTCAGCAATAATCTCTTTGAGAATATTATAGATATTTTTGTAAAAGTTTTAGAAGTTTTTTGACCCATTGGATAAAAAAGCAAATATTTAAATCACGTTTATGGTGATATTACGGAGGTATCTGCAGCCATTTCTGATGGTTCTTAAATTTCTATTATAAATTTTAGACAATTTTTTATACTAGATTTCTTATTAAATTCCTTTGTAAAGGTTGTTTGTAATTCCATTGTAACTGGAATTTAGTGACGGATGTAAAAAAGTCGGCACGGTACGTGAAAAAACGCTAAAATTCGCACTGAAAATCGTTAAGAATTCAAGAATTGCGGAAGACAAAATATTCTATATCAGGCTAAAAGTTTAAAACCGAATTCCTTTTACGAATGTCAAAATATCGCCGCGGAATTAAAAAAAAACTAAAATTCGCATTGAAAATCTCATTAAAAATCGCAAAAACTTCAAAAATCGTGGAGCACAAAATTTACTATATAGGCTAAAAGTTTGGAACCGAATTATTTTTACGAATGACAAAAAACCACAGCGAAATGTAAAAAAAACGTTAAAAATCGCATCGGAAATCGCTAAAAGATCAACAATAGTAGAGGACAAAATTTACTATAATAGGCTAAGAGTTTGAAACCGAATTCATTTCACAAATGTCAAAAAATCGCTGCGAAACACAAAGAAACGCATTGAAAATCGCAAAAAAACTAAAAATCGTATTAAAAATCGCTAAAAAAAGAAGGACAAAACTTATTATATTAGGGTAAAAGTTTGAAACCGAATTTACTTTACTAATGTCAAAGAAGCGCCGCTAAATTCGAGAAAATGCTACAAAACGCATTGAAAATCGCATTAAAAATCGCTAGAAAGTCCAAAATTGTGGAGAAAAAAGTTTACATTACCAAGCTAAAAGCTTGAAACAGAATTCATTTTACAAATACCGAAAAAGCGCCGCGAAACGCGAAAAATACTAAAAATCGCTTTAAAAATAGTTAAAATTTCAAAAATTGCAGAGAACAAAATTACTATAGTGGGCTAAAACATTATAACCGGGATCTTGTCACGAATGTGAAAAAACGGCGCCGCGGAGCGTGGGAAATCGTAAAAATTGCAAAAAATCGCATTAAAAATTGTCAAAAAATCATAAATAGAGAAGGATAAAATTTACTATATTAGGCTAAATATTTGAAACCGAATTCATTTTGCCAATGCCGTGAAAAGCTAAAAAACTCTGAAAATCCCATGAAAAAATTCGGAAATTTTTCAAAAATCGCTATTAATTCTGAATAAACTTTATTAAAAAGAGGACAGAATTTACTATATTGGGATAAAATATTGAAATCGAATTCATTTTAATAATGTAAAAAAAAAAAAATGCCACAAAATTTGAAAAAACACTAAAAATCGGATAAAAAATTAAATTTTAAACAATCTAATCAAAAATTTGAAATAAGGCTTCGATTTTGATATCTATAGATATAGAGGTACCTTCCTGCCAAATATTGTAGCTCTGTGTGCAGCGGTCTCTTCAAAACACTGATGATAGACACACTCACACACAAACTTCTTTCCTTATCATTTCAGATATTTTTTTGTGTTACGTTGCTTTATATTATGAGTGTTTGAATTATATATCATTTTAGACTGGTTATATTTGTCCAGTTAAGAGAATTTATTTTTTTATATTGCCTTATTCATATTTTAATATTCTGTAAGATTATGAAGAGTAAAATTACACTTCCATAGATGCCAATAGTCAAATAAATATATTGAGAACAAAAAATTTATTAAATTAAAAATCTTGTTTTTATATGGCACTAAATTGAATTTGTTTATTGAGTAAAATGTTTGGTTCAAAATATCTTTATTTTATTTCAAAAAACGGAAAATTGAGAGCTGTGGATTTCAGAAACATCCTAACGATTTTTGGTCTTTTCGAAAGTCTAACTGTTCTAGTTGTCTTACTGTATTTTTCCGTTTCAGAAATCTGCTTGCTGACGAACGCCCGGCGCGTGGCAAGTGTCCGCGCTGAGACATACTGCAACCTCTTCTCATTGTCGGTTGAACACTTCAATGCCGTCCTGGATCTTTATCCACTTATGCGTCGGACCATGGAGTCTATTGCCGCCGAGCGTCTAAACAAGATAGGGAAGAACCCAAGCCTCGTCTCCAACCGGGAAGACCTTCAAACAGACCTAAAAACAGTCAGCCTCCTACTACAGAGTGGGGCGCATAGCGACTCAGAGGACGGGCCCATCGAAATGGGGGGCCATCATCTATCCGTGGTGGCCCGGGGTATGCCCAGGCCTAAGTCCGAGAGCTGCTTTCCGCGCATGGACCTGGGATTCCCGGACAGTAATGCCCCGGGAACCATGCATAGATCAGAGACATTTTATCAGGCCACCAACTTACCCAACACGGAGCAGGTCTTCCAGTCTATGTTCCAAGCGTGATAAGTTACATGACAGCGGAGCCGTGGAGCCAAGAAAATGTTAGGAGCCCCAGTTTTTTTTTTTTTTATGCAAAATTTTTGTCATAAAAGATATTTATTAAATTATTGAGGATGAAACAGCATAATGTTATTAAGTAAGTCTTCCATAACGCGTTTCATGTAAGCAGTACATCTTAGGATGGACTTGCAGCCTTGAGGAAACTGAATAAAGTAAGTTGAAAAAACGGCCATTCATTGAACATCTTCGGTAAAACAATCAGGACTGATGAAGACAGTAGTATTCAACAGGTCTTCCGCAGTATGATAACGCTAATATACCTGATAAATACCTTTTATTCAGTCCAATAATCACAAAAGTCCATGTCGATTCTATCAATAATTGAAAATATTTTACATTTCAATAGGTTCCTTTTTCTTTGGTCACTTTTAATAGATCAATTATGAGTACAAAATATTTATTTTACAACGAAACAATTAGTTGTAAATTGTGGTGCTGAGTTTTCCGGGTTCTAAATCTAGTCTGAGAGTGTTGCGAAAAGTGGTTTATAATAATTGGAATAAGAACATTTTAATCACGTCTGGTTGATTAATTATTAGCGTGAAATTATATTCCACTTGTTTGCAACTGTATGCAATCTCTGGTTGCTACTCAATATGAGTGTAAAAGACTTTGAGTTGAAAATTTTGGTAAAAAAGTTCTTTTATGGCTGAGAAATATTGTTAGAGAATAGATGATTTCTAAAATACTAAAAATCTGAGGGTCCCTTTCTGAACTTGGCTCCAGGGCCTTGGTTAGATTCATATTACTCGGGAAACACCTGAAACGTGTACAATAACTAATCACTGAACATGTTCAACGAGTCTGAGCTCCGTGTGCGGTCAGTCAATCGGTGCTCTGTGAAAATTTAGTATTACTGTGGACTCGACGACTTAGCACCCAGGAATGGAAAAGTCATGGGCTGAAAAACATTTGTGGGCTCTAGATTGTGTTGAATTCAACCTGTAACTTGTCTTTACTGGGTTTTCCTCCAATCCATGTTCTAAGCACTAATAGTGGTAAAAACAAAATAAAGCAGGTGTTGTTTCACGTGTTAAGAACTGTTTTAGAACGATTTGTCAACATACTATTCCAGAGATAGGAATACTAAGACGAAACAACTACTAAAGAAAGGGAAAAAAATAAAGAGAAAAGGAAGTGAGCAAAGTTTTAGTTATAAATTGCTGTAAATATATTATAATATTGTTTTCTTCCCCGTGTCTTTAAATCGAGGATTTTAAAATTGAATGAGTTAGTTTCCTTTAACAAATAAAAAGTATTATAATTGTATAAGAATTTTACAAATTATTCAATAATTATTTAATTTGACACTTTATGTTTCAATAAACTAAGATCAGGAACTAGAAATAGAGGCACTATTAAGCTACCAATAAGTAAAATAGGAATCTTAAAAGGAAATACTAGTACAATACGAACACCAAAATTTGAAAATGCTTATTTTGTAAATTTGAATGGAGTGCATTATTATTATTTATATTTTTGTTAAGGAATCAGAACCTTTACATATTAGGCTTATTTTATTCATCATAATACGTCATTTGTTAACAATGCTTGCATTTATTGAACAACTTATCTATACTCAATGGAAAACATGTTTCAAATTTGCAATTTCATATAGTTGTATCAACAACTTAAGGTTTAAATAATAAAAAAAGAGACAATTTTCGCATTCCTTAATATTTTCTTATATTGTAACAGGCAAAGTAACTTTTAAAAACGCGAATAATTATTAAATACAAGGCATTATGATATCAGTATTACACGAAAACACGTATCCGATAATTTGCATTGAGCACATGGTAAAAGTGATATAAAAATATATAAATTTGTAATTTTTTTCAGACAAAATTAACTACAGATGACAAAAGAAATCAAGTTTTCTGATTATGTTCAAATATTATTTCATCGGCAGAGATTAAAAAAGACAGAAATGTGCAGAGTCATGGTAGTAAAGTGTGAATGTTAAATGCAGGTAACTCTTAAATTTAATTTAATCTCTAAGATTAAATATTTCTCAAACGTTTTCATAAACATTTCCTTTTAATTAAGCTTTATTTTTGTTCTTGTTTTATGATAATAAGGCTATTATGAATAGGTTAACAACAAAATACTTGCGCAATGCCAATCTTTGCAATAAAAAGCATTTTTATGTATTCTTTTTTTATTTGACTTCTTAATTTATACAATGAGTTACATTATATATTGGTTTTTCTGATATATATAAAGTTTATATTGTGCGTTATTAGTTCAAAACTACTCAACACAGTTGTCTTTTATTATATTTTAATGACTTAAAGTTATGTGTTCTTAAAAGTTTATCCAACTACAAAAAATATAATTTCAAAATTAATAAATTTTCGAAACTTAATTTATCAAATCAGAAAAGCTTTGAAAAAAAATTGCAAATCGTTTCTAAAACAGTTTTTTCTATGAACATATTACCTGCTATTAATTAGAGAGACTTTGATTAATTTGAAGTTGCTATGCTTATAGAAAATTTAATGGACTATAATATCATTCATGTGATATAAACGAGATTAAAATAGAAATGAGTAATTTATTACTTGATTTTGCTACGAAATGAATTTGTAAATTGTTTTTTCTTAAACTGGTTGGTTGTAACTTCTATTTGTCATACAACAATGTCTTACTTTTTAAAAATTTGTATATTATTTTACCTTTTTCGAAAAATAAATCACATTTCTTAATTCATATTATAAAAGTAACATATTTCAGTTGCTCACATTTATCTGGTTTGATGCGAAAATATAGTTTATTTATTGTTTTTCATATTAATCAGTTTAAGGAAAAACAAATTTTGTAATTATATCGCTGTGATTACTTTTATAAAGAGGAAAAGTATCGTTTCGTTTCTTTTTGTTTTCTACCTATCTGCTTTGTTTATTTACAGGACTTTGCCTTGACAAACAAAAAATCAAAAAAGAAATTTCATAAATGAAATAAGTTTTTAAATGGTATTTTTTCTCTTTATATCTGTTCATCTAGTCAATTCAGCTTGAAGAGAAGAAGCGAGTTCATTTTTTAAACTTATTATCAATTGATTTTTGTTCAGATCCAAACATATAAAGACAATATAAAAATTTATGGCGCATTTATTGTTAATTAAATTAAAAAAAATAAAACATACTGTGCTCGTTTCTTTCTCAAAGAAGCTGTCACGCTTATATTAGCAATGAAATCGTATACATGCAAAAGAAAACAAACCATAAAGGGTCGAATTATTTTCAGAACTTAAAAAAAGGCTTTAAAGTCTCTTTAAAAAACCAGTCATAGGTACAATCTCCACCTAAATCCTGGTTTCTTTACTATCGAGCTTGTTTAATAAATTCAGCAATTCTCAACCCCCACGAAATTTTTTTAAATAATCAAAAAATTGTATACAGAAAAAGTTCCCTCAGAAAAGAAAAATTATCTACCAACATCGATTTGTAAAACTTTATAAATGATATTGATTTAATAACAAAACTGTTTTTTTATCTGATTTAAATTTAAAATGCTAATATTTTAATTAAACTAAGAATTATGTCAGTTAGTAAAATTACTGGCGTAATTGAAAGTGATTATGCGTGGGATATAAATATGATTTAAATTATTAAAAACTTGCCATATAATTTGCCAACTCTTGCCAACTCACATAATTTAAAAAGTGTAAAGAATAAGAAAAGTTGATTTTTCAAAAATGTGTTTGCTTTCTTGAGTGCAGAAAATGAGTTAAATTGGAAAATCATGAAATATTCATAAATATCATGTTATTCTAAAAGGGTATGTATGGATTCAAAGTATAACATTTCCTGAAATGAAAATTAAATTAAGAATTTTTTTGAGAAAATAGGTTTACTTTTTCTGGCACAATCGTCGTTCATGTTAACTACTTGTTTCTTTGGCTATAAATTATTAGTGCCATACATTAGCAAGCGATAGTGTTTTTTCAGCATTATGAAATCAAACTCGATTAAAAAATATAATTGAGTTTTTGACAACTGAGAAGGGAAAAAGAAAAGAAAATGGGAAATATCTTCGTATAATTAACTGCAAATTTATGGCGAAATTAATTCAAAACAAATTACTAATTAATTGGAGTCCGAAGAATGAGAAATAACAGGAAAAAAGAAAACAAAGAATATTAATGGACTTTTTAACCTACAAGAAAATCTAGATATGTGCCACTCTTTCGTGCTGGAAAGCTCCATTGAGTCTGTATAATTGGTAAAACAAATAGACAGGTTATAGATAATTAAATCTTACTATCAATGAATAACTGGTCATGGTATCCTTATTAAAACGTAGGTGAAGACTGAGAAGGGACAGATAAAGAATAGGAAATTGCTTGGTATGTGAGTTGTAAATTTACTGTATGGCGAAATCAATCTAAAAAAACATTAAAAAAATGTATATAATTGGTAATGAAAAAAAAAAGATAAGAGAAAATAATAAATATCAAAGCATTTGTTTAACATCTAATTAAAATCTCTAGGTATAATTTTCAATTGCTAGCAAGCTTTTTGATCTTCATTCTGCCTGTGTAACTAGTAAAACAAATATGACAGATGGTGAGAAATTCGGATGTACTACTTTAATATCGTTGAAAAACTTATTATGGCATTTTCACTGTGTATTTTCTCTTTATAGGAAAGGTTAAGGAAAATTAAGATTAAGGAAATTAAATTTTTGCTAGAAGTGGAATGGAATTTCAAAAGATCGTTTTTCTTTTCTCTGGGTTATTGGAGTTACAAGTAAATAGTTTATATTACTTCAAAGATTGCTTGTTTCATTATCATTATTTAAATAAATCACACAAAAATTCTCATAATTATGTGGATTACTTTCTTCGAAAACATTTTTATAATTTTTGTAATTTTATATTATATTTTTATTCTTCTATATTTTAAAATACCCTCAATAATTTTGTATATCTTATCTGGGATTAATCTGTATTTTAAACTATAAAAGTAAGATTTAAAATCCTGCAGCTTAAAATATTATTTATTTTAGCCAAAAAATTAGTGTCTACCAAAACTATGCGGGAAAGAAAGCATTAAAATTTTATCTATAATTTTAATCTATTTATTCTTTACTTGTTCACATTCAGTTCTACATTTAAAAAAATATATAAATAAAATAAAATAAATAAATACCATGGTGGTACTATTTAATGTGAAACTATTTTTTTTTTCTATTCCAATACATAGCTGCAACTAAATTGATGCTGTAATATGCAAGTACTGATCAAATAAAAAGGTGTTACCTAAAACAAAAAGTGGTTGAGAATCGCTGCATGAGGTGTTTTAAACGCAATGCACCACTACATAGTACCATGGATTTAGCTGTGGATATTCCCCAGCAAAACTAGTCGTACCAGTCTGGTTCAGAAGTTGATTATTATTACATAAAGCACTTTCGTGATATATTTGTGCAGCCTGGAGTTCAGGCTGTGGAGCAAAAGCCCTTAGTAGCGAAAATATACTGTAAGTTATATTTTATGACAAAAGAAAAATTCCAAGCATTGCTTGTTAGGCCTTAACATAAGCAAATCACCCGTGCCCTCTAACGTTCATTTATATTACAAAAATATATTATTGTTGTAGACAGAGATATAATGTAACGATAGCGATAATATGGAAAAGGTGTGTTAAGAGCACTACTAGTATTACTTAGTGGGCCACCCTGTAGCTACTATGCAGTTTTTTGTAGTGAGTAAAGCCAGCAGTTATATGTAGGCTTTGGTGTATTTAAAACTGGTGTAATGTGTAACCGGAAGATTTGATAAATGTGAATGCCTGGATTGATTGTTGTTATAGAATCTCTGCAAAACTTGTGTTACTCGTGTATGATTATGATTCTCCTAGCAATACCGTTTTCGGTACTTACGTATTATCCGTGCCAGGAGATTGATCGCCAAAAATGGTTGCCAAGTACCAATCTTGTTTATTGTTGCCAATCATGTTTTCAAACGCAGTAATTTAACATTATCAAATAACATTGTTAAAAATGGTAATTAATATAAAATAAATAAAATGTAATATATGTTTATTAAATTTATAACATTGTTAAAAATAGTAAATAACATTATTTTAGTAAAATTAATAAATGGTAAATAGCATAGTTAATAAGAAAGAATAATATTATAGATTATTCCCAGGCATGTACCATGTAGCAAGAAAACAAAAATATAAGGGTTACTATAATTAGTAATATTGGCTCCATGCCTGGCGCATTTGGCTTAAAACTGGCACGGATAATACGTAAGTACCCCGTTTTCTACTGTAAGTTAGAAATTTCACAGATGCTGACATCTATTACATTTATAATGAAATAGCTATTCACTGGCAAACTTAGTAGCATGCAACGGTTATGAAACGTTTAAAAAACGAATTTAAACCTATATATTCAGAATTCTAATATTTTTTTAAACGTTGTGTGCTGCTAGGAAAAGTGTATCTAGAATAAAAATGAAATTTTGAGGAATGGTATGGAATATGAAATTTTAAAATTTTATGCTAGTAATTTGGTGCTTTTTATAATTTTTTAATTTTTTGCATAAATAGTTTCCAAACGGGATAAATATGTAAGAAAACACAACGGTAATTACACAGATTCAATTTATTTTAGAGAATGGGATCTATTCTCTAAACGTTTAAAATATTATCAACTCGATTACATATTTTTCCTATTCATTTTTGTCATTTAGAACAATATCAGAGCAAGATTGAATAACATCTCAAATAGAATATCTATTTATAAGTTATAAACAATATCTAGAAACAGGAAAGGCTATTTAATAATCACTTAAACTACATACAAATAGAAATATTTTTTAATACAAGTAATATTCAGTATAAGTTCCTAATAAATGAAAAATTAATAAAGGTGATAATGAATTTATATTTTTTAATTCAGATGCAAAACTATGAAATAGAATAATATAAGACTTATTTCACAGATCAATTCAAAATAACGAAAATAATGAAGAATTTTATTTACTAAATAAAGTCAAAATTTAAGGTGATTTGAAATAATAGAAATATTATGAGAACTCCATACAGTATCTTGAATAAATTTTCATAAGTTGTAATTTTAAAATTATTTGTCTAATTGGTTTCGTTCTTTCTATACATTTATAGTATTTTTAAATATCATACTTATTTAAAAACGTTATTTTTTTCTGACAAATTAAGTTTGCGTACATAAGGATCAATATATTTATATTAAGGGGGCTTGGTACTCTTCAAAACTTAAAAACTGACGAAAATATTGATTTATTTTATTTTTTGCCAAAATAAACTTTGGCACTTCTAGTGTATTTGAACGAAGATTTGACACAATCGGATAATTATAAGTATAGTAAAAACACTTTGCCAACTCTTTAAATGCCACGCTATATATACTATAATTACATAAAATGTTCACCAATACAACTATAACATCTGTAACTTAGAGGTACCAGCATTTAGTTATTATTCAGAAAAATAGAACAGTTTTTAATATTTTCTCTAAGCATAAAATCTTTAAATTTGTTTTTCGCAATTTGCTCTTTAAAAAAAAAAAAACTTGCTCTATTTAAAATGCTAAAATTTCAACAATTATTTTTCAAATGTCTTGATTATTTTTTTATATATTCAGTATGATCTCTTAATAAAATTAGACAGAGATTTTGCAATATAATGAGAATTTAAAAAATAAAAATTAAATTAAAATGTAACAGAACCCGTGTTTTTCCAGAATCTTTCCATTGATATGTGCGTTTAATTTTTTGCCTCAAAAACTAATAAATTAATTGCAAAATCGATCCTTAAAGATTATATTAGATATATCTATCCTTCAAGATATAGATTAGACTATTATGAGCATAAAAAAGGCAGTTCTTATTATTGTGAATTGAAGTGAGACAAAAATTAATATCGTTGAATTATTTTTTGTAATTTAATTTTTAATTTTACCAAAAAAATTATTTTTTGCCAGTTAAAATGAGTTTATGCAGTAATAACTTCTAATAATGTGCATAAGAGGTAAGTGAAAATGATTTAGCAGAAAAAAATTCAAAGGGTACCACGTCCCCTTAAACAAAATATTCAAGTATGTGCTCAGTTTTCTAAAATATTTATCGATGTTTATTTCCCAGGGATAAAAGCAAAATCGTTTAAAATTGATAAAATCTTGTTAAAACTATGTACTATTTATAAATAGTAATTTAAAAATTATTTTCCTTAATTGATTTCGTTCCTTCTATTTATTTTTTATGTTTTTAAATACCGGATTTTATTCAAAAGGTTTTTTTTTTAATTACTTTTATGTTTATAAGAATCGATGTATTTATGTATAAAAAAAATCATATTTCTGCTCAGTTTTCAAGAATATTAACAGATCTTTATTTCAGTGATAAAAAAAAGCGTTAAAATAGATATAATCCAGTTTTTAAAATATGTGTTTCTAGGCAGAAATTTTTTTAACACGTTCTTGTGTTAAAGCTTGTGAAATGCATTAAAATGGATAAAAAATATTTTGTATAATCTTCTAAGATTAGAAATACGGCATTTGAGTTCCGTCAGCTTCTGTAAAATTTTTTAAAACTTTAACAGATAAAATTTTTTGAATTAAAAATGAAAACTTTCAATAAAAGAGAAAAGAATCAAACACCTCAAGAAGATAATATTTTATTAAAATTTCGGTAATAATTTTGCATGAAATATTTTCGAAAAAAATTGGCATAAAAAAAAAACTCCTATGATTTTCTAAATGAAAAAATTATCTTTTTTAAAAAACTATATTTACTTTGTTAGTGTGGTTGTTATCCAATTATATTTATGAAAATAAAGAAACGAATTATCAGTGCTTAAATATCAAGCTTTTTTCAAAATATAATGATGAAATTTTATATACTCATTAAAATTATCAGACTTCCACAACATCCTGGCATATTTTTAAAATAAATTCTTCATTCATGAGAAATTCGATTTTAAAATTCTTTTGTACTAAATCAAATCCCCAATATTTGATAAACAATTCAGTTCAATAAAATGCAAGTGATGTCAACGAAAGTTTAATAAAATTGTAAATACTCATTAAAATTTTCTGAAGTTTACAAAAAACTGACATACTTCAAAAAGATGTTTCATTCATCAGAAGTTCGATTTTTAAAATTTTCTGCATTATAACTAATCTCCAGTATTTTGGAAAAAAATATATTCTGTTTAATGAAATACAACTAAAGTACAATAAAGTACAACTAAAATTCAATGAAAATTCACTGAAATTTTATATATTCATTAAAATTTTCTAGCGTTTATAAAATCTGACATGTATTAATTTGGTTTTTTTATTAATGATAAGCGCGATAGTAAACATATTCTGCATTTCAATAAATTTCAAATGCTATTTAAAAGTTAAAAGGGGAAAAAAAATTTCTATTCAGTGAAATGCAGCTAATGTTTAATGAAACTTTACTGAAACGCTACTTCAAAATTCAAAATTAATGAATTTTTAAATTCAAATCTTTTTATTCAACTTCTTCATATTTGTCAACTTCGTGTTTTATATATCTGAATGTTTTATTGTGAAATATTCAGGTTTATGCTGCATCAAACTAATTCCTTACCATAAAAAAATTTTCAAAATGTTCTGATTTAACCGTTTATAAGTCTACTAAATGCCAAACAAGTGAATGATAAGCATGTTATCTTAATTGTTTGTATACTTTGCTCAAGTTTTGTATGTTATGTCGAAAATATTTAAGAATGTTTTGGTCATAAATAATTATGTAATGAGTGTATTTAGAAATAACTACTATTTTACTTAAGATATTTTAGCTCTATATGTATTTTATCTTATGCACGATGTGTTGTTTCATAATTATTTATATATCATGTATGTATATTTTCGATTTAGACTAATGTAATTTAACAGAAAGCAACTTGAAAGAACGGAGAAAGGTTTTAGAATGTGTTAGTTCATGAATATTAATAACACTATAATTTTAGAATGCAATGAGAAAAATTATCAATCTCCTAAAAAAGACAATGTTTGGAACAAGCCACTACTTTCAAATTACAATAATAAAACTTGTGAGCAAAGGAATAATAAAATGTATTCTGAACTCGACGTTTTATAAATAGGTTAAAGTGGAATATGAGTGCTCATTTTTCAAACAACAGATTATAAAGCGATAAAAATTGGATGTAGCAAAATTAATTGCATTTATTATTAAACCTTAATAATCAGTTAACAAATACAATACATACTTGAGGATAATAACAAAATCACAAGGAAATAAATCTGTATTTTTAGATACTCTCCTAGTGTGTAAGTATGTGTATACTTCTACAGTTTTCAATTTTGTGCGAAATTTGAACAAGCGCCGTTTCTTTATCCATCAGAGAATTTTCTCGTTCGTTCCGATCACACTCATAATTTTGTTATTCAAAACACTAGAAATTATTAGAAGTATGTAAAGTTTTAAAAGAATAACAAGTTTGAATTGAAGAAAAGTCAGAATAAAAGTGGTTAGAAAATTTTCTTAAAACTTTTTCTGATCATTAAAATTATTCAAAAAATTTGACATTATAATTCAGGTTTTTTTTTCTTTAGGTGTTATTTCCATTTTAGGCATAATCCACTGTAAAATAACTGCAACGTTAATTTATAACTAGTGGCTTGTTCCTTAATTCTTCACTGTGTACAGAGACCTATATTTAAAATGTAATAGAAAATGCATATAGTTACTATTACAAATGTAAAAAAAAAAAACTTGAAACAAAGTTTTATTGTCCTTGTTAACTGTTCTGAGACAGTAATAAATTAAAATATGTAAGGTCATTGTTGTTAAATGCGATGCGATTTTTTATACGTTTGTCACATGTAGGCTATATTTCGCATTTTATTAAATATAAAAGCCAAATATAAGCAAAATAGAATTGATTATTATTATTACGCTTTTAAGTCAAAACTTATTAGCAAAAACATGGATTTCAAACATTCATTCACCAAGCGGTCATTTTTGTCACATTTATAGTAGTAAAAACCTACATGAGATGTCTTGCATTTTATGCACGTCCGTTCATCTAAGTTTTGATATGTTAATTTAATTTCTTTCAGTTTTTTTAACTCTTAATACTGCATTATAATTAAATAATGAATCGTTTAACATTCATGCCTTAAACGCCTTTAACTTTCATAATTCATTTGAAAGGTAACAAATGAATGATCAATACAACATTAATTTTACCGAAATAATGTGTATTGTTGTACGTTCCACACAACTATTTCACAAACTATTTTTTTATACTTGAGAATTCCTGAAAATCTGTAGTTGTTCCTGTAATTTAATAATTGCGGTAATTTTAATTTTATTCAGTTCATAAAATGTTTAATCCCACCGTTCAGGTCATTTCCAACTTTTAGAAACGATCATTACCACTGCGTTTACTTCGACTTCTTTATCTATCTTAATAGCAACAATAGTACCTGGAAAAATTCACTCCCATGCCCAATAATTACATAGCTGCTAAACATAATATTATCATTAGACTCTTCAATTAATATTGTATCAGATAAGCTAGATTGATTGCCCCCCAAACGTCTATCATTTTATCCTTTTATCTGACCATAAATTGTTTAATGAGGTAAATTATATTTCCTATGGGCCTGCCATGATGACAGTAGACCAGCTTTTTTAACTTCTATGAAATTTTTAGAAGCTCCCTTAAGCAGCTTTAGAAATTGCCTCAGGAGAAAAAAAGTAAAAATAGCAATTGAATTGTATTAAATAATCAATGTTTCTTTCATAATAAAATATATATCTTTTAAAAAAATTAAATGAAATATAACGAAGGACAATAGTTCTGGTCATTTACTTTGAGTTTCACGTTTCTATGAAAATTGAAAAAGAGAATTTTTGCATTGCCGCCTACCCCTTGGTTTCAAACCTTGATCCATTGATCATATATCTTCATTCTTTGCTTCGATATATACCGCTATTATTTCATCAAAGTTTGGATTACATTTTTCAAATGCATGAATTTTCCTATATTGATCATTTGAAATACGAAATTAAGTATTCAGCCAAAGAAAAACACTAAATGTAATAAGTAACTGCAAATAAACTGTGCAAATTCCTAACATATTACTTCAACAAAGGTCAGTTATTCACAATTTCTGTTTTTAAACATCATTTTAATTTAATGTATGAAAATACCACATAAACTTACTTTAGTAAATCAGCTTAGTATTTCAAAGACCCAATCCATGGCTAATAGATCTATCAAAAAATCAAACACCATAATGCAAGGAAAATTTTAGAACAACCCTAGTTCAAAACATGTAATTTTTTCCCGTCTTTGCTTCCGGTAGATGAAACAGACCTTCCTTCAATGCCGTAACGTCGATAATATTATTTGACATTCAAAGATTAAAAACGAAATTGTAATCTCGATTTCGGGATTATTCCACGCATTTAGGAAATGTTATCAGAGTTTGATAATTAACTATGTCTACTACAATGGGAAATTCTCCTAGAAGAAACGCTTTAAGTACAGTAACATGTTTCGCCCTTTTTCCTGAAATGCAGATGTTTTATTATGTAGCAATCATATACGATTTTTCTGTTAGGATTTTAGGTACAAGGACTTTGTCGCATTTCTGGGTCATCACATTTAGGCGCATTGACCTTATATCTGTTTTCGATTTCAAATATTTAGAGCTTTATATATATTATTTTTAATGAGCAATATATATTGTACTATAAATAAATCCTATTGTTTTCAGTTTTTCATTTTCTTGTAATTCTGTCAACTGAAGACAGCTTGCAAAAAATATGTATAACTGAAATGTAAATACCTTTTTATTTCAAATACTTCTACCACGTTTCTTTAATTTTAGCTATTGTTTTTAATTTTTATTGTTTATGTATATGAAGTTTGAAAGAAACAAATCAAAATATGTTATTTAATTTGTAAGTATCAAATATTATATTCACCATGAAGTTACATTTGCTTTTAGTTTATAGTGCATTTTTCCTATATACTCTAAAAAAGACTATTGTTATTGTTTCATGGAAAAAAATTCTTTAAAAACTATATTATGATATTTATTGTTTCATAAAACTTGTATATCTAAAATAATTTACATCTATAAAATGGCTTATAAAATTTCATATAAACAATATTTTCAAATTTAAAAAATTATTATAATTGTTTATCGATAAAAATGTTTCTAAATCTAAGAAGATTTTTATTGCTTCAAGACATGGATGCTTTAAATTTCAAATATATATATATATAATTGTTTCTTTAAAAAAATGCTTTTGAACATAATTAAATGATCAATAATATTGTATTTATATTTTTTAATAATTGTTTGCACAAACATATATCTGTCTTTACTAAGTGTGTTGCAAACAATTATTATTTCTAATAACTGGTTCTATGTAAATCCTATATTAATAATAATAATTTGAAATTTATTTTTGAAAACTAAAAAAAAAAAAAAAATGAAATGAAATTATTTTTGAAAGTAAAACGAAAAAAAAATGCAAAATTTATGCAATCTTTATATAACATTATAGAGTTTATGTTTTATGTATTTTTGAAAGAATGTCAGAATGTTCATTAATTTTTCTAAAAAGAAATGTTTTTTATGTGCAAATGAAGCAAGTACTTAAAAAGTTTTATGAAGCTGAAAAAATTTTGTAGAGTGTATATAAAAATATGTAACGTTTACTGCACTAGAAGAAGCTTATAACTGAGAGAATTCTTGAACTGCTGTGATGTACATAAACCTAGCAAAAATTGTTGTAATATTATCACATAACATAAGGCCTCTAGTCTTGATAATCATAACATTTGATACGATAGAGCTGTACTCCGTTAGTGTTTTCCTCAGTCAATCGTCTTTTGCATAAAATGATTTGCTCAGTGCAATCAAAATATATATACATATATATATTCTATATCCTCCTTTTTGGAACACTTTTTCATATGCACTGCACACACACTTTGTTGTAACCAGTCAAGTCACTGTACGTTTAACGTTGTACTCTTTTTGCAGTATGCATAGTAATTTTGCACTTGTACGAAAAAAAAAAAAAAGCTTGTTTATTCGCTCGGTAGCTTTCCTCGCAGACATGAAAAAGCTTCTGCATTTAGAAAATTGCTTACCTTGCAAAAATAAATAAGTGAGTAATAAATATAAATAAAATTTCAAACATCATCCTCGCCGACCAAATTTTTTTAATAATATAAATTTAATCTTTTTTTTTTTTTTTTTTTTTTTTTTTTTTTTTTTTTTTTTTTTTGGCAGTTTAATTTCAAGAAAAGTTCCATTTTAAGTAATTTTAAATGTTGATTTTTCATATGAATTCTTTCTTCTTAATTTGACTATTTTTTAGCAATTCACAACATTCTTTACCTTATGCAATCTTGCATTTTACTTGAGTCTTTTTTTATTTTTTTATGATATTTGTAATGGAAATATTTGAATATTTTTTAATATTCAAAATATTCATGATTCAGAATTTCAATATTCATGAATATTTTTTAAATTATTTTATCTTAAGTATACAGCTTTATTCTATTGTTGACAAAGCATTTTTCACTTATATCAAATCACTGTAAAAAATCTTTTTCTTCAAACAAATGATTCCAAAAATCCTGCTGCTACTTTTGTAGTGTGTGTGAACTTGACATTTATTTGGTCTAGAAAAGATAAATTTATTCTGCCAAACGTTCTTTATTTTTAGGTTGTTTTAAAGAAATGCTATACTTTATTATCTTTCTTTATAGGGTTAAATAAATTCTATAATTTTTTTTTTTTAATGCTTGGTTTTATTTCTTCTATGACGGTAAGTCATAAATTTTACAGGAAACTGCTTTAAAAAAATTGTTTACTCTCATTTACAGCATTAAGAAAAGAAAAGTAATTACGATGTTCATTCAATAACTTTTATAAAGATTCTCTAACAAGAAAATGCTTTGTCAAAAATATTACATTATAAATTTTCAGTATTTATCACACAATACATATTATAACAATATTTTTTGCTTCAGCTAAGTATTGCATGTTATACTTTTTGTTGCTTCTTTTTGCTTAAAATTGCTTCAGTTTTATTTTTATGCTTGATAGCGACACTGCTTATAAAGCTTATAAAAGTATCAAAATTTGCTCAACTTGATCACTATGCGAACACTGTTAAAATGTATTAAACGATTTTTTATAACAATAAAATAAAATACCTGAAGTTCCCAATTTTTAAAAGTTTCAAGCAAATCCTTTGCATATTTAAGAAAAATTAGCATAGCAATTTTTTCTTTTTTTTTTTTTTTTTTTTTTTTGAAAATTGTGTTGAAATTATCGGACAAGGGTATTTGATTAACGAATACATTTCAATGGAAATTTATTTATTTATTTTGAAAATATATATATATATTTGTTTAAAGAGAAACAGCAATACTACATTTAAAGTGAATAATTTAGTAAAATCGTCTAGAAATTCCAGGAAATACTACACGTATAGAAACTCTAGGAAAATCACATTTTTAGTAGGGCTCTAAACATCAACTTTAATTCCCATCCATTTACAGCGCCTTGTGTGTAAACCGTGGTCTTTTATGACCACGCTAATTTTCAAGGAGCTGATGATGAGAATCAAATCATGCTGTAAGTGATAAACACTTACAATAATTTACCTTTATAACAATGTTACTGTAATTGATACAATAATGGACTTGCAATTGATACAATTCGATTCGATGCGTTTTGTTTTGTTTTCAATTTTATATTATAAGTAAAAAACAAATTATTTCTTTTCGTGCGTAGAACTTTTGAGTTCACTTAAACTGCAACACTAATTTACCACTTTTCAAAAACGCAGTCAGAATGTTTGAAATAATATATATCCATGTAATGGAATTATCACTCCATCAGTTTCCTTTGGTAAATTCTTTGGATATATTCATACGAATTCATAATCAACTTTTTTATAGTTTCAAACCTAAATAAACTAATTTATAGCTGTTTGCTCCAAGTCGGGTAGAACATCCACGCTTCTTTGAAGCAGGGACAAGTGAGTACAGCAAGTGATTCTAATATGGGCATACACAGGATTTTTGGTTAGGTGAAGCCAAATGAAAAGCGCCCGCATTCGCTCGCGAATAAATTTAATTTTTGGAAAATAAATTCAATAATATCTTTAAAGTTTTCAAAACATATGCGCAACGAGGGGCGGTGAGTTACCTCGTCCAAAATAAATGGGAAAGGATTTATTCATAATACTTTTATTTAAAAGAAAGGCATTGTAGATGAAAACTTATAATTCCCTCATCCACCACCCCCAAAAAAAAATCTTGACTGAAAGCTTAAACTTTTAACTCTTTTATTTGTTGATATCATTAGCTTAAAAAAAATTAAAGGCTGTAGAAAACTGAAAACATTCAGTGGTTATGGTAAGCAGATTGGGAAGTTTTAGTTAAATGTTAGTGAAAGGAGTCAAGCTAAAATATAATTACGGTTTGCACTTGTAATAAAATATAATTTTAAAAAACACTTTTTTTTAAATTGTCAATGAAATCGTAATGCTTCAATAATCAGTTCAGTCACATTCACAAGCAGCTTTTTATTTTTCAATTCTCTCAATATTATTTATTCTTATTTTTTCAGAGATTTATGGGGGCGTGTGCTCCCCTGCACACATTTTCCATAAATGCAGGGGGGGGTCCCCACAAGGGGGAGTTGTCACAAAGTCCATGGATTCTACCTCAAAGATGCAGGGATGTTCTGTACTACCGATCATGTCAATATTCACGAAAAGGCTTCGACCCTGGATTCCAAATAATATAATATATGGATGTAACTGAGTGTTAATGCTAAGTTATTGTTGAAAGGGCCCCAGACACTCTAGTTTCCCATGATCTGGGACCTGACAAACGGAATAAATTATAAATGAATGGTTTTCGAAAACATATATATGTTACCAGTTTTTTTCCCTGGAGTTTCAAGATGTTTTTACTGAACCACATATTTGTATACGTTCATCCAAATTTTTCTATATTACGTTGTTTTTGGACTACGTGAATTATAATATTCTGAATTATATCAAAACTTCACGTTGAATCTCTGACGAACTACATGATCAACCGTTTAGTCGCAATCTGATAGAATTGTTTCCAGACACGCTCTAGCATTGCTTTTTCACAAATGCAACTGTTTTGCTTGAAATTTGTTCCGAATCGCGTACAAAAAGGAGGATTCCGTTTAGCTTCTTTCATTTCGGATCGAGGAAAGGACCAAGCTGTTCAGAGTACAACGCCAAGACTGGAATAATTATATTTTAGAAAAAAATAAAATACAATAAAGGTGAGCTGCGTTTATAATGAGTGGTGCTAATCAACTTTGCGCAGCACTTGTGGAGTAAGAAGAAATAGTTTGGCTGGCTCGAAACATTTGTACACCTTATAGGTATTTTTTTATCGGAATGACGTGTTTTGTATATAGTATTCATTTAATATTTTATGTTGTTTCTCTTTACCTATTGTAATTGTATTTTCCAAGTATGATACTTTGAATACTGCCTAACACCGATCACTGTTTTCTTAAAAATATGTTATAATTCGATTTAGGAAAAACAACAATTCAAAATGAAAAAGCATGCGTTAAATTATTCTAGTAAATTTAAAATTCGTATAAATAACTTCGTATTAACTCGTATAAATAACTAATGATCCGTTAAATTACTAAAAATGTGCAACTAAATTTATGCTTTTGGTGCTTTTTTTTTATTTACGTATAATATTGGATTTTTACAAAATCCACATAATTATCTGCAAAATGTATTTGCATTTATAACTCACTATATTATTAATCAAGCAGTTATATTTTACTGAAGGCAGATTTTCATTTTCATTTTTAATAAACATTTTTTTAAATGTTTGTTAAAAACATTTTCATCAGCCAGCCTTATTTTCGGGTTGCCTACCATCAATCAGTGCTTTGTGAAAAAAAATTGTATCGTAATTTAATATTAATAGTTTTTAACTTATTATTCAGATGGCTAATGTTAAGAAAATTTATCATTATTTCATTAATATTATTTAATATATGAATGCAAAAATTAATCTATATTAATTTTAGAGGGAAAAAAGTCACAATCTATCACGCATGAACAAAACATAACACTTTTTATTACACGTTGGAAAGCTAATGAGAACCTATTATAATTTCAAAACATTTACGTAATTTTAATCTTTTGTAATGTTTGTTTATTACTATTTTCTTATTACAGATCATTGGCATTAAACTTTAATCATTCTTTTATCTTTCATGCTCTGTAATATTATTTTAAAAATGGTTCCATTTTTCAAAAAAAAATCTCTCTTGAAGAAAATTTGTTACAAATCGACTGTTTCATAATTGCGCCAGAGAGCTTTAATTTTCAATTGTTAAGTTGCGTTTAAGTTTGAGTTTAAGTTTCGATTGTTTCTAAATGTTATTAAAAATTTCTTTTTTGAGACGAACATTTATCAACGAGATCTGGAGATTAAAATATTAATTAGCTAAATAAGCACTCGTCTCTTTTTCAAACGTTCTTTATTCTAAGCATGACATTTATTTTTATTTTTTAAGAAAACTTTTTAACACAATTTTAAAATTGTAATTAACTAACTGTAGTTAGAAATGACAAATAACAGTTTTAAATTGCAAGCTGATATAGTGAGCTCTTATAAAAATTTATATATTAGAAAACTAAGTAATAAAAGTCTTTTTTTTACTACATTTTTTTAATGCGATTATTTTCCTTAATTCGAAGTATTTTCAATTTGATATTACAGTTTTGTACTGTCATTAAAAAAAAAAAAAAAAAACATGTAGCGTAATGTACAAATTGTACATTCTTTGAGAAAGTTCTTTGAGTTCAGTAATACAACATGGTGGAATCAGATGGTACATTTCTTAGCATTTAAATATAAGCTTTATTATCCATCATTCGTTGTCACACATAAACAATCAGTGGCAAGTATGCTATATTTTCTGCGATATTTTTCTAGATCTCTCAGAAAAATATCATAAATATTTCATTGTTTATATTCACATTTATGTGATTCCTATGAATGTATTGTAAAATTTATCATTTTGTTTTTTTGAACTAAAAAGGAACTGATAAAGAAGGAAAACATTAGCAACTTATCAGAAAAATTGCTAAGTTCTAATCTTATTCTAATGTTAAAAGGAAGGGTTTTATTTTTATATGTGCATATATTTGGTCAAGATATAAAATTTCACATGTAAACCCATTAATAACTATGAGAGGTTATTTACTAATTAACAAAAACGCTATACTTTTCATTTCTATACAATAACTCATCTAAATTATATTTCTTAAAGTATGCATGTGAATATACAGCAGAAATACAATCAATGCTGAAGAAAAGTAAAACTCGCGTAAAACAAATATATTAAAGTACAAATTTTCTTTCAAATGTTATAAAAGAAAAACAAGCTATGCCTTTTAAATCTTTTTTTTTTCTTTTTTCCTTTTTCATGATAAAGCACAAGCACAGGTAGCATTAAAATGGAATAACCTGCTTCTTTGTTAATAAGTTTAACAGTTTATAATTAAAAAATAGAAAGAAGTTCCTCGAAGTAACAATAAAGCCTCTGAAATTTCCAAAGAAAAAAAGGAAATCGTGGAAAGTGCATCTATTGCAACACAAACATGAAAATTTAAGCAAATTTTCAACTTTGGAAAATGCCCTTTTTATTATATTTTTGTAGCAATCATATTGTTATATTATTCATTTCAAATAATTAATTTTTACTTTAAATGTTCGTTTTAAATTTATTTCAAATATTGTATTCAAATAACAAATTAAATATGCTTTTAATTTCTGAATCAACCAATGAACACTTAATTGAAAATTATCGTATTTATATTTTTTTACCAATAATCTCTAATACCCGTAGGACCGTGGGAACTAATTATACTTTTCAGGAACTCAGAGGAATTATGCTTTTTATTCGTGAACAACCAACAAACAATTGGAAATAACTGTATTTATGATTTTTTAGCAATAATCCCTAATACTCATAGATTCGTATTAAACTTATTTTAATTTTATATCAATTTAAATTAATATTATATTTTTATTTGTTTAAATTAATGTACCTACTCATGTATGAAAGAAAAATTTTAAACACATTTAGGAAATTTATTATTTAATATCATAATCATGCTTTTAAATAATTGAAATAATAAAATAATTTTAATGCCTTATCTTTAAAAACAAAGACTGGTATTTTTTAATTTTTGTTTCTAAAGCAAATGCTGATATTTTGATAATAATGGGAAAAACGAATCAAAGTATTTCACACTTGGAAATTACCATACTTCTCTCCTCACCTAAATGTTTCATCTATCTTTTCTTTGTACTTAATTAAGTTTAATACTTGAAAATTTCCACCTGCATCTTTCCTAAAAAACTCTAATGAAAACAGGGCTGTAGAATTTAGTGTTTTTCGCCAAATGTTGTTTTCTAATTTTAAAATATCCCTCTTTATTTTTTGATTTGGAAATGATGTGGAAACGAAATCATTAAAAGCTCCAGCTATTTTTTCATTGATTTTTTTTTTTTTTTTTTTTTTTCATTTTTAATACTTCTACGTATACTGTTACCTGTACCTCTCTCTCCATCTCTTATCTCATTTTTAGTAGAAGTGCTGCCATCTGGCGGTATTAAATGGTAATAAAAGAACTGTATCTATCTGATTGCTGTTTCGAGTAAGCCAAAGTATTCAAAAACTTTTATTAAAACTTTAAATCAAGAGCTGAGAATAGCAAAAGAGGGGATGTTATTTTTACAGTCTGTAAAATGAATTTATGTGAACAAGCAAGCTGATATAATAAAGGTTATTATTTAATGCAATTTGTCTGTCTTTTATTGTTTGTGATTTTTTCTTTATACATTTGTATATTTATAAAATAATAATATAATTAAAATTCTTTTTTCATTAAAAAAATAGAAAAAATTAAAATTATTAAAATTTAACTACAGGGAATTATGAAGACAAAATATGCTACAGTATACTCTCGCATTATACCGCTCTTTTGGAAGTATTCTCATAGTCCGAGAGACAGCGACATTTTTTTACTAAACCATTTTATACAAGCTGATCTACAAATATGTAATTGATCTTACTTAATCAATCACCAAAATTTCCATCAGCTGTCGCAATAGCAGTAACTCCTGCCCCTCCCCTCCTCAGTCAATGGCAAATGAATGGCAATCCGATTAAGGAAGATCGAAGGATATCATAACAACCAATGGCGATCTTCTGTAATCGTAATCGAGTTTCCATTCATTTCCTTTTGTTGCAGTGCCGAGACCGCATCGACTGCTTTCCCGACAGTTGATTGCTGTTTTCGTGTTGATTAAGTAAGATCAATTTACATATTTGAAGATCAGCTTGTATATAAAATGATTAGCCATCACTCACCAAAATGACTAGTTTTTTTTTTTCTTTTTAGCAACTCATTAGCTCTTGAAAATATAAAATTCGTGTACACATTCAATATAGTATAGGAACTTATTTTATAACATTTGTTAAATAAAAGTTATTTCTCTGGCATTCAATCTGTACGAAATTTAAAATAATACGATCTTGTGGAGAACAAAGTATTTTTATTTAAAATAAAATAAAAATGGAATATTAGAGTAGAAAACTGCACAGAAACAGTGTGATTTTTATACAAAAACTAAAATATATTTTATTAAATTAAATCAAAATTCTGATTTAAATTTAGCACTGTTTTCTATTTGTTATATGTGAGCAGACTTCTCTTTTCGCACCAAATTTGTCTTGCCTTGAAAAATAATCTTACACAAGGTACAGAAGTGGCAGGAATACACAGTCATTTTCTCATGATATCATATAAAATATGATACAGACAATACACTGTTATCCAAAAATTAAGGGACAGTGACCGGACGCTTTCGTTTTTACACTGTTTGTTGAATATCTACTGAAATTTTTGACAAATTGTTCTTGAAATTCGAGGACATAAAGCACATGTTTGACTTCAAGAACGGTAGAAACAGTATTACGCAATTAATTCCCATATAACCCAATGGGATTTCCCCTCGAATTTGTCAATTCCCTCACTGTATTGCTGGTATCTTTCTGAGTTTTCATATTTGACTGGTCTTTTTATATGCGTTACTCTATAGAATTGACTACCAAATCCTGAAAAAAAATCTTTGGTATAGTTCGCGCATGCGGTGTTATAAATTATTTCATATAAATTCTCATATCTCATCAGATATTCAATATATTAATTTTTTAATCGCAGTATACTGTTTCTACTGTTCTTGAAGTCAAACATGTGCTTTACATCCTCGAAGTTCAAGGACAATTTGTCAAAAATTTCAGTAGATATTCGACACGCCGTGTAAAAAGCGAAAGCGTCCGGTCACTGCCCCTTAATTTTTGGGTAGCAGTGTATATAAAATATGATCATAAAAAATAAAAACTTAACGAAAATGTTTTTTTTTTCTTTTTAATTTGCTTCTATCAAGCATGAACAATTAATTGGCAATTGTGGTAAATGTGCCGCCGTCTCTTTGAGTACTTTATGTCATTGTAGTAACCAAATGTTTATTGTTGATATTTTTTTTTTTTTTTAATAAGTCAAAAATTATTTAAAAAGTCATCAAAAATCAGTGAATTGAGCTACAGTCTTCAAACAAAATTATATAATGCATAAGGCATAAATTTCCGTAAAAGGATAAGATGCATTATTGTATAAGACACAAATTTTGATATATTAATTGTGAAAGGCTCATCAGAGTGAGCCATTATTGTGTATCATTAAGCCACTGTTAATGCATGATGTCTCACAAGGAGAGTACCGAGCTTGGTAATCGCAGATTTTGGTTATTTTTATATATGTTGTAAGGTAGAAGCCCCTTAGTTTCATGTTCAACGGATTTTATACAACGCCGCTTAGTTCTCGAGAAATAGGGGTTCTAATATTTTAACACAATTTAAATATACTTACTTTATAACGAAATTACTGTGTTGGTCGTAGCTCAGTTGTTATGGCTTGTATCGTTGATCCGCGGGACCGGGACGAGCTTCATTTGTTTTTCTCATTTTTTGTTTTATAATACTTGTAATTATTTTTTAATAATCCTAATTAAAAATTATAATATTGTGCATTAATTATAATGTTAACCTATTTATTTTTTTATCTGTAACTAAATCGTTATATAAAACATCATTAAACAGTTAATTTTTTTAAATCACTTTTAAAATGTATTTCATATATGCTTTATCGATGCAATGATATTGAACAATTGTGTCAGTTCGTGATTTTAAATAAACATCATTTATATATTGCCTTAACAAGGGAAGTCAATACGATGATAATACTACTCTGTTTTTAAAGTAAGAAGCATAATTATATTAAAATTTAGCATAAGAATTAAATTACAACAATTTTTTTTTTTGGCATATTAAAGATTTTTAAATTTATAATTCGTATGCTTCCGCTTTGAATTAATTTATAATTAATAAAATAAGGTATGATTTTGTAACGATTTTGGAATTTTTACTAGTCAATAATGGATCCATTAAAAAAAATCTCTTTAATAAAAATCAAATAAATTAAATTTAAATTTAAATGTGTTAACATTATAATTAATGTACGATATTAAAATTTTTAATTGAGATTGTTAAATTATAATCACAAGTATATTTATAAAACAAAAAAATGAGAAAAACAAACGTATCTTGTCCCGGTCTCGAAGATCAACGAGCAGACGCTATAACAACTGAGCTACGACCAATGGCAGTAATTTTGTTACAAAGTATGTATTTAAGTATTGTTAAAATAATAATCCCCCTATTTTTCGAGAACTAAGGATCGTTGTATAAAATCTCTTGAACCTGAGACTAAGAGAACCCTACAACATATATAAAAATAATCAAAATCTGTTATTACCAAGCTTGGTCCTCTCCTTGTCAGTGTATCTCACATGGATTATTTTTAAAGTTGTAATGATAAGCAGTATATATTAAATAGAGCTGATTCCAAGGAAATGTGGCAAGAGATCGAAACTCAAGTCCATTCAAAATTATATCAAAATAATATGGTAATAATAGAATTTGAAATCTGCTTTAATAAGCTATTATTGTTTTAGGCCAATTGCTATAATAAAAAGCTCAGAGGACTAATTACTGATATTCCGTCGAAATATTTCGCTTAAGTCTGGTCATTTTTATAACTTTTCTCCCTAAGCAAACAAACCTTATCAAGCTTTTGATTTCTCAAATACATTCATAAGATATTTCTTATTATTTATTTTTTGACCATTATATTTATTTTTATTGACCATTATTATTATTTTTTGACCATATTATTGACCATTATTTATTTTTTTCAATCTACTATCATCTGTGCATTTTTTGATGAAGGCTATTATTTTTTTAAATAGAGTTTCAATTATATCTCTACCTACTACACTGCAAGGAAAAATTTACTTTTACTAAATTTGAGTTCGATTTTCAATATGATAACCCCCTTTATACCAAAATAAAAATAAAGTTTTAAGTTTAATGGTACATTTTCAAAGAACAAGTAAACCAACAAAACCTAAAAAAATTATTTGACAAAAATTAGACAGTATTTGGGATGAGATTGTAGAAGGATGTGTAGAAGTATTATATGGAAATGCTAACTTGAGAAGCTTCTGATATATTAGACAAAACACATCATCCAATTATATAATTGTGGTCTCAAGGAAACAATGATTCAACCAAACCTAACGAAATTAGAGTCGGACTCGTTTAATATACGAGCACGACTAAAACAAAGACACGGTTAAAATGAGCCATTTGCACATTCATAATGGTTTATCATTTAAACTATATTAAGATTTTCACGCTTTTTACTACGAGTTATATTTATATTATACTTTACCGGATTACTGCTAACACGAGAAAAACACTGTTCATTCCAATGTGATTTACAGAGAAAAGTAGGCTAGAATTGGGAAAGAAAAACTTTTTTATTGGATACTGTTCTCTCTCAGCAATAATATTACTACATTACAACTGTATGTCAAAATGCAGTAATTTATCAGTTTTACCAGACAGAATTTCAACTTTCAAGAAGACTTGATTTAATAAGTGGATTGCGACCCTGGTTTCCTATACAAGATTCGCTTGTCTTGACCTGTATTATCATCCCTTGCAGTTTTGACCATTAATTCAGATACATCCTGTATAGCACATATGTAATATCATTCTTTGTTCCATGACAATTTTCAAAATAAAATTAGTGTTGATAACTATTCTTGAAATTCAGCGAAAAATTGTACCGAACATGGTGAACGATTTTTATATTCCAACGTTCCTTTTTTGCCATTCAGCGATAAGCCCTTGGGCCATTACCAATAGCAACATATAAAATAAAATTCTACCAATAGAAAATTATTTGGAACAGTTTTGTTGGGAGTTTGCATATTTAATTTCTAAACTTTCCATTCAAAAGTTTAATCTTGAAAAAATAAAATGAAAAATTTTCCTACTAATGGCATTACTAAATTTGCTGCAAGGAAGACTGAAAATAATGTTTGAGGATGAAAGTTAAATTAAATCACGAAATATTAATTAAGACTTTCGTTCTGAGTAAATTAACTACTGCTTTGCCCAATAACATGATGAATATCAAAACTAGCTGGTATTTAAGTTCACTTCATTTAGCGGATAATACACTTAGTAAATCAAAAGTGATAGATAAAATAATAGGAATGAATATTAAAATATCGGTGTTGAAAATTAACAACTAATTGCAACAAAAAGTTCTCTTATAGCTCAGAATGTCATAACATAATTTTTAATGGAGTTTAACAGGCAAGAGCAAAACTAGTCTTTCTCGTGGTCCTGCCTTCATAGTGGAAGTACCTCTTCTTTGCGTCTGATGAAGGAAGAACATTCTTTCGAAAGGCCTTGCGCATTTCTTATTTATATGGTGTTATTCAGAAGGTTTTTGCCTTTATATAGGTATATCTCTATTCCAATAACTCTTAGAATTCGCTTTGGGGTGTTTCAAACATTTATGTTGTTGAAATCCCCCACCGCCAAATCTGACACTTCCATGCATGAACGCAGGATTGTTTCGAGTACTACGTTCCCTCCAGATGAAAATACGCCTATTATCAGGATGAACAGAAAAACGGGACTCGTCAGAGAAAATAATAGTGCGCCATTTATTTCTCCTCCAGTTCAGATGCTCTGTTGCCCACTCTCTACGGGCGCCACGGTGCCTTGCTCTTAACGTAAGGCATTGGTCTGCGAGCATACAGACCAACATCGTTGAGCCAGTTTCTGACAGTTTGAGTCAAAACTGTGGTGCCAGTAGCCATGCGAAGGTGTTGTTGAAGAAGCGTGGCATTCATATTTCAGTGTCTCCGAGCCTTTAGCGTTAAATATCGTTCTTCATTGGACGTTGTTGAATGTCTAGGACCTTGCCCTGGTTTTCGACCTGCATTTCCATTCCCCAAAATACGGTCCCAGATCCTGGAAATCATGCTTTGTGAAACTCCAGTGGCTTCTGCTACTTTGGCTTGTGTTTGGCCCTCCTCTAACCGACTAACAACTCTCCGAGCTTCTGATTAGGTTAAATGACTTCATTGAGACATCGAACTCATCGAAACAAAGCACATGTCGATCATTGTTTTCCGGTTTGTCTTTCAGTAAGTTGAAAGCCAAATTGCATTCGCTACCGCTAAAGCGTCGTTTTTCACGTCAAATTCAAAATTTGCATGCTCCAAAGTTTGACAATTGAAAAATTTGCATTTGTGACTCTCTTCTTCCATTTTCTGGAAAATAAATTTCGCTTATACTGTTATTTTCTATAAGTATGATATGTTGATATGTTGTTACAATATCCTTCAATTGTTTTGAGCAGTGTATATTTTATTATTAAACAAATTTTTCACATTAAAAAAACATGACAAAATTTCATTCTTCATTTTAATTTTACAAATTTTACAAAACAGAAAGCCTTTTAGTGTTGCTTTTTCAATGATATAGAAATAACAATTGGTGATGCAAAAGCCCAAAATACTGTGGATATTATAAAAAGGCCTTTGAAGAAATACATGCAGATATTTATCAATGAAGAAGATCTTCCAAATTCACTTTCAACAATTGTATCAACAACAAAATAGAGAAAGCATCTCACTAATTCGATAACAGGTGACCACATACTGAAAGAAAAAAAAATTACATATTTCAATTACATTCTTAAAAGTTTTGAGGAATCTTTTTGCAAAGTTTTATGTATCATTAAAATAATTATAAAATAAAAGAGACAGGCCGCACCTTAAATCAAGCAGAGTTCCCAATCCGATGGTGGTGAATACTATATAACTTCCACATATAGAAAATATAGATAATGATATTCTCTGAAAAGTAAAATGTGCTGTTATTATTTGGTGAATTTCAGATAAACTAGACTTAAACTTTCATACGTTAAAAATAAATAATGTCCGAGGTATAGTATTGTCTTGCAAAAGGAGACTCCTAGGTTGGAAACAAAGAATGTGGTGAGTTTTTATATTTCGATAGAGTACAGTCAATAGATAAACATACAAAACACATAATGTGCAATAGCCAGGGGGACTTCAGAGAATAAGTCCCAAAGTTTACACTTCCATATTGCTAGATAAATTACTATTTTTTCTGAAAGGCTCCTTTGCGCTGTTGGCAGGCAGGCATCTGTATTTTCTCTCTGGGTTCGATTCCCGAGCAGAATATCTTTCCTAGACAAAATAATGATTAATCATTTTCGGCCCATAATTCGAAAAATATATATGTTTAAATTTAAGGTAAAATATAAGTTTTAACTGTAAAATTTTGCATTTTTAAGGATTTATTCAACAGACTAAAAATGTATAAAGAACAATGTCTAGTAGCAGATACAAAATCGCTCAGAGAAACACAGTCCCAATACAAAAGCCTCGTTTGAAATCAATAGCGGTTGACTTTGAACTGAACTCCGTGGAGGTCCCAGCTGGCCACCAGTATTATAGGTTTTAGAGATCATTCTAGAATTTTCCAGAGGTTTCGGGTGCTAAAAGTTACCAGAAAGTACTGCAACTTTTGAGAGAGAGAACCTCAAGCGACAAAGTACCTCAATGTGCAGGTATAAGGGGGGGTGCCAAATTATCACCAAATCCGTCGCCAACTTCGCCACATTTGGCGATATATCGCCAAAACCATCGCCAACTTGGCGATAAACCCATTCCTTGGCGACTTTTCAATAGAGACCATTATAAAGACGATGCTGAAAGGGTTCTTTTCCGTGAGGCCTTTTTACATTGAGTTACATGATGCTCAATAGGAAATACATTAAATAATGCTGCCATTTTCACAATAATAAAATAAAATAAACTTTTAAAAATGGAATATTCACAAATATATACAAAATTCATAACATTGCCCCCCTCTCAAGGACTGCACGTCCCGGGCAGTACAACCTTTGATCGGAAGCAAATATGTTACCAACAAATGCAATACCATTCAAAACACTTAAAGCATACATGAAAAATAACAATTAAATACATTCATCATGCTGAATTATACAAAATATACACTTATTTAAAAATAAAATTAAAGCATAGACATCATTACATACAAGTATTTAAATAATAATAACAATAATAATGATAGTACTAAGCAAAATAAATAATTACATTAATTATATACAAGACCATGGTCATACTAATTTACACTATTTACAATCAATGCACTATGCCTTATGAACTAAGTACTATGGCCATAGTATGGCGCTAGCCTGTCGTAATGAACGACTCTAGGCTTCGAATTCGGTGACTTTCGAATCCGAATTACGACATCGTTCAGTCTGTTTAGGACTGTATAAGGACCGTCTCAGTGCGATTGTAGTTTGGGAGAACGTCCTTTGCGTCGAGTCGGATTATAAAACCAAACCTTGTCACTTTCTTTGAATTCATGTCCCGTGGCTTTCGTGTCGTACCTGGTCTTCATCTTCTCTGTCTGTACCTTGATCTGCTCTCGAGCCAAGTTGTGTACGTCTTTAAATCGTACCTGGAGGTTCTGCACGTATTCCTCTGGCGATGAAGGCGCATCGGGAGGGGGACCAAACAGCAGATCACAAGGTAGACGAAGATAAGACCGAAAAGCATCTGAGACGGGGAATAGCCGGTTGTTTCATGGACGGCGCTGCGATAGGCGAGAAGAAACAAGGGAAGTTTTTGGTCCCAGTCTTGTTGGTTTCTTGAGACTAGCAGTGAGAGGTTGTTGAGGATGGTACGATTAAACCTCTCAACCATGCCATCCGACTGCGGATGTAAAGGCGTCGTCCTAGTTTTGTCCATTCCGAGAAGTTGACATAGACCCTCACACACAGCAGAGATGAAATTTCTCCCCTGGTCAGAATGCATTTGAAGGAGGACTCCATACCGTGATATCCACTGGTGTACCAAGGCATCCGCAACCGTAGAAGCTTCTTGATCAGGGATAGCATAGACTTCAGGCCATTTCGTGAAATAGTCCATGACAACAAGGAAGTATTTGTTGCCATCAGCACTTCTTGGCAGAGGACCTAGGATGTAAAGGTCGATGCGTTCGAAAGGTGCTCCTACATTGTAGAGATGTAGTCTTCCTCGGCTACATTTCTTTGGTCCTTTCCGATCTGCACATGCATCGCAAGATTTGCACCATTGTTCGACGTCAGCTCTCGCTTTTCCCCAGAAGAAGCGCTCTCGGACTCTGTGTAATGTTTTCATGACTCCAAAATGGCCACCGGTGGGACTGCTATGTAATTCCTTGAGGACCTCTGGTATTCGGGATCGAGGAAGTACCAACTGCCACTGAGATGTCTTTCCATCTTCCGATTCGAATTTTCGAAACAGGACACCATTCCTGACGTGGAGGGAATTCCAAAGAGCCCAATATTGCTTCGTCATAGGACTGTAAGTAGAGATTTCTTTCCAACTGGGCTTCGTGCTAGAAGATTCTAATAACTCCAAATTTGGTTTGATGTCAGAGTCTGCCATTTGATCTTCCCGAATCTTCTCATCACTCCAGGGATCTGGTGGCGTTGATTGTGAAGTCTTCGTCTGGCGTATGACATATTCGGGATTATACTTGCTCTACGCTCTGGAACAATAGCGACAACTTTCGGGACACGGTCTTCTTGATAGGGCATCGGCGTTTCCATGCGATGAGCCTTTGCGATGCCTGATGTCAAAGTCGTATTCCTGGAGTCCTTGTATCCATCTGGCTACTTGGCCCTCTGGGTTCTTAAAATTCATCAGCCATGTTAGGGATGCGTAATCAGTACGAAGGAGAAATTTTCTGCCATAGAGATAGTGATGGAAGTGTTCTATGGCTTTTACTATAGCTAATAACTCCTTACGAGTGACGCAATAATTCCGCTCTGGTTTCGATAAACATTTGCTCCAGTATGCTACGACTCGTTCTTGGCCATCTATTTCTTGGGAAAGTACAGCGCCGACACTTTCAAGACTGGCATCCGTATCCACAATGAATTGTTTGTCGGGGTGCGGGTAGGTAAGGACTGGAGAGGTTGTGAGAGCTTCTGTCAGCTGCTGGAAGGAATCCTCGCATTCTTGTGTCCATAGAAACTTCTGCTTGCTTTCAGTGAGCCTATGCAATGGTCTTGCGATGTTGGAAAACCCCTGGACAAACTTTCTGTAATAAGTACACAGTCCCAGAAAGCTTCACAACTGATGGATATTTTCCGGACGCTTCCAGTTCTTTACTGCGGACACTTTTTCAGGATCTGTTCGAACATCTTCAGCTGAAATGATGTGTCCTAGATAACTTACTTCCCGTTGGAAGAACTTGCATTTCAAAGGGTTCAGCTTCAAATTCGCCGCTTTTAGCTTCGTTAACACTTTTCGAATATTTTCTAGATGTTCTTCAAACGTGCGGCCACCAATGATGACGTCATCTAGGTAGATGAGACAAGCTTCAAAAGTCAGGCCTTTTAACACTGTCTCCATTAGGCGCTCGAACGTTTCTGGAGCATTGCAGAACCCGAACGGCATAACTTTAAATTGCCAAAGTCCTTGCCCAGTAGTAAATGCGATCTTCTCTTTGTCATCAGGATGGATCTCTACTTGCCAATATCCACTCTTCAAATCCAGTGTGGAAAACCATTTATGTCCTGAAAGAGTATCTAGTGTGTCGTCTATTCTTGGTAGAGGATAGTTGTCCTTCTTCGTGATTGGTTTTAAATTTTGGCATCAATCCTTTCGAACCCCGAGCTCACAACAACATTTTATTATTGAACAAATTTTTCACATTAAAAAAACATCAAAATAATAAATTTTTGATTTTGTCTCTTGTTTTTTTAATTATATAGAAATAACAGTTGGTGATGCAAGCCCGAAAATGACGACTGAACCAACCGACCAACCTATCTACCTACACCCCTCTCTCTCTCTCTCTCTCTCTCTCTCTCTCTCTCTCTCTCTCTCTCTCTCTCTCTCTCTCTGTCTTTCGTGCTTCGGCCGGCCGATCTCGAAGTGGCCGCCGGAAATCCTTGGCCAATATTCGAAGTGAGGATTCAAGGATGTCTTGTAGTTAGTACTGACCTGCATATGTTATCAGGAAACATTCCATGCTTTGGAAACTGTTCCTGTGGAAAGTTTCTCGCCCCTGTTATTATAGTTTATATAGATACTGTTTATATAGAAATAACAGTTGGTGATGCAAGCCCAAAAATGACGACTGAACCAACCGACCAACCTATCTACCTACACCCCTCTCTCTCTCTCTCTCTCTCTCTCTCTCTCTCTCTCTCTCTCTCTCTCTCTCTCTCTCTCTCTCTCTCTCTCTGTCTGTCTTTCGTGCTTCGGCCGGCCGATCTCGAAGTGGCCGCCAGAAATCCTTGGCCAATATTCGAAGTGAGGATTCAAGGATGTCTTGTAGTTAGTACTGACCTGCATATGTTATCAGGAAACATTCCATGCTTTGGAAACTGTTCCTGTGGAAAGTTTCTCGCCCCTGCGACTGATTTCTGATACAACGGATTCATCGAGAGAATTGTATTCTATTAGTATACTATTTTATATGAATATTGATAAACACGTTGAAGCAGGCAGTTTTTAAATTGAAGACTTTTTTAAAAGCGTTATTTAATGCTGAAATCGATTAAGATAGTTCAGTTAAATAAATTTTATGGAATCAAAAATTGTTCATAGCATTTTAACCATCTTTTGCAAGCATATACTTGATTAGATTGGGATGTGCAGCATCAACTTATTTATTAAATTTGCCTATTTTTTAGGGGTTGTTCCATTTGTTGTTGTTGTTGTTTGTTTTGTTTTGCTTTGCTTTATTTTTTAATTTTATTATGTAAATAGAGATTTAATTTCTAGTTTGGAGTAGCCGTTTTTATCTCATGTTGTCAGTTTTTAAAAAGCCCAAATAATATACCCAAACACTTCTCGATTGAAAAATATGGATTTTAGAAAGAAATAAACTATAAAATGATTAAATTATAAAGTGCGAAAACTATTTAATGGTAAAAAATTACGTCATATTTCAAACAATATATTTAAAACGATTTGGGTATAACGTCTAAAAGAAAACTTTTCTTCTAGACGTTAAAAAATACCGGCAGCAGCGACATTTTTTACTAAACCCTTTCTCAAGATTTTTTCAAATGTGTAATAGATCTCACTTAATCCCAAAATCAGTCGTCAGCTGTCACGACAGTAGTGGGTGTGGCCTTAAAAACCAAAAAATCCCGGTCAAAGAAAAATGAATGACAACCCGTTAATAGAAAATCACCACTGGTCGTGATAATATCATTCTATCTTACGTAATCGGGTAATTTATTTAAAACAGAGCAAATGAATATGTTTAGGTTTTTAAATATTCCTAGATTTTTTTTTCTTTCGCTTGTGATCCGCTTGTGTATTATTTAAAACAGAGCAAATTAATATGTTTTTAGAGCCTGTGTGTGTGTACGAGGATTGGCGAGAGTAATTCTTATTTGGAAGAGCGCCTATTTTTAAAGATATATGTTCTCCTTACATTTCATATAAGAAAATAAACATGTCCAAAATCATTTTTTGTTACGTAAGATTAGCTTATAAATATATTTTGGGGTTTTTTGTCTGGACGGATTTCAAAATATCAATATTCATTTAAAAGTTCTAGAAACATGGACTCTCGGAAAGCGGGTCAGGAGAGAACAATTGTTCTTCCCTAGATGTTTTTTTTTTCTTTCGCTTGTGATTTTGAAAATGATAGTAAAATTTATTCTTCTAAAAAAATTTAAGATAATTAAACACTAGAAGGATTAAGAATTAAGAACTTTCGCTACAGAATCAGACCCCTCCCTAAATTTAAAATAAAATAAAAATGAGAATGAAAATATTGAAAAAAAATATATCTAATGTGGGTGCATCTTCAAATAAACAGCTTTCATTTAAAAAAAAAAGAAAAAAAAAAGTAGAATTGGCTAAGTAGAAATCACAACGGGAAACCATACAGACCCTCAGCTCATGATTTTCCTTTCAAATTTGGCTAATTGTCCCTAGCCATTATAATTTGTCACTATTTCCATTTCTTTGGATCAATGAAAGTAACCCAATTGCCATCATTTTGAAGAAGTTTCATTAAAAACATTTACATTTAAAATAAAATAAAAATGAAAAAAAAAAAAAAATCTTATGCGGGCTCATCAGCAAATGAACAGCTTTCATTGAAAAAAGTATGTTAAAATTGGTTAAGTAGAAACTATACAGACTATGGACTAACTTTTCGACTATGTCTATACCCCCCCCCCTAGTCCTTTCGCAGTCTGGCTGGCCGCCCCTTACCATTCCGAAAATTGGCCGTCTATTTCTATAGTCCTGTCAAATTAGCCCATTGTTGAGCAGTTTGCCGTAATAAATGCTAAAGAGATAAAATTTGTTACAGTTGTTCATTGATGACTGCTGACGACTATATGTAAAAAGTCCTGATGGATAGGAGGTGGGCGAGGGGTAGGGAGGGGAAATAAAGTACTTTTTTTTAGTTTTTTACAAATATCTCAGAAATTGTTGGTTTTCATGAAAAAATTACAAAACGTAAAATTCTCTACAAATGACAGGTATATACAGTGGAACCTCGATTATCCGTCAGCCAGGGGATAGGAGCCTTAACGGATTTTACGCAAAAAAAAATCACTTTAATTTCAAATTTAGCGTTTTGAGCAAGTTCGTGCTGGGAGTGACTGCAACTCATGGAATTTGCGTATCACTCGAAGAATTTAGTGGTGTTTTGTTTACCGGTAGTGAGCAACACGTTGATTTTCGAAAATTCTCTCAAGTTAGGGATGCTGCAGATGTTAAGAAGCTCTCTGAATGGTTTGAAAATCATCCACCATTCCCACTGACAGCAGGCATCGCGTCTATAGCTAATAGGTGATGCAACTATTAATTGTTTTAACGTTATAAACATTGGAAAACAGACAATGGCGAAAGTGGTTGGGAAAAGTTTTTCTGATGTAAAGTTGTCACGTAAAGACTGGGCTCTCCCTCTGGCTAACATGAACTGTTCCATTAACATTCATGACGATATAGTTCCAGTCAATCGCCTGGTAATCTTTCAACGGATCTTGATTGCTAAACAACATGATGAAGACATAAAAATACTTACACTTTGAGTTGGCTCCTTTTCCGATAGCTCTTTTTGACGAAGGTGACATGGGAAAGACGAAGGAAGCAGCCCTCTAGGATTTCTTCAAACAATTGCAACAGACCATTGATTTCCAAAACGGTGATATTATTATGGTTGGTGGTTTCCTTCTTCACAAAGTCACTTGGTCAAGAGGTTCCACTTTTAATTCAATTTGTGAAGGTTACAACAAAAATATCTCCACACATTATAAAGGAAAAAGCTGTACAGTGGTTTTTGATGGGTACTCCGACACTGCCAACAGCACGAAATCAGCTGAGCAAATCCGAAGATGTGCACTGAAGAAGTCCGTGGATATTAATTTCAACGAGGACACAGAGGTTACCGTCAAGCAAGAAAGCTTCATTTCAAATGAAAAGAACAAATCAAGATTAATTGCTATGATTTCTTCCAAATTGGAGAAGAATGGAATATCTTGCCGGGAGAGCACTGGCAATGCAGATACCTAGTCGTAACAACAGCCATTGAAAAATCTTCTTCTAGTGACAGAGTGGCAATTGTTGGTGAGGATGTTAATCTTGTTGTCCTCCTAATCGCCCTAACTCTGCTCGAACAAGAAAAGTTTTTCGTTAAGCCAAGTCGTAAAAATTTTGAAAGAAAGGTTTTTTCCTCACAAAAGTTAATTCAAGAAACAATACTGGAAGACTTCATTCTAGTCCTTCATGTATTCACTGGATGTGATACGACGTCAGCCGCGTTCAAAAAGGGAAAAACAAAATTTTTCAAGCTGTTTTAGCAATGTGAAGATGTACATAAAAATGCTGATGTGTTCAATAACAGGGAATCCTACCATGATGCTGTTGCAGGAGCAGGAAGCCAATTTTTTTAGATTGTATGAGCACGTCTCACATCTACATCTCTCAACACTTTTCGATACCATTCCTTCCCAAATCTGTATCGAATGTCAAACCTGACATTTCATCCCTTCCACCAACAGAAGGAGGCTAGATAACATTCTTCCAGGGTGTACCATCAGGTACAGCTGTGGCTTGGCGAGGAACAATATGCCGGACTCTGGGGCTGGGAACGAAAGCAGGATCGTCTAGTTCCTATTACAACTATGGACCCGATCACACCTGAGGCTGTCTTAAATACCATCTTCTGCAAATACATCACTAGGTGTGGAGCTAAGTATGGGTGCAGGTAAGCAGCCATTAATTGCACACTCATCTGCAACATTTGTCATGGTGACTGTCTAAATTCTACACTTATAGCTATAGATACAGATCAACAGGAGGGGGAAGACGATGAGGAAGCGATTATGGATTCAGTTATGCCATCGAAAGCCTTCTAATGCACCGTCCACTTCAACTGATGATGATGTGTCAAGAAGAAAGGAACATTATCACTTAGTAAATATTTGCTTAATGATAAATTAGTACTTTCATTGTTCTATATTATGTTTTGTCACACTTACAAAGTTTCACGAGAAATAACATTTTATTAATGATAAATATAAATATCTGTCTGCAGTACTAGGGTGATAACAACAGGACAAGGAAGAAGATGAGGTGATGATTATGAATCCTAACGACCCATCCACTTTCATAATTACATAATATTTACTTAATTATAAATTAATATGTACATACCTTTAGTTTTCTCCATGTTTTATATTCGCAGTTATAATGTTTCACATTAATAAACATTCCATTAATGATGAATATTTATCTTTCATAAACTACTTACCTGGCATTATTTCATGCAATATTGTAGTATTGGAATATTTACTGTTTTCCTCTTTTTTTTTTTTTTTTTTTTTTTTTTTTTGCAACAATATTTAATAAATTTGAATAGACATTAAGTAAATAAATTTTAAATTAAAGTGTTTTTTTTTTTTTGCAGAAAATCCGTCAATGCTCCTGACTGATGGATAATCGAGGTTCCACTGTATATGCCTGTCATTTGTAAAGAATTTTATGCTCTTTAATTTATATCAGAGTAATTTTCTCATGAAAACCAACAGTTTCTGAGATATTTGTAAAAAACTAAAAAAAGTACTTTACCCCCCCCCCCCCGCTCACCTCCTATTCATCAGGACATTTTACATAGTCATCAGTAGCCATCAATGAACAACTGTACCAATTTTTATCTCTTTAGCATTTATTATGGCAAACTTTTCTAATTTGACTGGACTTCTAGCCATTCCTCGAACTAGCAGACTGCCTCTATCCATTTCGCGAACTGGCCGGCCAATTCCCGAATTGGCCAATCAATTTAAAACGAAGTTGGTCAATTCGTGAAATGGTCGATTTCGGGCTTTGACTGTAACATATATATTTATTTATTTAAATTGTGGTTCCAAAATGTTTGATCATTATTTTGCCTGCGAAAAAAAAATGCTCCGGAATCGAACACAGAGAGATATTTCAGATGTTTCGCGCGCTGTCAACAGCGCAAACGCAGCTCTCTGCAAAAAGGAGAAATTTAGCCGATTATATGACGAAGCGTAAATGAAGCGTGAACTTTGGGATTATTTTCAGAAGACCACTCTGGCTATTGGACTTTATAGCTGTCATATGTTTATCTATTGACTATCGATCGATTGGCTACTATATTGATATACAAAGGCTCGCCGAATTCTCAGTTTCCGACCTTGGAGCCTCCCCTTGTTAGTTATAAAAGTTTGCGACTGCAAGCATGGCAATAAATATTTCAATATTATTTTACTTTTTCATTAAATATAATATACTTTTGAAAGTTTTACATTTTTTTATTTACCTTTACTAGTATAATCATGTACAGTCATGGAAAAAAGTATGCGCCCAATAGCTAACTATGCAATAGATCATCGCATAAAAACGATATTATGAATGGATTATACTTCAAAGATCCTCTAAATATAAAAAATGTTTCCAACTTTTTTTATTTTTCATTAATGATAACTCCCATTTTTGACCCTTTATTTGAGTTCCTTGGATCAAAACAGCTCGGAAATATATATATAGTTTATGATTTTTTTTTTAATCCTCATAAACTTAGACGAGATCAAAATCTGAGGTTGCTAACGTTAAAGCTATGTGTGACAAACTTTAATTTATATCTTCCTAAAAAATCATCGGATTGAAATATTTCTTTTTTAATGAGATGAATTGAATCTATCCAAATATAAGAAATTTTTTATTCAAAACCATAATCTTAATTATAAATATTATTAATAAATTCATATTTAACAAAATATGAAGTATGTCCAACATCAATTTTTAAATAAAAAGAATTAGAATTGTTAAAAATATGGCTTTGTGAATTTACAGCTCATGTCTATCATTAGCTTTCGAGGTATAGAGAAATTTTACTTTTCGATAGTCTAAGTTATCTTGTTATCGTTTGCATCGACAGAAAAGAAAATCCCAAACAGAAGCCGGTAAAGTTACATAAATATATTTTAATATTTTATTTTTTTAAGTTTTTTTATCTCTTAGAATTGGTATAAAATTTTCTTCATTATTAATGACTGTTCTGATACTTTCCTTTTATATTTTTTCAAAATTTCTGGATAATTAACATATTTCTTTTATAGCCCTATTAAGATTTAAGAAAAATGCCCAATTTATGTACTTTTCCTGGCTGATTTAATACAAAGAACTCAAAGTGTCAAAAGTGGGTGTTGGCAATTGAAAACTGAAATCTGTATATATTATCAATATGTAGACGACCAACGAAACCTAATTTTCCTAATTATTTGGATTTTTGCATATTTGGACTGCATCCAGAAATCATTTCTCCGGATAACTGGGATTTTACTGTATAACAATGGCAGTAATGATACAGTTTTTATGAGGTCTTCTTCCTCAGCAATTTATAAATCATGAAGATCCTACACACTGTAAACAAAGACAGGTGTTAATCTATGAAAATATAATCACGAAAGAAAATATACAATAACCTCTTCCAAGTTACCAACGATTCCGAAAAGTGTTCTTTATCTTTAAAAACCTCGGAAACCAATAAATTTTCGATATTTACAGAAGCATTTATAGAAACAAAGCTTCTTTTGCTGTCGGGGATTTTCGGAAACGTTTTCGAGTAGTTTTTGTAGTGCATTAATCAGTTTTTTCTAACAGGAATATCGGCTTTTAGAATGCTATCAATTCTCAAGTAAACACTTTCATCTGTGTAGTTGAATTTATACATGAAAGAGTAACAAAATAATATTAATTTTAATGTTAAAGTTATTTAGAATTGCAAAAAAAAACTGTTTATTCCCAGGTTTATTTCCAATAGACCCGGTTTATTCCCAGGTTTATTTCCAAAAGACCTGGTTCATTCCCAAAAAACCAAGTTTATTCCCGAAAAACCCGGTTCATTTCCAGGTTTAAAATAAGTTTTTTCTAGCCTTTGCAACTCTAATGTTAATGTTGTTATTTTATCATGTTTGTTTCTAAAACATATTTGTTAAACAAAAGGTTTACTTGAGAGTTGATAGCATCCAAGAAAATTATATTCCGATTTAAAAAAAACTTATATTTTGTATGTTGTTTATTGTATGTATTGGGTCATGCGAAAAGTGCGACGGTTTTTCAAAGCGAAGTGCTGTTTCGTCTGTTTATATTTTGCTACTGCTAATAAGGAGTGACCTTGAATGATCCAGATATGTAAATTTGGTCTTTTCTGCTTGCGTTGCATAATTCTTGCTTGGGTTATGGCATAATTTTTGTTTCAGTGCAGTGCTAAGAATGGAGAACCAAAAAATTAATTTGCGTCAATTATGGTCTTCTATTTCAAGAAAGATAAAAATGCTAGTCAGATTGCGCGCAAAATTTGTGCTGTGTATGGAAAAAGTGCTGTTTCAGATGACACAGTTCGAAAGTGATTTGAGAATTTTAAGAGCAGAAATTTCAGCGTCGAAGATGATACTCGCTTTGCACGACCATCACTATCTATGAAGGAGGACCTCTTTAAAGAAGCTAGCTGATCATCATACGCTGTACTTTTTGGAATATTTAGTCTGGGGATAGCTCCTGAACTGTCTAACGTAGATTTTCAGCGACAGCTTCTTGTAAAGGATCGTCCTTTGCAGATAATGGTCGTCCAAAGCGTCATCATCTTCTAGGCTGGAATTTCCAAGCTTAAACTTCCCAAACTACCTTCGAACTGCGTCATCTGAAACAGCACTTTGTCCATATACAGCACAAATTTTACGAGCAGTCTGTCTAACATTTTTACTTTTCTTGAAATAAAAGAGCATAATTGACGAAGATGAATTTTTTGGTTCTCCATTCTTAGCACTGCACTGAAACAAAAATTATGCCACAACCAAAGCAAGAATTATGCAACGCAAGCAGAAAAGGCTGAATTTACATATCTGGGTCATTCAAGGTCACTCCCAATAAGCAGTATCAAAATAACTTGACGAAACCACGCTTCGGTTTGAAAAACGGCAAAACTTTACTGATGACCTTATACTACAGAAACTACTCGGAAACGTTTCCGAAAATCAATTGTAGGAAAATAAATTTTGTTTTTACAAATGCTTTTTTTAAATATGACAAATATATTAGTTTGAGGAGTTTTCTAAAAATTGAAAACACTTTTCGGAATCGTGAGTAATTCGGAAGAGGTCATTGTATATATCCGTTTGTAGTTATACTATATTTTCCTAGATTAAGAAACATTTGTCTTGTTTTATACACTGCAAAGAAAAAATTGTTGATTTTACAGTATAATACTGGTACCCCAGCTGCCAGTATTATACCGTAAAATTAACAGTAATAAACATTAAAATAAGCAGTAATACACTCAGGGCCGAAACTAAGGGGGGTCAGAGGAGGCACGTGCCCCGGGCGTCAGCAGAACTGAAGGTTAAAGGGGCGCCAACTGCAGGTTTTGTTTGTTGTTTGATATAGAAATGTACAGGGTGTTCTAGAAAGGACTCCCCAACTTTGAAATGACATAACTTCGAAACAGTGAGAGATAGAAATGTGAAACAAGTTGAATGTTAAACAGATAGGTCTAGAATTTGTTATACACGAATTTGAAAAAATAGTTCCAATATTGGATAATAGGTGGCAGCACAAGCACATGGAACTTTAAATGGTACTCAGAAGTACAGAAATTTCATTCGTGCGTCTGTTTCATTGCTGACACGTGTAAAAAAGTTGTATAGAATTAGAGAATAATTCGGAATTCAAGAATATCATGCCGTATTCCTTGGAACAACGAATTTTTATTGTACTTGAATACCATCGATTAAATCGAAGTCTGACGATGACAAAGCGAAGTTTTCAAAAAAATTTTTAATGTTAAAAAAGGTCCAGACTTGAAAACAATTCGTAATTTATTCAACAAGTTTGAACGGACGTTAAGTGTGGGCGATGATTGAGGCGGAAATGTGGGATGCAGTAGATCAGTCATGACACCTGAAAATGTGCAAGCAGTCGAAGAAATTGTTAGACGTTGTCCTCGAAAATACATAAGGCGAGTCGCTTCTGAAGCAGGATTGTCAAACACCACTACGCACAGTATAATGCGAAAAGGCCTGAAGCTGTTTCCCTATAAAATACAGTGCCATCAAGCGATCACAAATACAGCTCTACAACAAAGAGAAGTTTTTGCAAATGAGTTACTGCAGATGATTGATGAAAATAAAATTGATGTTGGTCATGTATGGTTCACCGATGAGGCCCATTTTCATTTAGAGGGATATGTGAACAAACAAAACTGGCGAATATGGGGCACTGAAAACCCGTTTGTGTGTCTTTCAAAACCACTGCACTCAGCAAAAATTACAGTGTGGGCAGGACTGTCCAGTAAAGGGATCATTGGGCCCTTTTTCAGGAGGGAAACGATTAACGCATCTCGATATATTGAAATTTTACAGCAGTTTATTGGAACATTTCAAGCTCTAGAGGAGGCACCAGAGATTTCATGGTTTATGCAGGATGAGGCCCGACCGCACCGTACTACTGCAGTGTTTGAGGTCCTCGAGGAATGCTTCAGAGAGAGAGAGTTATTGCTTTAAATTATCTCAAAGTGACAGGTATTGGTATGGATTGGCAACCATATTCTCCGGATCTGAATCCATGCGACTTCTTTTTGTGGGGTTACTTGAAGGACGCTGTTTATTCTAAGAATCCCCAAATGTTGGAACAACTTGAACAATTCATCTGTGAGGCATGTGCATCCATTTCAATAGAAGTATTGCAACAAGTGATTTCGAACTTTACCTTTAAATTGCGTCATGTTGTTGCTGAAAAAGTTAACCATATCGAAACCATTGTAATGTGATTTTTATCTCAGTTCAAACAGCTCACTTTCAGGAACTATTTCAAAGACACAGCTTTGTGATTGCAGCGCCGTCTCGTGTCCAATATTGGAACTATTTTTTTAAATTGATGTATAAAAAATTCCAGACCTATCTGTCTAACATTCAACTTGTTTCACATTTCTATCTGTCACTGTTTCGAAGTTATGTCATTTCAAAGTTGGGGAGTCCTTTCTAGAACACCCTGTATATATATATATATATGAAATTTGTATAAAAAGTCTCGCAGCCGGAAAATCCAAAAGAAAAATGAACCAAATGCATTAAAATAGACAAAAAGATTCGTCTACAATACAAGATAGCAAATGAATAAAAAACGAACTGTTCTCTTAGGCTATTTTCTTTCTCCCATTCCAAATATATCATGTCTATGTCGTCTATCATTTAAATCTCTTCCTGTGGTTTAGGAGAATCACTAACATTTTTCAAGGTCAGTCCCTACTCGTGTCTGTATATGACACTGTTCAACGTCGCCTGGATACGGTACTGCACTGTCCAGCATGGATAATTGGCAAACGATTCCTTCACTTTGATTTTCTATTAGATAAAAACATTCCATGAAGGCTGTTCTATTTTTCCCCTTTTCTCCCAGCGTGGAGCTTTCTTCTTTTTCCATTTTGTCATGAGCGAGGGGTGACTGCCCTGGACAATAAACACAAATTGGAGGATGAATGCCCAAAGTAAAATTCTCAGTAAAATCTTTTTCTTTTAAGTATAGCCTTCTTTGTAGAGGTACAGTAAAAAATCTCGTACAGCGCGCCATGGCTAGTAAAGCCGGAGCTGCCCCTGGCTTTATCTTCCAAAAAGTTTTTTACTTGTCTTTTTGCGAAAGTTTTCTAAGCGTTTTGCCGCCCTTGGCGGCAACTGGAATATGCCGGCCTGTTAATTTTGCTGAAATTACTTTTTTATCCAGATCCAATCTAGTATTATTAGAGGGGGCGCGGTTGGGCGACTGACTTGGATACTAAAAACAAATAATATTTGAAAGAATAATTTGAAAAATACGCAAAATAAAACTCTTTGTTAAAACTTTTTTTTGAAAAAAAAAAGTCATTTGTAGGGGTGCAGGGAGAAAACCATACCCAAGTTTCTATGACTAATAAAATCGCAGCCGCCCCTGCCTCTATTCTCCCAAATTATTTTCTCGTCCTTTGGCCATTTCCAGATAAATGAAAAATGCCACCATACCATTTGTTACAATTACTTTTTTACATACAGATCTGGCTTTAAAGGGCGCGAAGTTGGCTATTGCTAATGACACTAAAATCTAAGGGGACGAAACATATGCAAGGTAAAATAGTAACCTCTCCTCCCCTTTTTTCTTTCTTAAGAATATAGCATGTGTAGAGACGCAGAAAAGAACCTCGCACAGGGTGACATGGATAATAAAGTCGTCTCTGCCTTTATCTTTGCAAATATATATATATATATATATATATATATATATATATATATATATATATATATATATATATATTCGTCTTTTACCCATTCTTACGTGTTTTACCGCCCCATACTTTAGCTGTAATTATTTTTTTAGATCCAGATGTAAATTTCCGGGACAAATACATCGTGTGCCCCTGTAATAGTCAAGCTGAATTTCTTTTTGTTTTTAATATTATCATACTCTAAAACTGCAAGATATCGATTATAATCAGTAACAAAGTCAAATGCATTCTAAATATCAGCTTTATGTAAACAGCATACCAAGTATAGGGCACCCCTAAATCAGGGGCCCCAGTGTCACCATCTAGATTTAGATTTATCAGATCTGATTTAATTAGACTGAATCTGTGTAATTAAATCGTCATAAAAGTCTCTAACAGTAACAGGGTTTCTTTCAGCTCAGATCCAAGTTTTTGAGTCTCACCCCAACCCTCCACAACCGTTCACAATTCTGATAATTGCTAATAGAAAACAAGGAAGACAAGGAAAAACATTTAAACATAACTAAAACATTTCTAGTCCAGTAGAAATAGCGCAAAAAAGGGCCTTGCCTTACAAAAATTCGGGTAGTTCTGATTTTTGAGTATGCTGTAAAGATTGACCCTCTAATAAAAAAAACCAAGTTTTCGACCTTCTAGACCTTGTGCGTTTTTCACAATATTGAAAAAACCAATATTTTTCGGCACTTTTTTCGATTTTTCTTAAATAACTCAATTTTAGTGCATTTTGCAGAAAAAAGCACTTTCACCATTTTGTAGAGCATAAAATTTTCTACAACATGCAGTATTCAGGTTTGTAAATTGTCTAAATAGGGGGGAAGATACGGAGCCGGGAAAAGGGTTAAATTTGGAAAAAATGTAAAAATCCACAAATGACGTTAGTTTTTGCTTAATAACCCACTTTTAGTGCATTTCAGAAACAAAATTGTCATAATCAACTTTTTAGAGCATGAGATAGTCGATAGTTTCATTTATTATAGGTTGACCCTCTAATAAAAAAACCAAGTTTTCGATCTTCTAGACCTTGTGCGTTTTTCACAATATTAAAAAACCAATATTTTTCGGCACTTTTTCTTATTTTTCTTAAATAACTCAATTTTAGTGCATTTTGCAGAAAAAAGCACTTTCACCATTTTGTAGAGCATAAAATTTTCTACAACATGCAGTATTCAGGTTTGTAAATTGTCTAAATAGGGGGTAAGATACGGAGCCGGGAAAAGGGTTAAATTTGGAAAAAATGTAAAAATCCACAAATGACGTTAGTTTTTGCTTAATAACCCACTTTTAGTGCATTTCAGAAACAAAATTGTCATAATCAACTTTTTAGAGCATGAGATAGTCGATAGTTTCATTTATTATAGGTTGACCCTCTAATAAAAAAAAACAAGTTTTCGATCTTCTAGACCTTGTGCGTTTTTCACAATATTAAAAAACCAATATTTTTCGGCACTTTTTCTTATTTTTCTTAAATAACTCAATTTTAGTGCATTTTACAGAAAAAGCACTTTCACCATTTTATAGAACATAAAATTCTCTACAACATGCAGTATTCAGATTTGTAAATTGTCCAAACAGGGGGTAAGATACGGAGCCGGGAAAATAGGGTAAAATTTGCAAAAATCCACTAAATACGTTAGTTTTTGCTTAATAACCTACTTTTAGTGCTTTTTAAAGACAAAAGCAGACGGACGATGAAGTATCTGAGACGATGGTATCATTACCAGGGCCAAGCAGCAGAAAAAGGAAACATATATGACAAAGTGACTATACTTTCTATATATTTGGTGATTAAATTCTTGTACATTCTGTAATTAATTAAACGCATCGTGTTTTCAATATCAAAAATAAAAGCTCGTTTTTTAAATTAATAACTTGTTAGGCAGTTTTTTCCTGTTTTAACCCAAAATCTTTTTGCTGTGATTTTAAAGGTTTATTACATATAATAAATTTTATAATAAATGAAACTATCGACTATCTCATGCTCTAAAAAGTTGATTATGACAATTTTGTTTCTAAAATGCACTAAAAGTGGGTTATTAAGCAGGATTATTTGCGGATTTTTACATTTTTTTCCAAATTTAACTCTATTTTCCCGGCTTCGTATCTTACCCCCTATTTGGACAATTTGCAAACACGAATACTGCATGCTGTAGAGAATTTTATGCTCTACAAATTGTTGAAAGTGCTTTTGTCTCTAAAACGCACTAAAAGTAGGTTATTAAGAAAAAACTAACGTCATTTGTGGATTTTTACATTTTTTCCAAATTTATCCCTATTTTCCCGGCTCCGTATCTTACCCCCTATTTGGACAATTTACAAACATGAATACTGCCTGTTGTAGAAAATTTTATGCTCTAGAAAATGATGAAGTGCTTTTGTCTCTAAAACGCACTAAAAGCAGGTTATTAAGCAAAAATTAAAGTCTTTAGTGGGTTTTTGCAAATTTTACCCTATTTTCCCGGCTATATGTTACCCCCTATTTGGACAATTTACAAATCTGAATACTGCATGTTGTAGAGAATTTTATGCTCTACAAAATGGTAACAGTGTTTTATTCTGTAAAATGCATTAAAATTGATTTATTTAAGAAAAATTGAAAAAAGTGCCGAAAAATATTGGTTTTTTTTCAATATTGTGAAAAACGCACAAGGTCTAGAAGGTCGAAAACTTGGTTTTTTTATTAGAGGGTCAACCTTTACAACATACCCAAAAATCAGAACTACCCGAATTTTTGTAAGGTAAAATGCTATTTCTACTGGACTATTCTGGGAATAGCAAATGGTATAAAAAATATTCTATTTAAATTACATGAAAATTATGTAGTAATACTAATTAAAAAAAAGTTCTAAGAAAATCCTTTGATCAAAAAATAATTTTTCTTGTTGAACTCAAAAGAGGATTTTGGGGGCCCCTTGCGATCGGGACCATCACGATTAAAATTCCGCCCCTGAGAATATCAATAATTATACTTCCTAAGATGAAAACCTGTATAAAGCGGAATAGTTTTCGGTTCCTTTCGATTCCATTTTCAAGGTTTTAATGAATCAGTATTTGACAAAGCTGATTACTTAGTTCAGTATTACAGATTATCTGATTATATACTTTAAATTTTAGAAACTTAGAAAAAATTCGCTTTGGAAATTTTCTTTTCGGAGGAGGGGGGGGGGCGCCAAAATCCATGTTTGCCCCGGGCGCCAAAAAGGCTAGTTTCGGCACTGAATACACTGCGCGGTAGTGTATTACTGCTTATTTTAATGTTAATTTTACGGTATAATACTGGCAACCGGGGTACCAGTATTATACTGTAAAATCAACAATATTTTGCAGTGTATACATCGTAGGATTCTTTCGGTGGATCGTTCGCACAAAGCACAAAAGAGAAATTCTTTTGTAAAACTCCACTTAACATGAAAGTTGCTCCGAATGTTGAATTCAACAATTATTTTCGCATCTTCACAATAGTTTTGAAAAAGAAGAAAAGCCGATACAATGGCAGTAGAAGCCTGAACCCAATTTTTTCGAAGAAATTATTTATTTTTGATTTAGCAAAAGGCACTTTCTTTTCATTTATTTATCGAAAGATTTACTTTGATAGTTTTTACTTTCCGTACACATATTAGTATAAGGAAAGTATTGTAATTATGATTACACATATTGTGGAAATAAAAAAAATATTTTTACACTTTGAGGTGTTTTGAATCTGTTTTCGCTCTTTTTTGAAAAATTTCATGTATGTTTGGATGTATGCCTGTCTGTTGATACATTTTATGTTTTATGGTCCCCAAGAGTCGGTTTTGATGGTTTTTCGATAAAATCGATATGTATGTGTGTGTGTGTACACATGCGCTCAAACTATGTTTGCGATTGAGCTCCCATTTGGCGAATATGTTACAGACTAAAGCCTCAAGAGCTGTATTCATTTGCGTATAAATCAATCACTGGGTTTGGTATCTAAACCATTTTTTTGACCATTTTGTAACCATATATATATATATATAAAAGTATTTTCTTTTTCAGCTCAATTATTCAATTAAATATTTTTATTGCTCGCGCTCATCTTATTTTGATACAACAGTAATACTTCACTAGAACGTAATTCAATTTAGTAAAACTTTTTCTTAGAAAAAAAAAAACTAAGAAAAACAATTAGAGCTAGTTTTATTAATCTGATAACATCATAGAGCAATCGAAGTATTGTATTCACATTACCATGAGTATGTAAATTGAATTTCAATATTTATTTTAATTAACAAGTCTTCAAATCAACGGCTTCAAGTCTTCAGCGCGGGTAGAATGAAAATTCATTGAAAATTTCATCATAATTTTAGAAAAAAAATGAAGTTTTATAAATGAAAAGTGACATTTTCAAAAGCATTTGAGGTCATTTTCACATGTTTACAAGTGGAAACAGTTCAACTTTGTAACATTTATGTTTATATTACTATTTATTTAAACGCACAGTATTCTGTAAAGCGTTCAGAAAGTCGAGTGGCGTCACTTATTTTTTTTTTTTTTAGATAAAATTTTTAAGTATTGAATTATAAATTAATATTGATAATGATGGTGATAGAGATAATAATAATAAAGTATTTCTATTAACATGGTAAAATATTCGTATTTTCTAACAAATTGTTCTTAACTGTGAAAATCCCTGACGGCTCGGCCTACAAGCACAGGTAGATTTTAAAGACGCAGACCGTGGAGCGTCTATTTATTGGGAATTGCAGAAGAAATGACCTTTTTGCCATGATGCGGCAGTTGGGACAGCCCACTTCGAAATCTAAATGTGTCTGTAGCTGGAGCAGGCAGGGTTTTTTTTTTTTTTTTTTTTTTTTTTTTTTTGCTGTAAGGGTTGTTACTATAAAAAACTTGTCAGTATAAAAGTTGTATATAATATTAAGAGGATTTGTAATAAATTTAAGCGGATTTGATAACTTGTGGATTGACGAAGTTATGAATTTTTTTTCTTCTAAAACTCCCTTATAACCCCCCCTTGAGGCCATTTTTAATTATATCAAAATTCTGTCGTACATAAATTTCCTGCCTTTTTGTTAGAAGTAATATTAACTTTAAACGGATTCGATATGTATCATAATTAAAAAGTTATGGATTTTTTTTTCTGTTTTCACAACCCCCCCCCCCCCAATTTCCTCCCTCCTTGGTTCGATTTGCCCATTAACGAACTTGACCGAGATTTTATGCCCCTTGATTTTATGTATCAGTTTGGAAGAGATTTGTGCAGAATTATTGAAGTTATCGTATCCATAAAAAAAGTGCCTTAGATAGATAGATAAAGTTTTGAACTGGGGGTGGTTTTGGGTTCTGGAAGTGATAATCGGCGTAGATCTGCAAAAATTTTCCAGTAATTCCAACTTAGGGCAGAATGTTATAGACAGTATTTCTTACGAAATCTACCTAAAAGGGTTTCTTTTGTTGCAAGTTCTACAAAGCAATAATTAAACAGACTGATACCAAAGTGCAAGTAGCTATCGGGAGCATCAAACATACATTGAAGAATGTAACGAAAACATATAAACAATAAATACTTACTGGCAAATTAAAAATCACGAGAAAATGACCTACAACCAAAGCTGCAGTGTGTAAAACAACGTAAACTTTCAACCAATTCGGTAATTTTGAATCATATTTTGGTTCATCTTCTTTTGGCTAAAAAATAAAGAAATTAAATATAAAATAAAATAAAATAAAGAAATTTCAAGTCAAAAATAAGTCTGGAAATTTTTAAACAAATTCAGATAGGTGAGATTCAGATATTAATAAAGCAGATGTTGATATGTATATTTAAACATAAATCATTAATCATTACACAGATGCGTTTTATATTCAATGTTTTTTTTTATATTTTTAAATAAAAACCATAGAAGGTTTTAAAAAAATTCAGTGATGGAACACATGAAGTACAAAATCAATGTTTTAAGGTTGATTTTATTAAGAAGGAATTATTTTTTTTAAACTTACTTGTGATTTTTAGCTATTCCATTCTGAAAGGTTTTGCGAAAATGAGTGATGAACACATGCTATCAGAGAATCAATTTCATTCAATATTACGAAGCGGGTGGCATGAAAATGTGGGCTATATTAAAAGTATTGCAAATGCATTTTTTTTTCTTTAACAAATTCAAAAAAATATATATTAAAAAAGTAATTGATTATTACGAAAATTTAGATTTGTGTAAAAGTTTGTCATTTGGGAGATCCTGTTCTGCCCAGTATGGTAGATACCCTTTCAAAATTTCCAATGTGAAGCTTCTTACGCTCTTTTCGTAATCAAAGGCTTGTTATTATTATTTTTTTAACAACAATATATTATTTTTGTTATTTAAAAGAATTTGGCACAGAAATTTCCACAGATTTTCAAAGCTTTTTTTTTTCTGAAACTACTGCGATAAGAAAACGCAGTTTAAGTGCTCTGTGATAATGATATACTAGTTATTGTTGTTGTTGTTGTTGTTGTTTAAATTATTTTATTATATTAGTTAGGAAAATTTTGCACAGCATTTTCACCTGTTTCAGAGAAATTTTTATGAAGCTACCCAAAGAGAAAATTACGATTTGAATTGATTCTATTTTATATTAATTTTAATAAATAAAACATCAAACCGTTTTTTACCAAAAAAGAAATTCATAAGAGCTGTGCAACATACTTTGAACACTTTATTAGAATGTGTCATGAGTAGATGTAGGGGAAAATAGGACACGTTTGAACAACATCCATTTCATGTACTTAACATCAGAAAAAATCTTTTAAAAATTGTCATTAGTTGATAGTTTACATGTGCTCTTTTTTCATCTACACTGCAAAAAAAATTGTTGATTATACCATAAAATTAACAGTAATAAACAGTAAAATAAGCAGTAATACACTACCGCGCATACGTGGCAGTGTATTACTGCTTATTTTACTGTTTATTACTGTTAATTTTACGGTATAATACTGGCAGCTGGGAGTGCCAGTATTATACTGTAAAATCAACATTTTTTTTTCAGTGTACAGACATTTAAAATATGTTACTTAAAAGAAGTCATTTCCACTGATTTTAAACAAAATTATTTTTTCATGCAAGAAAAAATGTAATAAATTATTCGAATACATCAAAATATAATACATTTCTTTCTTTATTTTTTTTATTTTTATTTATTTATTTATTTTTTAATATTTACCTCAGGTATATCTTTAATAACGCCGAGCCAGGCTTTTCCCGGACTCCATCCAGGGCCTTTTACAATACACGAAATTTTGTTGGAAAAACCTGGTACCATTTTCAAACGCTGCCATATTGTTCGGAGATGATTAAACTGTAAATATGAAAATGAAAACGACAAAACAATAATATAAATATTATAATAGATAGATAGATAGATAGATAGATCAGATTAAATATATTTAAAAAATAAAGAGCAATAATGATTTTGCTAACAATTTTTGTAAACGGAAGTTGTCAAGGAAGAAAATTGATGTAACGAGATAATAGATTTTCTGAACATGAAAATATTATAATAAGGAAAAGGAAAATACCTAAAAGAAATCCTTAAATCTACACATAGTTTAATAACTATATATATACAGCAGAAAAGGTATTAGTTCAAACAATTGTATACTTTCTAAATAATTTTCTCATTGTAATACTTTTCTTATATACTTTTTATTCTATTAGTACTCAAATTGAAATCCATATTTACTCAACCTCTTTTTGATATATTATTATTATCATTCTTATTATTTATGTAATAAGAACAGGGAACTTTATTTATAATTCATTTATTTATTATGATATTCCAATCATTCTTCGTTTTTTATTTCTATAAAACTCTTCTAGATTAAATTAATCAGATATTTTAATATCATTTTTGTATTTATTTACCATGTATATGTGTTTTGTTTGAAAAGCTCGGAATCGAAGAACTCATTAATTGAAATTTTTTTATTAGATGCGTGTATTGCATGAGCTTGAAATTAAATTATTTCATTTAAATCTTCGTACTTTAATTTGGCGATCAAAACTTGATATGCACTTGACATTTTAACTGTTGACATTGCTTTATAGGTTTAAGATGATGTATATCAAAAGAAAAAAGTTGGAAATTGTATGTTAAACATGACAGATGGGGTGCGTTCGTTTTATAACTAGTTTCACAATGTAAAAAAATCCCCCTTATTATTTCAGTGAAATGAATTAAATCGTCTGCTATGAGCGAAATGAGCATGCCTTTTTTTATTATTATTATGTATGCTACGTTTACAAATGCGAATATTTTTTTCTACACCAAACAGCGCTTTCAAATTCGCCATGGAGATCTTGCTTTGCGAATGATTACCTCCATGGTTTAATATTTTTATGGCTCAATGAACGAATCTCCTGTGTTTATTTACTTTAATGGATTGAGATATTCGGCTGTTAATCTAATTTCCACTGAAGTTATCTCAGAATCTATACATTTTTTAATGTAACTCATCTCTAAAGCAAACATTTTCTTTTGAACGATCTTTCCAAAAATGTAACTTTTATGCAGTTTAAAAAATAGCAGCAAAATATGCAGCAAAAAATAGTTTTGAATAAAAGTGGCTGCCTGGCATATTAAAAGAGATGCGGTTTGCCCGTATTTGTTTTCCTCAGTCGCATGACTTACGCTTTTATTATATAGATTACGTACGATAAGATTTAATGGAATAAAGAAATCTTTTATTAATATCTTTTTAAGTTTTGATTCGATTTTCATAAAATTTGAAATGATTCGACAAAATTCTGCAACGATTATATATATATTAAATTTCAAACAATTCGGTTGAGTAGTTTTTACGCTGTTATATGCGGACGGACGGACCAGACGACGGCTATAGGTGCTACGTATTTATATAATTACGAACGCATCTAAAAAGTGTTTAACTTTCTAAACATCCTGTTTGCTATACTCCAAATATTTAGAATATTCTCTGTTCTAATGCAATCTTTGTATACTTTTTACTGAATCTATTTCATATCAGTTGCTAGTAAGAGATATTTTCTTTGGTCAGCGAAACTCCTTTCATTACAAATGAAACTCAAAATGTAGGAGAATGAGTTGAACTAGGGCTGTCAAAAGTCCGATTTTCAATCAGTTTGTCCGCTTTCAGAGCTATATATCGGGTTCAAATTCTCATAAACGACTGGCAAAGCTGCAGCGTACCGTTGAAATAAGACATATAAGAAACTATTATAGGGTGGTCATAAAATCATTACCTGATTACAATAAATTATTACGAAATAACCATTGAATGTAATACTGTAAAATTTTTATTATGGAAAAGTCATGTTCTTAAGTTTTTTTAATCCATCGAATGGCGCCACTTATTCAGAAATTTCATTCCATTGTTATCAAAACAACACCATGGCCTCCTCGCTCACCCGATATTACTCCTTTAGATTTTTTTTTTCTTTTGGGGGAACATAAAGCACAGAGTGTTTGCAACACCAGTAACAACCCAAATGTTGGGTAATACGGGACCAGAAATGGAATACCGCCTTGACATTCACCGAGCTACCAAGGGTAGTCACATCGAAAGGATCAGGGTCCATAAGCCGTGTTTTTGGCCCATGAAATAAGACTAAAATTCGATTTTGTTATACTGACTTAATTATTTCACTTTTTAATATTAAAAGGTTTATCCTGTACGATTTCAACAATAGTTTTTGCATTTTGTTCGGATTTATATGAAAAGTTCAAAGTTCGTATTATTCGTAGTTTTTGATGAAAAATACGCAATTTCTCCTAATTTTACCTCAATTATTTACATGAGCGCAATCGTGCAACACTTTCTTCTTTACATATATTATAAAATACATCAAAATGTACAATATATGTAAAAATAAAAGTGTTGCAAAGCTGCGCTCATAGTAAAATATTAAAAATAGAGAGTTTAGTAACTGCATTCCCCCACATCAGTAAGAGACTTTAGGATGTAGCAACGTGTTTAAACGGGCTAAAATGAACGTAACTATTGCTAATGTGAAGTAATGCAGTTATTAGCAATAGTTACGTTCATTTCAGCACGTGTAAACACGTTGTTGCATCCTAAAGTCTCTTACTGACGTGAGGGAATGCAGTTACTAAACTCTCTATTTTTAATATTTTACTATGAGCGCAGCTTTGCAACACTTTTATTTTCACATATATTGTACATTTTGATGTATTTTATAATATATGTAAAGAAGAAAATGTCGCACGTTTGCGCTCATTGCGTATTTTTCATCAAAAACTACGAATAATACGAACTTTGAGCTTCCGTAAGTCATATAAATCCGAACAAAATGTAAAAACTATCGTTGAAATCGTACAGGATAAACCTCCTAATATTAAAAATTGAAATAATTAAGTCAGTATAACAAAATCGAATTTTAGTCTTATTTCATCGGCCAAAAAACACGGCTTATGGACCCTGATCATTTACTGACGTAAGTGCTTGTATTAAAAACTTCATAAATGTCTTTACACTTATATTGAAACGAGCATATACCTAGTTATATTAGTAGTTTTCTGCAATAAATTATTCTGATCATGGAAAGGCTTTATGACCACCATGTATTTCAACAGCTGTCTGTCTACATACATTTTTTACATTTTTGTAACGTGTTTATCTACGAGAATTTATAATATGACTTGCACTAAATTTTGTGGTTTTCTCAAAAGAGGGTAAAAAAAATAGTTTCAAATGTAATATCTGGAAAATAAACATTCATTTGAAATAAAGTAAAGAAATATTTAGCAGATTTCTTTACAAGAATAATAGGGGCGTGAAAAAGCAGTAACAAATGATTTTTTATTTGTGTGTGGAGGGGGTGGGGGTGATTATTCGTATGAAGTATTAGCTTGTAATTGTATTGACGCACCTGATATAATCCTGCAAACATTAGCTGTTAGATATGCCAAAAAGTAATAGAAACAATTAGATAATTAACAAAGAAATATTTAGTTTTGATCACATTAACTATGCCATAGTTGCCAAGTCTCCCAAATGTTAAATACCACGATTACCAAAAAGAATTATTTCCAATAAATATGCAAAATAATACTATACGAAAAAGTACAATGCTCACTCCTCTCCTTACTTTTATCCTTGTATATGTCTAGTCGACGGAAAAATTAAAGTTAAACACAACACTAAATCCGATTTGAATTTATCATTGAATAGAAAAGCTATCATATTACATATTTAATGAAAGCCGATTTAGGAAAATAATCAAAATGATTTACAAATATACAAGTAAATGACAGGAAATGTGAAGATACACGAGATATGTGAAGATAATAGATGTGCCAAAAATACTCTCAGACACGACTTAATATGACTTTGCATTTTTCTGTTATATAAGTTTGCATTCTTTTATTATAAGTTTATTTCGAAGCGATAATATTAAACCGCATGCGAAAAGTATTTAGCCAAAGAAAAGGAACAATGAACTTTTTAAAAAATTGCCTCACTTATCTTACTTCAACAAGAAATTGATCAAAGAAATATTCAAAACCCTAAATTCGATAAAGATTTTTTAATTATATTTATTGGAAATTATTTTTTAAAGCTATCAATTGGAGGAGGGGGGGGGGGGGTATTTAAAATGCTTCATACGTTCCAATTTTCAAAATATTTTCTCCACTGTTTAATTTTATTACTTAAAAGCTCTCTTTTTTTAAGTTTGTACATATATTTTTCCATCCAACAGACAGTTTTTTAAAAAATATTAAAAATAAATTGGCACGAAACTGAATTTTCATTAAAATTCTGAATTTTCATTCTGCTCTGTCATAATAATATCTGTTATGTGGACTAAAAGCGATATTTGACTTCGAAAACATTTATTTTAATTAACGTAAAAATAATTAATATCTTCGGTTGTAATGGCCGGATTTTAATAATTTTTAGAATCTTTTAATCCGAAAAAAGTGATGATTCACGCGGTGTTAATTTAGAAAACGTAGCTTAATTAGATCTTATAATTTGCATGGCCCTTTTAGAACTGCAGTTCAAAAATTTTCCCAAGCCGCTATCTGTATAGCTCGCTTCGAGATAATATTTATCAAACACCCAATAAACAATTAATATCTTGGGTTCTAATCGACGGATTTTTACGAAAATGACATATTTGGAATCAGCGTTAGAAAATACGCATAGATGCATAATTTTCAAATCAATAAATACAATATTTAAACATATATATATATAGTCCCCGAGATCTGTCTAATATAAAAATTATACTTATTTTATAGAAGACACCTCTCTATCCTCAAATGATTTAGCAAACACGTTTCAGATAAAATCGCTCGAAAAATTAAAATTTTTAATTAATATCTTTGGTTCTAATTGATGGATTTTTATGAATTTTAATTTCCTAAAATTAAGGGGGTTTTTTTTCTTTACGTCCGTTTGCAAATTTTTGTGTTGATCGAGTGATAATTTCCATGTTTTTCGAAATAGGCCAAAAATTGCCTAGTCCGCCATTTTATGGAAACATCTGTTTGTTCCAAGATTTGAAATAATTTTCATCTTGTCATTAAATAAAAAGGATTCATTTTTGCTGTTTCTGCGCAATTTTTAATGAGTTTAATTAATATATCCAGTAATTAACGCCGTATTCAAAATTTTATTATTTGTCGTGTGACAGGGGATATTCAGCTGAAAGTACACAAAATGTCAAGTCTCTGGCTTATACAGTTTCTGAGAACGGACTCTGTGACGTACAGACAGACAAAGAAGTGAGACGAATATGATTTCGTGAGATGAACGAAACCCTAAAAAACGGAAGGTCGGTAAGTATGCATGTAGTGATTGGGGTTAATAGCCCAATTGGATTTTCTCATGTAATAAATCAGTTAAAGGTTTATAGCTGTTGTCAATAGGTAGCAGTACAAGCATTACACAAACACAAGTATGGAACAATGTTAATTTTTTTTTCATTTTTTTAGTTGCTAAGTAAGAAATAAAACATTTCTAAGGTTAACTGTACGTTTGTTTGTGTTTTTTACGCTTAATAAATACTTGTTTTGATACAGTATTAACTCTGTTTTTAACAATACAGTAAAACCCCGGTTATCCGAAAAGCATGGGACCAAAGGATTTTCGGTTAACCGGGGTTCCATAGGAATTTTCGGATAACCGGGAGGCTTCCTAATTTTATTCTACCAGACGACACTACTCACCCTTCTCACTTCCCCACACTCAGGTAAAGCGTTAGTGCTTGCAAGTGCTACAAGAGTCCGTATTCTGTTCGATTTCTCCTTCCTGTTTACCTGTGTTTTAATTTCCTCCAAACTTTATTTGCGATGAGTAATATTTTAAAATACAAACGGGTTTTTATAATCATGAAGAGCTCAACGAGTTGAAAAAGTTGAGTGCCTCAATATATTGAAGTGCAGGTACAGTTGCAAAGAACCGGTTTATTCCCACGTTCATTTCCAATAGACTCGGTTTATCCCCAGGTTTATTCCCAAAACACCTGGTTTATTCCCCAAAAACCCAGTTTATTCCCTGGTTTAAACCGGGTTTTTTCTAGTCTTTGCAACTCTAAGTGCAGGAAGATGCAACAGCGTCAGATTTGTTATTTAAAAGGTGGCGTGATAAGGCAGCATTGAAGCAAAGCGAAGTTGAAAAAAAAATCACAACATATTTTGTAAAGAAAAGAAGTGATCTATGATATGTGTCTATCATCTATATAGATCTGATTATGTGTCTATGCAATGAAATGCCCGCATTTACGAAATAGTCCAAATAAGTAAGTTGACGCTGTTTATTTATATCATAAACAGCATGCTTGTTTAAAAATAAAAAATTTCACATTTTAAAAAAAGGGGGAGGTTTTAAGGTCTTTCGGTTAAGCCAATTTTCGGATAACTGGGATTCAGATAATCGGGGTTCTACTGTAATACATATGATTATGAATCTTATAATCAATGCTATACATTTGCAATCTTCGTTTTGCGTAACCCATAAATAGTTAATTTACAATAAGTCTAAATGCTATGGAGACTAATGAGGCATTTCAGATTGGGTAGACCCCTAAGTGATTATACATAAAAGTTGTTATGTCATTGCATCTAATATTTATGTTAAACGATACATTTTGTGCACAAAAAACTTAATGCGTATTATTCTTTTATAGCTGTTAAAATTAATACCATTTTACAAAATTAACTTTCAATAAAAGCATAAGATAATAAAGACCTCAATCAATTTTCATTTAATAAGTTTTACAAGATTAGAAATAAAATTTAATTTTTGAAGTAAGATTTTGTCATTGAGTTCATAATAGTGCAGATATAACTCTTGAATTCGCCTATTTATGAGATATTTATATTAAAAAATTAAGGCTATCCTAATACTCAAAGCGAAAACTAAAAAGCAACTGGTAATCTTAGCAAATAAAATAATAGAAGAATTCAACAACTGGATAAAAAGCAACAATCTTACGCTAAACAGGGAAAAAACAGAGCTACTGTATCTAAACAGACCTCGCTTACACAACCTCCCAGATCAAGTCTCGGGAAAGATAGAGGGAATCAAATTAGAGGACAAGGATCTAGAAGGTAAAGACCAAATCAAATACTTAGGAGTCATAATACACCGTAACCTAAACTGGCTGCCACATTGCCAACACCAAACAACCAAAGTACGCAAATCATTCAATATGCTGGGACAAATGGCAAAAAGAGGTTGGGGAATAAAACCAGACATCATAAAAATTTGGTATCGAACAGTAGCAGAAAAAGTGCTAACATATGCAGCCCCAATCTGGGGACACAAATTAAATGCTAGAAGCAAAGCGGCCCTAACCACTTGCCAAAGACATTTTCTGCTGACCATAGTCAAGGCATACAAAACTGCCCCAACAGCAGCCCTACAGGTGCTGGCGGGCCTGATTCCAATACACCTACAGGTCAAATATGAAGCAACATATGGAACAATAACAAGGTTAAGAGAAACATGTAAATTATACGGTAATACAATTCAACCAACAGACTACGATAACAAAATAAACATATGGGAAACGCACCCAGCAGAAACAACAGAACCAAAGATAGGCTACAACGAAACAGATATAACAATTTATACAGACGGCTCAAAATTGGAATCAGGCGCTACGGGATCGGCTTTCGTAGCATACAAAAGCGACAAAAAAATTAAACTATGGTCAACACCATTGCGGAAATATAACAGTGTCTTCCAAGCCGAACTACTGTCGATACTAAAGGCAACAGAATGGGGCAACGAAACAGGGATGGATTATAGCATTCACTCGGACTGCCTATCAGCAATATTAGCACTCAGCAAACCATTCAACACAGTAAAACTAATTGCAGACATACAAAACAAAATAAGAAAATCAAACAACAAATTTAAAATTAATTGGGTTAAGGCACACGTTGGCATCCAAGGAAACGAGGATGCTGACGAATTAGCAAAAGAAGCGGCTAAAAATAAAAAAAATGATAGACCCTACCACATAGAAAGACCAATATCAAACCTTAAGCGTATATTAAAAGAGTTAACAATAAAACAATGGCAGTTCGAGTGGGACTATGGGGATACGGGTAGAACAACTCATGGATACTTCCCAAAAGTAGACACAAAACGGCTTATAAGCTGTAAATTACTGAGCCAAATCTACACAGATCATGGAGCATTCCCACAATACCTACATAGATTTACTAAATTTAGCTCTCCAGAATGCATATGCGAGGAATTAGGGTCCATAAAACACTACCTTACGGCCTGCCCACTCACAGAACCACACCATCTGGTCACCATCACAGTTAATAACGAAATACTATGGCACAGACAACTTGCAAACAACAAACATGTACAAAACAAAGGTAGAGCAGTGATCAGATGGCTAATGAACAATGTAGACGACATGAAACAGACAAACATAGACTAATACAAAAAAAAAAAAAAAAAACATAAAAGTCCCAGCAGCCACCATACCTCTATATTCAAAGTGTGTATAACCTCTGTCTAATTAATCTTACCTTCCAGGAAAAAAAAAAAAAAAAAAAAAAAAAAAAAAAAGGAAAATATATATATGTATATATGTGTATATATAATAAAATAGCAGTGTAAAGTATACCTCTTTCCTGCGAAAAAAAAATCGTTCTTTTAGCGTCTAAGAGGGTGGAAGTTAATAACTAATTAACGGACTAATGGCCAAGGAATATGCCCCACCCCATAGCGCACCAAGTCCTCAAAAAGCTTCATCGAGCTCATGAAAACAGCCATAAGGTATATATGGACTGATCGCCACTAGAGCGCATTCATGACAACAAATTCAACGGTTACCAGTGATGCAACAGAGTATAAAATCAACAGAGAAATATGAGAAACCCAAATCACAATGAGAAACCTGCAACAAATGAGAAACCAAAATAAATGCAACAAAAGAGAAACAACTGCATCACATGAGAAACCAAAAAGCAACGAGATAAACCTAAATGTGCAACAAAAATCAAGCAGCAAAAGAAAAACAACAGGTAACTGGAAAGTACGGTAGAAAAAGTAAGGGAAAAAAACAATCCAACACAGGTAAAAGTAATCATTTCTTCTATTTTTTATGTAAAGTTAAATAAACATGTATTAACCCCCTTCCCGTACAGGTTTTTTTTTTTTTTTTTTTTTTTTTTTTTTTTTTTTTTTTTATCATGTACGCTAATGGCGCCTGGTGCATGTAAAATCCGTCGTGGGTGTAAAGTCCTCCAAGTTCCCTGTGAATAATACCTCTGGGGGTGCCTAATCAGGTGAAGGTCTCGTCACCTGATCAAGGCTCTAAATTACGAGACCAACTCGCATAACGATGACAGGTCCATATAAAAAGAATAACATCAATTAGCAGCAAAACAAAATGGAAACAAAACTAAGTCCTCCACATAGCCGTCCTGTCAGCAACGGCCAGCCGCTACGCGGCATCTCTTCAGTGGCGCTACGCGCCTCGGTACCAGGCACTAAACCCGTTTAAGCTAGGGAAACCTGGCAGGTAGGGGCCTGGTCGCCGGTCTCAAAAAAAAAAAAAACTATGACTCATTTTTTTTATCTATTAATAGAAAACTGTTTAAAATAATTGTTTGTTTAAAAATAAATTAAAAATTACACTTTTACAGTATGAAATGTAAAACTTGTCCTGCCAGTCTTTCCTATAGTAGAGTCTATTTCAATTTGCAGATACTATTTTTAGAGAAGCATTTATATTTATTTTAAGTACACGATTAAAAAATAAATAAGGAATGGAATCCTCGCCTCTTCTGCATGTCGTCTATGCTTACAGATAATTTTTAACTGCTCAAATCACTGTCACGGAAGGATAGTAATTTTCCGTTCATTTACAATAATCGAGGCTATAAGATTCAGTTCACTGTTAAAGACTACTATGGTAATCAGCTTTGAGTTTCAACTTGTAACTTCAGGATACTGGTATGCAAAATGTTTGGGAATTTGAAAATTTGTAATAAAAAAATACATTTATTTACCTGAACGGTAACTGGTCCAAACGATTGTAGAGGTTTGGTAATTCCATACGTAATCGATTCTTTGCCTTCTGGTTCGAAAGTTCCAAAAAGTTTATCCCACAAAATGAATATGCTTCCAAAATTTTTATCAATGCACCTACGATTGCGTCCTAAACAAAATAATATATAAAATGCATATAAGATTTATAAATAAAACAGAGTTCTTTTACTTACCGACTTTCAACAAAGGAAGTTATACAATTCGTTTATCTCTATCTGTGTGTGTGTGTGTGTGTGTGTGTGTGTGCGTGTTTGTGTCCGCACATAACTTTTGAACGGATGCTCCAATTTTTATAATAATTCTTTTTTTGATTGAAAAGGTTCGTTTTAATGGTTCCCGATATCATTATCATCATTTTATCGCTCACTCGTTATAAGTTTTAGAAATCAAAATACAGATTATGTTACGAAATAACAAAAAAGTGTACTTCCCCATGTTGGCCTGAATATTTCTGGGTGATTAATTTTACAGGAATAAAATTCAATTGTGAGCTGCCTATTGATGGCCGAAATATCCATTCGATCAACAATTCAACATCTCTATCGAGTTTCTATATTTATCGAGTTATCATAATATTTTTGAACCAATCGATAATGTTCGATAGTGTGACTTTGTGATTTTTTTTACGTTATGCGGGGAATATTGATAGCATTAATTTAAAAATCGATGAAAAAATTCCGTTTTATAAAAAATGGACAGATTTGTTTTTTAGAAAAGCCTTATTTCTAGTCTCGATTTCTTAAAAATTGACGTTTTCGGTTCAGGAAGAAACCATCTTCCCCAGTCTCAATAGGTGTGTTCGTAATTCTGGTTTATATACTAAGATTTATCTCTTCTAATATCTTACTCGTCTTAAATACAGGTCTGTACACAGGACGTAAGCTGTTTTTACAAAATAAGACAGGTGATAGTACCCATCAAATTCAGCAGTTCGTATAGAGGAAACCAGAGTTTCAAATCACTTATTTTGTCAAAGATGCAGAATGACTTGCTTCAAACCGAACCTGGATTTCCATTCATAATTTTAACAATATTAACGATATCTTAAGGAATTTTTCAACAGACCAACTTTCTTTTGTGGGAATTTTGATGATATTGCAGGAAGTGTTTGGTGAAGACCAATGGAAGTGAATCGAAAATCTGAAAGTGACACCGTATGTACAGTCGTGGGAAAAGTGTTTTTATGATGCTTTTCTCAGATTTTGAATTTATATTACTCGCGCTTTTCTAAATTTATATGTGAGGGATATTGGGGAATACAAAATTTGGAATAAAAATTAGTATGAAGCAGTATAAGGAAACGGTGTAGAAAAAACCCAGACAAATTGTTTTTCAGTCTGAATATAAATCTTAACTCGATTGCTAATGGCATATTTTTTCAGCAAATACACAACACATATGCATTTATAAGAAACTTTACTTCAAACATATATACAGCAGAAAAAATAAATTAGATTTAGTAGACTGGAGAAGAAACTAGAAATTCAATTAAAGGTAACAAAAATAATGAGTAAACTTTTTTTTCTAAGGTAGGACTGTTCATTTTTTAAAATATGAGCTTTGTTAATTTAAAAATAAAAGTTAAACTAATTTACATAACTGACGTAAAATTATATCTCATGCAAATACGATTTGCGTAATTTTGATAAAAAAAATTGAAATGCAGATACAGAAAAAAAATCTTATTTTAATCAACAATAAAATAAGTAAAATATTTTTTCAAATTATGTTTTTCTGCACATCATAGACGGTCCCTTAAATCAGCATTTTGCCTTTTTTTAAGCATAATTTGAAAACTACTCGGAAGAAAATTTTTAATTTTTAAATGCGGATAAAACAGGACATAATAAATATAAATCCATCCAAAAAAGGTTTAGTTTGCAACTCATAATTTTTTTTAATATTAATTTCATAATTCATATTATAAAACTATAAAAATTACAAATTTAACTTATTTATGTTTGGGTTGTTTTAGTATTATAACCAAACAAAAAATTAGCAGATTAGGACTATAATTTCAGAAGATATTAAGAAAAATATGAAAATGTAATTTAATCATTTTGTAAGTTATTTTCATAATGTCAACTATATACATATATTTTCACATTACACTACCATTCACAGACATTAACAACAAATTTCACATATAAACAGTCAATGTAGATGTTATTTACAAAAATATACGTTACTTTCCTCCAAACAGAAGAAGTCAGTCCTTTTAAAAACATTTATAGTATGTGCTAAAAAAATATTTTCGCCGATCGTCTCGGACATCCTCAGTTTTTCTGATCTTATTCTCGCCTCTAAGTTCTACCACAGCAACAGCCGGACTGAATAAAAAATCCCTAATACAGATAAGTTTTAAAGAAGTCCAGAAACATGGAAATTACAACAACTTAAATTATGCTTTAATGCGTGAAGCCATTGAAATAGATACAGAAAAAACAGAGACATGCAATGATCTTATGCATGCGACAATAGACAATAGAGGGCGCTATCTGTTACATTTTGAAAAAACCAGGAAAAGTAGAATGACATCAAGAGGCGATAATGAAGATCAGGAAAACTAAGGATGCCCGAGACGATGGACGAAAATATTTTTTTAGCTCATATAAATGTTTTTAAAAGTACTGACTTCTTCTGTTTGGAGGAAAGTAACGTATATATTTGTAAATAACATCTCATTGACTGTTTATATGTGAAATGTCTGTGAAGGGTAGTGTAATGTGAAAATATATGTAATTTAACATTAGAATCTCTAAATTTTGAATGTTTACAATTCAAAAACTTATCATCCAAATGACTTGAAATTTGGTATCAAGGCATGGATTGAGCCAAAGATTAGAAATATTGTGTCAAAATTGGGTGTTGCTATTGCAAAAACAACGTTCGGGCTGGTTTTGATATGTAGAGGGCCCCTTCCCTAAGCAAATTTTATATACATCATTTAAAAGTAGATATTATTTACAATCGTCTGGTACCATTAACATTCTTTTACGATAATTTGTTGCAGAATTAGTGGAGTTCAGTTTTTTTTTTTCCCACGACTGTACAATTAATTATTGTGAATTATGGAACGTCTATTTCAGAGTTGCTTGGGAGAGACTGGGATCATTTTCAGCATTTCTCATCACGTTTCAGAAAAATCAAATTTATTCTGTTGAAAATATCGTTACAATTATCTTCATTGATGTTAAAGTTAGCAACGAAAACCCGAGTTCGACTTATAGGAAAACACCATGAAATTTTGACCAAATAAGTAGATAGATACCATAGTTTTCTATATAAAAATTGTTCATGAGGATGGTTACTATTACCACTCTTATTCTGTAAAAACAAGTCACAAACACCCTATATATTATGCAACGCGCCGTACATTTTCTGAAGACCCTTAGGTAAACACTGACTTCTATTGTGATGATATTTAAAAAAATTTTATTTTTTGACCACAATATTAAAATATTACACATAATCGTAGAGCACGTGAAAATATACTACGAATCACAAATTATCCGAAAATCAGAATTTTGAAAACGTTATTATGCACTACACCAGCGAAGCATATTACGTTTCGAATTAGCTAATACATCATATCAGTAAATAGGAAATATTTAATAGAATGCATAAATGGGCAAATTCTCTATTCTCTTCAGACAAATGTCCCATCTTTGTATGATTGTATTTGCTACTGTACTAAATTAAAGGTACTAGTTTCATAAGTATAACACTTTTCTTAATTTACAAGTTAAAACAAACTGTTTTGTAATAAATTATTATCGTAATACTGGAGTATTTATTTACGAAATAGAATTCCATGTAATTTTCAAAATGTTTTCCTTGTTTGAAAATAATAGAAAAACTGATGATTTTACCATGATGAACTCTGTGGTGACTAGGGGTAACAAAAATATATTCCAGAACTCCAACAGATTTTACCACCTATAAAATAAAACAGAAAGTTTATTTTGAAAAATAGCGTATCTTGTACTCTACTACAAGCCCATTACAATAGGAAATTGTCAGTTCCATCGATTTTATCCGAAAACATATTTTTAAAATAATTTCTTATAGCTTGATGAATTATCATGCGTGTAAATTTAGGAAAATGGAAAAACTTAATTCCTGAACCCTGATATACAAACACTATTAAATTAATAATATATCCTCTTTTTTAGAGAACAATAAGTGCTAACTAGTGAACAACTAGTGAACAACTAGTGCTCAATTTTAAAGCATTTTTTCCTGAGTTGAAAAAAAATGAAATTAGCTGACCTTTTTTTACTCACCCATCATACGTAGTATAGGGTAAGTCTTGTAATCGTTTTGAAAATCGAAAAAAAAAATTTGACGGATTTACACGTTTCAGACACTGGAGATTCCGAAAAACATATTTTTAGAAAAAAAATTTTGCTGTCCGTCTGTGTCTGTGTGTCTGGATGTCTGTGTGTCTGTGTGTCTGTAAACGCTCTATCTCCCGAAAAAATTGAGATAGAGACTTGCAATTTGGTATGTATTTAGTATGTAATAATGGGAAGAAGCCTATTTCATTTCAATAACCTCGATTAACCGGAACAATTTTTTTCGGAATCTCGAAATATTCGTTCTGATAAAAGGTATATAAAAATTTTCGAAATTGTTTATTTTAAGAAATGAACATAAAAGACAATAAAAAAACATAAATTTTGCATAAAGCATGAAGTCGATCGGATAATGAGTTGCCGAGATATTTGGAATCCTATTTTCCACACTCTTCGATTTTTCATGACCCTGTATTTCATCCAAATTTCACTTCAAAGATATATTTTAATTGGAAATTTGACGCTTAATCAGATGCAATAAAGCGCTAGTTAACAGGATTATTATTTTTGGAGTTATAAGGAAAAACCTCTTTTAAGCAATTCAGTAATCGAGCCTTTAAAGTGTATGACGTCATCAAGCCACGATTTTATTTGAATTGCAATGCATTTTATAAGTAGTTTACACATTTTTATTTTAATATTTTACATTATGCATATCCATGATGGGTAAGTATTACGGTGGCCCCCAACGACTAGTTTAAATTTGGCCTGCCTATCCTAATTTCAAGTAATATATTTTAACTTCAATCAATGTATCCTAATTTCAAATTTTCAAAACTGAGTAAAATGCCTTAAAAATGAGCACTATCCTCAAAAAAAGAGATATCTGGTCACTTTACTGCTAAACACAGGTTATTAAAACTTTACATATTGACGACGATGGTGAGCGTTCGACATTTTTTTAAAAAACGTTCATGGTTGGAAACGAACAAGTAAAGAAAAAATACTTACTTCTGTGTGTAGCCAGAATTGAAAAATCACATTCAGCTGAAAGTGAACCAAGTAAATGGAGGGTGGAATCGCCAAAGCTAGAGGTACATAAGTGAACTAAAAATATGAAGAAAGAAAAAAATTTAATTAAAATATTTCTTTTTGCAAAATAGTTGGACAATAGAAAGATAAAGAATTTAATTCCGCAGATGTTAGTCTAAATTTCATATCCTATTGTTGTTGTTAGCGTGTCAGCGAAAGTGCCAAGGCACTTCTCTGAAAGAAGGGGTGCCAGAGCCTCAAGAGAGGTTGAACTTCTAGAGCTGGTCTCCTAATTTTGAACCAATTCCAGATGAAAGACCTGCACCCGGATTGGCACCCCCAGAGGTAACGCTTATACTAAACTTGGAGGACATTGGAGCCACGAACAGATTTTACGTGCACCAGCTCCCATTAACGTACACGGTCCCACAGCAGCGGCAGTTGAGAGAGGTTGTCAACCTCCCAAGCATTGACCTTGGTCGATGCTGCTTCGCTTTCGGTGATCTTACGGGAACCGAGCTTAACCGTCCGCGCCACTGCATATCCTATTTAAATAACGATTGGAAAAATAGACATGCAACTGTCTAGATAGTTGAAGTTCTGTAATAACTGTGTGACAAATGTGAAATTTTTAAAAAAAATACTCTCATTGCCATAGAAATTGACGCACCAAGAAGTAATAGTCGACTTTAATAATATAAAGAATACTCGAAACGAAAAATTCATCTTTGTTTATCCAAAATATGAAAACATTTTTATGAAAAATGTTTTATTTTATACATTACTAAAATAGGCATCCGATGAAAACATACAGGGTGTTTCACAAAGGACCCCAAATTTTAAAAATCAATAACCCGGAAACGGTGATAGATAGAAACATGAAACCAGTGGTACGTTTATTAAAAAAATCGTAAGAATCTTATACATAAATCTCAAAATTTAGTTAAAAATATCACCAATAGATGGCGCTGAGAGCGTTAAGAATCCGTCTAAAAAGAGTTCAGAAGCTTAGAAAGAGTAGCCGTCGAAGATTTCGCCATTGAAATCTGATATCTATTAGCGTATAGTAAAAATAATTCGCATCGGACACGTTGCCTGTGTGTTGAACTTTTTTGAAAAGCTCACGAATTATTTTCCCATCTGGGCCTTTTGAGACTTGAAGTCGCGTTTGAAAACTTTTATTTGTGGTAATAGGACTCTGATTTAAATCGGTGGTACTCCAACACAATAAACACACGTTCCAGCACGGTATACATCACTTTCGGAATTATTTTCACCATACGCTAATAGCGGTCAGATTTCAATGGCGAAATCTTTGACGACTAGTCTTTCTATGCTTCTGAACTCTCTTTAGAAGGATTCTTAACGCTCTCAGCGCCATCTATCGGTGCTATTTTTAACTAAATTTTGAGATTTATGTATAAGATTCTTACGATTGTTTTAATAAACACACCACTGGTTGCATGTTTCTATCTATCACCGTTTCCGGGTTATTGATTTTTAAAGTTAGGGGTCCTTTGTGGAACACCCTGTATGTACAAATGTTTTAAAAACCTTAAAACACTAGATATTGCCCCAAAGCAGAATACATTGCAATGTTCTGCAACGAACTTCAGTTGATAAAAAATGTTCTGCAGGAATTAAAAAATAAAGACACGGGGATATTTTCTTATATATAAAGAAGTGCAATTGCATCTTTTATAGAAATGCAAAAGCAATTTTGTAAAATGCTGACATACACACACAAAAGAAACTAATGGCGAATTTTGAGATTTTACCTGATGGAATAATGAATTTCGTGGTTTCTTCCGACAATCGATTGACGATTTTTGCAATATTACAGATTTTTCTGTATGTCAACTTGCGAATTTCGCGTATTTTTCTCGGACCCAAATGTCGAATTTTGTAATATTTTTTTCCTCGCGACTGATTGAAAAATTTCGAGATACTTTCAACAATTCACTGACAAATTTTGGGTATTTTAACTTCAACCGATAGGCGAATTTTGCAATATTTTTCTTGGGCCGATTGGCGAAATTCATAGTTTTTTTCATGCAACTGATCCACGAATTTCGTGATTTTTACCGACGACTGATTGGCAATTATTCCAGCTTTTTCTTGCGGGAGATTGGAAAAAATCGTGGATTTTTTTTTCACAACTGATCGAAAAATTTCGTGATTTTCCTGACGATTTTAGAGGGGTTTTTTTCATGCAACTGATAGGCGAATTTCTTAAATTTTCTTTTTATCGATTGGCAATTTTTTACTGTTTTTCTTGCGAGTGATTGGATTGATGAATTTCCAATTTTTCCAAAGATCCACTAAAAGATTTCGCAATTTTTTTAGCCGCGACCTATAGCCCAATTTCGCAATATTTATTTACTTTCTACCGATTGGCTAATTTCGTCGTTTTTTGTGGCTAATTGGCAAAAATTCTGGATTTTTTCCATGACTGATCGACGAATTTCTGATTTTTTCACACGTTAACACAGATTTATTTCGCGTTTTTTTTCTCACAACTGATTGGGGAATTTTGGGAAATTTTCCTTGCATGCCAATAGACAAATTTTGCAGCAGCTTCTTGCGACACATTGGATAAAATCTTGCAATTTTTTTCCGCTACTGAACGACGAATTTCGCATATTTTTAATAGCGACCGTTCGGAAAATTCCGTGACATTTTCTTTCTACTGATTGGCTAATTGTTTTTGCCTTTTCTTGTGAGCGATTGATAAAAATCACGCTTTTTTCTGTGACCGATCGACCAATTTCTCGTTTTACTCCCGACCGTTTGGCAAATTCTCTGACATTTTCTTTCTACTGATTGGCTAATTGTTTTTGCTTTTTCTTGTGAACGATTAATAAAAATCATGCTTTTTTCTGTGACTGATCGACCAACTTCTCGTTTTACCCACGACCGCTTGGAAAATTCCATGACATTTTCTTTCTACTGATTGGCTAATTGTTTTTGCTTTTTCTTGTGAACGATTGATAAAAATCACGCTTTTTTCTGTGACCGATCGACCACTTTCTCATTTTACCCACGACAGATAGGTGAATTTTGCAATATTTTCTGTCTGTTGATTGGAAAACTTTGTCGCTTTTTTGCAATCTATTGGCCAATTCTTCGATTTTTTCCGACAATCCACTAACAAATTTCGCATTTTTTTCTTTTTTTACCTGTGATTGATTTAAAAATTTTGCGATATTTTTCTTGTACCAATAGACAAATTTTTGTAGCTTTTTCTTGAGACCAATTAGAGAAGATCGTGAGTATTTTCCTTTAATGTTCGATGAATTTCACAGTTTCTTCCTAATTTCGCGATTTTTTAACTACGACCGAATTGCAAATTTTGCAATTTTTTTCTTGTACTGTAGCCAAATTTTGAGGCTTTTTCTTGCGACCAATTAAAGAAAGTCGTGGGTTTTGTTGCAGTTTCTTCCAACAATGCGTTGGCAAATTTTGCCGTGTTTTTTACCTGCGACCGATTGGCGAAAACCGTGGATGTTTTTCCGTGACTGTTCATCAAATTTTACATGTTTTTGCACAACAGGCTGAAAAATTTCATGATTTGTTCTCCATGATTGACTATCGTACTGCGCAAGATTTTTTCACGACCCATTGGTCAATTCCGCAATCTTTTTAAATGAACAATTAAAGAATTTTGATATTTTCCCCCCGGCTATTGAGTGACGAATTTCACGATTTTCCTTCGATTGAATGGATATTTTTCTTGAAAATGATAATTTGAAATGTTCTGCAGGGAAGGCCATTGTTCTGCGACGTACGTCGCACTTTTAAGCATATTCTGCTTTGGGGCAGTACATAACTCTTTCCTAGCGCTTTCGCCTATAATCTAAGCCATTATCAAGGATTTAAATCAGCGGAGAATAAAGCTTTGGTGTTGTTCAAGACTAGAACTCAAAAATTGATTTTGAAATTTAAAATTTCGAAATTATTTCAATGGTCGAAATTATTTCTAAATTTCGACGAATTTAAATGTAACTAAACAATTTTTTATTAACAAACGATTTCTTACGGAGCTCCCCATGGAGATTACCGCACCATACAAACAACAAACAACTTCTGATTTTACATTTATCGCCAAGCGATACTAGAAGCCAAGAATGACGCCGACATGCACTACACAGCGCAAGGTGATACGCGCTCAGCATAACCATATGCATATGCAACTGCCAATATCTCCATCAATTTTAATAATTATTGTATAATAAAAATATTTTTATAGTAAAAACCATGAATAATAAGTGGGTAAATTCAGTTTTTGTGTTATTTTATTCTTTCTATGAAAATCAGTGAAAAACAGTCTTTCTGTGAAAAACCCCGAAGTCGACCTTTTTTTCGGGCCAGTGAACGATAAGTTCCCCTTAAATTGCCAAAGCTCTATCACCTAAGCCACCTGGACGATACACTGACCAACAAAATTCACTCAGAAAACTTTTGGCTATTTTATTTGGTCTGCTATTTCAGATATTATCTGAATATAAAAGTTTTATAGAATATACGGAAGTTTTTTTCTTTTTTTTTTTTCCTGTATTCGCTTCTTTAACAAATGTGTAAATAAACTATCAACTTTTTGGTCTTGTGCTTTTATTTGTTGTCAAAAATTAATACAAATTCGAAGCCACACATGAGATTTGAAAACGTAAGATGTGTCACTCAAAGTAAAAGTTAGTCGGAAGAAGCTTTGAAAAAACTATGTTTATGACTTAAATTAGGAGCCTCATTTGAGGTCTAGCTGAGGACTATCTCAATCTCATACAGTCATAGTAAAACATTTCAGTTCTACGAATGAAAACGTAGCATATGTTTTATGCTCTCCATGGCATCATTTTAGTTAACGAAAACATATCGATATACGTATTTGAGTCAATCAAATATTCTTTGAACCAAAGACGAGTTACTTTTTTTTAATACATAAATAAGTAATTTAAATTTTTATTTGGCATGTTAACTATCATACAGGGTTCGTACGAGTGTACCACAATATTTGAACAAAATTTTTCGCCTAATTTAAATGCAGAAAAGCGTAACAAATCCTGCAATTTCACGAAGGCGTCTACAATTGTTGCTATTTAAACATTAAATAGAAAATTTCTACTAAAAAATTGTGGTAAAAGCGTACGAACACCTGTCATATATTACAATATGAGCAAATATTGTGTGTCTGTGTGAGTGCATATATGCAAATTTTATCTTAAAAACAGCTCTAACGATTTTGACTAAATTTTGTATCCTACTATTTTCGGGCACGAGAAGACCATTGGGCTAAGTCGCATGTTCGAGAAAATTCGATTAGTAGGTCATTTTTGGGTCACTACGGGTCAGGATCAAGTTAATTTTATCTAAAAAACGACTCAAACGATTGTGATTAAATTTTGTATCGGACCGTTTTCGGGCACGAAAAGACCATTGGGCTAGGCCACATGTTCAAGAAAATTAGATTAGTGGGTCATTTTGGGGGTCACTACGGGTCAACTATTTTGACTAAAATTTGTATCCTACCGTTTTAGATTACGATAAAATCATTTGGCTAGGTTTCATGTTCGAGAAAATTCGATTAGTAGGTCATTTTGGGGTCATTGCCGACCAATCTAATTTTATCTAAAAAACGGCTCCAACGATTTTGACGAAATTTTGTACCCTACCGTTTTCGGGCACAACATCGAGAAAATTCAATTAGTGAATTATTTTGGGTCACTACGGGTCAGGGTCAAGCTAATTTTATGTAAAAAACGGCTCTAACGATTTTGACTAAATTTTGTACCCTACCATTTTTGAGCACGATAAGACCATTGGGCTAGTTCACATGTTCGAGAAAATTCGATTAGTGGGTCATTTAGGGTAACTACAGGTTAGGGTCAAGCTAATTTTATGCAAAAAATGGCTAAAACAATTTTGACTAAATTTTGTATCCTGTCGTTTTCGGGCACGAGAAGGCAATTGGGTTTGGTCAGATGCTCGAGAAAATTTGATTAGTGGGTCATTTATGGTTACTACGAGTCAGGGTCAAGCTAATTTTATATAAAAAAGGCTGAAACGATTTTGGCTAAATTTTGTATCTTACCGTTTTGTGTTACATGTTCGAGAAAATGCGATTAGTGTGTCATTTTCGGGTCACTAAGGATCAAACTAATTTTATATAAAAGACTACTCTGACGATTTTGACAAAATTTGTATCTTACTGTTTTGTATTGAGAAGACCATTCAGCTCGATAAAATTCGATTAGTGGGTCATTTTGGGGTCACTACGGGTCAATGCATTTCAATGTGAGTGAAGGTTGAAACATTTATTAAGTTATTAAACAGTTGGCAGTAAACGAAGTCGAAAAGTTGACAACATTTTGCCAAATATCGCCAAGTTTGGCGAGATTTTGGCGAGATTTGGCAAGAAATTTCAAGATTGTCAGTGCCAAAATACATGCTTGGTGCCAAATGAAAGAATGCTGCCAAATTTGCGACTTTTCGCTATATTTTGGCGACATTTGGCAAAAAAATGGCTTTCAGAATCTGAAATTTTTTTCTAGAAATTTCAGTTAGCAGCCGAGATACATGATTCAACCATTCAGCGTCCATAGAACTTCTCGAAAACAGAATTCAACCAATCAGGGTACCTAGACTGATTTTTAACACTTTCCAACCTAGTTGAAAAGTGTTTATGACTTCGGTTTGTCTGGCCGGATGGCCGTCTGCCGTCTGTACGTGCTCTAACTCCCGTAAATATGCTCGGATTGCTCTGCAATTTTTATATGTTGTTGTCGTTATCTATAGCATGTTCCCTATTTCAACGGAAGTGTGTAGCACTTATAGTTTTTTTACAGGGACACTCAAAAGAATTCCGTTACATTGCGGTCTATGAGGAAAAATCATTTGCGGTTTATTTAAATAATGTTTCACTATTTTAAGCGCATTGAAATTTATATATATCACTAAGGTGCATTAGAAGAAGCTTAATAGGGAATAGGGTGTGCATAGCACTTATAGTTACATTACAGGGCAGTCAAAAGAATTCCGTTACATTACGTCTACGGAGAAAAATCGTTTTCGGTTTATTTAAATAATGTTTCACTATTTTAAACGCATTGAAATTTATGTATAACACTAAGGTGCATGACAAGAGGCTTACTACTGAATATTGTGTGTATAGCAGTCATCGTTCATTTACAGGAACACACAAAAGAATTCTCCACTGTCTGTTAACAATAATTCCTGGAAGTGCGTTTTAAGTTACTGAACGCGATTTTAATTTTAACTCGCTTTTTGTCTATTACGTGGTGTGTATAAATTCTGTAGATCCTATACAGGGAAGCACAAAAGTTCGCGAACACATTTCCGTTTATTGACAGAAACTCCAGGCGGAGAATTTTAAACTGTGCTACGCGTTTCCTAACTGAACTAAAATTTAGCATCCTATGTAGTATATATACAAATCTATAGATCCTATACAGGACTGAATAAAAGTATTCGGATATTTTTCCGAATATTGTATATGTTGGAAATTCCTGAAATTATGTTTTTAAATATGTTATGCGTTTTCCAAATTGTTTACTTAGATGTTATCTGTTAGCTTATTAAACGGTATGATTTCTAAAATTATTTTGGAAGCGTTGGAAAGTGTTACATAATCTATGCTTGACGCATGATTTTTCGTTCTTGTTATATGTTGTGGAGAACATTTATTGTTATGTTGAGTTGAAGATAATTTTAACCGAGTATAGCTCGGCCATCCCCGCTGGTATTAATAAATGAAGTTTCAGATACGATAATCAGCAATGCACTTTTTACTTTCTTCTATCTATAATAAAAGAAATTACTGTAATCGAATTTTTTTTTTAATTCCCGTTTTTGACGAACTTACACAATTTAGGGGTCAGATATCCCGAAAAAGCTATGTTTACAAAATGTCTGTCTGTCTGTGTGTCTTTGTGTCCTCTTTGTATCACCGAAAAGTGTATTAATTGAACCAAACTTCAGACACTTATATATGTTTTTGGCTATGGCCAGTAGGTTCTAGTTGAAATGGAGATATCCCACCACCGAAGGGGCAACTGTGATAGCGATTTTTGTGCCATTTTCCTTATTGTATTATCGGAAAGTGTATGAAGTTATACTTAGAATTGAACCAAACTTCCTATATATGTTTTTCACTATCGTCGTAAGGTTCCAGTTGAAATTGAAGATATTCCTCCCCGAAGGGGAAGTTGTGATAACGATTTTTCTTTTGTATCATCGGAAGTGTGTGAAGTTATGGATATAATTGAACCAAACTGCCTACATACACTTTTTGACTATGGACGTCAGGTCTCAGTTGTAAATGGGGATATTCCTTCACACGGCAGAGCTGTGAAAGCTATTTTTGTGCGATTTTCTCGATTTTCTGCAGCTTAAGTGAAGAATTTGTGATTATTTTTGAAGAAATTTTATATATAGATGTAATGTATAGGCTGAAGTTTGTATAAAATGTTGGAGAAAATCGGCCAGAAGGTGGCGCTCTGATAGCGAATTTTGTTCGATTTTCAGGTAGGGCGCGGTAGCTGTTGAAAAAAAAAATCATACTGAATCACCGAATTGTCCAATCTAGGTTTAATTTGAATATTTGCAATAAGCAAAATTTGTCACGTTTTTTTATATATTACCCGTTGATTAGACTCCATTACAAAAGTTTTTTTTCCTCGAACTTGAAATGTAATTTAAATATATATATATACCTTTTTGGATGTATTAACATGTATGAGATAGAAGAAAGTTTTGGGATTCGCACACCTGACTAGTTTGTTTCAAGAACATTTTTCGTCTCGTATTTGTCTGATATGGTTACCGAGTTCAGAAATGTTTGTTTTATCACCTATGTTACCAGAAAAAAAAAAAAAAGATGTTAAGAGATATATCGAAATTCTAAAGAGTAAATTAAAGATCTGGCTGCTCTTCAGACAACTAGAACCTAGAATGAGTAGATTTAAAATAGATTTTTTCCATGGTGGGGGAGAGGAACAGGTGCAAAGAATAGTTGATTGACTCATTTAGGTTGAATGTACTGTGTGTGTGGGTGGGTGGGGGAAAGCGGATCATTAAAGATTTTTTTTATTTTTCCAAATACATATAAAGGTGGTATACTTACCCATAATGAAAAATTATGATATATACTCAAGCGGAATGGTATTGTCAGGTTAAACTCTTCAGAGCTGTGATGTGTCTCATGAAACGCCCAGAGTATACTTATCTCTAAAATACAAAGAAATTATCTTTATGGCCTTTAATAATAAATCACATAATGTAAATACCAGTATAATTATGAAAATTGTGAACTAGGGGATGTAATCCTTGCATGTTAAAATGCACTTTGTTGTATATGACCAATAAATAAATTTTTAAAATACATGTAATATTGCATTGTAAATTCTGGATTGCATAGCATATAGTTCTGCTACAGACATATATACCAGAAGAGCCTTATTTGCAGTTATTTTACGAATTACATTTTCATGGAATTATTATGACAAGATCTCATTGGAGTAGGCTGGTATATACTGTATTTGCGCGTGTATAATGCGCATCCTGTTTATGACATGTGAAAAAGGTATATGTGAGATGCAGTACACGGGAAAATACATTTAACGGGAGAAAAGTGGGTAATTGAAAAATAATCATTCAATGATTAACATATCCTGGATGAATACTGTTTTTACATTTGACACTACTATTTTGGACTTGTTTTAATCGGGGGGGGGGGGGGTTATCACCAAATTTGAAACAAACGTCTGTGGTTAAATAAGGCAACAACTGGATATGCGCGAGTGTTCCCGTGTTAAAGATAATTCTAACAAAAAAGATTGTGTAGTTATGTATGTCTAAATTAATACTTATATTATCTTCTTACATTGACAATAACATCATGATTATAATCTAATATAAGGCTCGATATTCAAAATATCAAAAAAAGTTGTATTACAAAATACAATAAAACCGGAAGAATTATACCAAAATGTATTATTATTATAAATTATAATATCTTTGAAATACTTAAATGTAACTTTTCTCATTGTCATGAATAGCTTTTTCCAAATACCTGCATTTTCCCAAATTATTAATTATCATGTCTTCATGTGAGATTTGAAGAAAACGGAAAACACTAATTAAGCAAAATTTCGAACCGTTTTTAACCGAAAATTTAAAATGCATACCACCAAAGTGCAACAGTTACACAAATCGCGTATTCCTGGAGGAGTGGTATACTAAGTTGACAGGCTCACCTTTGAACGAAGCAAGCCCCATTCCATCTGAGTACACATTTCTGATTTGATCTTTTCGACTTTGACTTTAGTTGGTGGTTCTTTTGCAAATTGGTGGTAATTACAGGTTCTTTTGCAAAAATTATTTATCATCGTTTTTCTTGTCCGTTATGTGTGTACTGGTGAGGAGTTCTGAAATTGAACTCGAAACGTCTATTTTTAGTAATTTTTATGTGTATTTTAACTGTTTAATGTGTCTTAAATATTTTGTTTTTATGTATAACTAAATTAATCAGACATATCATGTTTGTGTATCTTATATTAAAACATTGTATATGTCATAAATCTCCTGAAACTAATTTTGACAATAGGATATGAAATGTATATTTTACCTTTGATATGCCTTAATACAGAAAAGTCAATAATCTTTTTGTTTCAATTAGTTCAGCGTTCATGGTGTTTTTTACATTTCCATTATATTATATCTAATTATATAATACCTGTGTAACATGCTAGTAGACAAAAGATGAGACAATTCTTTAAGTATGTTTTAGTATCATACATCAATTAAAAACAACATTGCTTTCAATTTTTCAATTTTTTTTTCTTTACGTACCAGTACCTGAAGGTTCACGTTCCAAAACTGGTACAAGTATCATAGTTTGGGAAACCTTGATCTATGCTTATTCTATTGCAAATAGTATTATTGTTCATATTATAATTTTTTAACCGACTTAAAAAAAGGAGGAAGTTGTCAATTCGACCCGTATGCATATATTTTTTGGTCCTGTTCCCGCATAACTATCGTAAATGTGCACAGATTTTTTTTTTTTTTTTTTTTTTTTTTTTTTTTTTTTGAAAGTGTAAGGCACCCTGGTGGTCCCATTTGAATTTCGTCAAAATCTGATGATTAGAACAAATTTGTTTTTATAAAAACTTCAAAATTCAAAGCTTTAACTCAAAATGAGATTGACATAACTCCCGGAAAAATGCACCGATTGTTATATATCTGTTCATTGTTGGATTTTTCATGCATTATTACCTGAGAAATTTTGGAGCAAGCAAGAATAATAAATTAGAAACGAAGTCGGTTTTGCTTTTTTTTTTATTTATTATTCTTGTGTTATATTTTAAAAGCTCAAGAATAATAATTATTTTAAAAAGTTCATCTTACGATGCACAGCTCTGTGAACCCAGTAGAAGCACAAATCGGACAAAACCAAGCAGGTATACCATGTCCATACAGAATCCCATGGCAAAGAGCAAAGTCTCCAATTGTTATAAACCCAGGTATACACGATGAGCTCCACACCATGCATGGGAATCCTACCAATAAAAAAAGTATCACAATACAATATTTATTAACTGTTAAAATAAATACAAATCAACTGAATATACTTATTAAAAGAGGTGGATGGATAAGCTTTGATTTTTGGTGGATGTGTGTGTGTCTCCGATAGGGTCCAAAAAAATTTCCTTCTGAGATGCTTCGATTGTTTAAATATAATTTGTGATCTTTGTTTACTGTCTCTCTGATTGATTTTAGTTTGAAGATTGCTTAAATGTTTTATACAAAATCAGAAACATTGGTTTGTTTAACAAATTTCATTGTATTTCAGTCGTATCAATTTTTTTTTTCTGAAATGAAGCGCTCATAACACTATCGTAATTTTTACATATGTTTTGCTTTATTTTTCACATGATCAACGTATGTAAAACTTTCGATGGTTCATTTCGAAAAAATAATAAAATTGATATAACTTAAATACATTAAAATTTGTTAAATAAACCAATGTGTTTGACTTGTATAAAACATTTAAGCTATCTTCAAACAAAATTCAATCAGAGTGTCAATAAGCATATAGATATCAAATTATATTAAAACAATAAAACAATAAAACATCTTAGAAAAAAGAAAAACAAAAAGCCAAAAATCAATGTTTATATACCCATCTTCTTTAGAAAATAACTACAGGGTTGCTACGGTCAGGAAATTTTCCAGGGAAAGTACCAGTATTTTCTCATAGAAAAACTCGCCTTAAAAGAATAGGAAGTTTCAGGCGATTAAATTACACGAATTTTTCTGTAAGAAAATACTGGTATGTTCCCTGAAAAATTCCTTAACCCGTAGCAACCCTGTAATTCTTTCTTTCCTCATGATTAGTAATCAATTTAGAAAAAAAATTAAAGGAATTCCAAAACATTTAAAGTTTGTTAACAAGCAAATAAATATTTAGTTTTAAAGCATAGAAAATCACTGATGGTGTGTTATCCTTCATACTGGAACAATTTAACTGGAACAAAATAAATCTATCCTATACAGGATGTTTCGAAAAATGTGAAACAAATTTTAAGATATGGTAGAGCACATTACAACAAATAATTTTTGTATAGGAAACCAGGGTTGCGATTCAGTTATTCAATCATAAGTTCGGGGTGTTTCACTGCCAACCGAAGCCTGATATTTATTCATAACTTAAATGATAATGAAGATATTTTAACAAAATTGTCAACAGACTTACATTATTTTGTGTGAAATATAATGATTCTAACTGGCCCACCCGGCGTTGTCCGGTCCCATGATAATAAATAAGCTTAAATAAACCTCAAATTTGTATCACTTTCATATCTCTACGTGCGGTAGATTTTCCTAGCCATCGCCGACAGACAGATACACAGAGATAGACAGAGCGAAACTTTCTTTTATTAGTATAGATAAATAATGAGAAATTGTGGAAGTGCCCTTCATTCGCATCCAAAACAAGGCTGGGTGCCCAACTGGATTTTTGATATCTCGGAATATAGTTGACATTACGTACAGTATTACCGACTGAAATATTACGTACTTCCAGCACTTTTCTTGAGGCAAGAATTTCACCGTTCTTATTTTTGAGTACCTTTATTTCTGAATAGTAACCTTCGCCTTATTTAATATTATAAATTATTTGATTAAATCAGGCGAGGATTAGTATTCGGAAATGTCATCGCATTTCACACAAAACATGAGTCAGAGTACCATAATAAATAAATAAATATATAAAAGCGATTATAAATCTGGGATACAAAATAATATCTTAAACAAGCATTTTATTTAATCATGTTAAAATTTTCGTATAAACTTGAATGAATTGAATATTACATATATATACAAATTGAGATTTGAATCACCTATAAACAGTAAATTTACAAAATAATTCGATGTAATTTTTAAAAATATTTTTACACATTTTCACATTTTTAAACACATAAAATATCTAGGCATGTGCATTACTTGCTCAATTCCATAAGTATCCCTTGAGAAATATTTGCTACAGTATCGTTGAGTCTCATTATGTTCTTTCCTTGAAGCAAACGCAGAGCTTGTTCCAGAACAATCAGAAATATATAGGCCGGAGTTATCTGTAAAAAATATCATCAAACACTATTATATTTAACACTAGGTAATAATAAAAGAAAATGAATGAAACATCACACGTCAGGCGTAGATTATGAAAAAATTTCCAACACAATCAGAAAATTCTTAAAAAACTTCATTTTTTGTTTCGTATAATGATATGAGATATCTAAATAAATAAATTTTAAAAGTACATAACTCAGTTAAAATACATTTTCAGCAGATGCTGTCCCCATAGCCAGTAATGTGTGTGAATTCTGTCCCTGTATATGATCTACAGAATTTATGCACTATCATACACTAAAAATTAGTTTGATTTTAAAATGCATACCACAACTAAAAACGCTATTCAAGCAATTATCATTCATAGTCACTCTTGTAACCGAATTATTTTGTGTCTCTCTGTAAATGATCGACAAATACTACGCACTCTATAATCTATAGAAACCATGTTGTAGTGCGCCTCAGTAATGCGTATCAATTTCATCATATTTGAAAGAGTGTAACATCATTGGAATACTCTGCAAACAATTTCTTCCCATATATCATAATGAAATGGAATTATTTATACGTCCTTAAAAACGAACTACAAATGCTACTTACTCTATACTCTATGTGTAGAGTAAGTACTATGTATAGAGTAAGTGTGAATGTATTTTGTAATCCACCTGAGTGATGTCTATCAATTTCATTATAATTGAAGATCGGAATATCGTAACATCATTAAAGTGCACCACAAACGATTTCCCCCATGAACCATAATGTAAAGTAATTCTTTTGTATGTCCCTGTAAATGAACTGTAAAGGCTATCCACTTCCTTTTTAATAGCGAATATGCTACATTAAAGCTTAATAACTTATATCAGTTACATGGCTAATGTCACACGAACGATTATTTCGACGCTCACGGTTTCCATAAGGCTCCTACAATCCGGGCTGACTCACGCCGCCATTTAATTGCCGTATAAAAACGATTGCGCGGCCAATCGTTCATCTACGGGCAGTTAAATGGCGGCGTGAGTCAGCCCGGATTGCAGGAGCCTTACGGAAATCGTGAGCGGAAATGTAATTTTCCTGCGTTCGTCTTCTAGTGTAATACATATAAAACAAGATTTATGTACTAATTCGAACACGAAAAATAATTAAGCAAGTATCGACTTCAGAAAAGTTAATTTTTATAGGTTAAAAAATCTTAATACTATTACGCTACTGATGTACTGTCATTCACATTGGAGTTCAAAACTGTTGAGCTTAAATTTTGCAGATAAAAGTGTTTGTAGATTATAAAGAAAGGTCATGGAATAATATTATGTTTAATGCAAACAAATTAGCACTAAATATGATTCTGAAAACCGTTCTTTCAGAATGCCAAAAATAAAATGTCTGTTAATTTCAAAAGTTTGTTAAATGTAACAGCCCCTTTTTTTATGCATTTCTTTTATTATTGATTGCCACTGTTTCGTAATTGAGGATTCTCGACTTCTGGTGTAATACAGCATGTATGGATTAGCACAAAATTACTACCAGCTTTCTAATCAAGAAAAATTATCTGCCAAACCCCTAAGCTTATTTTTTTAACATAAATTAAAAGAAGACATAATTTCCAGTCGAATGGCTATTTCCGTTTTTTTAAGAAACGATTTGGTTATTAAAATATAAGGGATGTTTTTCCCTTTTTTGGCCGATTGAGCCCTTTAGGTAAAACAGTGTGTTATAACTTTCAGGAACTAGAAATTATATTTTCGTGTAGAAATGAATAATAAAAAATTTTCTTTACTCAAATATGGTATAAATTATGTAGAACTGAATAATGAAATTTTGTCTTTACTCAAATATAGTATGAATTACGTTGAAAAAAATAATACAATTTTGTCTTTACATTACATACAGAATGAATGTTGAAAAACATACCGAGAGACACTCGGTCTACCAGGTACTAAGTAAAAAGCATTAAAAGACAGTCAAATGTGAATGGACGTTATTTAAACAGACGAAATAATATAGGTTTTCGTTCCTTTAAAGTTCATTGTAATGTAATAAAAGCGTATAGTGTTTTCTATAAGATACCTATATGTAATTTAAGAAAATTTGATTAGTGGGTCATTTTTGAGTCCCAACGGGTCAAACTAATTTTATCATAAAACAGCCCTAACAATTTTGACTAAATTTTGTATCCTACCGTTTTGGATTACGAGAAAAGATTTGGATTACGGCTAAGTCCCATGTACGAGAAAATTCAAATAGTGGGTCATTTTTGAGTCTCAACGGCTCAATGCATTTCAATGTAAATGAAGGTTGAAAAAGGTATTAAGTTGTTTAACAGTTGGCAGTAAACAAAGTCGCAGTGTTGGCAGCATTTCGAAAATTTTGGCGACATTGGCGAGATTTGGCGAGAAAATTGTCTTTCAAGATTACCAATCCCAAAACACATGCTTGGCGCCAAATGAAAGAATGTCGCCACGTTTCCGACTTTTCGTCAAAATTTGGCGACATTTGGCGAAAAAATTGTCTTTTAGAATCTGATGGAATTGTCTAGAAATTCCCAATAGGAGCTTATAAAAAACCCGATAGACGATTCAACCAACCAGCGCACAGTGTGGTATTTCACTGAAAAAGCTGGCCAAAAGTCAAAATTTCAAATCTCATATTTAGTTGTTCATTTTCTGGTTGGTATTAAGTGCACTATCCTGTCCATGATGACGAGTTCATTTCGTTCTATAGCCTCTCCAATCATCTGGTATTTCACTGGGAATTCATGTCTTGTGCAAGTCTATTTTTATGTTTTTGGTCCATGTATCTTTTTATCGAAATTCTAAAATACTATTCTTAGTCGAATTTCAGAAACATTTTACGGTTTTTAAAGACGCAGGTGTATACTTCCTTTTGCGTAAATAGTTTTGAAAATATAATGCATTTTCATTATGATATTCACATTTGAACCATAGTTTTTTTAGGTTAAATATTTTAGATAAAAAGGTAATTCTAATAAGGAGTTAAACTGAGTTCAATAAGAACTGTTGTCTTTTTATAATGGCGACATTAGCTAATTAAAATATATGAAATAAAATCTACCCCATTTTACCCCTCTTTTATTTTATAACTAAAAGAAAATTTTTAAAAAAAGTTGAATTTTTTTTTATTTTATTAAACTTTTTAATTTATTAAACTGTTTACATTTAAGATATGCAGTAGTTTATTACTCCCTAAGGAGGACTCTTTAGTGCGCAGACCTCAAATCTGCGAATTGAAGTGAAAAAAACTTTTGTTTATTGTTTAAGTTGTTTGATGTGTTCTTTTTAAGTATGAAGTTTTTTGATCGTATAAGGATAACGTTCACTAAATGATTCTCTTTAAATAATGTTACATTTTCGTTTTGTACCAAGTGTTCGTATTATGTAAATTTTCTTGTGTTTTGTCTAAAATGCTGTTGTCATTTTGAAAAATACATTTTAGATCAAACATAAGAAATGATGTTTTTTACTCACTAACGAGGTAAGAGAGCTTTATATTATTAAGAAGAAATATACTAGATATAGATAGATATGTTCGTTTTTTATTCAGTATGGAGACAATAATAAAATATACCAAGAAAATATATGTGTGATGTAATAAATCAGTGTGACTATAGAAAAATAAACAAGAAATTTGAGTTTCTAGAAAAGAAACTTGTCGAAATTACGAAATGTCCAAAAAATGAAATACACTTGCTCCGTTACAAATTAAAATCTTTCAAACATCATTATAAACAGAAATTATCTTCTTTGCGATTCTCTGAACAACGTTTTCAAGAAAACAATGAGGAGAAATGACTGAAAGGAACACTTTATTTACCTACCTGGACAATAGAGAAACCCGGTCGTCCAGCAAAATAATTTAAAGATTGTAGTGGCAGAAGTAAGAGGCCTAAAATCGAACAATTAAGATATGAAATAAGCCACGAACAATTGACATATGTAGCTCAAATGAGCGAAAGAACTGCTGGACATGCAGATGTCGAAAAAATTATTAAAGACTTTACAGCCATCCTAACTAGGGCAACAAAATATCGAAAAATTTTAACTTTGGCTGAGACAACAAACCTAATTACATTGAAGTTATCACCGACTGAGGCTTTGACCATGTTTGTTGCAGCAGATCTCACATACAATCAATATAATATCATGCGAACACCTAATAAAAATATATGCCTTGCTATTCACTTCTTCAGAGAGCTAAAGAGCAATATGTTACCCAAGAAATATTACAAGTACTGAAAACATGGCGGATGTTAAACTTCACACTACACAAAGACTGTGTAAATAGTACATAGAACATGTTTTCACATCAGCGAGTGAGGTAGAATTGAAAAATTTTGAACTTATCTGCAAATGGGGTTGTGACGGCTCCCAACAACATATGTTCAAACAAAAGTTTGAAAACTCCTTTGACAGTGACTCAAACATTTCCCAAAGGTCTTTAGTTCCTTTGAGATTAATAGGTAACATAAATAAATTTTAAAAAGTATGGTGGCAGAACCCTATATCTTCATCTCCACGTTTTTGTCGTCCCATACGAATAATATTCATTTATTAAGATAAAGACATACTCCAAGAGGAAGTAAAATACATTGAAAAGCAGGCACGAAATTTTATAAACACAGAGATACTCACAGCTTATGGCATACTGCAAATTCAGTACAGATTAATGCTGACTATGGTCGATGCTAAACTTTTCAAAGCTATTACCAGCACCAATTCCACGATGCGATACTATATTTGTAAACAAACATCCAAAGATTTTTACAGTTAAAAATAGTTTAAAATATTTACCCTGATTCTTTGAAATTCAGTCTCTCAATACTCCATGGTAGGATCAAATTTTTCGAGTCAATTCTACATCTTCCTTATAAACTTCCAATAAAAAAAATGGCAAGAAAGAAGTGATAAGGAGAAATAGATTGTCAGTCAAAGAAAAAAATCAATACACGAGAAGTTTAAAATGGAGATTTGAATTACTTGTAGGCATTGAGAAAACCGATTTCGTAAACACCAATGACAGAAATACTTCAAAAAGATTTTTCTCAGATACAGAAACATTAGCTAAAATTACAGGAACTGACATAAAAATAATACGAATCTTAAAAACTATTCTAGAAGTGTTATCTAGTAATTATAAAATAGATACAAAAAAATTCTAAGAATTTGCGAATGATAACTCTAACCATTATGTAAATCATTACGGTTGACCCCCAATGTCACCCACATTACACAAAATTTAGAGTCATGGGGCTACCATTACAGGTCATGCATTGCTCCCAATCGGGCAGTTATCAGAGGTAGCGGCTGAAGCCCGCAACAAACATTCCGTTCATATAGGCCAAACCTTTCAAGAAAAGTCTTGCGCATAGAATGCAATCGAGATGTGCTCAATCGGCTACTTTTGAGTTCCGATTCTTATTTAAGTTGTAGTATGCGAAAAAACTCCACAAAAATAAAAATAAAAATTCTGAAGAGGCATTTATTGCCAGAATCTAGTGTTTAAAGTTATTCTGAAGAGGATGATGTGGAAGACTATGATCAAAAGAATGCTGGTCAGAAGAACATTACTTTGTTATACATATTTACGTAAATTCTACGAAAAAAGGTTTGTTTTCAACGTAATAAAATATTTTACGTTTTCTTAAAACATTTTATCTGCAATAGAATGCATATAAGTTGTAGTATGCGAAAAAACTCCACAAAAATATAAAAAAATTCTGAAGAGGCATTTATTGCCAGAATCTGGTGTTTAAAGTTATTCTGAAGAGGATGATGTGGAAGACTATGATTGATCAAAAGAATGCTGGTCAGAAGAACATTACTTTGTTATACATATTTGCGTAAATTCTACGAAAAGAGGTTTGTTTTCAACGTAATAAAATATTTTACGTTTTCTTAAAACATTTTATCTGCAATAGAATGCATATAAGTTGTAGTATGCGAAAAAACTCCACAAAAATAAAAAAAATTTCTGAAGAGGCATTTATTGCCAGAATCTAGTGTTTAAAGTGATTCTGAAGAGGATGTTGTGGAAGACTATGATCAAAAGAATGCTGGTCAGAAGAACATTACTTTGTTATACATATTTGCGTAATTCTACGAAAAGAGGTTTGTTTTCAACGTAATAAAATATTTTACGTTTTCTTAAAACATTTTATCTGCAATAGAATGCATATAAGTTGTAGTATGCGAAAAAACTCCACAAAAATAAAAAAATTTCTGAAGAGGCATTTATTGCCAGAATCTAGTGTTTAAAGTGATTCTGAAGAGGATGATGTGGAAGACTATGATCAAAAGAATGCTGGTCAGAAGAACATTACTTTGTTATACATATTTGCGTAAATTCTACGAAAAGAGGTTTGTTTTCAACGTAATAAAATATTTTACGTTTTCTTAAAACATTTTATCTGCAATAGAATGCATATAAGTTGTAGTATGCGAAAAAACTCCACAAAAATAAAAATAAAATTCTGAAGAGACATTTATTGCCAGAATCTAGTGTTTAAAGTGATTCTGAAGAGGATGATGTGGAAGACTATGATCAAAAGAATGCTGGTCAGAAGAACATTACTTTGTTATATATATTTGCGTAAATTCTACGAAAAGAGGTTTGTTTTCAACGTAATAAAATATTTTACGTTTTCTTAAAACATTTTATCTGCAATAGAATGCATATAAGTTGTAGTATGCGAAAAAACTCCACAAAAATAAAAAAAATTTCTGAAGAGGCATTTATTGCCAGAATCTAGTGTTTAAAGTGATTCTGAAGAGGATGATGTGGAAGACTATGATCAAAAGAATGCTGGTCAGAAGAACATTACTTTGTTATACATATTTGCGTAAATTCTACGAAAAGAGGTTTGTTTTCAACGTAATAAAATATTTTACGTTTTCTTAAAACATTTTATCTGCAATAGAATGCATATAAGTTGTAGTATGCGAAAAAACTCCACAAAAATAAAAAAAAATTTCTGAAGAGGCATTTATTGCCAGAATCTAGTGTTTAAAGTGATTCTGAAGAGGATGATGTGGAAGACTATGATCAAAAGAATGCTGGTCAGAAGAACATTACTTTGTTATACATATTTGCGTAAATTCTACGAAAAGAGGTTTGTTTTCAACGTAATAAAATATTTTACGTTTTCTTAAAACATTTTATCTGCAATAGAATGCATATAAGTTGTAGTATGCGAAAAAACGCCACAAAAATAAGAAAAAATTTCTGAAGAGGCATTTATTGCCAGAATCTAGTGTTTAAAGTGATTTGAAGAGGATGATGCGGAAGACTATGATCAAAAGAATGCTGGTCAGAAGAACATTACTTTGTTATACATATTTGCGTAAATTCTACGAAAAGAGGTTTGTTTTCAACGTAATAAAATATTTTACGTTTTCTTAAAACATTTTATCTGCAATAGAATGCATATAAGTTTTGAAATAATTTTGGCCAGGCTTTTCAGCAAAATACCACACTGTGCAGCGTCCATAGAACGTTATCGGAAACAATTCATCCAATCAGGGTGTGATAAAGATATATCACAGTTTTATCTTTTTTAAGTATTTTATTTTTCAGCTCAACGTATTTCTGTATTTTTATAGCCTTTCCAGCTTAATTTGCCATTCCTTAAAAGCTATTTATCGGCAGTCGCGCACCTTGTACGTTGCTTTTTTGGAAAGGCCATCTCCCCCTCATTGTGCTTTGCGTTCGTTGAATCGGCGATGTTGTTTTCTCTGCGAGGCATCTTCGCGCTTTGAGTTAGTTTCAATTGGCGCTGAGCTGTGACGTCATCGTCATTCAGCGGCTCTCACCCCGCTCCTGTGCTGTGCGCATGCGTCACCGCCGCTCTGGTTCGGTGTGTTTTCGGGAGCTGTTTTGTTTTGGCGCTGCATCCGAAAGGGGATTGTCTTTCAAATACAAATTAGAATCGTTCTTTTAATTATTAAATGTTAATTTGTTTCTGATTTGCTCTTTTAATTTTCACGTAATTCCTAATCATCAAATTAGTTTAAATTAATCTTGCTCTCACATTTGTGCACCCCTTTTCTGGGTATAAATAATAATGTTGCGCATTTTTCCAACAGAATTTTAATAAAAATGATGCTGTAAATTTATGATAAACGTCGTATGGTCTGGAGGCCCGCTGGCCTGTGCCGGGGCTCGTATCCTAGAATCACCATGCGCTGATTCTTTGGAGATCAATTTCGCGTTTTCAAGTTTTTAATTATTCTATAAAAATGCTGTTGTAAATTTTAAGTTTAATATTTTAAAAGTTTTAAATCAACTGGTAATTGACTTCTGAATTAATTCTATAATTCTTCATGGACGCGGCCAGAAGGAATATTTAAAGATTCTTCGAAATTTACGAAATTTGAGCCAGTACTTTTTAAAGACTTGATGTGCAGCTTTCATCTCATCCTTCCTCCTTCAAGAAAATGTAATAAACATTATTGGATCCAACATATGGTATTCATCATTTATAGTCTGCATCTATTTCTTCACTCAAGTAAGACCGTTTAATTCATATTATTATTATTTTGATTCTCTTCTCAAAGAATATCGACCTAAAGAACGTCATGCAATTTTTTGCATTGGGTTATTGCTCACACATTAATATTCCCATCAAATGCTCTCTCTTAAATAATTTCTCCTTCACATTTGGCGCCGTGTTTATTCTTTTATGAAGAGAAAAGTTGAAAATTTTGTTGTTCTTAAAAAATATTCTCAAATTTTGAAACTTATAAAATAGAATATATTTGAAGATATGATGCTCTTAATTATTTTATATTAAAAATGAAATATTATTTGAAGAATTGCTGATTTTGATTAAATTTTTATAAGCTTAAAAATATTCTTGTGCTCCACAGAAGATCGATGTTTGCAATATATCGTTAATTTCGGAACTTTTATTCTCAACTGGCTTGCATATATTTAATAAATTATTTTTAATTGAAAAATGATATTCTAACAGAAATTAATTTTTATTCTGGTATTTTTTCATGAGATTTATTGAATATTTTATGCAAATTTTCATGAAGAATGAAATTTAAAAAAAAAAAAAAAAAAAAAAAAAAGAATTTATTCTTGTTAACAAATGAAAAATTATGGTGCTTTTTTTATATATGTAAAGTTAAAAATATATATAATTCATGATAAATTCAAATATTTTTGAAAAATGTGAAAATTGTTCTTGTTCTAAGTTTGAGAACAAAATTTAAAGAGGCTATGGTTGTTCTTATTCTTGTTTTGGGTTAATTTTTGTTAATTTATTGGTACTTTTAAATGAAATTGATATATTTTATGAATATATAAAAAAAAAAAAAAAAAAAAAAAAAAATATTGAAGCAAATTTTATTGGAATTAAATTTATTGAAGCTATGTTCTCATCATATTACTAATTCTCCTGCACTTATTCTCAATATGAATGAATTGCCTTCATAGAAGCTCAAGTTTTCATGTGATTTTGTAGTTGTTTTAACATACATAAATTTTTTTGAGTTCTTGGTTGCTTCTACTAAAGTTAAATTACTTATTGCAATAACACTACAAGTTCATTGACTCTCGCCATTTTCTACAAATTTTCTGTATGATTATAGTGTGCAAGCAGTCTGTGTTCTTTCTAGAAATTAAAATTCAAGAACTGTATTTATATTTTGAAAATATTACACAATAATTTGCATTTTCTGTTCTACATTTTGAGAACTCTGTTTTTTTTTAATTTCAAGGAATTGTTGCTTCATCCTAATATCAATTTTATATTACACAGCATCTGCATCTTTTTATTGAAATTCTCATACCATAATCACAAAAAGGAGACTGGTATTATATATATTTTTTCTTTTTTGAGAAGTTATAGCCATTACCTAACTGCTCCATATTCTTGTTCCTGAAATAGTTACTGTCTACTCATGCTATATTTTTAACATTCTACAGTCTGAATATATACTGACAACTTCAATAAACTGGTTATTTTTATCATCTGACTTTGCTTACCTGGTGGAAGAATCTTCAAAATGTGTTATATCCATTGTTGGCTGATTTTCTCTGCTGTTTGCAAATATGATGGTTCCTGATAGTACAAAAATTACTTACCTGCACTCTTTTGCGAGTTGAAGTAACTGTTGATGGTCGCCATTCATATAAGGCAAATATATCCGTGTGATTGCTCCTCGTCAGTCCTCTTCATCTTGTAGAACTTGTTTCTCCCTCATCAATGTTACTCATTTTTATGGATCTAAAGTATTACAATTTTACAGCTGTGCCTATTTGCAATAGTTTTCTATCTTCTTCTACCCTCTGTTGCAAGACCCGATTATGGAAGTGTACTGTCATCTATTTTAAAGTTCAGTTTCACAGCATTTACAGAAATTGCTGCTTCAAATGGAACTTCTCAAATTTGGAAAAATTATTATTATTATTATTATTATTAGTTGAAAATTTTTAGTATGCTTAAATTATAGTGCCTTTTCTTGTTAGTATAGTATTATTTCATAACCCAAATGTTTTCTAAATCATTTTTACCATATGCCTCACTTAAAGGAAATTATTTTATAAATGAAGAAAATTTATAAATGAAGAAATTTTTTTATTGCATTAAATTATATTGCAAATTTACATACAAAGCAACACATATTCTTAGAACTTTCCAGCGCATTATAAAGAAATATTCTACCACTGTGAAATAATTTTGGTGAATATTATTTTTTCTAAGAAGCTAAAGTGTTTTTATGGTCATTGTGACTTCTTCAAATGTCACTAATCCCAATTTTGTCTTTAAAGTGTGCAAGTAGTGTTGTATTGCCTCAAATCTGCAATTTCTGTCTGCTTGAATACACCTATACAAAAAAAATGTATATAGGCAACTTAGACTTTCCAGCGCCTCTCAACAAGAGTCTTGTGCTCTTTGTATTATTTTATTCTAAGTGCCACTTCGTCATATTATTCCTCAACATCATGGAACCACAGTTCATGATTTATGTCTGCTAATTACCTAATGTGTCTTCAAATGCTCTTACCTGCTGTGTCTTCAAATGCTCTTACGTGATGTGTCCTCAAATGCTCATCATTGTTTAGTGCTAAAATCTCCTGATAAAGTCTTCAATTTATTTTAGTGGTGTGTGTTTCAGGCAAAAAGGCCAATTTGCTGCTACACTGCCATTGTGTCAATCAACCAACCAGTGTGCCACTTAACTTGCAAACTTTTCAGCAAGTAGTTACTTTTTTTCTGAATGTGATTATCTTTTTAAAATCAGACTGATTTTAGAACTTTTAAAGGTATTACATCTGATTATTTGTTATGTAAAAGCAGAACGTTTATTATCCTTCATCTGTAAACAAACAAATTTTTTTTTTCTTCCTTCAAGCATTTTATTAGCAATATTCATCTGTTTCTTTACAATAGTTTTAGCAAGAATGTTGTATATTTTTGTCTGGTTTACATACTTGCTAATGGTTTAACGGATCGCTATTAGCATTTTTGTAAGTTTTGATGAATTTATATTATGTTTTATGCTTATTTGATTTGCAGATTCGTCATCGGTTCTGGAGATCGCCTTTGACAGTCTTGTAGGTTTTGGTGTTTGTTCAGTTTGCAGATCTACTGATGGTTTATAAGGGGGCTATTAGTGTTTTGTGAATTGTAATGAATACATATTAATAGTTTATATTTATTTGATTTACTGGTTTGATAATGGTCTCAAGGTAGTGAGAGGCTATTACCACTTTTGGTAAGTTTTGTAAATACCACCCAAATAATTCATATATTGTCAATAGCTGATTTTTCTATAGGATATATTATCCTTTTCATTAATTTATGATTATAACATGCTTTACATAACGGTGCACTGTGTTTGTTTTTATACTCTCATAAAATGTGTCATTTGTTTTTAACTTGTCTTTCTTCATGAAAGTTAATGGTTAATTTTTTTTTTTTTTTTTTTTTTTTTTTTTTTTTTTGAGGATCCTCATCATCTTTTCTCACCTTTTCTTATTTTTTTCTCTCATTTTTACACAAAAAAAAAACCATGGTATATTAGAAAGAAAATTTATTGAGTATTAAAAGAAAATTTATTGTGTATGAAAAGAAAATTTATTGTGTATACTAAAAAAAAATGAATTGAGTATTATTTGAAAGAATTTTGTTGAATATTTCAGAAAGAATTTTATTGAGTGTATTTCATGAAAAATTATTTCTACTAAATATTTACGGAAAAATTTTATTGAGTACTTGCAAGTATATTAAGTATGAAGTATTGCTAAAGAAATGTGTCATTTATTGTTGGTTAAAACTTATGCATTATTTTGTTATATTTTGAAAAGTTTTTACTAAATCCAACTATTTTGATTAATTACTATTATTTATGACAAATGAATTTAAATTTTGTTGCAACATAATTTTATGCAATTTTCATATAAATTTTGGGTAATAATTGTTATGCACTTATATATACTTGTTATGTATATCAGTATTATGTGCATTATGTTAAATACTTAATTTTATATGATTTGAATTATTACTAATGCAAGGCCTTTTTAATGAATTTAAAATCCTTACAATGGATTGTTTTTGTGCACATTTATGCTATTTAGAGTTAAGTTTATATGCTCTATATTTTAAAAGTCCTAGGCATCAGTCAGAATTTAAAGTATTCTTGACTTTTTGTTGCTTTAAAATTGCAACTTATTATTATAATTTAAATATTTATGTCTAGACAAGTCGAATAAGTAAGAAATTACCGACTCTTTTTTATGTTGCTTTACTGTTGCAACTACTTTGATATGATCTCATTGCTAATTTAAAGAAAATATTAGCTTGTTTTTTTTTATATACATGATGGTATTTGTTTAGAGATCAAGATTAATGGAAGGTAAGCCTTTCTTTGCTAAAAAATGCAATGGGGCTTTTGTATACTATGTTATATTGTATACATTTTGTATAATTTGTGATGAGATTTTTGAATGTACTAAATGATGTATATTCTTTCTCTTTTTCTTTTTGGTCGCTGCATATCACATCAAATTAATAATTAATTTACTTTTCATGGCTCTAAATTTATGTAATTGTGTCATTTTAACTTTGGCATTTAAAAATTTTGTCTTCCCTGTGTCGAAAAAGGCTTTTACTGTTTTTTAACCCTTTTTCTCCTTCTGGTCAGTCAAAATTTTTGTCGGTGAATGGGGGTATTGTGATAAAGATATATCACAGTTTGATCTTTTTTAAGTATTTTATTTTTCAGCTCAACGTATTTCTGTATTTTTATAGCCTTTCCAGTTTAATTTGCCATTCCTTAAAAGCTATTTATCGGCAGTCGCGCACCTTGTACGTTGCTTTTTTGGCAAGGCCATCTCCCCCCTCATTGTGCTTTGCGTTCGTTGAATCGGCGATGTTGTTTTCTCTGCGAGGCATCTTCGCGCTTTGAGTTAGTTTCAATTGGCGCTGAGCTGTGACGTCATCGTCATTCAGCGGCTCTCACCCCGCTCCTGTGCTGTGCGCATGCGTCACCGCCGCTCTGATTCGGTGTGTTTTCGGGAGCTGTTTTGTTTTGGCGCTGCATCCGAAAGGGGATTGTCTTTCAAATACAAATTAGAATCGTTCTTTTAATTATTAAATGTTAATTTGTTTCTGATTTGCTCTTTTAATTTTCACGTAATTCCTAATCATCAAATTAGTTTAAATTAATCTTGCTCTCACATTTGTGCACCCCTTTTCTGGGTATAAATAATAATGTTGCGCATTTTTCCAACAGAATTTTAATAAAAATGATGCTGTAAATTTATGATAAACGTCGTATGGTCTGGAGGCCCGCTGGCCTGTGCCGGGGCTCGTATCCTAGAATCACCATGCGCTGATTCTTTGGAGATCAATTTCGCGTTTTCAAGTTTTTAATTATTCTATAAAAATGCTGTTGTAAATTTTAAGTTTAATATTTTAAAAGTTTTAAATCAACTGGTAATTGACTTCTGAATTAATTCTATAATTCTTCATGGACGCGGCCAGAAGGAATATTTAAAGATTCTTCGAAATTTACGAAATTTGAGCCAGTACTTTTTAAAGACTTGATGTGCAGCTTTCATCTCATCCTTCCTCCTTCAAGAAAATGTAATAAACATTATTGGATCCAACATATGGTATTCATCATTTATAGTCTGCATCTATTTCTTCACTCAAGTAAGACCGTTTAATTCATATTATTATTATTTTGATTCTCTTCTCAAAGAATATCGACCTAAAGAACGTCATGCAATTTTTTGCATTGGGTTATTGCTCACACATTAATATTCCCATCAAATGCTCTCTCTTAAATAATTTCTCCTTCACACAGGGTACATAGAACTGGTTGTTATATATGTTGTACAGAGAATTTATAGTTACATTGAGTTGAACACAAAGTAAATTTTAACCGGGCATAGCTCGGTCTTCCCCGCTGGTGTAATCCTATTGGAGGATAAATACACGAATGCCGCCAACACAATCGAACGCGATTTCAATGAGAATTCATGATAAAAGACATGCATTGACAGGCAATCGTTTCTAACAGATGCATTTCCATTTAGCATAATTAGTGGCTTAATTTAACTCTTTCTGATTTCTTTTAAAAATAGGTAATTTGCACATTTTGTAGCTAATGTAACATAAGTTGGATAAGATAATAACTTCTTTTTCGATTTCCATTTATTAATTATATTTGTATGATAAGAATTCTTCCGAACTGTATAAGATTCAAACCGCTGGCGCTGTTTTAGAAACTTTTGCTGTTTTATATAAGAAAGCCCCTAAACTTGCGTTTGATTTTTTTAAAAGTTTTTTAAGTAAAAAATGTCAAGAATTAATTCAGTTAACAATTTTTAGATGATTTATCAAGAATTTGTTCTGATAGCTGAAAATAACTGAACGAATTGCAGTTGATTCTTAACAAGGACAACATATTTAAACAGCAATCCAGTAAACACAATAAATTTTTCTCGCCACTATCGCTAGAGACTTCTGAAGAGTTGAACTTTAATTATAATAGTCCTGTAGATAAGGTTTAGCACAGAAACAGTATCCTATTAGTTAATCGAGCCTTTTTTTCCTCCTTCAATCAAGCGGTCGCATAGACCGCTCACACGCTCACAGTATCTATGCGACAATTTTTATCACAGCAGATAAGGGTTAAATTAGTATACATAGTTTTTGATCCTATAAAACTTATGTAAATGAACTATCTTGGGCAATTTCAAAATTAAATAATGTTTAAGATTATTCTTTGATTTAAAAGCTGTCTGCTTCAGCATGTTTAGCGTACATTTTTCTATAAAACTGACAGTTTTCGTGTTTTTATATGCAATATTTTTTGCAAGAAAAGCTTAAAAAGTGAAAGGGTCACAATAAATCCAATTACAAAGGCAGTAGAGTTAGTTTTATTTATTTATTTTTTTTTTTTTTTTTTCGAATAGAGAGATACTTTGTAAAACATGCATTATTTCTGCGGAAAAATCAACAATATTTTAAACAACAATATTTAATATTTATCTAATTTTATCAAGTCCGTGGTCACTACATGAAGAAAAAAGCTCAATTCCTTCTCCTTAAATAAGTAGGAAAGGAATGAATCATATGCTTTTATTTATACTAATAAAAGAAGGATGTTTGTCTGTGTTTCATGTCTGTCTGTCTGTGTGCGATGGTAGGAAACTCTACCGCACGTCAAGGTCTGAAAATTTGGATCAGGATAGTTCAAGGCAAGTCCTGAGGCTCAGATTTTCCAGTTTTCGATAATTATCCAAGATATTAATTAAAAACCAAAACGAACTCTCCTTAAATATATATATATATGCTTTGTTCTCAAAATCGTGCGCGCCGGCAGTTCCGGAGCTGGCTAGCATTAAAGAATAGAAAAACGGAAAGCGGCTCTTTTTTTTCTTTCCTTTCTTCTTTTCGATCTTACTTTTTCTGCGCCAGGTTAACTATTTAAAATACGGAAAAACGAGAGACCACACCCCATTTACGTACTTTTTTCTTTCTAACGATGTGATTCGTTTGAAAAAAAATAATAATAATCCTTTAAAAAATATTTTCTTAACAACGTCTTTTTTCGTTTTTTTTTTTTTTTTTCACGATTTTTTAAGCCAGCGCCAGTCTTACTTTAAGAGATACGGAAAAACAAAAAATACCCACTTAAAGCCAAAACCTTCTTCTCTATGATGATGTAATCCGTTTTGAAAAATACAAGTACTAACCCTTTCAAAATAATTTGCGACTGGAAGTCACTTCGCGAACTCCCGGAGACACTTTTTTTTTAGTTTAATTAATGTCGGTATTTTAACAAAATCTTTTTATACGTTTTTAGACATTCGATTTACATCACGTACAATCTCAAAACATTCGGATGATTAGAAATTTTTTTTTAATTAAAATCTGAAAAAATTTGGATCAGAACATGAATACGCGGGTGGATTTGGCACATGTTTTTACAACTAAATATGATTTTTTTTTTCAAGAAAATTATACTTAAGCTTTCGAAACGTTATATTTAAAACTTATAAAAATTTCAGAGAGTTTGGATGATAAGAACGATTTTACTTTTAATATTAAACGACTCGATGCGGAAAAAAAAGGGAGGGGAAAAGAAAACACATCCCTTTTGCAACTAAATATCAATAATTCTTCCCGTATTTTTTACACAGTCTGCAAGACCATTATATTTATAAGTGACAACAATTTCGAAGAATTCGGACAATCAGATCTATTTTTTTAACTATTAAATGATCCGATGCGAAGGTGGGAAAAAAGAAGAGGAAAACACTTCTGAGCTGTCGAAAGTAGCGCGGCCTCCAACATTAGATTACTTTGGAAAGATTTTCGTTTAAATATATAACTTCATTCAACACAGATTTTAGGTATATTTAAGGTTATTATCTCGGGTCTGGGCTAAGCCGGTCTTTCGTTTAAAAATATAAAATTAAAACAGACTGGAACATACGTATTACGCGCGGCGTAAACTGCCGAAGGCAGCGGAACTCCAAATTCTAGGTTTGCTTGGACAGATTTTCATTTGGAATGTAAAATCATACAAATTCGAGAGTGTACGCTACCGAAGGCAGTGGGACCCCCAGCATTAGGATAGTTTAAAAAGATTTCCGTTTAAATATATAAACTTGATTTTAGGTATATTTAAGGTATTATCATGGGCTTGGTCAACGTCGGACGAGCCAGCTAGTTTCAAATAAAGACATTGTAGCTAACAACCTAAAAATTTCCCCTCTCCTGTAAAAAAAAGAAGACACTGGCATAGGCTTCCAATTTTTTACTCTTTTGTTGCTTGCTTAATATTATTCAATCATAAGACTGACATTTTACAATGGTTATGGTAAGTAATTTTAGATAATGAAAAGGGTCAAACTAAAAAAAAAAAAAATTGTAGTTTACCTTCGTAATGAAATACTATGAACCTTTAAAACAAAACTGTCATACAATAAAATTGCATTTGTGTAAGAATATGTTCAATCAGAATCACAAGCAGCTTTTTAAATTTACATTCGTTCAATATATATATATGTATGCATGTATGTTAGATTTTAGCTGTACGAATTAAAAATTCATGAGAAACTGGCAACTGGTTAAACATGGTGACTGATTGCAGTCGATAGATCAAGAATCATGGCGAGGAGTGTAGGCAATAAATGTACCCATTGAGAATTTTTCCATAAGGCTAAGCCAGTTATCCAAATAAAGAGTTTATTCAGGCATAGGAGAGATGACGAAACAATTCCCATAGGACGAAGATGTTTTCTAAAAACCTCAGTCTTGACTATAAATCATTACATCATTGAGATGATCTTAAATAGATAGTTTAGACATTCTGAATCATAAGAACTCCAGATAACCGTTTGTTCAGCACTTGAAAACAAGACAAAATTATGCTCTTCGAAGTCTTGCAATTGCTTTTTGTTAGATGCACGGATAGCTACACAATCGACGTAATACGTACATGAACCAATCCGCGAGAGGCGAAAATTAAGAATTGAACGGCTAAGCGAATGACGCGAGATGGAGAGGTTTTAATAAGAAAGAATCCCAGATTTAGTGGCGCATTGTTTTTGAAGTAAGAAAATCTAGCGCGCGAATCCAGCCCGTGAAATAAAATAACAAAATGGCTCTTAAAAATATTCGAAATGAAAAACTAGCTTCTCTCAGAATATTATAGACTAGTTAGTTGATAAAAGTTACGAATTTACTTAAGTTTTAGATTAAGATGTTGAATAAGACAATTATTAATATACGCGTTGTTAATTTTAAAAGGAAATGAAATAGGAATAAATATTATTAAGAAATAGGGAAATAATGAATATGTCAGAATTTAGAATAATTTAATGGAATATTGCGAAATAAAAATTTTATGTAGCATATATATATATATATATATATATCAAAGATTTAGAAACATTAGAATGTGTATCCATCTTACACTGATAATAAAAATCTGTAAACAATCGAGCATATTTTACAAAGCTATACATTTGAATATAAGCTATTATTAAAATCCCAACTATAGATGCCCATTTAACTTCCCCCCAGGTTAGGTAAAATCTTATGAGTTGCTTCTTACATTCTTTCAGGGTGGAGAGAATAGTAAAAATAATAAAAATTACATAAAAATGTCAGTTTTCGTGATTTTTTAAAAATAAATGACATTGAGTATCTAAAAGAAGGAAAGTGCCTCTTTTTAATTCCGTTATGGTCGCTCTTATTCTAATAACTAATCCAATTAACACAAGCAAAATAACAAATGTTGTTCTTGTTTTTGTTTTTTTAATGAACAATCTCATTTTCGATATATTTCAAGACAAAAAACACCGCCTCTGGGCGATAAAGCTTATTTCTGAAAATCCGGAGCAATTTTTGAATATTTTTTGTGGTCTTTCAGTTTTATTTTCGCAGCTAATTTTAAGGCAGTGGTTACATTTAGGCATGTTCTTATGCCGGTAAAATTTTTTAACGAAATTGAGAATTTTGCATTGAAAGAACTTCCTTGTAAGATATTTTTCAGGGATACTCCGTAAATATGCAATTTAGTAAAAATCACCTTGAAGTTCAGCATATAACAGATTCTTTGGAGAGCAAATGTTTAATTAATCGAAGGACAAAATACTTGAAACTGAAGTACTTCTGTCAAAGGTTATGTGCCGTTCTGAAGCGAGAATTAGTTCTCCCACCCCACCCTTATTTAATCCATTGCAAATCATCCTATAAAAATTAATATCAATAAGGATTTATAGGGTATAATGTTTATTATTAAATGGTGTGCATAGATTAGGGTTTGGGTGCCATCTACATATTAAAATTCAAACTGTTTTTTTTTTTTTTTTTTTTTTTTTTTTTTTTTAATGTGAAACTTATATTAGACATTAGGGCGAAACCCCCAGTAAGTGACACTTTAAGGATTCTTTCTTGTTCAAATCACTATTACAAAATTTTAAATCTATTTTATACTTACCTTTGCTTTTGAAAGTATAGTAGAGATATATTAAAAAATTATTGTCGGTAAATTTTTGAAAAAAATATACATTTTATTATTAAAAATTAATTTTTTTCATAAATATGGCCAAAAACTCCAGTAACTGACACCACCCCTAATTTGAAACACCAATAACTGACACAAAGTGAACCAGTGACTGACACTTTATTTGCAAAGATAAAAAAATATATATTTTTTATAATTCAATGAAGTTATGATTTAATCTTTATTATAAAAACAAAATAATCTTTATTAAAAATGGGATTTAAATTTTGAAATATGCAAACATTTGTAATTTTTAAGTGCTTTACTTTAGATTTAAAGAAAAGGGGAAATAAACATTTGACATTATTTAATATCGTTTTTATTTTAACAACTGTAGCCTTAAAAAATTAATATTTTTCTTTTAAGGAATCACAATGCATATATTGAAATGTTATTTGAGGAAAGATATAAATCATTCTTTTTTTTTTTTTTCATTTGGCGATGGGTTATGTCTCTAACCTCCTAATTAAAGCGATATCAACAGATAAAGGATCATTACCTATAGGAGTAAAAGGCCTATAAAAAAATTTAACAGTATTTTACCACAGCATTGTCTATTTTCAATGACCATGAATAGGAATTTTCCACTACTTCTTGTAGAAATATTACTGTACAATATTCTTCATTAACTTCAAGAATACGTCCAATGTTAAACTTGTAATACACAGCATAACAGCATTCTTTCTTCAGCTGAATGTTATATTTTATTTTAGTCCAAGATTTTTCTGTGTCTTCATCCAGATCTTGATTTGAATCCAGGTCCGAAGAGTCTTCATATATACAATATTTGTTTCAGACTTGACTCTCACTGGATAAAAGAGATTTACATTTTCTCTTTTGTATTGGTAATAAACCACATTTTTTATTCTTAGCAGGGGTAGGAAAAACTTTTTTATTGTAGTGAACTACAACTACATTATCAAAAATGTAGTTAACTACACCTACAACTACTTGTTTTAAACAGTAGCCACTATAAACTATTTTTCAAAAGTCACTACTTTGCTACTTTCAGATTTTGTCAAAGGGATCAATTTATATCAGAAATTGAAGACACTGATTAAATGATAAAGCGACCTTTCGTTATATCGCACCTGCCAGGATACAATTAAATAAATGCGACATAAGCGAGGGAATTAAAAAATTAAGAACGAAAACATAAAATAAAATGTTTTATGTTTGTCTCCAAATTGTTCGTTTATACACACATTGCAAATTTCGTAGCAAAATTAAGGGCTATATTATAATTTAGAAAATTACAGAAAAACAACTCTAAATGTAAACAAAAAATAATTCCGAATAATAAGAAACCCAGCTTTAAAACATGAAGACCCAATAACGAGTAAATAGACAAGTGTTGCCAGCAAGTAAATTAATTCCTTTAGTAGGTTAATACTTGATTTTAGCAGCAAATATCAATGCGAAAAATCTATGACTTCATGCGATGAGTTACTATACACTGCAGTTGAGATTCGCAAATTGTTAAGCAGATCAAATTTTGCACAGAAGAAGCAAGTTTCGGTGACGCAGCTTGCAGAATGGCATATTTTTTCCCACGAAGTATAGCGTTAAATTTAGTGCGGTTCTCACTACAAACTACTGATTTTTTTTTTTTTTTTTTTTTGTATCACACTACTCGCTACACCATATTGTTCCAAAATGTAGCGTGCTATACTACACTGCAAACTACTGTAAAAAGTAGCGATTACTGTTGTTTCGCTACTTCCGATACCTGGGTTCAAGTTTTTCTTGCTTTTTCTTTTCATGCTCGAACTTTCGTTTCTGCTCCTGTACTGCCTTGTTCTTTTTTTCCCTTCTTCTTTCTGTTTATACTATTTTATACATGATATGCTACAGATATATTTGTCCTTTTGTTCAGATTTTAAATTATTACTAATGTAGATATCCAATAACTGACATTTATGAACCAGGAACTGACATGTAGTGTCAGCCACTGGTAAAACAACTTACATTTTAATGATGTTGACTACAAGATAAATTTAATTTATTATTATGTATTTTTAAACAGTTCAAATCATAGATATCAACTTTCTTTAATATAAATAATAACTGACACCTCTGTCAGAGACTAGTGAAATGAAATTCCAGAAAACAATAACTGATCCCCCCCCCCCTCCCCCATTAAGCTAAAAGTATAACCCTATGGGATTTCCTCCTCAATTTATCAATTAACTCACTCTATTGCCTGTATCTCTTTGTGTTTTCACGCTATTTGACTGGTCTTTTTATATGAGTTGCTCTATAGTATTGACAATCAAACCATGACAAAGAATCTTTGCTGTGCTTCGCTTGCGCAGTTAAAATTTATTTCATACAAATATCCATATCTCATCAAATATTCAATATATTAATATTTTAATTTCAGTATACTATTTCTACATTTGTTTGTAAAGTTTTTGGAAAGCGGTGTTAAATTCAGTTGCAAACTCTGCATGGTATATAAAAAAAAAATCATTTAAATTTTTCACAGAAACATTAGCATCTTCAAGAATATGCGTGCTATTCTTACACATATGCACAAAAACGTTGAACAAGACATACATAGTTATTTGCTATAGTGACGGAGCATTTTGAGCATTTTCTGTTTTTTGAGGGAAAAGCTAATATTATTTTATTATTAAATGTATTATTACCCCCCTAATTGTCCTCGGGACTAAATCTTCACTGAAAAACATGAAGTCAAGCATATTCTTTACATCCTCAAAGTTCAAAGGCATTTCGGGCATTGTCTCGTGAATTTCAGTAAATATTCGCCAAACGTCTGAAATCGGTCACTGTCCCTTAATTTCTGGACATCAGTGTGATTTAGTACAGATAAAATAGGGTTTTGCAGCAACAACTGGTGGGCATTCGTGAAAATTTGGGGAGAACATCGTTTTGGCATTAGAAATGAAGATCCGATGTGTCCCAAAGTTTTTTTTATTATGGTTTGGGGACAAAAGGAGATCATTTTAATAAAGTGGGGGGGGGGAACTCAACTTTTTTTAAGTATGTCAAGTGGGGTATCGTTCATTATGTATTTTTTTTAATTCTGAATCAAATGACACCATTTGAAACAATCAATTGTTAAAATACAGTCAATTGTTAAATCAATTGTCATACAATCAATTGTTAAAAAGTTACGACAGGTTTTATGAGTTTCAGCAATAAAAAGTCCGTTAATAATATCGTAATAAATCCGTAATTAAACTTTATGAGATAGCACAACTTTATTACACTTATTTTACGTCCACAACTTCGATGACCTTGAAAACAACTCAGATTACCCTGATTTTGATTTCTGCTATTTTGAGGACCTTTAATAAGTTTAATATTATTAAATACTAGCGGCCCGTCCCGGCTTTGCACGGGTAGACAATGTGATGACTACAATGTAGTTCTTTAATTTTCTAGAATTACAATACCTGGCGAAAATGCTTTGATACGATTTTTAAACTATGACTGTATCTGACTGACGTGTATTTAAATCAAGACGCACGTGGAAAGATGTGTTTTCAGTCAGGGTTTCAATTAGTGGAATACTGCATAAAACTGCTGCTGAGATATGGCGAAATGACCTAAAACATTCGACCACCCCCTTTAACCACCTTCAGGGGGGAATTTCTAAAATCGTTGAGATACGTGTTTAATCATTTTTTTTGTAGATTTGTTTTCCTGATTTTCGCGCTCCTACCTATAACTGCAGCTGAGATATGGCGAAATGACCTAAAACATTCGACCACCCCCCTTTAACGCCTTTCGGGGAGAATTTCTGAAATCGCTGAAATACGTGTTCAATTATTTTTTTAGTACATTTATTTTCTGGAATTTCTCGCTCCTACCTAAAACGGCTACTGAGATATGGTCACATGCTTTAAAAATTTCGAAAAGCTTCGAACCCCCCCCCTTTAACCCCCTTCGGGGGGGGGGGGATTTCTAAAATCGCTGAAACGTGTGTTCAATTATTTTTTTAGTAAATTTATTTTCTGGAATTTCACGCTCCTACCTAAAACTGCTGCTGAGATATGACAAAATGATCTAAAACATTCGAACACCCCTTTAACCCCCTTCGGGGGAAATTTTCAAAAGTCCTTTCTTATTGCTTGCCTAAGCCATAACAGCAATCTACAGTCCAAATTTCGTGAAACTGACTTTAGTAGTTTCGGCTGCGCGTTGATGAGTCAGTCAGTCAGTCACCGTTTCCTCTTTATATAATAGTACTAGCGGCCTGTCTCGGCTTTGCACGGGTAGACAATGTAATTTTTTTAGTACATTTGTTTTCCTGAATTTCGCGCTCCTACCAAAAACTGTTGTTGAGATATGGCGAAATGACATAAAACTTTCGAATCCCCCTTTAACCACCTTGGGGGGAGGGATTTCTAAATTCACTGAAATACGTGTTTAATCATTTGTTTAGTAGATTTGTTTTCCGGAATTTCGCGCACCTACATAAAACAGCTGCTGAGATACGGCGAAATGTCCTAAAATTTTCGAAACCACCCCCTTTAAAACCCTTCGGGGGAATTTCTAAACACACTGAAATGCGTGTTTATCCATTTTTTAGTAGATGTGTTTTCCTGAATGTCACGCTCCTACCTAAATCTGCTGCTGAGATATGGCGAAATGACCCAAAACTTTTGAATACCCACCCCTTAATCCACCAGCTTGGGGGAATTTCCAAAATCGCCGAAATACGTGTTTATCCAATTTTTTAGTAGATTTGTTTTAATTAATCTCGCCCTCCTACATAAAAACTGAGATATGGCGAAATGACCTAAATAAATCGACCCCCCCCCCATTTAACCACCTTCTGGGGGGAATTTCCAGAATTGCTGAATTAAGTGTTTTATTCATTTTTTAGTAGATTTGCTTTCCTGATTTTCGCGCTCCTAACTAAAACTGCTGCTGAGATATGACGAAATGATTTAAAACATTCGACCCCTTTCTAACCCCCTTTGGTTGGAAATTTCTAAAATCGCTGAAATAGGTGTTTAATCATTTTTTTAGTAGATTTATTTTCCTTAATTTCACGCTCCTACCTATAACTATTCTTCTGAGATATGGCGAAATGACCTAAAACATTTGACAACCCCCTTTAACCCCTCGGGTAGGGAATTTCTAAAATCGTTGAATTATAAGTTTAATCATATTTTTAGTAGATTTATTTTCCTGATTTACGCGCTCCTACCTATAACTGCAGCTGAGATATAGCGTAATGACCTAAAACATTCGACCCCCCCCCCTTTAACCCTTCTTCTGAGAGGATTTTCTAAAATCGCTGAAATAGGTGTTTAATCATTTTTTGAGTAGATTTGCTTTCCTGATTTTCGCGCTCTTACCTATAACTGCTGCTGAGATATGGCGAAATGACCTAAAACATTCGACCACCCCCCTTTAACCCTTTTTCGGGTTGGAATTTCTAAAATCGCTGAAATAGGTGTTTAATCATTTTTTTAGTAGATTTGTTTTCCTGTTTTTCGTTCTCCTACCTATAACTGCTGCTGAGATATAGCCCAGTCAAATTGTAGTTTGAGGTGGAAAATTCTGGTGTAATTGTTTTTAGTAGCTTATTTTATGTTTTTTGGGGTGCTGAATACGAATCTGAAGTTTTCCAACAAAATTTCGTTCGGCAAATTTGTTTTTTTTACAAAAAACCTGTAAAAACACGGACTTTTTTCGTTTTTTTCAAAATAACTCCAAAATTGCGCATTTTGCGTGAAAGACGGCAATATATGAGTTAAAGAAAATAAAATTTCCTATTTTTTATGTATTGAAAGTTTTTTTCTATGACCAATGGTTTAGCCGTGAGAGTGCCTCAAAAATGGGTATTAAAAACAAAAACTGTAAAAAAACGGGAATTACGGCATTGTATGTCGATGTAACATGGAAACAAACTATTTAACGCAAATATTAACCATCAGTGATACTAAAGATTATATTATTGACTATATTTTATGCATTTAAGGTAGGGGAAAAGTGTGGATCTGGCACCAGTGGAAGTTTTCAGCAGTGGAGTATCTCAACCTCCTCTCAAGAGTCAAAGGTGCTCCTCCTCCGGAGAGCTAGTACTCTAAGAGAATATAAAATTTTGAAAAAGGGGGTAAAATTTGGTACAGGAGATAAAACTATCTAAAATCGTCGAAAAACAGTAATTTTTGGAAAATAGCAATAAACACTTAAAAAAAATCCATTGAACAATTACATAAATATAATAATGAATCCTCTTCAGACACACAAACAATATTTTTAATTCAAAACTTAACATTTAAATATGTGTATGTTTTTCCTCCCCCCCCGCATTCTAGAAATTTCTGAAATGGCAGTTTCCTTGCAGGCAAATATGCAACAGATTTTCGCCATTTTAAAAAAGATATTTACTGAAATATAGATTTTTTTAAAACCAATATGCTTTTAAAAGAACTGTTTATAATGCTGTCCAAAAAAGGAAATATTAAAGTGCTGATAAGCTCAAGATGAACGCAAATTAAATGATTGGTCTCTGTAGGGGCATACATTCAAATGTATATTTTTTTAAAGCCTGGCAAAGGGACAGTTTCACCACTCATTTTTTCTCCTGACTTCAAACTTGAACAATCGGTTGCTGACAACATATTATTTTTACATGCCATGAGTGGTTGTGATACTACTTCAGCCTTTTTCAAAGTAGGAAAAATGAGGTTTCTTCAGACTCTCAAAAGAGACCCGGCATTAATTAAAGCCACTGAAATTTTTAAAGACCCTATGGCAGATGCTGATGCAATTACTGATGCTGGCAATCGTTTTTTGACTTCCTTGTACAAATTATCTGACAAGGAAACCACGTCATTAAACTAATTGAGGTATCTATGCTACCTTAAGTCTGCATATAAGCCATCAACCCATTTGGCGTCCCTACCTCCTACGGAGGCTGCAGCTAAACAACATTCTTTAAGTGTGTATTTTCAAGTTCAGCAATGGCTTGGGAATGAAAAAAATCCTGAACAATGAGGTTGGAAAAGCACCAAAGATGGTCTAGAGCCAATAACCACGCTAGAGCCACCAGCACCTCAAGCCGTTCTAAAACTCATTTCTTGCAAATGCAAGAAGACATGCCGTAAAAACTGTGGATGTAAAAAAGCAGGCCTCAGCTCCTCTAATATGTGTCTAAACTGCGAGAGCAGTTGTAATAACATGCCTAATATTGAAATAGAAGAAAACGAGGATGACCCGGAATACCCTGAAGTATTTGAAGGTAATTATACATAAATCATTCCATTTCACATTTATTTTTTCATTCATTTTTAATTTGGTGTGGTCAAAATATGTATCTTAATACACTGTGCATAACTATTTAGTTTTTAGACAATTAAAACTATGTCATTAATTATTTTTTAAAACCCTGATACGTAGTATAATAGCTTTTTTGCTCCCTGATTTGGGGTCCAAAAGTGACCGATTCCTGAAATGAGCTGTAAAAGAGGGCTGATATTAAAAAGAGGTAAAAATAATGTTATGATAAAATGCTGTATGAATCTTAACTTAGTTATAATTAATTCCACCGTTTAAAAAAATATTATACACACCAGTTCTTCTCCGGAGCATAAGTTTCGATCCTCGGGACAAAAACGGCTTTTCGCGCTCGTATGCGTAAATAGCTATTATATAATTAATTTCTTTTTTATAGGTGTAGAAGACCTAGAAGGCATACCCTCAGGGAACATGAAACCATTGGCCAAGAGGACTCGGTTTGACTGACAAGTTCCTTTCAATGTCCATAATAATTATTAATTAATATTGTATAAATACATAACTACCTATTTTACTATATTATTTAACATTAAACAGTTTACATACTAATCAATCGTGAATCATTTATCATTTTTTGTACCTATATAACCTAACATCAACGTTTTACATATCTGCACACATGTATAATGATGTATATAAGTTATATGCCTTTAATAAGGAGGTGGATGACTACTTCGTGCATTCGTCATTGCTTTTTTCATAATTATTCAAGGTACAAGAAAATTACTTGTACATAAATTGTAGAGAATTTTATCTATTTTTTAAAGCATAGTATAATGTATACAGTGAAATGTTTATTTTTAGGCCTTATGAACAGAAAGGCTGTAAAAAAATGTGTTTTTTGCTATTTTCCGAAAAGTACTGTTTTTCGACGATTTTGCCTAGTTTTACTTCCTTTACCTAATTTTACCTCTTTTTAGAAAATTTTATCACCTCTTAGAGTAAGAACTCCCCGGAGGAGGAGCAACTTTGACTCATGAAAGTAGGTGGAGCTGCTCCACTGCTCCCAACTTCCACTGGTGCCGGAACCGCACTTTCCCCCTACTTTAAATGCATAAAATATAGTCAATCATATAATCTTTAATATAAATGATGGTTAATATTTGCGTTAAATGGTTTTTTTCGATGTTACATCGACATACAGTGCCGTAATTCCCTTTTTTTACAGTTTTTGTTTTTAATACCCATTTTTGCGGCACTCTCACAGCTAAACCATTGATCATAGAAAAAATCTTTCAATACATAAAATGTACGAAATTTTATTCTCTTTAACTCATGTACTGCCCACTTTCACGTAAAACGCACAATTTTAGAGTTATTTTGAAAAAAACGAAAAAAGTCCGTGTTTTTACAGGTTTTTTGTAAAAAAAACAAATTTGCCGAACGAAATTTTGTTGGAAAACTTCAGATTTGTATTCAGCACCCCAAAAAACATAAAATAACCCACTAAAAACAATTACACCAGAATTTTCCACTTCAAGCACTTTTTGAGCACAATTTGACTGGACTAATATAGCAAAATGACCTAAAACATTCGACCACCCTTTAACCCCCTTCTGGGGGGAATTTCTAAAATCGCTAAAATCGGTGTTTAATCATTTTTTAGTAGATTTGTTTTCCTGATTTTCGCAGTCCTACCTAGAACTGCTGCTGAGATAGGGCGAAAGGACCTAAAACATTCGACTAACCCCCCCTTTAACACCCTTCTGGGGGGAATTTCTAAAATCGCTGAAAATATGTGTTTAATCATTTTTTAATAGATTTGTTTTCCTAATTTTCGCGCTCCTACCTATAACTGCTGCTGAGATATGGCGAAATTACCTAAAACGTTCGACCACCCCCCTTTAACCCCCTTCTGGGAGGAATTTCTAACATCGCTGAAATAGGTGTTTAATCATTTTTGTAGTAGATTTGTTTTCTGGAATTTCAAGCTCCTACCTATAATAACTGCTGCTGAGATATGGCGAAATGACCTAAAACATTCGACCACCCCCCTTTAACCCCCTTCTGGGGGAAATTTCTAAAATCGCTGAAATAAGTGTTTAATCATTTTTGTAGTAGATTTGTTTTCTGGAATTTCAAGCTCCTATCTATAACTGCTGCTGAGATATGGTAAAATGACCTAAAACATTCGAACCCCCCTTTAAACCCTTTCGGGAGGGGGGGGGGAATTTTCAAATATCCCTTCTTATTGCTTGCCTAGGCCATAACAGCAGTCTACTGTCCAAATTGCGTGACCCTGACTTTAGTAGTTTCGGCTAGGCGTTGATGAGTCAGTCAGTCACCGTTTCCTCTTTATATAATAGTATAGATAGATAGATGATATAAAGAACATGTTTTAAACATAAAATGAGTATAATAAAGTTGTGTACTCTCTCATAAAATATAATTTTGGACCTTTTTATTCATAAAACCTGTTGTAACCTTGTAATAAGGGATTGTATGGAACTGTGTCATTCGATTCAGAATTACAAAATACATGGTAAACAATACTCCACTCGATCTACACTCTCAGAAAAAACTGTAAATTTATGAGCGTTTGCCCTTCAATTTTCACGGGCAACAGCCTTATTTGATGAAAAACGGTCTGATCCACTAAATAAGCGGCGTTATCTCTTAGATACTTAGAAAATTAAGAACAATCCACATATTCTTACAGTTCTAGCCCATATGTTAGCAAAAATACGGTACGACCCCATACATTGTCCTCCGCTAGGATGTAGCCCTTCATTTTACTCGTGTTTCGAAAATTTTAACCCGCCAAAACAGCGATTCTGTGATGATTATCTAATGTTCTACGTGCTACGGAACAGTAAGTAAAGTGTTATTGTGTTTTAAAGTGCATTATATCCTGTGCATTATAATGCTGTATTACTTTGCCCCGTAAAATTACGGGCTGCACAAAACGATGGGCATGGATTTTTTTTTTTTTTTTACGGGGTATGACTGGAATTTCTGCTGCCGGCCTCTGCCCGTAATTTTACTGCAATTTTTTTCTGAGTGTATTTAAAAAAAATTGAGTTCCTCTCCCTTCTGACTTAAAATGCCCCCTTTTGCCCTGCCCCCACACCCACAAAAAACCATATAGTAAAACAACTTTATTTTTTGAGGACTCATCGGATCTTAATTTCCAGTGTTAAAACGAAGTTCTTCCCAAATTTTAGTTAATGGCCACCAGTTGTTGGTGTAGAACCCTATTTTACATATACTAAAGTATAATTATCAACTTTTTATTCATAATAAAAAGTTGCCGTAAAAGCCCTGCCATAACTAAAAATGATCGTATCGACTTGCGGATAGTGTCATTCGATTCAGAATTAAAAAATGCATAATAAACGATACCCCCACTTGAACGACTTGAAAAAAAGTTGAGTTTCCCCCCATCCCTTAGTTAAAATGACATTTCCCCCTTTTGCCCTGAAAAACATGGTAAAACAACTTTATATTTTGGGGACTCATCCGATCTTTATTTCTAGTGCCAAAACAAAGTTCTTCCTAAATTTTCGTGAAGGACCACCAGTTGTCTTCTATAAGGAAAGGGCTCCTGACGTCACTGTTGGTTAAATTACTGTTGGTTAGTAAGAAAAACCTGTTCGTTCGTTACGACTCCTACTACACGCATGAGATGGGGAGATTTGATTGGTCTATGTTAAACTGGTCTATAATATGATTGGCCTACTTCGCCATGATGATTCCTACAATGATAGCTACGACAAAAATGCAGTGGTAGATTGGTTGATGGAACTGTTTGTTTGTAAACATGCCCTTTCCTTATTACTCAATTTTTGGCCTATTTGCCTGTACTACACGCTGTTATAATATGTTAGTTAATCACATCTATGGTAAGTCGCCATAATAGGAACACTTTTTTTAACAGATTTTGGCGAGTACACCATACAATTTTAAATAACGTATTCTTCAATATTTTGTAGCAAAAGAGTTCATTATCAGAAGCGCTGTTTTCGTTTTTTTACCCAAAGTATTAGTGAGAAAAATCGTAAACGAAAAACTAGGCCAACAAGCTCGATCTGTTGTGGTATGTGTTGTACTTCATTTCGGTTTCACCTAACTTCCTAGGAAAATCCTAGTGGCTTCCACGACTGATTAGTATGTTGCTGAATACATGCACCAGTCTTTATTGCGTGCAGTCCGATAACAAAAAAATAATACGTTTGCACTTGATACAATTTTATTCAAAAGAATAATTTTGAATAAAAATGGCTGCTTGACATAATGGAAAAAGATGTGGTTAGCCCGTATTTGTTTTCCTCAGTCACATGACTTGCGCTTTTACTATATAGATTACGTACGATAGGATTTAATAGAGTAAAGAAAACTTTTATTAATATATTTTTAAGTTTTGAAATGAATCGATAAAATTCTGCAACGATTATAAATATTAAATTTCAAACCATTCGTTTGGGTAGTTTTTGCGCTATTGTATGCGGACGGACGGACAGGAAGACAGACAGACGGACCAGACGACGACTATAGGTGCTACGTATTTGCGTGAGTGAAGTAGCTTCTTAAATACTAATTTGATATTATTTGGGTTGCTTTTACACTGCACCATGGTTTTTTTTACTCATTTGAGAAAAAAAAAACCTGATTATGTTTTTCTGTCAAAAAGTTCAAAAAGTATAGATTTTAATACTTTCGTCAAAGTATAGATTTTTATACTTTCGTCAAAGTATAGATTTTTATACTTCCGTCAAGTTCAGTGTTTGTTTCTGGCTTAAAACTTCATCAATAAATAAATAAAATAAAATAAGCAAAACATAAATTTAACAGTTATAGCGAACCATGCGTTTAACACCTTCCCGACGAGGTCTTTTACAAAATTTTTAATCGGGTTTTTTAAAATTAGAATCGTTTATATTATCCATTCGCAGAAATATTTTGATTAAATAAAGCAAAATGTTTAATTAAAAATCACTGGTACGAATAATGGAGGATTCTGCGCTCTTTATGCGTCATGTATCCGTGCCGCTCGTCGCGAAAGAGTTAAATACTTAAATAATGAGAATTACAAAGGCTGCTGTAAATAGTAAAAACTTTGGGAATTTCTTCGGTTATTAACTCCTGGCATGAGGCTAATACGAAAATGTCGCTTTCCATAATTTTCAAAACTTTATTTGAATAATTGGTATTTTTCACATAAAAATGCTTTTTGGGGTTGTTAGTGGGCAACTAAAAATATACATATTAAATTTTAAAAATCTACTAGAGTTTTCTATTAAAAAGGATTTTTGTAAATGTTCGATACACCGGGCAGTACGTTATGTAACCTGGGAAACCCGGATTGGTTCTCTTGGTAAAAATAAGATATTAAGAATAATATTCCTCCTTTATATTGATTGATTGCACATCTCAGTTTTAAATACTATAAGCGATTCTATGTTCGTAAACAGCAAGTACGATAACCACTGAACTGAACCATCCGATTTTCTGGAGTTGCACACATTTTTATAGGTGTTAATGAGAAATGCAAATCAGATTCTATTACATCATCTGTCGGTGGGTAAAATATAATGCATGCATGGATTGGTCACGGTACAAAAGTTAAGTTCGACATGGATTAAAATATTAAGAAAACCTATATGAAAGACAATTTAAAAAATCGAAATGTTGATCATATGCCTTAATAGCACTGATTCAGATATAATAACGAATTTTCTCAATGTCGTACAGAACATATAAAACTAAGTTTATAGTCCCGAAAATTTGTATATTTTCAATGAGAGCAGATTTTATTTTCGCACTCTCTCTATAAAACCAATTTGCTGAAATCATTTTTCAGTTGAAAAAAATCTTAAATAGCAACTTACCTCCGTATGATAATACGGAACATCGTCTACTTCAATAAATGATCTCGAGGATCCATTATGTACCATAAATAACCCAGTTTTAAAAAAAATCATACACTAACTCAATCCTTTTTTTTTTGTCAAGAAGAGACTATTTTTTTATTTTTCGATTACAATTTAAAATAGTAAAAATTTGTTTCCATACAAACAGTCGTAACAAACTCGATTAAAGACAGACACGGGAAACGAACACTATGCAAAAATTTTCAATGAATTTCTCTTAGGATTGAAAGAGAAGGCTATAAAACTTAATGCAAACACTTTGTATAGTTTACTTTACCTGAAAAATGACTTTCTCTAACTTTTTACCTTTTTAAATTTTTTTTCTAAGGAATTGTTATTCTTTTTTTATAGTAATAATTTGCACATCTCAGTTTCATAACAGTACGATGTATTTATAATATGTGCACGATACTGAGTTATAAGGAGATTCTCGCAGGTGCGACAACTGATGTCAACTCCCAGCAAAGTATCAGGCATTTTTACATCCTAAATATATGTGCATAAGTGTATTAGTTAAAATCATGAGAATTGATTAAGGGAATGAACTTTTCCCAGGAATTTTTGATAATTCATAAAATAAATACTGTTAAAGATATAAAATAATCTTGAAGCTACAAATGGTAGCATCGTGTAATTTCAAGCTATTATGATTTTTGTCTTACTTTATTTAATGTTAATGTAATTTGTAAATACTTATAAATATGTGTAAATAAATAATTAATGTGATAATTTAAGTTTAATCATTTCCATTTTGTGATGTATCATTTAAAAAAAAACATTTGAATCTAGCATTTCTTTTTTAAATGACTTTAATTAGGCTAATCAATATAGATGATCATTAATTTCATTATCTTTTAATGCAGATCTGCAACGAAAAAAATCAAATCACAACGCATGTTTACGTTAAAGGAGCAATTGTTAAGTTCATTTATTAATATCATTTCTTTCTCTTATAATTAATTAATTGCTCCTAGCTTTGCCCAGAGATGTTTTACGATCACGTTTATTAGGTAGCTTTCAATACAAAAATGTATAAAGCTACCTATTGCAGCCGTTCGGAGGAAAGCAGTTCCGGAAAATTTCGATATATTTTCACCGATCATGAACCCCAGACCCCAAAACCACCCTCCGTTCAAATGTTGATTTATATATATAGATATATCCATATATATATATATATATATATATATATATATATATATATATATAATTATAATATCTATGAATTTCAAAAAACATATCAAATTCTATTCTGCTTAAATCTCCAAAGAGATAATTAATGATATTGTGTATACAGAATACCACATAGCTAATAATTAACATGTGTATATATATATATATATCTGACATATGTCATACGATAACGCTCGTATTTATGAATCGATTTTGATGAAACTAATTGTGTGTATTAAGGTCACCAATGTCTCGACCGAGTTCGTTGGCCAGCTTGGTCCGCCATTTTGTTTCAAGATGGCGGCCATTTAAAAATTTAAAACTAAAATAAATATACAAAAAAATTAAAAATTAAAATTTATTTTTTAAGTTCGTTTTAGGCCTTGATACAAGGATTCCAGAGCATTTTTTGGTTTACCTCTATCTTAAAAATTGGCTGAGATAGAGCAGTTTGAAATTCTAGGGTGGCTGACATTTTGAAAGAAAACAGCACATTAACGCGATTACTCACAAATTATTTTCTTTCATTGTTGTAATAATTTTCCCAATCATACGCATAAAACTATATATTCATATCCGTTAGCGCCAAAATTGGCGACATTGGCGACAAAATTGGCGACGTTGGCGACAAAATTGACAAAATTTGTGACATTTGGCGAAATATCGCCAAAATAAGTCTTTATAAATGAAGCCAATTTGGCTATTGCTCAATAATTTGGCGAAATTCTTATTCAAATTCAGTATTAACGAATCTTTTGTAAACTTTCTTTGCATTTTAACTTGCTGTTTTCGTGTAACATTAGCTAAAATTTTAAAACGAAGGTATAGGAAAGCTACCTTTTCCTCCCGGTACAGGCCGGAAGGACTTTTTTAATTATTATTTTAATCAAATTATGCTAATCAAATGCAAAATTACTCTTGTTGATTGTTTATGTTGGACGAATTTCATTTTAAGCATAACCGAATTCTAATTGATCTAGATCATTCTAACATAAGGAATTTTTATTCTTATTTTATATTAATTGTTTGCACATCTCAGTTTTAAATACTATAAGCGATTCTATGTTCGTAAACAGCTAGCACGATAACCACTGAACTGAATCATCTGACAGTTTTATAGGTATTAATGAGAAATGTAAATCAGGTTCTAATACCTCATCAGTCAGTGGGTAAAATACCGTGCATGCATGGACTGGTCACGGTTCAAAAGTTGTGATCTACATGGATTAAAATATTTTGTAAAACGATATGCAAAATAATTTAAAAAATCAAAATGTTGATCAAATAGTTTAATAACACTGATTCAGATATAATAATGAATTTTCTCATTACCGTACCGAACATATACAAGTTTATAATCGCCAAAAATTTATACAGGTTGTAACTGAATTGATGGCCAGAAATGTAAGGGTGCGATAATACATGTCAAGACAAGCAAATTTTGTATAGGAAACCAGGGTCGTAATCCATTTATTAAATCAATAATACCAAGTGTTTAACAACAAGCCCAATCCACATTTTCATTCATAACTGTAACAATAATGAAAATATTTCAGCGAAATCTTCAACACAATAATTTTGTCTTCTGTGAAATGACGTGACATCAAGGGAATTGTTGGAATTTTACTGTAATTCGATCAGTGACACCGTATGCATTATCAGTTACCTTCCGACAGGGGCGTAGCTACCGTGTAGCACATGGAGTATATTGCTCCAGGCGCGAGAATCATGAGCGCGCAAAATTACAAAGGAACTAAATAAATATTTAGTGAAACCTGTGAAAGCGGAATCCTGTCTTTGACATAATATTTTTCCTGTTCTCTATTTGATTATACCTGCGAATACGAAATCCCGACTAAAACGGAATTTTTCTCTAATGTTTTGCGATTTTGTTTTCGCAGATTTTATTGTATAATTTTTTTATTTCAGATAATAGGTAAACATTATAAATCTTATATTTTACGCTTCTGAATTTGTAAAAATTGTAAAAAATATTTAAAAGTTCAATTAAGAACACTCACATGTGCATTGCAAGTTGTGTTTTACAGCATAGAGATAGTATGTTAATATGAAGCCTGCTAAGACAGAAGAGTGAGTGGGAGAAATTCCGTTTTAGACAGGTTTTAGTTTTAACAAATATAATTGTATGCCATTCCTTCTATTTGCATCATAAAACTTATCCATTGATGGCAGGATGTCTTTATAAGCCGATTCCGCTTTTACAGTTTTACTGCATTACATATGCATGTGTTTTAAACGTAAATTTTCAGATAGAGAAGAGGGCGTACCAATCGTACTTGCTCCAAGGCGCTGAATTTGTAGCTACGCCACTGCCTTCCGAGATTTGAAACGTCTATCTCAGTGTTACTTGGACATGGAGAATTGTCGTTTCTATTACTTTATGTGTTTGTATCATGTTTCATAGCAAGCAAAAGTTATTGTGTTAAAGCTATCGCTAAAATATTTTCATTATTGTTACAGTTATGAACGAAAATGTGGTTTGGGCTTGGTGTGAGACACTTTGTATTGTTTATTTAATAAGTGGATTGCGACCCTGGTTTCCTATACAAAATTTGCTTGTCTAGACATGTACTACCCCTCCCCCCCTTACATTTCTGACCAGCAATTCAATTACACCCTGTATTCTCAATGAGAAGAGTTTTTCTTTTCTCATATCTCTCTATAAATCCAAGTTACTGACATCATCTTTCAAAAGAAAATAATCTTAAATAACAACTTACCTCCTTATAATAATCTGGAACATCGTCTACTTTATCATATAAATGATCTCGAGGATCCATTATGTACCACAAATAACCCAGTTTTTTTAAAAAATCATACACTAACTCCATATTCTTCCTTCTTCAAGAAGACTCTATTTTTTATTTTTCGATTACAATTTAAATTAGTGAAAATGTGTTTCCATATTAACAGCCGTTGAAAGAAACTCCATTAAAGACAGACAACGGGAAACAAACACTATGCAAAAATTTTCAGCGAATTTCTCTTAAGATTGAAAGTGAAGGCTATAAAACTTAATTCAAACACTTTGTACTGTTTACTTTACCTGAAAAAATGACTTTCTCCAACTTTTTATCTTTTGAAATTTTCTTTTCTAAAGAATTGTTATTTTTCTTTTATATTAATTGTTTACACATCTCAGTTTTAAATACTATAAGCGGTTCAAGCAGAAACTCTTTAATTGCCATAGTGACCTTCGCAGCTTCAGCTATAATGTATGTCAATAGCTATTAAAACGCCGTTTTACAGAACAAGGTTTATATTTCGTTCGCATTTCAGATAATGCATTTTAAAAATCATTTAAAGTTTTAGACGAAATAAAATCTTTGATATGAACTATCTGAGGAATAATTTCGCAACTCTTGTTTTTAAAAGAAAAGAAAAATCCATCACTGTTTAAAAGCGTTTATGATTTCAGTCTGTCTATCTACACTCTAAATTTATTTTTATTTTTTTAAGGCTCTGAAGACAAATTTATAAAAGTACTAGCTGCATAGTAACTTGATGTGTTGCATTTATATTGTATGACATCCCTCGATTTTTTGTCGAAAATATAAATCTAATTTTCTTCCACATTAAAAAAATATTTATAATATTAGTTTTATTAAATTTCTTATTATAAGTACGAAATTGTGTTTAAATGAAATTTACGAAAATTACATTTTGCAATTTATGTAATTTTGATGCAATTATAGTACATTACCTTTATAAAAAAAAATAAAAATAAAAAAAAAGACAACATACGGGTCAACAATAAACAAAAATTTGATTGGTCGAGAGGATTTTGGATAAAGTTTGGATAGCTTGCCATTCTATCTTCCAATCTGAGTGTCACCTCTCTTATAATATCACTCTAAATTATTGTTCAGTGTACGATTTCAATGAGGTTATTTTCAAATATGACAACATTTCATTAATTTTAACACAACTATTCTAACGGGTAAATAAATCACACAAGTTGTAATTTTCCAACTGAGTGAAAAAGTGTCCAGCAAGAAGGTCCCTGGTTCGAATCCAAATTTTACCGTCTGAATGTTGCCCCTCTCTTATAAAAGCACTCTACTTTGAGCTATTATAAAACAATAAACATTCATAAACCTGACTGCTTATCAGACATAAAACTATATTTACTTGATCATCTTTTTAAAAATGTTTTTTTAACAAAAAAAAAATCAATACTAGTACTTTTATTATAAACGGAATATAATAGCCATCCCATTCTGAATAAACATACTGAATTTGCAGCAAAATAAACACTAAATAATCACATTATATTTTCCCTAATGCAGACACTTAACCCTTTCAGGGACAAAGTATTTCTGCTGCTAAAATGTTGAAATGATTGAATGACACCGGGATTTACCAACAAATTTATTTGAAATAATTAAAAGTTTTTCTGCAAGCGCATTCTAAAAGCACAATTGTATTCCAAAATTCTGGTGCCGTTGTGACATTTTGGGAATTAAAATTAAGTGTGATATATATAACACTACTTATTTTAAAATAAATTTGTTTGTAAAATCTGATGTCAGTCAATCATTTCAGCATTTTACGAATAGAAGTACTTTGCCCCTGAAAGGGTTAAACGTGACAAATGAGGTCCGTTCGCTTTATAACTAGTTTCACAATGTACAAAAAATCATCCTTATTATTTCAGTGAAATGGATTATATCGTCTGCTATGAGCGAAATAAGCATGCCTTTTTATTATTATTATTACGTATGCCATCTTTACAAATGCGATTGTTTTTCTACACCAGACAGCGCTGCAAAATTCACCATGGAGATCTTGCTTTGCGAATGATTACCTCCATGGTTTAATATTTTTATGAGTCATAATGAACGAATCTCCTGTGTTTATTTCCTCTAATGGATTGAGATATTCGGCTGTTAACCTTAATTTCCACTGAAGTTATCTCAGAATGTATACATTTTTTAATGTAACTCATCTCTCAAGCAAACAATTTTTTTGAACGATCTTTCTAAAAATGTAACTTTTATGCAATTTTATTCGAAAAAATAATTTTGAATAAAAATGACCGCCTGGCGTATGTTTGTGTAAATCTCTCAATAGGTGGCGCTGCTATGCTGCATTTTTCAGGAATTACACGATTTTAACGATATTCATATATCTCAAGAACTAAAATATGGAATTTAATAAAACTTTAGATTCGGCTAGATCTTGATATAAATTGGTGCTGATTCGTTTTAGGTGTAAATCGCTCAACAGATAGCGCTGCTATGCTGCATTTTTCACGATTTACACAATACCTCTATCTCAAGAACTAATGCACGGATTTTCATCAAACTTCAGATTCAATTAGACGTTGACATAAGTTGTTGCTGATTAGTTTATGGTGTAAATAGCCTAACAAGCAGTACTTCTATGCTGCACTTTTCCGTATTTACACGATTTAGCAATAGTCATATCTCAGGAATTAATGCACGAAATTTCATCAAACTTCATATTCTGTTAGATCTTGACTTAAGTTGGTACTAACAAGGAAGGTCTCTTTAAAGCGCATACTCAGAATATATATATATTTACACTTTGATATTGTTTTAATGGATATAGATTGTTTTTCCATAATTTTATTTCTATTTCTAGAAATATAATTTTCATTTATTGTAATAAATTAATGTTAAATAATTATTTAACATTTTCAACATGTAACTATTTTGCCTTTTTATGTGAATTTAAAAAGCTTCATCTGTTAAAATTCCCTTCCTAGGACAGTCATTGCAATAAAATAACATTTAGAACCAATTTTGCTAAAATTAACAAAATATGAACTAGATATTCTTATAGTCCAGGGGAAATGTACCAAAAAAAGGCGTTACCTTGCAAAAGGTCGGGTAGAAGATTTTTTTTTTTTTTCGATTTGTATATAATGAGGCCAGCATGAAAAAACCGAATTATCCAACAAAATTTCTCAAGGGAGAATTTTCTGTAGCCAAAAAACACCAAAATTTTGGAACTTTTTTTGTTGTTTTTTAAATATCTCGAGACCCGTTGTCGTAGCGTATTATTTGTTAATTACAATGTTAAAGCGGACAAAATTTTCTACAACTTTCATATTTACAACTTTTTTATACACTCAATAGCAAGCGCAGTACGACATTTCAAAAATAAGACAATTTTTTCAATTTCCTTAAAAACCGTGAAAAACGTAGTTTTGGCCCGATGATTCAAATGTTCTTCACGAATTTAATCATGGATGTCATCTTCTACATATTGATAGCTGTAAATTATCTGTTATTTACACCCTCCCCCCCCCCCCCCCCCCATTCCTAAGTGCAGTACGGCTTTTCAAAAATGAGGCTATTTTTCCAACTTACATACCAGCTCGATCATAGAGAGTGGGTATGAGGAAGAGGGGACGGGTGACAAATAACTGCCGGGAAGAAAGAAAAGATACATCTAGAGCAGGGGTTGGTAAAAACTATGGTACGCCGGTACGCGTACCAGTACTGGTACAAGAAGCTCTGGCTACTGGTACTCATCTCTCAAGCAAACAATTTTTTTGAACGATCTTTCTAAAAATGTAACTTTTATGCAATTTTATTCGAAAAAATAATTTTGAATAAAAATGACCGCCTGGCGTATGTTTGTGTAAATCTCTCAATAGGTGGCGCTGCTATGCTGCATTTTTCAGGAATTACACGATTTTAACGATATTCATATATCTCAAGAACTAAAATATGGAATTTAATAAAACTTTAGATTCGGCTAGATCTTGATATAAATTGGTGCTAATTCGTTTTAGGTGTAAATCGTGGAATAAAATACAGAAAGCAGCATATCATATGAGACACCCTGCCACTGTATCTCACGATAGAGGTAAGTGAACTTATTCAGCTCTCTTGTGATAGATTACTGGTGTCCACATTCAAACGGATGAATGTCACAGATTTTTTGTTGGCGAGAATATGAGAGTACCGTTTGATATCGTCAAAGTCTGCTTGTGTTTAGCACAACATATATCTGTGAATGTACTCCCCCCCCCCCCCTTCGTTACATCAAAAACAAACACAGGAATAAACTAAACATCGAATGTGACTTATGACTAAAACTACCTAATATTGAGCCAGACATGAGGAAGCTGAGCTTGATAAAACAAGTCCACCTTTTTCATTAGCGATAGAAGCAAATTAGCCTACTGTAACAGTATATGAATCAGTGTGAGCCAATATGTCATCAAGTATTGTGCATTTTTTCCTATACCAAAACATTTTTTTTTATATTGTATGCATTATTAATATTTAATGGTGATACTACTTTTTACTTGAATGTTATTACAAAGCAGCCAATCTTAGTACCAATTTAGTTATGTAATCATTCATTTTTAAATACAATAAAACCTGCTATGACGGAAACATGAAAGACCGAAGATATATTTCGTTTTAGACAGGTTCCTTTTTATAGGTTTTTCTATATTAGCTTTACGTTTTTTATCTGGTGGTACGCGGAAGTATGAACTTCGATTTAGTGGTACGTCGGTCTAAAAGTTTGGGAACCCCCTGCTTTAACCCTCTGAGCGTCTGGGGGCTTTCCTGCATTTTCACATAAACGCTCATAAAACTAATATTAATTGAGATTTTCATTCACAGTTGGTTTCTAAAATACACTTCATATCTCTTTATCATACATATATCTTACAATACAATTCTGTTAAAAATATTTTTGTCTACAGCCAATTTAAGTTGTTACTGGGAAACGGAAAAATACGGGCAAAACGCTTAGAGGGCTAGAAGAACATGATTCTGATATATCTTCTATCCAAGAAACTGAACACTAATTAATCCTACAACAGTCCCATCAAAGAGACAAAACTATTTTTAAATATCCCGTAGAAATTATTATTATTAAAATACATTTTTTTTCATTTAGCTTATGCAGTCATATTGCGTACCTTACTTTATTGTGTAGGGAAAATGGACTTGAATGAGATAGGGGATGAATGTAACAGCAAAAATGTTTATATGGTCTACAATCATAAATAACTCGGTATTTCATTTGATAGATGGTAGCACTGAGATAAATCAATAGATATAGTTTCAAAACAGTACATATTACAGAAGATTAGAATATTCCACAAAGTGTATTTTTCAACAACCAAAGTAAGTTTTTCTGTTTTAGCTTTAAAGCATTTAATAGATAAAATCTTAAAATTTTATATATTTTTGCACGCTAAAATGTTATAATTTCTTGTTATATTTATATAATAAAAGTGGGAAAATATTGACAATATTTACTAAAACTAATATTTTGAAAATTTTTATGAAAATAGTTATCTTAAATATTTTATTGGTAGCATTTTTAAATTTTACAAGAGATATAAATGCATAATATTAGTTAATGAAATAATATGTCGTCATTTTTATTGTAGATATTTTATAAGGTAAAAATATTTGTTACATAAGATATATTTATTTTTTGAGTCCCTCCTTTTATATAGAACTACAATCCAATGTTTTATATACTTAAAACAGTAAAACATTAAAACATATGTCATCAATAATCGGTAAATAAAATATACCATTGTACTATAGAATAAAATGTTTATGGAATAAAATGAACAATATGCATGCATTATAAAAATAATTATTAAAATTAAACAAGATTTTTTTTATTGAAACTGCCGTGCCAATAAGTTACTAAATACTGAAATATTATTTTAAACAATATTTTAAAATTAACAATTGTATATACTTAAAGTTATTGTCTAAATATGAACATTGTCTAAGTCATCCACACTCTCCCCTACTTACTAAATTATATAGATTTATTGAATTTAAAATATGTGATGAAAATGAAGATGAGGGTGTGCAAATAATAGATAATTTTCTGCTGTCAATATGTAGAAGATGACATCCATGATTAAATTCGTGAAGAACATTTGAATCATCGGGCCAAAACTACGTTTTTCACGTTTTTTAAGGAAATTGAAAAAATTGTCTTATTTTTGAAATGTCGTACTGCGCTTGCTATTGAGTGTATAAAAAGGTTGTAAATATGAAAGTTGTAGAGAATTTTGTCGTCTTTAACATTGTAATTAACAGATAATACGCTACGACAACGGGTCTCGAGATATTTAAAAAACAGCAATAAAAGTCCCAAAATTTTTGTGTTTTTTGGCCACAGAAAAGTCTCCCTTAAGAAATTTTGTTGGATATTTCGGTTTTTCTATGCTGGCCTTATTATATACAAGTCAAAAAAATAAAATCTTCTACCCGACCTTTTGCAAGGTAACATGTACATTTCCCCTGGACTATTAATTTAATACTTAATTATTAATATTTTTAATGCAACTTAAATTATTATAAAATTATAAATTAGATTTGCATTAATAAAAAGGTAAAAATTACTAAAATTAAAATTCATGCCACCCCCCCCCCTTATTACAGTAGGTGCCACAATTAAAATTTTATTAAATTAAATGTACAAAAAAACTGCATTTTGATCTTTGTTCTTGGTTATTAGATGCATTAAAGCGACTAATTCTATAATTTGTGTCATATAAGCAGTATATATTGCAATCATTTTTATATAAAAGTTTGGCACATTATATGATAGACAGATATTGTTTGTGAATTTTTAGCATGTACATATGTAAGATAGTTCGCTGTGCCTGCACTACTTGAAGCTAACGTGCCTTTAAGGAATCCCCAAAGGAAGGTTTTGTCCAAACTATAAAATCCCATATTACAGAACTTGGCGATAATTGCTTGAGTTTAAGTTAGATAAGTGAACAAACATTAGCTGGGCGATAACGGCAGGTTCACCAAGTTTTTGTCCAAAATCTTCTTGATCAATCAAAGTTTACTGTTTGTATGTTGCCACTCTCTTATAAAGACAGTCTGCTTTGACCTATTTTTAAAAAATAAAGATTCTCTTAAAACAATCGAGGTTCAATCTGACTACTTATGAAACATTAAACTATATTTACTAGCTTATTTTTTTAAAAGTGTTTATTTTGAAAATCCATGCTTTTATTTTGGTTATAAAATGGAATATAATATATATATTATATATATGCGTGTGTGTGTGTAAGATCATCCGGTACTTTTCCGTAACACCATGCCATAATGCACAATTTATTTTAACCCTGACTATGCAAAGGATTTGTATCACCAACTGTGTCAAACATTGTGGATCACTATTTATTTAACGGGAATCTATTTTTTTAATAAAATGAAATGTTTACAAATTTCATGCCGACAGTTTAAATTGAGTTTTATTTTAATATTTTATCGTATAATTTTTATTTGTTCTTTTATTTTTAAGCATATATTTGTATTGATTAAATAAAATAATTTATTAAAATCTATAATTAAAATATTATATTTTTTAAATGATCACTTTTGAACCAACAATGTTAATTAATTTTCAAATGTTTCATTTTGCGCCAACTATTACGCTTGGCGACTATGGTGTTGGTATAACGGAAAAGTACTGATCATCCCATTCTGAATAAACATATACTTAATTTGCTCATTTTCTCAAATGTGAGATATTTAAGAAAAGACTGTACTTTAAGCTTTTCTGAAATCCAAACTTTTTACTTTCTGACACATTCACGTCATTTTAATTTGTTTGACACATTCCCAATTCAAGTCATTTTTATTGTTAAATGCATGAAATTTGAAAACATTCTTATATAAATACTAAGAAATCAAAAAGCATTTCTCCTTTTCCTATAAAAGAAAAAGATCTATAAGAAAAAGGTGTCAATGTTCAGGATTTAAGCCAATTTCAGAAACTCTATAGTCTGAGGAAAAGCTATTAGGAAACAATCAATTACAACTCAAAATTCGATATATTTATAGGAAAATTTAAACAATATTGGGTTCAAAGCATTTCAATAATCATGTTTGCAAATTTCATGCGTTCATGTATAAAAATGATTCCACAAATGTGCCAGAAAGTTTTTTATTGTTGAGCATGGAATTGTTGTTTCTTTTTGTTTCCAGAACATCATTAAAAAGTATGATACAGATACTCAGAGTTTAAAATACATATATTAACAAAATTGGGTACTCTCATGTTATAGCAGCCCCCAAGAATGAATCGCCAAGTGACCAAGATTTATTGCCAAATTATAAAGCATGTATAACATTATAATAATATATGATGTATTCGTGACGTACATGGCCAAGTTATATGAGTAGTCATACACAGGGCTTGACAAATGCGGTCGCCAGGTCACCACTGGCGACCATGATTTTTTTGCTGTCGACCAAGTTATTTAATCCGGCGGTGTTTTTTTTTCTTTCTTTGGCATAAAAAAATTGACCTAAGAAAAGAACACAAATGGCATTTTTTTTCTCTCCACCCAATATTAAGAAATAAACTTAGAAACTATATCCAAACAAAAATATTTTTTACTTTTCTTTTTAATTTGGCTAAAGTAAGTTCATGAACTGTGAATTTTGAAATAATAAATTCAGAATAATTTAATTGGCTTTGACAAGAAAATAGACAAAAAAATGTTTTACTGTTTCATAATTTTTCTTTATTGTTTCACTATTTTATCAATGCCCCCATCATATATAAAAATTTGTAGCACTCAACTATCCGGACATTTGAAGCATTTGGCAATCAGTATTTTCCGAATATACCTTTTAATTCAGATTTTACAGTATTTCTTTTTTTGCCAGAGATATTATAATATTGAAAAGTTTCATCAAGAAAACTCGGATATTATATTTATAAATTGTGTACCATTCTAAACTATGTAATTAATAATTCTAACTTAAACTAAGTGTGTTATTATTTTTTTTTCAGTTAATTCCTAATAAACATTTTGTTTTTTGAAAATCAATGACTGGGAAAGGGGGGGGGAGGGGGATATTTTTTACTGGCGACTAGAATACTTCGCTGGCTACCACATTTTTATCAAATTTGTAAAGCCCTGGTCATACATAACACATGTATGACAACATATATGACGTATATGTGACAAATAAGACAAATAATTTGCATATAATGACATATACGGCACATATATGCACTTTTGGAGTATATATATATGCATATATATACTCCATAAGCTTTGCGATGATCTTGGCGAAATCATAACTGCAACCTTGGCAAAATTGTAATTGTGGTGGCCTCTTTAACGCAAAAGTACCCAAAATTGTAAAAATGAAATTATAAAAATCAAGCCAACACCAAATATATATTTTACAAGTGTTTCAAGTAAGTTACAAGTGTTTTTTTTAATTGAAAAGTTTTAACTTTATTTTATCAAATGGTTTATATATAAATTTTGTCTTATACATACACTATATTTCCAATGATAACCGGTCACTTGCGATTTTAGACGTTTTGTTAAATATCTGGAAAGATACATGAGGAATTATTCTGAAATTTCAGGAGTGTAAACAACACGAGGCTAACGAAAAAGACAGGCTACCGCGGTGCATTCCACTTATCTTTTTTTACAGACCGCTAGAGTGACGTGATGCTCTTTTCGTACACCCGCATTGGTGGATTCGACCATCACATGACTCCCGCGGTCTGTAAAAAAAGATACGCGTAAAGCACCGCGGTAGCCTTTCTTTTTCGTTAGCCTCGTAAACAACATGATAGACGTCATATATTTCCGCGAAGATGTTTTCCCGAAACCCCATAAGGGGCCGTCAACAAATTGAAGAAAAACGAATGTCTTTTGGATAACCCTGTAAAAAATAATATTGCAAAAACATTCAAACTGTAGATTATGATTAAGTGGCTTATTGTAATAATTTGGGTTCATTTTTATGAAGATAGCATGTATACTCGAACAGAAATTCAGGTTTTTATAAAAACAGTCCCAAATTTTACCAAGTTTTTTGCTTATAATTTGCAGAGTTTTTAATATAAAAACAAGTTATTTTCAGAAAATATGACAAACGAAATTGTACACAATACCCTGCAATCAGAATTAAAAAATAATAAAAATTGTATGAAAAATGAGCAGGTTTACTAAATATTGTTTCACTGCGCATGCGCGAATTCAATGAAAATATACTGTGCATAATATATTAGCTAAATGTATAGACCAACTTTTATGAAAATTCCAAAAACATAGCTTGAAAATTCTGATAGTAATCGTCGATAGAATAAGCTCGAAATTCGCTGTTCCCAAAAGGAAGCAAAAAGATGAGGGGTTGTATCCAAATATACTAGCTCATGAAAGTTGACATAACAAGTTGGAAATTGTACGTCAAACGTGACAAATGAGGTGCGTTCGTACTATAGCTAGTTATATAAATATTCAGATCTTGATGATTTTTAATTCTGTGAAATGAATTATATCATCTGCAGATTAATTTATGTCATAAAATAAGTATTTCGGTCGCTTGATCATTAAACCTCGGAAGCTCCTCTAACAAGAAACAGATTTTTTTTCTTTTAATAGATCAGTTTCAACCACGTGATCAACAGCCCACCAAAAGTTATCAACCAATCATAATCGTGGATTTGTAGCCTGTATTACGAGCTGACCAATCATAATCCACCATTTTTGATGGGCAAACAAAAAACAAATCTAGTTGCTAAGGTGGTTGCTAGGGTGTGACGTCAGTTGAAACTGATCTATTCAAATTTCTTAATAAATATTTTTATTAATATAAGAACTATATGGTAACTATATCCATTTTGAGAGAACCTGAGTGTGTATGTTTTCCAAATGAGCAATCTTCCCAAAAAGAAAATGGTAACTAATAGACCATTTTAGAATTCAAGAAGGAATAAAAATATCAAAACATAATTTACGGTTTTATGGACAACTTATTCTTTTTTTCATGCGAAAAGAGATAATTATTTTCCATCAATATTGAATAAAGCTATAGATAGGACTTATTAGTAAGAAATTTATTAATATGACTCATCTGGCTCTTTTTGATCAGATTGATCCTACATTTATTAATATATCATTACACTTATATTGATACATTGATTGATTGATATATTCTTAAAGTTTTGATTCGATTTTTAAAAAAATTGAAACGTCTCGACAAAATTCTGCAAAGATAATATATCTTAAATTTCAAATCATTCGGTTGGGTAGTTTTTGGGTTGTTATAAGCGGACGGACGGACAAAGCGACAACAATAGGTGCTACGTATTTATATAATTACGAACGCACCTAATAAGAATGAAGTGTCTCTCATTCTATATTTGATACAACCCCTCATCTTTTTGCTTCCTTTTGGGAACAGCGAATTTCGAGCTTATTCTATCGACGATTACTATCAGAATTTTCAAGCTATGTTTTTGAGACTTTCATAAAAGTTGGTCTATACATTTAGCTAATATATTATGCACAGTATATTTTGATTGAATTTGCGCATGCGCAGTGAAACAATATTTAGTAAACCTGCTCATTTTTCATACAATTTTTATTATTTTTTTAATTCTGATAGCAGGGTATTGTGTACAATTTTGTTTGTCATATTTTCTGAAAATAACTTGTTTTTATATTAAAAACTTTACAAATTATAAGCAAAAAACTTGGTAAAATTTGGGACTGTTTTTATAAAAACCTGAATTTCTCTTCGAGTATACATGCTATCTTCATAAAAATGAACCCAAATTATTACAATAAGCCACTTAATCATAATCTACAGTTTGAATGCTTTTGCAATATTAGTTTTTACAGGGTTATCCAAAAGATATTAGTTTTTCTTCAATTTGTTGACGGCCCGTTATGGGGTTTCGGGAAAAAATCTTCGCGGAAATATATGACGTCTATCATGTTGTTTACACTCCTGAAGTTTTGGGATAATTCCTCATGTATCTTTCCAGATATTTAACAAAACGTCTAAAATCGCAAGTGACCGGTCATCATTGGAAATATAGTGTATATATATTATTTATTTCTCTTTTTTTTTTTTTGGAAAAGTTTACTTATTTGGGGTCTATCTTGTGCTGAGGACCAAGGCTTAAACCTAAGAGATCTTTGTGTAAGGAATCCTTGTCATTGTTGTATTCTCTTAATTATTATAGCTCTTCTGTCACTCTCCTTTCTACACCTAATTAGACTGATTCAAGTTACCTAAGACTGTTTTCTCATTAGTTCTTCAGCATTTATAATCTCCCTCAAGATATAAATCTTCCTTAGAATCAAACTATTCAACAACTAACTGAAAAACACACTTTCACTATTGTCTTCTTTTAACTATTATAGATCTTCTACCACTCCTTGTTACTTCTAATTAAACTAATTTATGAGTTTACCTATGATCACTTTCCCATTAGTTATCATTTATAATCTGCTTCAAGATATAAAATCCTCCTTAGAAACACTCTTCAAGAACTAACTCATTATATTCCCTTAAATACTGATAAATATTTGTAGTTTCAATGAGCTTTTTAAAAAGTTCTTCAAGCGCATTTAATTAATCAAACAACCAACCATGACATTTACTATCAGATGCTTATTAATCAATCTATAATGGATTTCTCTTTTGTAAGACTTCTCACAGTGATAAGTTGATAGAACGCTATTTCAATCAGCATTTGTTCTAAAAAATGTTCAGTAAAAAATTCACTGAACATGGGGTGACTAATATAACTTGCTACTGAAAAGAGCAAGCAGTGTTGCACGGTATATATTTTTGAAAAATATATGAGTGCTTGTCATATATATCATATATTATAATACGAACAAATCTTGTGTGTGTGTCTGTGTGTATGCAAATTTTATCTTAAAAACAGCTCTGACGATTTTGATGAAATTTTGTATCCTAACGTTTTGGGTTACCATTGGGCTAGGTCACATGTTCGAGAAAATTCGATTAGTGAGTCATTTTGGGGCCACTACAGGTCAATGCATTTCAATGGGAATGAAGGTTGAAACAATTATTAAGTTGCTAACAGTTGGCATTAAACAAACTCGCAAAGTTGGCAACATTTTGCCAAATTTGGCAATATTTGTTGAAATGTTGGCGACATTGGGGGGATTTGGCAGGAAAATTGACTTTTAAGATTACCAATGCCAAAACACATGCTTGGTGCCAAATGAAAGAATGTTGCCAAACTTGGCGAAAAAATTGATTTTCAGAATCGGAAGGAATTTTCTAGAAATTCTCAATAGGAGTGGAGATATTCAATTAGTGGGAAATTTTGGGGTCACTACAAGCAAGGGCCAGCTGGGTTGCACTTTGCAACACCATCAGAGTTTTGTGTAGCCAGCGTTCGCCATCACCATCTACAAGGCTCAGGGGCAAACATTCGACTTTGTTGGTGTGGATTTAAGGGTCTTCGTCTTTATGCATGGAATGCTGTACATTGCGTTCTCACATGTAAAAGGCATTCAGGCCTAACAGTCCTGCTACCAAAAGAAAGTGTGCGGCAAACTAAAATGTAGTTTAGAAGAATTCTCTTTCACTGTAAATATGTACATAATGTAAAATTTAGAAATATGTACATAGTTTTAATATTGATTGTTTCTGAAAATAATACTGTTATAAAATAAAATGCTTTCTATCAATAATACGCTGAGAATTTATTGTTATATTGAGTTGAACACAAAAACCGAGCATAGCTCTCTCTTTCCCACTAGTACTGCTACTAATGTTCTAAACATTTAGGATAAAGTTATTTGCAACAAAATACTTTGTTTGTGTTTCTCTATATTACTGTTCGAGTTAAATTGCTTTAAGGGACTGTATATATATTTATTTTTATAAGAACTTTGAACATATCAATATGAACTTTAGAAATTATATTATTTTTTTGCATCAATTAACACTGAATCTATACACACATTTGAATTTTCATACACAGGGTGTCTCAAAAGGTCGTTTACAAACTTGACATGCTGGTCTGTCATATCATGATAAACAAGATTTACATAGGAACTTGTGTTCGAAAATGCAAACTTCGACTGCTAGAGGGCGATGAGCGCAGGCTTACGGGAGATTGGGAAGCGTAATCATTTCAGGCGAGGACGTTGCAGGAAAAGGACGAATCGGTTTAGTAACGCAAAATTGGCCGATATGCATTATGTGTATGACGCCGGAGATGGAAATGCGCGAGCCGTGGTACGGATGTACCTTGAGCGCTTCCCAAGCAGACGTCAGCCAAGTCATGTTTTGTTTGGACAATTGCGTGCAGCAGGAGCTTTCCAAGTACGTAGCCACATCGGTCGAGAACGCACTACACGCACACCTGTCGTAGATGAAACCGTGCTATTGGAATTTGACAGAAACCCCCAAACAAGTCTACGAGCAAGCGAACACGTCTTGGGTGTACATCGTTCCAGCATTATGCACATACTGCATGAGGAGACGCAACATCCCTACCATTTACAAAGAGTACAGGCATTGTGCGTTGACGATTATCCCCAACGCGTTGCATTCACACGCTGGTATTTGCAACAGCGGGTGACACAGCCGGATTTTCCATCGTGGATTTTGTACTTGGATGAATCCTGTTTTACGCAGGACGGTGTCCTGAACCTGCACAACATGCACATATGGGTGCATGAAAACCCAAGGTGTACACGTGCCCATGCACGTCAACAACATTTCACCGTAAACGTTTGGGCTGGTATTATCGGTGACATGAAAATCGTCCTCTAGCGGTCGCAGTTTGCATTTTCGAACACAAGTTCCTATGTAAATCTTGTTTATCATGATATGACAGACCAGCATGTTAAGTTTGTAAACGACCTTTTGAGACAACCTGTATATATTATACATGGAATTATTTCTGCGTTGTGGACTGGGGATGGACATAGTACAATAAGATAAGATCCAAAAAGATTGGATTAAATCTACTTTAAATGAATTTGAGACTTGGATTTACAAAAGTATTTTTATCTGGCTAGAATTTTTCTCTCGAAGCAGTTTTAAAAGAAATTCTTCAAGAAATATATTAAATACTAAATGGGACCCGTCAAAACTTGACGGGAAAAAATATTATAACAATATCATTAAAATAAGCTTCTTTATTATTTAAGAAGAGTGCAAATGAAACAATCTTTCAAATATTTTACTTTAAAAATTTTTTCCTCAGTGAAATACAGTACGATTTCCAATGCAAACTCCAAACAAACAATCCGTAAACAACTGTGTCATGCAAATCAGTTTGACATTACCGCCATATTCCCTACGGCAAAAAAGAAAATTTCATGGACCTATGAAGTATCATACAAACAGTATATTCCTACGTTCATCTTATATTCAGTAAATAAAAGAACATAGTAAATAAAGCACACATCTACCCCCCTCCCCCCCCTGTGATAATGCAACCGAATGAGCTCCTATGAGCATGTGCATTGCATCTGCTCAAAAGCACCGTCGAGATTCGACGTTAAAAAAAAGTTTTAAAATGTTTTCTTTAATCATTGTTCATTTCAAATCCATATCTTCTAAAACGCATCCATTGTTTTAAGGTAATCAGATGAAGAATTTTTTTTACAATAATAAATCAATCTTCAGATGAGAGAGATTTTTAATGTTTTCAAGTGTAATTTATTTGTATAGTTTCCTCCGTCCCTTTACATAATCAGGATGATTATCCCTTTTCCATCACAGTCAGGGATATTTTACCTCTTGTACAGTTAAATACCCAATAGATCTTTTTAAAAAAATACAATTCGTAGCATATTCTGATGCAACATATGCATCAGCGGATTCAACATATCAATTTTATGTTAAACAAAAACTCAAAATAGTTTGTTTTTTTTGACAGATTTTAGTTTAGCGCTAAAATGCTCTATCTTATGGATAATCAGATCTTATGATTTATCAGGGTTTATTATTATTTTTTTTCACTTTTTATGATGGTTAGAGAAATCTATTTTCAATTGTGGCAACTTTCCCAGGGGCTATTTTACATTATTGAAGCAAACTGGTGGTCATTGTTAAGATAGAAATGAAAAACATTTCATGCTTGAAAATTATTTAAAAAGTCGTTAAATTAAGCGGCAGTTTTCAAATAAATTTCAATCGAAAGCTAATTTTTTATTTCTAATTCTTGATGTAAAAATTAAAATTATAAAATGTAGTAAAAAATTGAAATTTGTAGTATTTAGAAGTGATGTAAGCGCGATGAAAGCTAAAGCGATAGCGCCGTTTGTTGCCATAACCGTTATACATTTCTAAAAATTGCCACTGTGTTTCCGCTGGCGTCCAAAAGTAGACTACCATTTTTTGACATCGAAAGAGAAATTCACAGTGAAAGAAATATGACTTTGCCGCTAATATGGAACTGTTAAATGAACTCATAATAACCCTACCAAAATAATTCCTATAAAATATTAGCCTTGCACTGTTTATTCTAGCTAAAAATACAATCATTATTTCAAGTTCTTTTTTTCTACCATAGCACTATTTTTAATAATTTTAATTTTCCTGAAACCCTTTACTTTTGGGAATTTTTTATATTAAAAAATGAAATCTTCTAACCTATAATTTAAAAAAAAAAGTAATTGGTAACATGCAATCAAGATGAAGCAATCAATAAAGACTCCAATTCTAATCTTTATAATTAAGAATGGAAAAATCAGTTAAAATTACGTCATGCTGACACAATCATATAATTTTTTCTCTTTAGTTTTATCAATGTTAAAATGCATTTCAAGCTAAACATAACGTCATTTTCACCGGCGCAAACTTTTCACACTTACTTTGTATATGTTACTTTTATGCGTAAATACCATGTATACAAATCAAAATATATTTGTATTTAACTGTAATGAAAAATGGCATCAACAAAGTTATAATGCATAATAATAGACGCTTTCAGTCGTGACGTCAATCATGACGTTTTGCTTGGAAACGGACTCCAATCAAACGGTTGTGTTGTATTTTCTATTATATTTTATATATGTAGCTATATCTTATAGCTATATCTCACAGTAAAGTGTTTCAATACATTATATGCAGCGGTAACATTTTTTTTACGATTTATATTTAATAAGAAATGAAACATAGCAACCGTTTGTTTGAAGTATCCAACCAAAACGTCATCACTGACGTCACACTGAAAGCGTCTATAAAATAAACCCAATGAACAATATTCCCGTGACATCACAATAAATATGAATTTTTATTCGCTTATAAAACACGCGGGTAAATATTTTTACCTTCATTTAACTTGCAAATTAAAAAATTCGGTCTGAAAGCCACGTGCTTTTAATATTATTTCTCTATTATCTCGCAACCACAGAGTTCAGAAAATGTACCTCGCAACAGTGGGCGTTAATCCGATTGCCGACTTTATGACGTCATAAGCAGAAGAAAAAGTTTAATTGAAAATTACGGCTAATTAATTAAATTTTCGAACAAACGAATGCACGATAACAAATCTGTGTCCAAATGTCTTTCATTTAAAAAAAGAATGATGTAATTTGATGCAGTAGTTTGTTCTCACGGATTGTCGAAAGAAATCGCTTAGCGTTTTAAATATATAGATGCTGACAGAAAATTGAATCCTGACGATAGAAATGATTTTTTTTTTTCAAATTTTCCTGAAAAACATAATTTAATCACAATCTTGTCTTCATTATCGATTGAAATAAAAGATAAATTCAATTTCAATTTGAAAATGACGAATAAAAAAAAATCGATAATCCCTATCGGGATCCTTTTCAATTTTTTTCCCTTTTTTGTCACAAAAAAAACTAAGTAATTAGTTGCCATCATTACAGAAATGTCATTAAAATTAGAAAAAAATTAATATCTCGAAAACTAATTCCAATTTCAAAATTCTATTACCAGTTTTGACTTCCGCGGATTTTTATGGACAATTGGTATTAATTTCACCATCAAGCGTTTAATATTTTATTAAAAATAGCCCTGAAACATAATCAGTCGTTTAATCAGTCGTTTCATAAAATCGTTTCATAAATTCGTTTCATAAAATCGTTTCACAAATTTGTTTCATTAGGATTTTATATATATAGGGTAGATATATATATATATATATATGTGTGTGTGTGAAACTTAAAATGGAAAAGAATATATAAAAGTTAAATGAAATATATTTCTTATTTTTATGCCATTTATGCAAATTATTTAAGTGTAATTCAATAAAAACTATATGCACATATCTACTTAAAGAGAGGGGAAGTTTTTATTACAGGATTAGCTCATATCTCTAGCCCCTGAATGATAAAATATTTGTACTGCGATTTTTTTTAAATGCAACTTACATATAAATTAAATATACCATCATTGTTTCTCTGATAATTTTTAAATAAATCAATGAAACCATTTTTTATACATATATATTTATTTCACTTAATAAACAAAATCATCAAATATATGATTTCAAATAACAAACAACTTTTTAAAAATTGCACATAAATGCATTACAATAAAATGCTTGACAAAATGTCTCTTTAATCAGCAGTTGCCCAAACTTTTATGACCACAAAATTCTTTATGAAATAGATAATTTACTGCAGAATTCCTTCCTACATCAGTTACAAAAATTTCAATTACCACGATCTTACATCAATTATATAATTTTCAATTAATGCTAATTGTTATTTACAGATTTGAAAGAGTCAACTCTCAAATCTGGAAACCAATTCAGATATAAACAATTAAACATACAGTTAAGTTGAATAAAATTCTAGATTCATTCCTTCTTACCTTTGTATAGTAATCAATGAATAATGTAACAAGTGATTTACAAAGTGGTATGATTCTGAATAATGATGTTCATTTGTAGAAAAAGTGATTGATGATGAAAAGTCTGTAATTATTTCTCTGTATTATGTTATTGCATTCAAATTACAGCTTTAAAAATGTAAATAAAGCAATGGCCAAAAATCAGCACAGTTTCTGATGCTATACAGATTTGAAGTCTGTAATATATATATTTTTTTAAATCATATTATGTTTGTATTAAATCTTCAAAATGCAAAAACAACTTCATCAGAAATTGAAACTAATGAAGTAGATAAAGTGAGTCTTAATTGAGACTTAAATTCTTAGGGGAATAAATATCCCAATTTATTATAGTTGCAGACTTTTGATTCTGAGCAATAGATAATAATTGATCAGGCTCCTATATAAATGCAAGAAAATACTCTTGAGCAAATAATTATTTTGTTTATGCTTAAGAAACATAATAAAAAAACTGCAAACTTTGTAAATAAATAAAATAGCTGTGAAGAAGTTGCATTAAAAATGTTACATTTTGTCCTATGATGTGAATTTAAACTTATTAATTTAGGAATCACTAATATTCCTAAAATTTATAACTGTAAATATAACCCTTATTTACTTTATTTTTATTCATAAAATTTTCTGTGTATTATGTTATCACATTCAAATTACTGTTTTAAAAATGTAAACAAAACAATGATCTAAAATCTGCAGAATTCCTGATTCCAAGCTAGAGTCCTGCATCGGGTCGAGTTACCCACTTTTACCCACACCTGACCCAACCTGCAGTTTGGGTTGGGTGGGATTGGCGGTATATTTTTTCACTGCAGTTCGGGTTCAGGTTGGGTTTTGACTCTTGCGGGTCGAGTTCGGGTTGACCCGCTTTTGCAAAAGAATGTCCACAATATTTTTTCAGATTAAAAATATATATACAATAATAACACCTCTATTTAGCGAAGACTTTTTCAATGCCTGACACTTATATATTTGTACGCTTATACCTTGGAATAATGGGTACGTCCAAATCTATAAACACGTAGCATGTGTATGTGTGCATAAACAATCACAAATACGATAATGTGTTTTTGTGTGTATCATAAACGAAATGTTGGTAATGTTTTTCATATTCTGAGACAATAAAAAATGGTTCTTAACTGCACCATAAAGAAAGAATAATCTCTGATTACATTTCTTATATACATTTTATTTTTTCACATGAAGTAAATTGAATATATACTCATTCATATTCAAATACATATACATTTTCATCTGAAACATGGTTCTGTTTAAACTTTTTGTGAAAATCCCAACAATCCGACTTGCTAAAAACATAAATATGACCAGGAAGAATTATTCTAAGGTAAAACACCCGCCCGCAGAAATAAATTTGGAGTCATCCCGACCAGCCAAAAAAAAAGTGTCCGCTATTCAGGTGTTTTACTATATTTGGAATATTAAATAATATAGATTTGTCCATTGTTCTATATAAAATATAAAATTGTTATTAGAGATATAATTGTACATTACTTTTCATAATAGCATTAAATCATGATTTATTGTCCTTTCATTGCAGATTGAAGTATTTTGGGTTTGGGTCAGGTTAAAAATTATTTTTGTGGGTTCCGGTCGGGTTGCGGATATTTTTTTTGTTGGCATCGGGTTGGGTTGTGGATTGACTTCAAATTGAATTTTCAGGTTTGAGTCGGGTACAACCCGACCCGTACAGGACTCTATCCCAAGCTACATAGATCCAAAGAAGTCTCTGATATATATATTTTTAGACATCTTATTACATCTGTAATTTACAGAACTGTAGTGATTCTTTTACAGAAACCCTAGGTTTCACAGAACATGGTTTGGGAACTGCTGCTTTAGATTTCCATTCTTATATACATGGCGATGAGATAAAATCTGGAAACAAAATGTATCTAAATGTCTGTACATTTGTACTTACCTACATCAGCTTAAAATATCTTAAACAGAAATTTACAATGAAAATAAAAGTCCTTTAAGCAAGTTAAAATTCACCGAGACAAAACATAAGAATAACAGATCTCAAAAAGAAATGCCTCTAAACATTTGTACCTTTATATTTCCAAACACCAGCTTAAGACAGCTTAAACAGAATTTTGTCATTGAAAATAAATCTTTCAGCACAGTTAATATTTACCGGGACAAAATAAAAGCATAAAAGTTTTATATATAAAAGGACTGATTAAAAGAGCTTCTACTTGGCATTTCTGCTACAGCTAAAAACCAAAGTATTAGATTCTTGGTTTTCTTTTTACTTTTAGAATGCCATAAATTGGTTTAAAATGTTACTTAGAGACTGATGTCTTGTCATAAAAGAAGCCTAAAAGATAAAATAATACAAATTTTAAGCTGATAAAAATGATTTATGCAAATAAAGACTACTATAACACATAAAATATATTAAACAGGAGAAAATGAACTATGGAAAAGATAAAAATAAATAAAGCCATGTCAGTTACAAAATATTATATTTTTGTCATGTCAGTTTGTCATGTCATAATAATTATATTTTTGTGATGTCAGTTACAAAAATATAATTTAATTTTTAAAGATTATTTCATATTATTAAAGACTTTGTCCCAACATTTTTATACCTGGATATTGTTTTTAAAGCACATAGATGGATTTTCCATAATTTTACTTTCATTTCTAGCAATTTAATTTTGATGTATTTAACTTTTATTTCTTGTCAATAGTTAGTAAATTTTAAATAATTGTATCTTACATGAACTTTAAATCTAAAAAAAAGTGCCTCTATTGGCAATAAAATGTCATAAATAATAGAAACATGATGCATTTTTTTTTAAAACTTCTTAATCTCAATTGGCATAGTAACAAATACCATGATATTTAAAAATTAAGGGATATTGTAGTTTCTTTCAATTTATAGACATTAAATTCATGGATATTAAATTCATAATTATATATATATAATTAATTTATGAACATTAACTTCATGAATATTATATTTATACTTAAAAAGATATAAGATTCTAAAGAGATGTGTGATGATAAATACAGGTGAAATACAAAGACACTTAAATGAATCCTTTATGCATCAAAAATGAAAAAAGAAGAGGACACAAAAATTTCAAGCGAAATCCAGCAGCATTGGTAGCTATTCAGTACAGTGTTGTGCAAACTCACAAAAAAAAAAAAAAAAAAAAAAAAAAAAAAATTAAACTCAAATTTATGATCTAAAAAATAAGTTTGCATTCAAATTCAAAGTTTATAAAAGGAATCTGGCTAATTCAAACTCATTTTTAAAAAAGAGTGAAAGTCACTAAGGATTTCTTTTAAAATATAAAATTTTAAAAAATTAAATCATGAGAAAATACGAAACAAAATTTTTTTGCTTAATTTTATTGACTTACTATAGGGATATTAAAATTTCTTCTATTAATTTTAGTACTGGAACAAGATTTAAGATAGTCTGATGTAATTGAAATATTGTAATTTATATAATTAATTAGTAGAACCAGCCGACTTTTCCTGTGTTAACCCTGGGGGCCTTCTGGATATAATAAATTTAAATTGCAACATTACATAGATCACAATAATGGAGCTCTTTGCATTCCCATTTAAAAATCATTAAAAAAAGCAAATAGAGACAAATAATGTTACTTTGATTCGACCATAGTAAAATTTCTCTGTTTTATAAATGAGAATGTGTGTTTTCTTTGGTGCGTACAACAGAAAAATATACAATTTCCCTAACAATACGAAAAAAATAAATAAATAAACCAAATGGCTTAGAATTTAGTGAAATTCTTTTTTGTATGGCATCTATCTATATTATAAAGCAAAAACATATCCAAGAGTAACACTGACATTGCATTGACGGTAGCAACAACCTAACCAATAAATTTCGCTTTAACTGCAATTTTTTAACTTCTAAACATGGCACAATTTCAATTTTTACACCGTCGAAAATAAAAAGTACTTTCAAATGTAATTTGTTTGAAAAGTGTATCTCAATTTAGTGATTTTCTATAATTTTAAAGAATTTGAATGAATAAATATTTTAAACATATTAATATAATGAATATTTTAAAATCTGTGTGCAATCCAACTACGAAAGATTAGCCTATTTGCTTTTAAAGCTATATTATAAAGCAAAAACGTGTTCAAGAGTAACACTAACATCATATTGACAGTGGCAACAACCTGACCAATAAATTTTGCTTTTATTGCAATTTTTTTAACTTCTGAACATTGTGCAACTTTATTTTTTACACAGTTGAATAGAAAACAAAAAGTACTTTCAAATGCAATTTGTTTGAAAAGTGTATCTCAGTTTAATGATTTTCCATTGATTTTGAAGAATTTGAATGCATGAATATTTTTAATATATAAATATAATGAATATTTTTAAATCTGTGTGCAACTCAATTACGAAAAATAAACTTATTTGCTCTTAAAACTATATTATAAAGCAAAAACATGTCCTAGAGTAACACTGACATCAAATTAACTGTGGCAACAACCTGAACAATAAATTTTGCTTTTATTGTATTTTTTAACTTTTAAACATCGCACAACTTAAATTTTTACACTGTCGAATAAACAACAAAAAGTACTTTCAAATATTGTTTGTACAGTGTAATCCAATTTACTGATTTTTATGGATTTTAAAATAATTTTCAAACAGGAATATTTTTAAATCTGAGTGCAACTCAATTACGAAAAATTGACCGGTTGCTCTTAAAACAATGTAAATCAGCATTTGTTTGTTTCCATGTAATATTCCATAACTAAATTGCCAAACAAAATTAAAACTTCACAAATAAATAAAACATGAATTTAACAGATATGTAATGTAATCAAACTGCATACTTAAACACTGAAATAATCAGAATAACAAAGGTACAAAGGTTGATATAAAAAGTTTAAAGTTTTGCGATTAACTGCTTGCTAATACTAAAGAACCAAAAATGCCTTTTTGATATAGTTATTGGGCAATCTAAAGAATATACTAAATGTAAAAAATCCTATTAGTGTTATAAATTAAAATGATTTTTATTTATGTTCCTGTTAAACATGGGTTACCCAGGATGGATTGCGTAATTATTTTAAAATAGAAACTTACATTTTCGTTCATAAAATATAAATCTATAATGATTACATGAAAAGGAGTCAATTTCTAGACACTATCATTTGTGATGTTAGTCATGAAGCTTTGTTTGAAAAGAGAGAAAAATTACTCTAAGAAAATGATTGCTATGTTTCTTTTGCCATTTAATATAATTTTAATAATATCATTTAATAGAAAAAGTTACCACTCAAATTAAAGTATTAAAATACTTAGTCAAATGGTATAACTATAAGGTTTTTTACTTTAAAGTGACTGTAACACACTTCCATTGAACACATTAAAAATATACATTGATAATATCGTGCAAATTGATAATATTAATTTAGTATATCTTATGCAAAATGCATGCTAATTCTTGTATTTGTTACTTTTTCGTGAGTGTGATCTGTATCTGACGGCACCAAAATCTACAAAATGAAGCTTATTTACACATAGGAAGTGGTTGAGATGCATAAATATTTTTTAATCTTCAAATAAGCTTTATTTTAAAAGCTCTACAAAACTTTTCTTTTGTGTGTATCTAGATTATAAAAGGTACCTATCATATAAATTTCATGATTAGTGAAGACCATTAGTTGAAGCTGAGTGTCATTGCATTTGTGATTGTCAATTGTTGATGTATCACATGTATGGCTTTTCTATGATTTGCCTGACAAATAACATTTATAAATCTATAGTCCAAGTGCTAAACAAAGTCGTTTAATCTTTTTTCGCAAAATTACTTATCTAACTTTGCAACTGGTGCCTATGAAGTTTCATTCAATAAAAGTTATGCTCCATTTCTATCATTTGAATTCAACACATACAATAGATATAACAACTCTTTTTTACAACAAATTAAAGTAATACTGACTAATGATGAATTTTCCATAATTCTAATCTTCAGTGTAACAATTGCTACAGCAAATTTACAACTTTTCTCCTCGATTAGGCTACTTTCTGATGATTGAAAGCAATAAGCAATTACTTTACCATTTAAGAAAACATATAAAACAACTGCATTTCACAAACTGTTGCATAATTATACAATGATTAATTGAAATGTATCTCAGTGAAAATAAATTAGCCAAGAATTACTATTATCTTTATGTTCTTAGAAGGGCTGCTATTTCAATTCTTTAAATGCTTGGATAGTTTGTCCAATACTTGTATTTTTTTTTCCATTTTATTATTTATACACCTTAAACATTGCATTACTTGAAATCCTAATTCATTTGTGTAATAGCATAACTGGTAAAAAACCTTAAATCATAATAACAAATTAAAGAATTTCAAGTTTCAGTTCTGTATGAATTGTTGTCTAAACCTTAAAATCTGTTGTGCATTTCCTCGTGTGAATTATTACTTACTAGATATTATTATGACTTCATGTGAGTTTTGAATAAGAAAGATTAATTAAGCAAAACTCTGTACTATTCCAAACGAAAAATTTAAAATACATACCACCGATTGTTAATAACCTTTCCTGGTACAGATTTTTGTGATCCAAAATTTTCAGGCCCGGACACGACCCAGACCTTTCAAAAATCAATGTAATCAGACCTGACCAAACCTGGATCAATCAAATTTCTTTAAAAAATTTATATGTTTTTGAATTAACATCATCCTACAATAAAAATTATTTCAAAAGAATAATACTGCATGTAAATATATGCAAACATTTTAAAGTATAAGAATTTTCAGGTTATATGTCTGCAAGCCATGGAATATGGAATAATAGTATTAATGATCATTTAGGAAATTGCATTCAAATGAAAACTCATACAAAAATAAGTTAGTTTATAATGACAGAAAAAGACTCTTAAAGAAAATCGTAACTTCAAAACTCCATAAAGAAAAATATGTAGATTTGAAATATGTTTGTCTATTATTTATAAAACTAAAGTAAATTTTGAAAGGCTACATTAAACAAATATGCAACGCCACTATTATATTTTCACCTGGACCCCAAATCTAAAGGGAAAAAATTGGCCAGAACCTATGCAGACTTCTATTTCTGGTGTTTCCTTTTCACGTATCTGTGATTTAGATGTGAAACAAAGTGAAAATTATAAATGTGTTTCAAATTTTTTACATTTTTACTAAGCTATGGTTTCAAAATATGCAGGATTTTTTTGTTTTATTTTCATTTTCCCAATATATTATTGAATATGTTGACACATAACATAGAAATATGTATATTATAAAACATAAAAGAGTCTGTCATTGTTAAGATCAAAAATATATAAAAAAAATATTCTATGCTATCGCTTTGATTGTACATATATTCGCTTCTAAATATTGCATCATATCAATATTTACTCTATCAAATAGATCATAAATATATTTTCAAACAAAGATTATTTGGAAAATTTAACTTAAATTACCAATTTTTGCTGATTTTTACAAAAGTGTTCAGGCACATAAATTTTTAAACTATCAACATGTGATGTAACAATAAACATTTGTTTAGTGCAATCATATAAAGTAACATAAATAAAATGCAACACAAATAGAGCTTTATTAAAATATGAAAAATTAAGGAGAAAGTAGATAAAACATTATTTTACCTCTTATGTCATAAATCTTTTATAACAATTTTTTTCTATATGAATGTATATTTTACCAAATATGTTCTTTAATGTGCCTTAATACAGAAAAAGCCAATAAATTTTTTGTTTGAATTAGTTTAGGGCTTGGGTATTTTTTAACCTTTCCATGACTCTACTATAAAGGTTTTGGCTGATTTTTTTTTTTATTTTTTTTTATTTTTTTTTTAATAGTACATTCTCCTGGTACTGTGCTGGATTGGACAGCTCTTTTGTCTATCTCCAAATGAAATAGAAGATTAAAAATGTCATCTCCAAACACTATATAAAAGATTCAATCCTATAAAGGCTTAACATAAACACTCAAATGTACCATCAAAGCACATGTCTGAAATGGGTCAGTCATTGCTAAAAAATAACCACAATGGAAACAGTTATTGATTTAGATGTTGTTCTTTAGGTTAGTTGAACTTCAAATAAAGTTCAACCAGGAATAACTTAGAAATGAATCAAAATAACTAAATTTGTTTTAATCCAACATCAAGAAATTGGAACTTTTTAAATTGCTAATTTTCCACTGTAAAACTAAAACAAGAAAGAAAAATCATGCATCAAGCATATATTATGAAACACTTCCAGAATAATGCAATGAAACTTCATCGTTTAAAAAAATGAAAGAAGATATCTAAGTACACAAAAACCAGATTTTAGAAATTACCATCCATAAGCTGGAAAGATACTCGAGTGCTTTTGTGAATCCCTTTACACGATTTGTAGATCTATATATACACTAATGTGCTAATATTTAACTTAGTTACAAAATGCATAACACAATAGAAAATTCACCTTCAGCAATTTCCACTAATAGATTGAAATCAAACCAAATAATCTTGTACAGCCTTGTATATTAACTACAGGTTTTTATACACACCTCATATTAATGAAAAATTTAACTCGGGAAAAAAAGCAAAACACAACTGAAAAAATACTTTCAGAAATTGACATCTATAGACAGCAATGTATCTGTTTGTTTTTTGTGTGTGTTACATGAATTTATTTATATTCTACAAACCTCTCTTAGCATACTGAATACAGTTCAGCTAGAAAATCTTAGTTAAAAAACACCCTTAAGCAATTCATGCTCATACACAGTAACACTTACAAATTATTTTGTGTAACCCTGTATGATCTACAGAATTTATACACACTGCATAGTCTTGAAAAGTTTAGTTAACTTAAAAATGCATATCACAACGGAAAATACACTTCCAGCATTTATTGCTCATACACAACACTGTAACCAAAATCCCTGTAAATGAATTTTAGCTATTATGTATGTCACATTCAACAGAAAATATGTTTTAGTGCAACTCAGAAATGCATATCAATTTCATTGTTTGAAATAGTGTAACATAATTAAAATACACAGCAAACGATTTTTCTCCATAGACCACAATGTAACAGGATTATTTTGAGTAAACGAACTATAAATGTTACACACTCCAATTTCAGTAGCAAACATGCCATAGTAAACATCAATAACATATATCAATTACATGGCAATCTGAATTATTTACTAGAGTTTAGAGCATGGACAGACAAACCACAGTCATAAATACTTTTTCAACTATTTTGGAAAGTGTTAAAAAGTAAACAGAGACATGACAATCTGAAATGAAGCTGACCTAGATGTAAATTTTTAATCAAATGACTAAAATAAAACTTCTTTAAAAAAAAAAAGTGAAGCAACTGGCAAAAGAAAAGCATTGAATAAAGATGACACAAAATGTGCAAATATTCTATAAAAAGAAAATGCTAAATATTGGATAATACAGTTAAAGGTCATTTGTCATAAAAATGCCTAGTAGACATATTAAGACAGTAATCAGTGTTTTCTAATAAAAATTGTGTAATAAACTATATTTTTATCGAGTATATTTTTGTACTAGAGGCTGTAATAAAAACAGAATAATAAAATGAAGCATCATGTATGCATTAATACAATTATTTTATATTTTAACAACCTCTATTTATTTAATTATATTTTAGGTCCTTTTTATATCCATCGGAAGCATAATTGGACATACTTATTTTAAAAAGTTCTTAATGCCCCAATTTAAAAAATATATATTCAAACAATATATTCAAACATCCAAAAATATTTTACCATATGCAAGGGATTATTATTCTTCTAATAACAATAAATAAAGATGTGGAGTCAAGTTGTTATTATCAGCAACAAACAAAAAGGTATTGCAAAGGATAAGAGAATACAAATAGTACAAAACAATAATAAATAAAACATTTTAAACAATTTTAATACTGAGTAGAATGAAATAATGCTTTTAAAATTTTAAAGTATATTTTATATTTTTAATTTCTTCTTAAAATTGGTTACATGAAGAAGATATGTCTTTACCTGCAAAACCACAAACACTAAGTGAGAAGATATTCAGAATCATTTGTATCTGCAGTGTCAGCATCAATTTGACAATTGCTTGCATCATCGAAAGAACTGTAAAAGAAAATGCATGTTTACAATTTTTATCAACTTTGCATTTAAAAACAAATAAAGAGCTTCAAATAAGTGTAATGTAATTAGCAAAAAAATAAAATGATAAGAAATATAACAAAGAAAAAATTATATTAAATATAGAGATTTCAAAAAGAGGGACAGACTCTCAAGTCTTCACTTGAAGTGCAAAAAAAATCCAAGAATTATGCATTAACTATTTATAGTTTTTAAATAATGAAAATATGAGTACATGATAACATACTTGCTACATATAAAATGAGCTTGATCAGAAATATAAAAAATAACAGAAAATATATTTAATCTTTGCTTACACAAGCAAGCATTCGAATAACTTTTGGGTATACTGAAAGATCAGCGATGCTGCAGACATTCTACAGAACAAAAACTATGTAAAAAATACAAAAAAATTTCATTTTTTGCATAATGCATTTTTAACGATACATAAATTTTCTTTTAGAGAAAATTAAATTTCAATGAATAGTCTTAAGAAAGCTATGTTTCATATGAAATTTGTATTTTGATTCAAATCTTTATTTTTTCAAAAGACCTATACACATCTTGGAATCACATATACGTGTAAGATACGCTGGTGGTTACTTTTTCTTCATATCGCCAGTTTAGATGTTAAGTGTAGAGTTTAGTCGGTAGCCAATAATTATACCAAGTTCGTTGCAATCTGACATTATATGTTTTACGTTACATAATAATCTTTGTTAAATCAAGCCCAGAGAGGCTCAGCGAATACCAAGGCCAATATGTGATTTACTATGGACTGTAATTTCAGATTATTTATCACTAGACTTTTGAGAAAATAAATTAAAGACCGGAGCCCCCAAAAGAGTTGCAGCTAGATTTCATCAGTTACATGAAAAGTAACCAAATCAACAATATGATGTCGCCTTTGCTAATTTCAAACAAAACTGAAAATAAATCTATTTGAGAAAGTAAACAAAAAAAATCCGTCTGATGACCGTAATCATCTTTGTTCAACGCTGTGAAATACTGAACTAAATTTTCAAATTCATTTCATCTAGAGAGAGAAAAGAGAATATTCACTTTCCCCCCCAAGGTCAGTGACTGTCTGTCTTTCTCTGTGAAGAACATTTTTTCTCTCCCTTTGATGACCATCAGAATGGAACTGATTACATAATCGCTTGGAAAGAAGAACTATGTAAATTGACCACTTTTTGTCCAAGGTTAGGATGGATGTGAGTGAAAACCTTTTCTGAAAGAATGGCTTTTCTATCGAGAGTAATAATCATAAACTGTGTCACGGTAACAAGCGATGCAATGCAGTTTTCGTTTTCACCAAAGAAAGAATGGTATCAAAGACATGCGTTTTGCCTTTTCGATTGAGATGAGTGATTTGGCGACAAAGGAGGATAGTACTCGTCTTGAAAAATTTTCTGCTCATGTTGTGACAGTGAAAGGAATCAGCTGCTAGTGTTAATAGATGAATGTTGTGTTTTATAAATGAAAAAGAAAAAAAATCTGTGCTCTGCATTATTGATGTTTTTTTTTTTTTTTTTTTTTACTGTAATTATTTATGTGTGATGTACTCTGGATATTCCACAAAACAGGTATGTAGTTTGCTTATATAAGTTTTAGCAGAAAAAAGGATGACTATTTAAGTCTTTTGAAATAAGTTTAGGACTTTTAAGCAAACGAGAAATAATGAACATATATTATATCATATTATAATTTGTATGATTTAATGATCATGATCATATTATACCAAGAAAGTTGCAACTATTATTTTTGTATTTTGGAATAAAGAAAATTCCTTAAAAAATACATATTTTTATGATCTCTTTTAACCATTTGCTTATTTCAAAAGCATGAACTCTATTGTTATGGTTCTTTGATTTGAGATTTTATATGGTATGTTATAATATTTGTTAATATTATATACAGTGGAGCACCACTTATACGTTTCTTGTTTATACATTTTTTTTTAATGGTACCGGCAAAATCCAATGGACATTAACGTTAAATAATTTCATTTATACGTTTCTCCTTAAATCGCTAATTTCATTTATAAATTTTTTTCAACATGTCAAGAAGAGACAAAATGCGCATTTCAACCTCAAATTCTTAACTCCCGAATGTTCAGTCTTACAAAAGGCAGGTGACCTTGACCAACACCTGCCCAATTGAACAAAAGCCGTACCCCTAAGGAATGTGAATATCCCACTTTCTATAGATAAGGGTTGTTGTTGTGCTGTCACCAGGCCGCAGCAGGGCAAATTCTTTTTCTTTCAGCTTCAGTATCTGGATTTGTATCGTGTTCACTAGTGCTTCACGATGACTTCGTGTAATAGAAAATCTCTGTCATTGAAGGAAAAAATAAATGTGCATTTTTAAAAAAGTGGATGAAAACCAACATTTAAAAAGAGTGGATCTTGCCAAAGAATTAGGTTTACCAGTTTCAACATTAAACACGCTAATCTATAAGCATAAGATCATCGAGCAAAGCCATCATCAAAGTTGATGGAGTGCTTCAAAAAAAACTTCGAGTCCAAAGCGGAAAATTCGCTAATGTTGAAAAATTGCTTTTACAGTGGTTTAATCAGTGTCGTAGTGCAAAAATTCCCATCAGCGGTCCTTTGCTTATGGAGAAAGCACGAGAAATTTCGAAGAAGCTGAATGTGGAATGCGATGCATCATTTTCTTCAGGATGGCTACACAAATTTAAATTAAGACATGGCATAACAGGCAAAACTGTAAGTGGAGAGTCTGGAGATGTTGATTGCGAAACAGTGGATGATTGGATTCAAAACCAATTGCCAAATCTGATAAAAGGATATGAACAAAAAGACATTTTCAATGCCGATGAAACCGGTTTGTTTTATAATCTTCTGCCATCTAAAACTCTTGCAATCAAATTGGATACCTGTCATGGTGGCAAAAAGAGTAATGTGCGATTAACAGTGTTGTTGTGTGCCAATGCAGATGGATTAGAAAAATTGCCTCCTTTGATTATTGGCAAATCAAAAAAGCCCCGCTGCTTCAAAAATGTGAAAACATTACCAACAATGTACCTGGCCAATAAAAAATCATGGATGACAATGTCTTTCTTTACCGATTGGTTAAAAGAATTAGATGATAAAATGCGAAAGCAGAAGCGGCGAATCATTTTATTCATTGATCAATGTCCAGCTCATCCACATGATATGGATTTTCTAAAAAACATAACTGTCAAATTCTTCCCGGCAAATTGTACCAGCAAATTGCAGCCACTGGATTTAGGGGTCATAAAATCCCTAAAACAACATTATCGAAAACTTTTGGTGAAAACAGCTATCGGCAGTTTAGACCACGGTGACTTCGAACATGTGAACATTAACATCTTACAAGCTATGAATTTCATAATGATGGCTTGACAAAATGTTTTACCCAAAACGATAAAAAACTGCTTCGCCCATGGCGGATTTTTAACTCCAGTGGATGTCAATCCTATTGAAAACGCCGAACCTGATCATTTTGTTCCACCAGAAAGCTGGTCAAATTTAAGTGATCTTACTACATTTGAAGATTTTGTGCAGTGTGATTCGGAACTTGCAACATGTTCTTTTCTAACAATCGATGAAATGATCGCAAATGAGGAAACTAGCAATGAAGAAGAGGATAACTGCACTGAAAAGCCACTGCCAAGTTTTCAACAAGCTTTGGCGGGTTTTAACACCATGCAAGAATACCTCATTAGCAGTGATTTGAATGATAATGTTAAGATGGCACTTTTAACTGTGAACAATGAACTTTTTTCTGTGCATTCCAAAAATTCCATACAACCTAAAATAACAAAATATTTTGTACATGGAATATGAATAGTTGTAAGTTGTAAATTATATCCGGAATAAGAAGTTTAGTATTACATATCTCTTGTATTTCATGTATTTTTTTTTATTGTTCGTAATTACGGAATTGTTCGTACTTTTGTGAATTTCGTTTATATGTTTTTTCATTTATATATTTTTTTTTTCTTGGTCCCTTGAAAAACGTATAAACGGTGCTTCACTGTATATATATATATATAAATGCACAAAATTTTTTGTTTGGCTAGCCATATTATTAAATTTCTGGAACACAAAAATATATATATATAAATATTCATAATTCTATATGTATATGGAATTGGTGTAAAACTATGTATTCCTTTTCCTCTCTTTCCTAACTAGCCACTGCATTTTATTTTTGGAATTTTTAAAAGTCTATTATTTGTACATCTGTCTGGCACATCAAAATTTTATTCGTCATTGGGGGGGGTATTGTGAGATGAACTCTCACATTATTTCTTTTGCCGTGCTTTTATTTTTTATCAGCATTTTCATACGATATGATTTGGAGTACTTTGATGTTTATTTTTATTTCAGTCCTCTTGTTTTTATTAAATATCGCTTCATTCATGCTTCACAGCGATAGTTTGTACGCGTTTGTTTATATTTTCATCGGAGATGCAGTGCTCTTCCCCGCGTGTAATGTTTGCGCATCATTCACTCTCCTCAGCTTTTTCATTTTCTCTTCTCCCATTTCAGCGCCTTCCCCGCGCATGCTCAGTATCCATGACTCTGTCCTTGAAATCATCACTCAAGTGGCATTTTAAACTTTGTCATATGAACGATTTTCAAAACATCTATGTGTGTTTGTGTGGAAGAATAGAAAACAGTTTTACTTTTGGTTTCGCTTTCGACATGCTTATTCATTTGTTTAATTATTGTTGGCTTTAAATTCTAATCAATTAAATTGAAAGACCTGTGTTTTCCCTTTTTCCTTTCAAATATTTGTCATACATATACTTTGACCGTTACTTTTTTAGTCAGTTTTTCTGATGGGAGCTGTCAATAAAGTTGTGCCGATTCTTCTTATTTATTTTTTAATCTTTGCCGTTTTCGTTCAATTAAAAATTTTTTAAGTGCCTAATTCTGGCTGGGCTACAATGTTTTCATCTAGTAGTTTAAATATGATATTTCAAGTGTTTAAATTAGTGGCCAAGAGGAAAGCCTTATTTTCATTTTTTAAATGTTGAATAAAAGAACTTTTATTTAATTTCAAGATGTTCCTGTCTCATTGTCAACAAGCTTCAACTTGGTGAGATCTTTTTTTCTCCTTTATGTGACTGTTAAAGAAGAAACTTAAATAATTTATCTAAGGGGGCCTCTCTAATTTATAAAATTTTGAGTATGATTTTTACACAACTGCAATAATACTTTCCACTTATGATCTTACAAATAAAACAATTTCAACTATCTTCAAAAACAATACCACACTGTGTAAGCTTCACTGCATAATGTCATTACTTTTAAAAAGCAACTGTATAATTTTTTATTAGTGAAAGTAGGTCCAGTTGTCTTGAGAGTCAGAAGCAAAATTCTTTTAAAAAAAAATAAATAAATAGCTAAAATTTGTTTTCTAGGTTTTTTGGTTGAGTCCTAGCAGTCTTGCAGGTAAGATTGTTGGTCCTCAACTTTGAGGGGGTCTGAGAGGAGAGGGGGATATGAAAGAATAAGAAAATAAAACCTATTTAAAATTTAAATTCTCAGTTTCTTTCTTCTAACTTTTAAATCTAATACTTAAAACTAATTTGTCCCTGTTAAATTTGTTTCTCAATCCGACAATTGTTACTTCAATCCTTAAATTTCAATCAACTTTAAGATAAAAATTGATGAGCTTACTGCAAATTTACTATATTTGTGGTTTGTAATGCATCTGGGATTCAAGTAAGCCTTGGTGTCATCATAGGCTTAGCTATCTGAAGCCAATTAAATTGAAGTTTGCTCCTATTTTTACCCTTTTGCTCCCTACTAGGAAAATTCAAAAATACGAACATAAAACTGTTTTGCCTGAGAAAAGAGCAGGCTTTTTTCAGTAAAATGCCTGCCTAATAATCACTATGCCTCTATGGGCCTGACTTAACAAAGACTATCAAGTAATGCAAAAGGAATAAAGTCAAGTTCCAACGAACTTGGTGTAATTATTGGCTATCGACTACACTCTACACTTAACATCACATTACCAATTTCTCTTAGAGCTCATCACACTTCCCTAAAAGAAGAAGAGGAAATTAGTGAACAAGTTCAAAATTTGTTGCAGGCTGGTATTATCAAAGTAAGTTATTCATCACCAATAACTTTGGTGTGTAAACATGAATAAAAGAAGAAAATTCATTTATGCCCTTACATAGAACTGACACCCTTTTAGACAAATTGGTTCAGGCTTAAATCTTTATCATTCTCAATTTAGAAAGCAGATATTGGCACATACCTATCCATGCTAAAGACACTGAAAATTTGGCATTTGCAACTACCTTTGAACTCTATGAGGGTTTTATTTACCATTTGGCTTGAAAAATGTGCCCTTACAAGAATCCTTAATAAGTATAAAATTCACTTTGCCAGTAACTATTTTGATAACATAACTGTATTTTCACAAGATGAAGAGAAACACTTTTGGCAATTAGAAATATTATTTGAAATTTATGTACAAGAAAACTTAAAACTGGAGTTATCTAAATATAATTTTGTAAAAAGTACTATTATTTATTTCTTCAGTTAAGACATGTCTAATGGTTGTATCACACCTGACAACCCAAATATGGAAAAAAAAAAAAAAAAAATTGCAACTGAAAAAAGTCGGGTCCAGAATCTAGAGAGACATAGTGATTATTAGACAAGCATTTTACCATAAAAGCATGTTCTTTTCTTAATCAAGCCAGTTTTATGTTCATACTTCTGATTTTTCCCAGAAGGAAGTGAAAGTGTCAAAATATGAGTAAACTTCAACTTAACTGGCTTAAGATATCTAGGCCTGCGACGACACCAATAGTTGGTCAAATCACAGGTGTATTTCAAATCACAAATAAAGTAAAGTAGTGCTAAGCTCATAAATTTTTATCTTAACATTAATTAAAATTTAAAGCTTGAAGTAATAAATGTCGGACTCAGAAACAAACTTAACAGGAGTAAATTGATTTAAGTATTAGATATAAAAGAGAAAAAAGGAACTGGGAATTTTTTTTTTCTTATTGTTTCACACATTTGTTGTCATATAATGTGCCCTCATTCCATGTCACAATACCTCATGTGTCTGAAAAATTTTGATTTCCTTAAAACAATAGGTCATAAGGATATACTGTTTATGTAATCATTAGAAAGCAATTTGTATGTAAAATTATAATTAAATGTTCTATATTAGATTAAATTCAACAATCAATTCTTTAAATTTTAATGACTAATGAATTCCTTAAAACATTTACTACAGCCCAACTACAACATGTTTTTACTGTCAAAACTAAACAAAACTAAAGAAAAAAAATTCTAAGTTTTGACTAAAAATGAAAAACAACATTTTCTTGGAGGAAAGTCCAAATTTCTTTTACTAAAGGTGGAAAAAAGTATAATGTAAGATCTAAGTTTAATCATTTATAGCAGGGCTGTCCCAGGGGTGCAGAATATGTCCGATACGGTGATCTAGGATTGGGGGAAATTTTAGTCATCTGGGGAAATTTTTCGGAAAAATATACAATTGATTTCAATTTTAACAATGAATTACATAATTCCCCGAGATAGAAAAATGTTTCCCTACAAATAAAAAGATCTGTATGGCGACTTTCACAAAATCGATCTGAGAATAATATGTACCGTATATACTCACGTATAGGTCGAGAAATTTCTGAAAAATAATCTGCTTCAAAGTGGGGGAGGGAGGTCAACTTTATACATGGGACAAAAAAGTCGAAATTTATTTTTGGAGTAGAAAAACGCCGATGTTCTGGAGTAATTATGCAATTGCAATAATCGAAATTTCTAAGTTCTTTTCTAATGAATTACCTTAGAAAAAAAATTTAAAACATAATAATTTTCTGACAAAAAAAAACTTTAGAAAGAGAATCAAATCAAGAAGATCTCACACCCATCACTGGTGGAAAACTCACTACAAGCTCTCACTGAATGGGTGAGCAAAAATAGAAAATAACTTAAATTTAATAATGAGAAAAATATTTTTAATCTATGGACAACTTTGAAGAAAATTATTCTAAAAACTTAATTTAATAAAATAATCTTAAATTCTGAAAAGAAGCCATCACTTCTAGATCAAGACAGCGGTACCAGAAATACTTTAGCTGCTTGAAAATTTACAGTGACTGTGTTTGTGGATCTGTTGGCTCTATTATTGGAAAACACATTTATAACAGGACCCCAAAATCTGATAATCTCTTTCATGAAGTGTTTATATCATGAAATGACCACCAGTGCATAAATCTACGGAACTATTAAAAGCATCCTTAAACAGGCATTTTCATGGTGGAAATTATCATTTTACTAGATTTTCTTCAAGAAACAGACTCAAGATCTACAAAACATCAAAAATGATTGACAACATCCACAAAGAGAATGGAACATTGCAGTTTCTCAATAATTGACAATTTATCAGAAAAGGTAATCAAAAACATTGTATTTGTTGGTTAAAACTGTGTATTTATTAATAAATATTAGGCATAAGAATTAGATTAAAACTTACATTGCATTAACTTAATTTACCTTTCCAATAACTAGGCAAGTTACAAGTTCAGTCTATAGGTTTTTAAAGATGCGACTTGTATGTTGCAAAATTTACTATACCTACGGTAATACAGAAGCCTATGTAAGCCTATAACATATCATAACATTTTGGGGAAATTTTCATATGGATTGGGGGAAATGTTGGGAGTAAAAACATTTTCTGCACCCCTGGGCTGTCCAACCTTTCAGTAAGCACGGGCGCATCTCATGTAGTGGCAAACACTGAAGGGTGCCATTATTCTCATAACTAGAAATAAAGAACAATATTACCTCACTGTAGTAGGGGGGCAGAGTTACCAGTTTGGCCTCCTTTTTATCCACAAATTCCGAATTCCTACGGAAAATTCCCAAAGAATTTTTACTTTAAGTTACCGAGAAAAGTTTTTCATTAAATAAAGCAAAAAATACTATTCGGAATTTTTCACATGAATTCAGAATTTCTGAATAAAAAAGGAGGCCAAACTGAATACACTGGTTAGGGGGTGACTGCATGCACACGTCTTATAAGACACTTCACAGTGTGAGTCATAAGGCCACCTACTATGTTGGGCTAGATGTGAAAAATAATTGAATAAAAGAACATAAATCATAGTAAATTTAAAATTAAATTTATCTGAGAAAGGCCTATCTCAAAATATTTCGTAGAGGAAGGAGCCAGAAATTTAATGCCGCCTATAGTAAAAAATCATGTGGAACACTAATCATTTTAAAGTTGCACCTTTTTATTTTTTGAAGAAGAATCTTTTTAAACCATCTCAAGGATTTTTATTTTAAAAACTGCTAGTAACAGGAAACTTTCGAAAGGGCGTCAAGAAAACCTACAAAGGGCGCATGGCGTCCGCGGGCGCCGCGTTGGACAGCCCTGATTTATAGCATAAAATAAGATGTGAATGCATATATTATGCAATAAAAATCTCAAATCTTATTCCTTTCTATGCATGTTCTAGTTACAATAATATAAAATACTGAAGAGAGAAATATTAAAAAAGAAATGTCTTATTTCCTAGATGATTAGCATGAAGAGGAAAAGTTGGCTCCAATTGTTAATGAAGTAATTTCACAAATGTGTTTGACATGAATTAACAATTCCTGAAATATCTCAATAATGCACAAAGCATAATATTCACATATGCTGTCTAGATATGTCAAATTATAAATTTTCAGAATAAATGCAACTTGAAAGATGTCATACTCTCAAAAGATCATAGTATTTATGGGGAAAAAAATTTAACTCTTCTGAGACGATATCTTTTCTTCAATATTTTATATTTTAGTGATTCTTAATCTCTTAGTTATCACAGATGTATGTGCTCTATCTCTGTGAAACCCTAAGATTTAAGACGGAAATTGCTCATATTCTTTAGCATACTGAAGGGAGAATGTATAAACTAATAAAAATGTGTAATTTAATTATATTGTACTTCTAAACAGTCTTCTTATTTTTTTTTCTTTCAATTTATTTACAGGATTTTTCATATATTTTAGATAAAGTGAAAAGTTTTACAATGACTGAAAGGCCTTTGTGCACCCCCTAAAGATGCACTGCGGACCCATTGGGATCTGCAGACTGCAATTTAAAAAATGCTGCTCTATATGTTTCAAATATTAAATTTATGTGCCCACTGCTTTTAGTATTTCTACTAATTCTGAGATAATGGAGTTGCATGCAAGAGTTATAACATTCTGCTAAATATTGTGAACCACAGACAAATACCTCTGAATTATTTGTTCAAAAATACTGATTTGTATTGCATTTATCATTCATCTATTTTTTAACAAGTACAGAAATATCTTCAATGTTTGCATTTTTTAATGAATCTTGAACATCCTTAGATATTAGCAGTGATGGAACAGCATGAACATCATTTTGGAGCAGCAAAAAGCCATTTTGGAGCAGCAAATTTCTAACTTTGGAGCAGCAAAACCACTTTTTTATAGCAGAAAATAACTATTTAACACATTGATAAATATATATATATATAAAAAAACAAGTATCTAAAGGTACTTTAGCTGAAACATTTTATTCAATGCATAAATGTATTAATACATTTAAAAAATGACAATAGTAATTTTACACCAGTTTAAAATTCTTAAATTACATTGAAGTTTAAAAATCTTAAGTACATTGAAGTTTAATTTTTTTTTAAAAAGGTTAAATTCTTATGAAAAAATAATGAGGGTTCAAAGAATATATACAGTCAACTCCCTCAAATCCGCACAGCTTAGGACAAAGGTTGTCCAGATTATAGAATTTTGCAAAATATAGATCATTACTTTGTTTACATTTTCTGCTCCTATAATTTTACAGTAAATTAATTATTAATACATATAAATTAATTGGTAAAAAAGAAAGATATTGTAACACATGGACTATTTAATTACAAAACACATTATATTTAAGGAAAAACTATTTACATTTTATTTTACAATTTCTTTTGTTTGTTTATATAATTTTCAAACACAGTATCAATTATCATTTGTTTGAGAACTTACGACTTTTGGACTAGTATTTTCTCTTGAAATCTATGTATAGTGCTTATTTCTTGCTCAGAAACAAAACTCTGTTTCTGAAGAAAATCCAGATATTTATAAGCCATAACCAAACCCTGCTCAAGTGTTCACCTTCATCAGCAGACTCTGGGTCAGAATTATTCTGATTTTCAGTAGCGTTTAACAGAGTAGTACTTTATAATGTCATCATCTGTGAAACATCATTTGAAAAATAAAGTTTTATTTCATTGAAATGCAAAACAGGGGGGAGGGGAGGAGGATTATAAAAAAAGCCTCCTGATTTTTTACTTTTTTCAGTTGAAAAATAAAGTTTTATTTTATTGAAATGAAAAATTTAGGAGGAGGGGGGAATTTCTCTCGCAAAGTTAAAAGCAACCACATTTTCACTGTTTAAATCTGAAACAATGTGTGGATTATAGGCATTTGCGAATTTGAAGGAATTGACTATATTACCTTTTAGACTCATTAAAAAATGTAATAAAATTTTTTTTTTTTTTCTTGTGTGTTTCTCCATATAATTTTAATTGTTGTTCTTTGTTTTCTTTGATTTTATGTGTAATTATTGGGATTTTTTCTTTTGCTTCTTTCAGTAATACTTGGCCTCCTTCAATTAAATTTAAGTGTTTACTTTTTAACCCATCATCAATGTGTTTTTCTGCCATAGATAACATAGACTGAGCCGAAATCAATTGATTTTGAAGATCTTTTTCTTCTATCATTTTTTCTTGAAGAATATCAGAATTACTGGTAGATGCTTTGCGCTTTTCCTGCCTTGTTAATCGTTCATCATCTATCCTTTTCTGATAGACCTGCCTTGCATTTTTTGCAGCTTTTAACACATCACGATTGATTTCAAATTTGCATATATCATTGTTCAACCGTTTTACATGGGACTTTACTTGTCTCAGGCCATTTATACTACTAATATTAAGATTGTTTCTGCTTTCTAATAGCCTCTTATTGGAACTAAATCCTCTTTCACATTCTGCATTTCCATGAGATAATGTTAATAGAGCTTTTATAAGAGAAGACAACAACTTATACTTTATTATGCCAGAATTATTACACATTTGGAAAACTCTCCCCCAAAAATGATCAATACGTTGAAATTTATTTAAAACATCTTCACTCTCACCAAAGTCAGAGTCTGTTTCTTCATTGCATTTTTCAACACACTGTAAACTTTTCAAATCTTCAGTCTGCAGACAGATCCATTCATCTGCTAACTTTGATACCTCACTTGCAGATACAATGAATGGAACTGAAGAAGCAACAGATTTAATGCACTGCAGAGATTGTGGCTCAATAATATACAAAGGGTGAAGGCACTTGAGGTTCTTCAAGAACTTATTGTTTAACGGCAGTTTTTTGATTAGATATTTAGTGACACTGATGTAAAATGAACGTGCACCCAAACGAATATTTTTTTTATCACTGGTCAGCAATTTTTGGAGCTCCTTTTCTGTATCTAATCCAATTTCTACATTCTGTAGCCAATTCTCTCCTTTTTCAACATCAATGCTAAGTAAACTTGCACCATCAATGGTTGAGAAAGATTTGGTAACTAAGAAACGTCCCATAATCTTTTTCAAAAACTGAACCGATTCGTCATATAAAATATGTACTAAGGGTTCATCCCTCTGAAACAAATTTAAAATATCTTGAAAGAGTCCACTTATATTTCGTAAAAAGAGAAGCTTTGCAAGTAAAGATTTGGATGAGAAGGCTTCGGCAATTTTTCTAAACCGAGCCGATTTAACATTAGAGGCGGGATTCATTTCAAAAAACTTATTCAAGACATCATATTGCTCAATTAGTCTACCAACACTAATGTGAAGTGTCAACCACCTGTTTTCAACATGTCGAAGTAGGACATGCTCAGGTAAACCAAGATTCTTTTGCAGCTCTTTCAATTCTTCACTTTGAACTGCTGAATGTTTAAAACAAGAACGAAAAATCATGCGTCAAGCATAGATTATGTAGCACTTTCCAACGCTTCTAAAATAATTTTACAAATCATTACCGTTTAATAAGCTGAAAGATGACATCTAAGTAAACAATTTGGAAAACGCATAACATATTTAAAAACGTAATTTCAGGAATTTTCAATATATACAATATTCAGAAAAATATCCGAATACTTTTATGTAGCCCTGTATATGATCTATAGATTTGTATATATACATAGGATGCTAAATTTTAGTTTAGTTAGGAAACGCATAGCACCGTTTAAATTCTCCTTCTGGAGTTTCTGTCAATAAACGGAAATGTGTTCGCGAACTTTTGTGCTGCCCTGTATAGGATCTACAGAATTTATACACACCACGTAATAGACAAAAAGCTAGTTAAGATTAAAATCGCGTTCAGTAACTTAAAATGCACTTCCAGGAATTATTGTTAACAGACAGTAGAGAATTCTTTTGTGTGTCCCTGTAAATGAACGATGACTGTTATACACACACTATTCTGTAGTAAGCCTCTTGTAATGCACCTTAGTAATATATATAAACTTCAATGCGTTTAAAATAGTGGAACATTATTTAAATAAGCCGCAGACGATTTTTCTCCGTATGTATATCCGTATAGACCGTAATGTAACGGAATTCTTTTGAGTGTCCCTGTAAAAAAACTATAAGTGCTACACACTTCAGTTGAAATAGGGAACGTGCCATAGATAACGACAATAACATATAAAAATTGCAGAGCAATCCGAGCATATTTACGGGAGTTAGAGCACGGACAGACGGCCAGACAAACCGAAGTCATAAGCACTTTTCAACTAGGTTGGAAAGTGCTAAAAATAATACAAGTCCAGTAATAAGCTTTCAACATCACTACCAAAAGCTTCAAGACCTTTGCCAAAGGCATTGTGAATTACATGAAGATTACATGTTCCAATGTCAACCAAATTAGGATATCCATCATTCATTTTTCGCTTTAAACTCTTCATGACATTAGGGCCATCGGTAAATAAATTTATGAGTTTTTCTGCTGATAACTTAGCCAAAGAAATATTTAATTTCTCAAGTAGAATATCTGATGTGGCATGTCCAATATGATAGGAATCTAAATGGTGAGAGACAATTTCTTTCTGTTTCTCACTATAAAATCTGATGTTTATATCAAGTTGCTGTACTCTTTTTTCTGGAATGGGAGTCTCATCAATCTGTACAGAGTAAAACGAATTTGCTTTAACAATTTCACTTATAAGTTCTTCTTTTATATACAAGCCGATTCCATCTGAAATTAAGTAGGACATCTTTTTTCTCCCGCAAGAAAAGTCTTTTGCGATCTGGGAGTCACTAAACATTTTTGGAAATACTTTTGTTGCAATATCACCATATTTATATGTGGTGTCTGTTGAAGCTACACTTAGAGCAAATAAAATTTCGGCAGACATAAGCTTGTCATCCTGATTAAGTAAACACATTCCTTTTGGAGTATTTGCATCAAAAGAAAATCTAACTTGTTTAATCTTCTTTAATGTACCATCATCTTTTCGATTTTTTTTACATTTTTCAATGTGCGTGTTTGATTTTGCATGACGTTTAACTGCAGAAATACCATGATTTGAGCATTTTATGGTATCATTGCATATGTGACAAATAGCTTCCCATGGCTTATTTCCAGGTGTGCACCATAGTCCAATAATGTCTCCATTAACATCTTCTTCTTTCAGAACATCCAAATTTAACTTGGTGCATCTTGAACCTACATATTAAAAAAATAAAATTAGTTTTCTGTAAATTTAACAGTTAACATATTCAATATTATTGAAATCAAATTAAAAATTCAGTTTAAACTACTCTTAAAATTAAATATAAATGTCTAAAGTTTACAAGTACAATGTTTAATAACTTAATGTAAAATTAAAGCATTACAAAACTAGTTGGATGTGCCAAAACTTTCTTCTATCTGATATAGGTTTCACATACACCAAAAATGAATCGGCACCAACTTATGTCAAGGTCTAACAGAACCTGAAGTTTTATTAAATTTCGTGCATTAGTTCTTCAGATATGACTATCGCTAAAATCGTGTAAATCCGAAAAGTGCAGCATAGCAGCGCCATCTGTTGGGAGATTTACACCAAAACCTAATCCACAACAACTTAAATCACCATCTAACTTCATGATTAGTTCTTGAGATATAGCTATAGTTAAAATCATGAAAAAAGTAGCATAGAAGCGCCATCTGTTGGGAGGTTTACACAAAAATCTAATCAATAGCAACTTATGTCAACATCTAACAGAATCAGAAGTTTGAGAAAACTCTGTGCATTAGTTCTTGAGATACAGCTATCGTGAAAATCATGAAAAAAGTAGCACAGCAGCACCACCTGTTGGGCTGTTTACTCCAAAACGTAACCAGCATGTATTTATGTCAATGTCTAACATAATCTGAAGTTTGATGAAATTCGGTGCATTAGTTTTTGAGTTATAGCTATCTTAAAAATCATGAAAAAATTAGCATAACAGCGCCATCTGTTAGGACATCTACACCAAAACGTATTTATGTTAAGGTCTAACTGAATTTGAAGTTTGAGGAAAATCAGTGCATTAGTTCTTGAGATACAGCTATTGCGGATATCGCAAAAAATGCAACATAGCAGCGCCACCTGTTGGACAATTTACACAAAAAACTAATCAGCACCAATTTATATCAGGGACTAACTGAATTTAAAGTTTTATTAAATTCCATCATTACTTCTTGATATAGAGCACCCAAAATGTTTGTCACATACAGACAGACATTTTCTAACTAGTCGGATCTGCCAGTCCCAAAACTTTCTTCTATCTCATATAGGTTTCACATACACCACAAACGAATCAGCAACAATTTATATCAAGATCTAACTGAATCTAAAGTTTTATTAAATTCTGTACATAAGTTCTTGAGACATGACTATAGCTAAAATCATTGTAAATCATGAAAAATGCAGCATAGCAGCGCCACCTGTTGGGATATCAACACCAAAAACTAATCAACAACTTATGTCAACGTCTAACTAATTCTGAAGTTTGATGAGTGATAATAATGAAAAAAGTAGCATAGCAGCGCCACATGTTGGGATATTTACACCAAAACGTAATCAACAACAACTTATGTCAATGTCTAACTGAATCTGAAGTTTGATGAAAATCCGTGCATTAGTTCTTGAGATATAGTTATCGTGATAATAATGAAAAAAGTAGCATAGCAGCGCCACCTGTTGAGCTATTTACACTAAAACGTAAGCAGCATTTATTTATGTCAAGGTCTAACAGAATCTGAAGTGTGATGAAAATCCGTGCATTAGTTCTTGAGATATAGTTATCGTGATAATAATGAAAAAAGTAGCATAGCAGCGCCACCTGTTGGGCTATTTACACTAAAATGTAAGCAGCATTTATTTATGTCAAGGTCTAACCCCCGTGGCCGAATGTACGCGACGCTGCGAAGGGCGTCGCAGACTTTTTAGGGCACCTGCAGACTAAAAACATACAGCGATGCTGCAGACGCGCTATAGTGCGTAAATTAAGCGAAAAAAACGGCGAACTTCGTCGAAGGATCGCGAAATAAACGGCGAATTTCATCAAAGAATCGCGAAATTCATTTAAAGATCGCGAAAAAAAAACGCAAATTTAGTCAAAAGGCCGTGAAAAAACGTGAATTTTGTCAAAGAATCGCGAAAAAAACGCGAAATTCATTTGAAGATCGCGAAAAATGGCTAATTTCGTTGACAGATCGCGGAAAAAAAAACGCTAATTTAGTCTTAAGGCCGTAAGAAAACGTGAATTTTGTCAAAGAATCGCGGAAAAAACGCGAAATTCATTTAAAGATCGCGAAAAATAGCTAATTTCGTTGACAGATCGCGAAAAAAAAAAAACGCAAATTTAGTCAAAGGGCCATGAAAAAACGTGAATTTCGTCAAAAAAAACATCAGTTTCATTGAAGGATCGCGTAAAAATGCGAATTTTGCCGAAGGGCTACAGAGAAAACGCCAACTTCGTAAAGGATCGTGGAAAAACTGTTAATTTCGTCGAAGGATCACGAAAAAACGGTCAATTTCGTCGAAGGATCACGAAAAAACGGTCAATTTCGTCGTCGGATCGCGAAAAAACGGAGAATTCTGCCGACAGATCGCGAAAAAACGACAAATTTCGTCAAAGGATCGCCAAAAAACGGTGAATTTCGTCAAAGGATGTCGAAAAAAAAACCAGTAAATTTCGTCGAAAAATCTCGAAAAAATGGTAAATTTCGTCGAATGATCTCGAAAAAAAAAAAAACGACAAATTTCATCGAAGTATCTCGAAAAAAAAAAAAACGGCAAATTTCGTCGGAGGATCGCGGAAAAAACGCGATTTTTGTATGATATATTGCGTATTGCAGACTATTTTTGAAAACATTATTAGCGTTGCAGACACTTGAAGATACAGTGTCTCACATAAGTGATGGGACACTTGTGCTTTACAAAAGGAAACTAATCAAATAAATTAAAAAAACATGTACACATTTTTTTTGTGGGTGTGTTTCATACTTAAATTTAGTAAAGATTATTACATAACATACATTTTGTCAAAATATTAAAATATTAATTTAATAAAAATACAAATGTTTAGAACGGAGCAAAAAATAGCTCACATAAGTGATGGGACACCATTATATATGCAACAAAAATCGCCTGAAATAAGCAATAAAAATATTTTTTGGGGTTTTATTTTTACTTAAAAGCAATTGGCAATAATTTATAAAATCGTCTGCAGTATTTCTCTCCAGTTTGTTTTGGAATTTTTGTGTTTTTTAGCTCTGTGTAGTCATGAATGCTAAACGAAAAGAAACTTCGCCTGAAATTCGAAAATTAGTTATTAATTTGCATATTGAACGTGGAAAATCTATTAGAAAAACTGCTGAAACAGTTAACTTGAGTCGTTCAACAGTTTTCAATATCATTAAACGATATAAAAAGAATCATATGATTCAGGATAAAAGAAGACCTGGCTGACCATCAAAGCTATCCAATGGAATAAAGCGAATTATCGTTCGAAATATTAAAAAAAATCCAAGAATTAGTGCTTCAAAAGTTGCTGCTGATTTACAAGCATTATATGGAATAATTGTTAATCCTGAAACTATTAGAAGGGTAATTCGATCTGCTGGATATCACGGTAGAGTAGCCAGGAAAAAATTCTTCGTAAGTGAAAAGAATAGAAAACTCAGACTAGCTTTCGCAAAATCCAACATAAATAAGAATTCTGATTACTGGAATAAAGTTATATTTGCTGATGAGAGTAAATTTAATATATTTGGTTCTGACGGTAGAATCTTGGTGTGGAGAAAACCCAGGGAAGAGCTTCGCAAACAGAACTTGGTACCAACAGTAAAACATGGTGGAGGAGGAGTTATGGTATGGGGGTGTATGTCGTCCGCTGGAGTTGGTAATTTTGTTTTTATTGACAGTATAATGGATCAGTACAAGTATATTGATATTTTAAAGCAAAATTTGAAATCTTCAGCACGAAAATTGAACCTTCATAACGATTTTAAATTCTACCAGGACAATGACCCCAAGCACACTGCTCTGAACGTTAGACTCTGGCTGCTATATAACTGTCCTGAAATAATAAAAACACCACCACAATCTCCAGACTTAAATCCCATAGAGAATATTTGGCAAGAATTGGAATCAAGAATTCGCAAACACACCATTTCTTCAAAACAACAACTAAAATCGGTGCTTCAAGAAGAATGGGGTAAAATCACTCCAGAAATCACAAAAAAATTAGTCGAATCCATCCCAAAAAGATTAAATCATGTTTTAAAAGTAAAAGGAAATCCAACAAAATATTAAAACCTTTTAAAAAGTAAAATTTTTGGATAAATATTTGATGGAAAAGTAAGTGTCCCATCACTTATGTGAGCCATTTTTTGCTCCGTTCTGAACAATTGTATTTTTACTAAATTAATATTTTAATATTTTGACAAAATGTATGTTATGTAATAATTGTTACTAACTTTAAATATGAAACACACCCAAAAAATTTTTGCACATGTTTGTTTATTTATTTTATTGCAGTTTCTTTTTATAAAGCACAAGTGTCCCATCACTTTTGTGAGACACTGTAGTTCTGCCACCGGGGGTCTAACAGAATCTGAAGTTTGATGAAATTCCGTGCTTTATAACAATCGTAAAAATCATGAAAAAAGTGGTATAGCAGCGCCACCTGTTGTGATATCTACACCAAAACGTAATCAGCGTCTATTTATGTCAAGGTATAACTGAATCTGGTTTGATGAAAATAAGTACATTAGTTCTTGAGATAGAGCTATGGCGGAAATCGCGAAAAATGCAGCATAAGCGCGCTACCTGTTGTGCGATTTTCTCCAAAAACTAATCAGCACCCATTTATATCAGGTACTAACTGAATCTAAAGTTTTATTAAATTTCGTGCATTAGTTCTTGAGATAGAGCGCCCACAAAATTATGTTTGGCCCGTGCAGACTTCTATTGTGCCCCATGAGCTCCTCCTTTTTTCTATGCCCGTCGATATTATTCTGTTTACAGATTGGTTTGATTGATTGTCAGATTATAATATATACAAGGCAGAGTTATAATATAATCCGTTTTAATAACCCAATGAAATTAACTAAAAGAAACTTATTTATTAAAATAATAATAAATAAATAAAAAATCTTATAACATTCTGGTAAGTGCACTTTAAAAATTGAATTTGTTTACTTCGTTTTTCAAATAAATCAAGAGATTTGATGCACTATGATCATTATAGAAATTAAATAGCAACGGCCACATGAGTTGCCCATTACTGGAAATTGGCTAATTAAGTACTCCAGTAAGTAATGGACACTGATTCTAAAACGTTGAAATAAATGAATTTTGTAAATGGACATTAGTATATAAAATTCAATTACTATAAAAAGAAAAACATGCAATTTTTGGAAGGAAACAAAGAAGATATAAATTAGGTAAAACCAGTTCTTAATTTGCTCAGTACAATTTTCATTTGAAAGACAGTGGAAATAAAACTGCCGTCCCGGAAAGAATGAGTTACAGGCCCGACTCTATTCTATAGCAATAAATTTAGACCGGACACGGGCCAATCAGAATCTAATAAATGCCCCCATGAATATATCTAGTAAATTATGACAAAACAGTCATCGATTTTTTTTTTTTTTTAAGAATAATGAAAATTTGATAGAAATAATGTATGAATCTTTAACTCGATTTTACCCGAACCCGACTCGGGTCAGGTTGACCCCAATATTCTTTCTTTATGTATATTACTTTTCTTTACTTCATGTTTCGGATTAAAACTAGAGATGACCGAATCGCCGAAAAATTAATTTTCTTTTTCATTTTTGAGTTAATAAAATAGATTGCTTTTCACATATGCTTTAAAGAACAACATCCAAAATTCTAAGAACAAAATAAAAACGCAAAACTTCTTTTTATTATTATTGTACAATTTGTACACGTTTCGTACTTAATTATTTAGTTATTTTTATCCAAAACTGAACTATTTTACCTTAACCTAAAATTGTTTAATTTTATTTATGTAAAATATTTTTATGTCCTATGTTCTGGGGAATGTCCGCCATGCGATTATTTTTTTCTTTTGTTAAATGTGAGATTCTGGCAGTTTTGCGCTCTATCGGAAAACACAAAACTTTATTTATAGCATATTGCGGCAAATCTGCGAATAAAAAGTACGATTCATTATAAACTCTCGAAATTTTGCGTCATGGAATAAAGGTTTGTATAAACCGACATTTTCATTCCCAAAATGGCCCGGTGTCGAAACAAAAAAATCGGCCGACCGGACTCAATTTCTATAAAAACTGTGGATATATTTTTTTTAATCAACATTATCCCTGCAATTAAAATTCTTAAAGTTATCAAGTTACTTTTATTTTCGATATGAACAATAAATAACAAATTACCAAACAGTATGAATATTAAAAAATTTTCTTACCTTTATTCATGTTTGATCAGCACAAAGTTTCTGAACTTAAATCCAATCAGTCCACATCGGATTCCTTTTCTTTTGTTTTCTGCTCGGATAAAACACCGCTAATAGAATAAAAATCTAAAGTTTTCTGATGATCTGAAAACGAAATTCTTGGTCTCTGAGCGCCAACTTTGATTAAACGTTGGTACCCGAGAAGATCGGGTCAAAAACAACCATTCACAGCGAAGAAGCGGAAAGTTTCGCCAACATGATGAAAAGCGTAAGGAGAAGTTTAACCAGTAGAGGACTCTGATTGGTTACTTGCAAGCCGAGCTTCCTAGCTGCTAAGGTCTAGTCAAACTTCCCTTAGTAGGAAATTGACGGATCGGTGGCACGTAAGCGGAGCGGAGTTTGAAATCGTAATACGCGCTTTAGAGGGGACTTCGTACCGTGAAGAAAGACGATTTTTTCTTTTAACAAAATGTTGTTAGGAAAAAAAATTTCAACTTGGGCGTAATTTTGATGAAAAATGATCAATTTGGTTCACACATTATTATCGAATTGGCGCAGTTGGGCGCAATTTTGTTCAAAAATGATCGTTTTGGCGCAGAATGGCGCAGCATTATCGTTTTGGCGCAATTGGAGCAATTGGCGCAGCTGTTCCATCACTGTATTAGCTCTGTTAAAAATTCCAGATATTTCTTATGGTTTGTGCCCTTATTATTCTTATTCAAAGTTGTCAAGATATCACAATTTATTTTTTATTAAAAAATTGCTAAAGCAGTTTTCAAGCAGTAGAACAACCACAATGTTCTAATAGTCTATTGCGGCTTTGAAGTCACAATTATCTGTCGCTGTTTTTAAATCAAACACAAGCATTGTTGTTTAACTTAAAATCTAAACATGGCTATCATCTTTTGATCACACTATTTACAGAAATAGTGCATCTTTTTTACTGAAACTAAAAAGGTAGATTCCTTAAATTAAAATTATAAAGAGTTTATTAATATGAAAATATTTTTTAATGTACAAAATTAGTCATATATTTTCAGAATTCTGCATGATTAAGATTGTTTTGCAATTTTGTATTGTATTCAAATGGGGAAAAAAAGATTATTCTTAAAAATATCAACTAGCAATGAAAATCATAGTTGATGAAATACTAAAGAATGGATTCCAGTCGATTCAATTAATTAAAGATCATGCTGTGGTCTTTTTGGCAAATTTAAACTTTTCTTATTAAAATATACCTGGGAAGAAAAAAAAACAGGAATGATCTTGTAATTTTACAGTGGTGGAGGAGAAACATTTAAGGTAAGGTAAAAAAAATATATATTCCATAACTTTTAATAAGGTGATGTGCAAAGAAATGTGCTAATTATTTTCTGAAATGAAAAAAAAAAAAGATTGCATAGAGTTTGAGCTTGAGCAGCAGACCACTAATTAAATAAGCACTCCTTTGGAATATAAGAAGTTTTTTTGTAAACAAAACATTATTCAAGCCATAGAGTATGTTTTCTTAAGATTGTTTGAATAAGGCATTTAAAAAGTTACATATACAAGTTCAGTGTTCAAACAGTATTTCACAACTCGTGATCTCATTCGGTCAGTGAAATACAATACAATAAGTAGCCCCTTATCACATTGCACATGTCTGGAGATAAGATAAAAGTGTAATACATAACTAAGAGTGCAATCCAGCCAAGGCCAATGTATATATATATATATATATATTTAATGATAACCTATAATTAAATGCTTTATATTTATCTCTGCTTGAAAAATTCACTCGAGGTAGAATTTATTATTTTTTTCAACAGACATGGAAAAAGAGCATCCAAATGAACTATATAATGAAGTTCAATATAATGAGGGACTACTGTATAATTTACAACAACATGGCAAAATGTACCTTAAATGAGCCAGTCTAATTATTTGTCTTTCTTCATCTGTGTGTTGTGTGCATTTACATGAATTTTCGCAAAATTTATTTGTTTCGGTCAAAACACCACATTTCTAAAAAGAAAAATAGAATATTGGAAAACAGTTTCATTTTTTTTTATTTATTTAATAAAATTATTAAGCATTAATACCTCTTTGAGGAATGCTTCTCTGTCTTCTGGAAAAAAAATAAAATAAAAATAAGCCTATATTATATTTTAATAATATAAATATTTTTAATGAAAGAAAGAAAAAATATTTAGAAAATCAAACTTGTATATGAAACACACACCATAGGTCATACTCTGAAAATCATCATTGTTTTCTGAAGGTGAGTGTGGTTTTGAAGAATTCTCTACTGAAAAACAAATAGCTAAATAACCAAACACATTTCATAAATAAAAGGTTTAGACACTTAAAAAACTTAATGTTAGCTGTAATGAAAAGAAACTTTGAAACTTAACTTTAGAAACACATATGATATAAATTTCTGCATTTCCATACTGGATATATTCTAAAAAGTCTAATAAGAAAAATATACCTAGCATTCCAATTCACACTCTTGATTTTTAATGTTATGTAAGTTGAAATTATGCAATTTATAATTTGAATTCATACTTCAAATTGAATATATACTTAACAAATTTGTATGAAACAAAATTAAATTTTCTTTCCAAATGTAAATTTATATTTTTTTTAATTAAAAAAATCAACATTTCAACAAGATTGTACACATAATATAATTTATAAGTAAAAACATGGAAAATAATTTTTACTTTATTTCATCTTCCCTTATTACTAATACAAAAGAATTTTACTTCACGTGTGTCATATTAATCTCTAATAAAATATTATCGTAACATTTTACTGAACTCCTAAACTGAACTTATAAATTTCCTAATATAAAATCACGAAACTATAAAACTTCATTATATCTCAATTGGCAAAATGTATTCCAAAAGAAATTGTGAATATGTATTTTTCTTCTGGGGAGATTCTTTTTAAATACTTGCAATCTTATTTTAATGACTTTTCTTCTTATAGAAATTTTGCTTCCTTTAAATTTCTTTCTATCAAAGAAGTTTTCAGAAATGACCAATCTTTTAATACTCATTTGCTGAAATACATTTTTTATATATTAAAATGTGACTTATGTACACCTACTTTCCAAGAATATGAAGAATTGTGAGCTGAAATCAACATTAATTAGTCATACAGAGATACAGATCTAAAAATGTGATAAAAGCTCACAGAATTTCAACATTTAAAATAATCTGAGATATTTTTTTCTTTTAATTTTTAATGAAACTTCTTTAATAAATCCAAATAGTGACTATATTGGGTTATTTCATTATTGTAAGGGAAACGAGAGGGGGGTCGGTAAATAATGGTGATCATTATATCTTTATTAATGTCATTTTCTTATTAAAATTTTAATGAAAAATACTTTTAATTTGTAAATATCACTGGAAATGCACATTTTCATTGACAAAATTGCAACCTTTTAATATAGTTGCATCAAAATATGGAACTTTTCAAAATGTAATTATTGTCACTTTCATTAACATACATTGTAAATATGATTTCAAATTTATTCTGAGAAATTTGTTATAAATCATTTCTAAATTTTGTATAAATTTACTTATTTTATTTTTTTACTAATATGCATAATTAGACACACCCAAAATCAAAATATCTTGATGAAATGCAATACATCTGGTTGCCATTTAGCTAATATATATATTGTTTGAATTTGTTAATTGTGTTACACTGAAATGAAAGTGTTAATTGCAATTTCTGTATATCTTAAACCTTGTTATACTGAAATTATGTGATTTGAATGCCATATAGCTTGAAAATTAAGAGTAACTAGCACCATAAGTCAAAAAATAACAATAGCTTAGAATCTAATGTCTTGAATAAAAATGCATGCTGTAATCTGTAGTCAATACTATCTTTATGGGGAGGGGGGGGGGGGTGGACCATCTTATGGAGTTCCCTGAAAGCAGAATCTTGGTTATCATATTTCATTTTATTTTTATTTATTTGAACTTAAAATCAAATAAAAAAATATATTTAGAATTCAGGAGAATCTGCATGAACAGCAAAAACAAAAACTTCTATTATTACTGCAATTTTATTATTAGTAGTAAGAGTCTTGAATAAAAATGAATGCTTTAATCTGTAGTCAATACTATCTTTATGGGGTGGACCATCTTATGGAGTTCCCTGAAAGCAGAATCTTGGTTATCATATTTCATTTTATTTTTATTTATTTGAACTTAAAATCAAATAAAGAAATATATTTAGTATTCAGGAGAATCTGCATGAACAGCAAAAACAAAAACTTCTTTTATTACTGCAATTTTATTATTAGTAGTAAGAGTAAGAAATTATTCCCAGAATTATTACTTTAATCCTAAATTGTATATGTAGTGAAAATATAGCTATAGGTCAATAAAAAGCAGAATAAGAACATCAACATTCCATTTTAAAACCATAACTTGGTTATAGCTTTCCACAAAAACGTTTATAAAAATGAATATAAGTTAAATTGTAAGGACTAAAAAAAAATCTATCAGTCCTAGAGCATCTGATTTTACATTGCATTGATATGACCCTGAGTGCAGTGAGATGAGAGGATGCAATTTTTGGCATATCATAAAAATTAATTTGATGCAAAAAAAAAGCAACAATTCAGAATTTTTTTAATCATCTGCAATGAATTAAAATTTAAACATTTTTTTGAAAGATAATTTTAAATGTTTTTTTATTATTATTATTATTATTATTATTACTATTATTAGAATTAGAATTAGCATTTGTTCATTTAGTATAGTGGATTAAATGTGTTTTTTAGGATGAGCAAAAAGTTCTTTAAAGCTTTTACTTTTATTCATTTACTTGAATAAGAGATTCTCATATATTTTAGTAGCATTTTAAAATTATCCTCAGATGCTAACTAGATATATTAAATATTGATATAAGATAAAGCGTAAAATATAAAAAGTTAAAAATAAAATACAGAATAAAAAAATGAATAATAGTTGATATCAATAGTTATTTACTTTTATTTTTTTAATTTATCTATCAATTTACTTTACATAATTGAATAGGTTTTACTGTAAAGAACTTAAAAAGAAACCTGTCTTACCATAAGCTTTTGTCCTCTGTGATTGTCTTTTACCTTGAGATTTCTTAGCATCTAAAGCAAAAAAAATAACACTTCATATGGGAATTGATAAAGTTATTAAGCTTACACTTTGCAAAAATAAAAAAATAAAAAATAAATAAAAAAACTTTAAGAATAAAAATGTTGTGTAGGTAAGATTTTTCCTGCAAAAATTGAGTTTAAACCATGTAAACTGATTTTAATGGCAAGGATTCATCTCTAAAGAAAACGGCATCTATATTAACTTCGCAAAATTATTTCAAACATTCTGTTTAAAGACCTTTTAATTAAAACGTCTATTGCCAGCGTACATAGCAATTAATTATATGTTACAAAAATAACAAGTTCTTGGACCTGTTCCCTATGCAAATTGGAACGATGCAAGCTGTTAACCAAAAGTAACTCTATTTCCCATCTCTAATAGGAATATTCAAATATAAAATAAATGGCTCCTGCATGTATAAGGGGGGGGGGGGGGATTTGCGATAATCATGTTAAGTCAAAACAAATTATATAAAAAAAGAATTTCTTTTTAATTCGTGTTAAATCAAAACTGCTTTTAAAAAATTGTGTAGAAAGACTGAATGTACTTTTTGGTTGTTTGTTGTTGTTTTTCAGAATTGTTTTATGATACAGTTATTCAATGATTACTTGTTAAAATAAGCTTATGTATAGATACATAGCGAATTAAGTTTTTGGCCAGAAATTGAATAGCTTAGCAATTTAATGCTCAGAGGAAAAAAAAAAACAAGTTTATGACAATTTATTAATACAAAAAAGTAAATTACTCAGGACAAATTAAATATGCAAAGAAATAATTGAACTTACATAATTTAACTTTAATTAAAGTAAATTGTCATACTTACATAATTTAACTTTAATTAATCTCTCACATTTCTTTGTGATAATTGAACAAATAAATGATCTTTGTACCAGATCATTTTTAAAGTTTTGTGACACACTCAAAAATTTGGTCTGTTTCATTACATTATGACTGGTGTTATTGGCAAACAATGGTTAGCAATTTTTAAACCTCTCACATTTTTGGTAGTAGAATGGGTACTTTTCGGTTAGCCGGGTGCAAGTGAGATATATACATGTATATACACACACACATATGCACATATTTACGTATACATATATATACATATATATATATATATATATATATATACATATGTGTATGTATATATATACATATATATATATATATATACATATGTATTTATATATGTACATATATAACTGGTGACCGGCTAACCGAAAAGTACCGTAGAATGCTTTTCTTCTCTTCACCATTATCAACGATAATTTTTTGATAGCATAATAACCAAAGTTACACCAAAATTTGATTTGGAGAAATAATGCACATAACCAGTTTGATTCTGCTCGGTCAATTTATGTAAAACATTTTCCCACATTATCCGAATGGGTCAGAAATTAAGCAATGTACTTAACATTAATTTTGCAAATTGAAAATGATGGGAAAAACAAAATTGTCCTCATTAGCAGGAGACACATCTTAAGCAGAGACATATCAAGAAGAGTTGACTGTATCTCACACATTAATAAAAGTTGACTGTATACACAGGGTAGTCATAAAGAAACTGTGCTGATATATAAATCCTTAGTAGCCATTCCGCTCAACCAACCAAAATCAAATCTGAGATATAGTTATTTGAATGTATACATTTGAAATTGTGGTGAACAAAAACAATGGAGCCTGCATGGTTACGGTTGCACTGAAAAATATTTAAATGGCAACACCCACTTTCTCTTATCCCAAAATGATCTGTGCATTGAAAAACCATAAATGGCATTGGAACAGCACATGTAGCACAAAACACAGTGATGTAGGACATATGCAAAGAACAGCATTGCAAACAACTAATAACAACAAAGATGAGGGAAAAAAAGAAAAAGTTTTACTGAGATTACAAGTTTTCCCACACTGCTTTTTAAAGATTTTCCACAAAGGATGATTTGTGCATGGTGTTCTATGATAGGAGTTTGTGTGCCTCATCTCTCTTTTGCTATTGGTTGTTTACAGTGTTGTACTTTCAATGTGACCTATGTCACTGTTTTTCATGTGCTGTTCCAATGCCATTTATGATTTTTCAATGTGCTAATCATTTTGGGATGGGAAAAAAAGGAATGTTTCCATTCAAAAATTTTGAGATTTTTTCAAAATAACCATAACTATGCAGGTTTCATTATTCTTATTCACCACAATCTCGGGTCCATACCTTCAAACAACTAAATCTCACATTTCATTTCAGTTGGTTATAGGAGCAACTGCTAGGTATTCATATATTGGCAAAGTTTCTTCATAACCATCCTACAGGGTGGCTACTAAATACTGTTAAACTCTAAAAATAAGAATTAATTTTAATTGTTTGGTAAAACAATTTATTTCTCTATTTCAGTGTTTGGTAATTTTCTATTAGTGCAGACTTTTTGAATAAAGCAAATATTTTAAAGATGGAAGCCAAAAGAATGATGATTAAACAGCTCTTTGATCATGGATTTTCCGCATGTAAAATCTTTAAGCAATTAAAATGCCTTGGTTTTAATAGAACATTTATATATAGAACTATAAATTAATTATTGGATACTAATAGCTGTAAAAATTGACCTAGGTCTGGTCGTCCACACTCAGTTCGCAAAAAAGAGCGCATCAAAAGAATTCGTGAAAAGATACAAAGAAATTCACAATGTTCTCCAAATAAAATGGCTGCAGAAGAGAAAGTGAGTCGCAGAACCATGCAAGTTATTATAAATGAAGACCTGAGTTTTTGCCCGTATCGCAAAAGAAAAGTTCAAGGTTTGACTGTTGCACAAAAAATAAAAAGATTACAAAGATGCGAGAAACTGCTGAAGCAGTGTGGTAGGAAAATTGTTGACAGGATAATAATTTCTGATGAGAAGTTATTTTGCAATGAACTGTGTTATAATACTAAAAATAATGTCATATATTCAGCAACCTTCGAGAATATACCTGAAAACCTTCAAACTGTTAAACACTTTCAGAACAGGAATTCTATTGTGGTTTGGGCTGCAGTGTCAAACAATGGAAAATTACTTTTGAAATTCATCGATAAAGGGATAAAAATGAAGGCGGAATATTACAAACAGGACATATTGGCTACAAATTTATTGCCACATGCTGACAGATTGTATCCCAAAAAGGATTGGATATTTCAGCAAGATTATGCACCTTCGAACAGAGCTAAATCAACACAGGCTTGGCTCCATCTCAATTATACGAATTTTATCATGCAAGAAGATTGGCCACCTTCTTCACTGGATCTAAATCCTTTAGATTAATCCTTCAGATGTCTAAATCCTTTAGATAATTGTATCTGGGGGGATTTTAGAAGCTAAAGTAAATAGCAAACAACACAGAAGTTTGGACTCTCTCAAAGCTTCCATATTGCGTGAATGGGATCAATTACCTCTTAAAATGATTCATGCCACAGTCGGACAATGGCATAAGAGATTATCTTTGATAATCGATAAAGATGGCTGTCGATTCGAGTAAAATTATTCCCAGGTAAACTTTCATCTCTGATGTTCATTATATTAGTGTATTTATCACTTTATATTTTATATTTGTAAAATGAAATGACTGAATATTTGTAACAGTATTTAGTAGCCACCCTGTATATATATTTTTTTATTTCTCTCAGGAGAATGAATATAAATCTAGATTGTAATAATAAAAGAAATAATTTATGCTTTTGTTTATAACAATGAAACACTGAGACAGGATTACATACACACTGTGAAATTTAGCACAAAGTTATCAGGGAGATAGGGGGTGGGATACAAAAGTATACCTTGAAATGATATTAACTGATGTCAATATTTTTTATCATTTAATATTAAAGTGATTTTTAATCAGATTTTTGTATGTATGATGACTTTTATCCCATATTTCATCAATTTAAAACACAGCACAATTACAACTGTTACATTCTCAAATAGAGCAAGAAATGGATTTTTAAATAAATTTATTCTATATATCACAAAGTTATTTCAAATACATGCATCTACTATGGACTTTATGTACCTTTAATGATTTATTTAACATCAAATTCAATCAAAAAAAATTAATTTAGAACAAGAATGGTCAAAAAATCAATTATGGAATTTTTTTTTAATGAAAATATTAGTATCTGATTACAAGTAAAAATGGAAGTAAACACCTACATGCAAATCTGGTTTTAAACATGAGACAGAAAATGAATTTTTCAAAACAATGAGTATAGAATTAACTGGCAAATATAAAACACTATGGAAATTTTCTACACTATTTAAAAAAAAACTTACTTGTTCTGCTTGAACTGGAAGTGGAATTATTGTCATCGTCAATTTCATCTGTGCTAGCTGTTATCCTTAAATATTAAGTATTAAAAAAAAAAGTTAAATCAAAGAAAAATAAATACATAAATAAAACCTGATTGTAAAAAACAATAAAATAGAATACAAACCATTTTTTTTCCTTTAACTATATACAAACTGACAGAAAAAATACACATATGTTAATCTTCCTTTATACATTGTTTCAAAATGATATATTGTACATGCAATAAAGATTGCACTCCACTGCACTAACACAAAGATAGTGATGTAATGGTTAAAGTGGCAAATGCCACAAGCTCTGAGATTCAGGTAGTTCCTGAATCTGAATATCTTCAGTGAAATAAACTTATCATGGACATAATTAAGGTATTTTTGCAGTTATATCATCACAAGAACTGTACACTGGTTATCATTCCATGTTTAATTCATAATTTTGTAACATTGTCTGAGACTTTTTAAGACATAAGCTCAAAAGCTGAAATTAAATGTCTTTTACCCAGAAATACAAAATTAAACAGCATTCATCCATTATTTTCTTATGCTTAGTTGCACAAAAATTCTAAAATACCATTATTACTACAAAAGTTGTTTAAAACATTTATAATGTAAAAAAAATCTAAAATTTTATAAGCAAACATTCTTTTACAACCTTTCTGGTGATATAATGAATAAAAATTAGCAAGTTTAAATTAATCTTGTGGTCTGAAAGTAGTACCTCTTAAGAGTGTAAAAATCAAATTTTCAGGCAACTACCCATAGCTATTGAAAAAATTATTCTTTAATAAATTTTTAAGTATTCTATATTAAACTATATTAGAAATAAAGAAACAAGAAGTTTTATATGCAGTAAATCTTTTTCAAACACATGGTGCAATGATTCTGGATACTGGAGTTATATTGTCCTCAGAACAGGTATAGATGACAATAAAAAGTCTGTACAATATTTTTCACTCACAGATGGCGAAAGCATCGCTAAATTTATGGACAATATGGAATTTTTTCTCTTTCTGAAAGACTCGAAACATCCCCAAACTTTTCTTACATACAATCTCAAACAATTTTGGTAGAAAAACCGAAAAGACAAATTTTATTGAAATATTTGATTTAAGTGGTTGTTCTACTCAATATAAAAGTAATGCTGCATGATTGGTTATACAGTATAACTCCAATTATCCGAATCAATTGGGACCAGACCCCATTCGGATAATCAAAAATTCGGATAATTGGATTTTTTCCAAAAAAGGGTCTATTTTAATTAATTACTGTATGTATGTTGAAAATGGGAGAAAAAAACTAATTTTAAAGAAAAAGATATGTTAATTAATTAAATTAAAAGACAACACTTTTACATGTTAAGCGTATTACAAGTGCTGTACAGTATGCATGTATCGTACTGTAAATGAAAGTCATATTGCTTGCTGAACATCTCGATCAAAGTAAGCTGTTTGACAGTCTCCATCCGTTTTCGGGCAGCCAAGTCACGCATCCGCTTGACAGTGAGAAGTTGCATGTGGTCACACTCAGACTAAAGCTCCATCCACTTCAACGCAGTTTCAAGGCCAGCAAATGCTTCACTAGCTGATGGTCCCGTGTGTGCTTCAATTTCGACATTAAGGTGATCTTCTTCCTCGACACTTTCTTCTCTCACACTTTCAATAAGTTCATCATCATTTAGAATTTGAAACCCAGGTGGGCTGGGCCGGCCACCTGGCAATGGACGACAGCCAATAATCGAACTGCACTATGAGACGGTGTCTCATCATCCCAATAATGATCTGGCTGCGCCTACACTAGATTCGCTTAGGGAAGGACAATATAGCGTGCGTAGACAGAATCATTATTTGGCGAATCGCAGTTCCGTTTCTGTCTTAATTTTTTTTTCTGAAATTTGGAAAGTGATTCGGATAGTCGGAGTTCGGATAATTGGAGTTCTACTGTACATATTTAGGACTTTTTGCAATCAGTCATTAGATTAGGATGAGAAAGTCTGTATAATTGACTGTCCTTATATCAAACATCTATTTTTATATGTACTGTTGTGTTGTTCTTTGTTCACTGGGATCATAAATCCATCTTTATGTGGAAATCTAATGTTTGTAATACTACTTTTCCCTTGAAGGCTCTCTTGATCTGTCTTTGCTTACACCACACATTTAGATGAGTTAATTTAAACTGTCCAACAAAGTTAATTGCATTGCGATAGACTAAAAATACAAACTTAGAATTAATTCAAATATAGACTTTTAAAACTCTTATAAATTTTAACACTGATTCAGGGTTTGTACACATTTCATTACATGAAATTCAAGAATTTTAAGGACTTTCAAGGACAAAGACAAAAAAAAATTCAAGCACCTAAAGATTGAATAAACTAATGAATTGTAATATGCATGTTTGAACATTAACTAAACAGATTATATTAACTATACATTCTATTTTGAATCTTCCAAGATCAAATTAAGCTTTTTTCTAAACATTTTGTGCACTCGACCACAATTTTCTTTAACTTAACTATATTACGAAATTCTCAACTTTACTTTTAACCATATGAATAAGCAAAAGATCTCAGATTAATTTCCATGAATGATTCTGAGTTTGTGATAATATCTAAAGTAATAACGAAAGAAGTTTGTGTGTGTATCCTGTATTCTGAAAAGAACGCTGGAGACAAATCTACAAAACTTGTTAGGAAGGTGTCTATATCCGAAGTAACGCAAAGCTTGATTTTGGAATTCTTGATTAAATTTTTATGCAACTTTGAGGGTTTTTTTTTTTTTTTTTTGGTATTATTATTTTGAGGCAATTTTTGTACATTAATAATTTGGATCTGATCTCAATCTTTTAGCCCAATATAGTAAATTTTGTCCTCTTTTCAATAAATTTATTCAGAATTCGTACAGCAATTTTTGAATTTTTTGATGCATTTTTTTTAGTGTTTTTCGCATTTTACAATGATTTTTTGGCATTGCTAATATGAATTTGGTTTCAAACTTTAAGCCTAATATAGTAAATTATGTCCTCTAAGAACAAAATTCACCATTTCTTCTGTTAGCAATTGACGAATTCGGAATTTTTTTTTTCTTTTTTTTCTTGTGAGCAGTTGACGAAATATGCTATTATTTTATGCAAGAAATTGGCAATATGTTTCAACTAACGATTAACGCAATTCATGTTTTCTCCTGAGATATATAAATGAAATTTGTGTTTTGTTTTTTTTAACCATTGAACAAATTGAAGTATTTTTCCATGAGCAGTTGACAACATGTGATTTTTCAGCGCAACAGATTGGTAAATTTTCAATGTTTTTCCCCAACCAATTGACTAAATTCACATTTTTTTTTTTTTTAATGTTGAGTAGGTATTGCCAACTTTAACTTTATTGCCGTGCTATCATATTTAATAATACAATTACAGAGAAACTCTGTAATTTTCAGAGCAGCTGAATTCTATGTAACAATTTGTGCAATAGTGTGGTGCCATTTATTGAGATTGAAAACAACTTTTTTTTTTCTGAAGAAATTAATCTTAAACGTGAAAACAGGAGATCAGGCTAATAAACAGGGTCAGTTAGCAGCTCTCTGCATGTGCACAAATTCACAAAATAAAAACAATTATTTCAATTTCATCATAACAGCAAGAGAAAAATAAAGTAATATCATATTCCATTAGACGCTAATAGTTAAGAAGCTCGGTTCATGAGCAACCAATTACAGTCATTCAGTAAAGAGACTTCGTCAGCACACCGAAAACAAAAGCATTCTGAAGCTGTGCTGCTAGTGCATTCTGATTTGTTTCTGGAGATTTGAGATTCCCAGCTACTAACGTCTAATATCCTGATTAGCCATGCATCTGAAAGAGAATCAGATTGGCATGGGGAACATCTAGCTCCCAGTCAAAAGTCTGGATGGGTTCCAACATCGGTGCGGAGTTTGCTTCATTAGTGATCACGGCAAAAATTTACCTGACTTTTCCATACTTTGTGTGAAAAATGGAAATTCCCTGACTTTTTGAATTCTCTGACTTTTCCCCGTTTCCCAGGTGGCGTAGAAGAGTATTAAAAAACAAAATCCAGGAAAAATTCAAGGACCTTCAAGCACTTTTTGTAAATTTAGAATAAAAATAAGCACTTTCAAGGACCAGAAAATGCTTTTAATAAATTTAAGGACTTTTAAGCACATTCAAGGACCGTACGAACCCTATAATTTAAATAGAAATTTCAAGGATTTTTTTTACAAATGTATACAAACAATTCACATTTCAACAAGGTTTTTGTTCAGATAATTGGAATTTTACTATATTAATATACAGATTTAAATTGTTAACTCTGTAAAATAATGGAAAAAAATTTAAAAAAGTGGAAAATACTCTATAACTATACTTTTTACTAGCATCTCTTGAACTTGTTCTTCCACCGATTCCCAAACATACAACTAAATGTTTCCCAATAGCAGCTGCACCACATGGCTTCTTACAGTTTGGGCAAAGTATATTATAAATCTCGATTTTTGGCTTTACTTTTTGGCCAAAGGCATCTTTTTCAACTTCTTCACCTATGAAATTAACATAAATAAAGCTACTAAAGACATTATTAGAAAGTTTCTTTTAATGCATTACTTTAATATAAATTTATAATGTAGTAATACAAATTAAATTATGCTATTAGAAATACAAAATTAATGTATTAGAAAATAAAAATTATTTCTTCAAGAGCAATTAACTTATACAGTAAAACCTGTGAAAATGAAATCACCTGATACATTTTAGGCAGATTTCCATCTTAGTGCGTATCATCATTCCTTCCATCAGAACCATGAAATTTTTGCATTTAAAGATTAAATTACAAACAATTCAGAAATAAATTATCATTTTCTTTGATAAAGATCTTTTATATTAATTTTAAATTAATACCACATCATTTCAATCTTTTTTGTCCGTTTAACATTTTCCAACATAACATTTAAAGTATTTATGAATTTGGTTTGTCCGTCTGGGTGTGCTCTAACTCTCGTAAATATACTTGGACCAGTGGACCCGTGCGAAGATTTCGCACTGCCTTTTAATATTTTTTAGATGCAAGTTTAAATTTATATAAAAAAAAAAATAAGAACTAAAAATATCTGCAAACAACATGAGTCAGGTCAGAATATCATCTCATTTATCCCATCAAAGTTACAGTAGAAACAGATCGCTGATAGCTAAAGCAAACAAGTGGGTAAGTGTGATCGAAGATCGCTCAAAGGGTTCCGTTTAATATTCCTTTCAAAACACTTTATCCTTTCTTTAATAAATCCAAACAAATTTCATTTAGCAACAACAACAACAAAAAAGCCATGTTTTTTATAAAGTAAAAATTTACCGGTCTATTTTTTCCTTTTTTCGAATATCTAAACCAGCCGGATAGCGGTCCAAGCTCGCTATTATATTCTGTCATAATAATATCTGCCATACGGACTAAATGCAATATTTAAAAAAATAATTTCAAAATTAAACAAATTGTATACCTTCAAAATGTTAAAATATGCGAATATTTCCATAATCGGATTTTTATCACGATTCAATATGTTTTTCAAACTCATATATTTACTATTCTCTATTATTTATATTGATACTTGCTTTGTATTATTCTCAAACATTTGAAAAATTAGTTAAACTTCCTATATGATGTCAGATTTTCTTTTTAATTCTCTAATGACGTGTATTAATCTGCTTTGTCCACTTACACATACTCATACTCCTTGTATTATTGAGAAATCTTAGACATTTTCCGTTTTATTACGACTATGACGTCAATCAATTTTATTTCATATTTATCTTTTTTTTCAATTGGTGAAACTTTTTATTTCATTTTCATTTTTCACGTGAAAATCGTTCAACAGAAAATTAATTATTGTAGAAAGAATTTCGTTGTGGATTTTTAGTTTTTGGCATCAGCTATAACTAAAAATGTTTCAATTTAATAGGAAAAGGCTGTTAGAATTTTGGTTTTTTATCTCTATTTATTAAAATAATACGAATTTTTCAAATTTTAATATTTTGAGCTCTTCACAGCTGCTATTCAGATTTATACACTAAGTTACATACTTTTTGAAAATGGCTCTGTGACGGACAGACAACGGAGCGGGGGTAATAGGGTTTCGTGAGATGAACGAAACCCTAAAAAAAAGATTATCAATTGCATTTTAACTGCATTAGAAGATAAAATCATCTGTTTCGGAAAAAAACATGGGACAAATTGAGCATTTGAATTTAAATTTCGCTCTTTAATCATAAATATAAAATAAACCCGTGCAGCAATCTTTATTCTACATTTTTTTTATTATTATTATTGCTGAGCACAATATAATGTGGTATTTTATTTTTGTGGCAACATTAATTTAAGGAAAACGTTTCATTTTACTTATGAAAACAATGCCGATTTAATTTTTAATTATCATCAAATTTTAACAAAAAACATGTTTTAGGAAAATGTATTTGTACTATATCAGAAGCCTGTTCAAAATCCTTTCATATGGTATCTCATTCGTCATTCTGCGTTTTGTATTTTCTTAGAAAAAGGGATGTTGACAGGAGAAATAATATATACGATTGCCATGTAATATTTATATGCTATTGAAGTTTACTATAGAATATTTGGTATTGAAAATGAAGTATATAGTACTTATAGTTTGTTAACAGGAACACTCAAGAGTTTTCCATTACATTATGATCTAGCAGGACAACTTGTTTTCAGTACATATAAAAATTGTTACGATATTTCAAACATAATGAAATTGATATGAACCACTGAGGTGGACTACATGGTTTTACAGGAATACAGAATATGTAGCATTTATAGTTCGCAAACAGGGACACACAAAAGAATTCTATTATATTATGATCTATGGGGAGAAAAATCATTTGCAGTGTATTTTAATGATGTTATTATACTTCAAACATAATGAAATTAAAAAGGATCACTAGGGTGCACTATACATGTTTTCTATAGATTATGAAGTGCATGACATTTATCGTTCATTTACAGAGACGCACAAAAGAATTCAGTTATAGGGCTGACTATGATCAATAATTGTTGGAAGTGTGTTTTTTGTGGTATGCATTTTTAAACTTCTCATTTTTAGTGTATTACGTAGTGAGTATAAATCTATAAATTCTATAGAGCATATACAGGGTTGCATGAAAGAATTCACACATATTACTGGATATGGGCAGCAATTGCTGAAAATGTAATTTTGTTGAGTTGTGTGTTTTTTATATTGCTTTTTAGATATCTCATTTCACCGTAAGAAAAAATGAAATTTCTTAATAATATTCTGTTAGTGTTGGAAAGTGTTTTATAATCTTGCCTGATGCAAGATTTTTCATTCACAACCACTTTTTTCAGTCTGATGCATTTTTCAGTGACATTTCTCAATAGCAGGTTTGGATCTGAATAAGGAAATTTACCTATTCATAGACTATTCCAATGGTGTAGCAAGCATCAGCGATAATTCCAATGTTTGTCCAAATTCATCTTTCCCCCCTGCTATTAATAACCTGAAACTACATTCCAAAGAGGTGAAAAAAAAGTAATGTAGTGAGAGGTTGGTGTTTCTCTCAGTCGAGATTTTTCGCTCTTTCAAACATAACATTGGCTGAAGTGAAATTACAAATTGTTTTTGTAAATCTTCCAAAGTAAGAAGTCTTCAAGTTAGTTTGAGGTGATTCTATAATGAAGCTGAGCCAGTCGTTTATTGTTATCCTGTGTCAACATAGTATGCATAGTAGCATTCGTCATTGTTTCCCATCTTACATAAAAAAGATCTCCATTAACTCATACGAAAAATTTACAAGTGACACAGCAATGATGATCTGTGATAATAATAATGTTGTCTATCTTCCACTGGTCCATGCAACTTTAAGTGATTACGCATATCTGAATATTAAATAAAATTAAACATTGATTTCTTCCTTTACATCTAACATGAAGGCTATGTGTATTTTAATGTTAAATAATAAGTTTATTTAATGAGGATCTTCTGTTCGGATCCAACAAAGAGATCAGTGTGTGTGGATTTTCCAGTACTTTTGAAAGAAAGTTTTAAGGAAGGTTTTAAAAAATAAAGGGGGGGGGGACGTCTTCCAAAAGTCACTTTGCCATAGAAATAATTGTTTTCTTGGCCATAAGGGTTTTTTTTTTGGCCATAATTGCATTGGGCTAAAAATATTTGCAAATAGGCTCTCTTTAGCTATAGGTGGTAACCATGTACTAATAACAAAATTGAAATTAAAAAAAAAAAATTAGACAATGTTTTGAAATTATAACTTTTATTCGTGCATTAAATTTACAAACCATCAAATGCTTGATTTGATGTTTCTTTCAAAGTTATATTAAAGAAAAGAAAAAAATCAGAACAATTTAACACATCACATTGAAAATTAATCTTCATTTTAAAAGGAAGTAATATTTAATCCTGGAATATTTTAATACATTAGAAAAACTAATAATATTTACTTTTAATCCTAAAATTTAATTTTTTTTTTCCGTGACTACAATAAATTTTATTACTTAAGTCTGCAAAACAATACTGAATATTAAATAAAATAATAAAGAGTTAAACTCACTCGGTTCCAAATCCTTTTCCCTGTAGAAAGTGAGCATCAAATGAAAATGGAAAGGAAAATAAAAGTACATTAGTAAAATTTAATTTGACCATATGCATATACAAATTCAAATCTACATATAAAATTTTTATTTAAAACTTACTTATTTGTTTATTTATAGGAGTGGAGGGGGGGACATAATAATAATATAAAACAAGAAAATAACAAGAATATAAATAATACAAAACAAGAAAATAACAAGACTATAAATATTATAAAACAAGAAAAATTCTGCAAAAAAAAAAAAAAAAAAATCATATCAAATTAAATTCTAAAATTGAAAAAGCCAAAAAAAATAATAATAATCTCAAAATCCGATGCATAGTCATGCAGAGTAGTGGCTCTTAATTTCTTAGTTATCATAGATCCCTTTCATACACTATCTACCAATAGGTATTTGGACACCTATGCAAATGCCGATATCTGTGGTACTGATACACGTCATGCTCTCCATCATTAAATATGCTGTCGGAAACAACATTAGCATCAGTCACATGCAAGATGCCATGAAGTACAGAGTTATCTGATTTCGGGAAAGGTGTAATCATCGGGTAACACAGGAATGGTCTATCCTTAAGGGACATATCTAGTGAGCTGAATTACCCAAAATCGACTGTGGCTTATGTGTTTCAGCAGTGGAAGGTGAACGGTGATTGTCAGAATATGCCCAGAGTTGCCAGACCCACAAAACTGAGAGATAGAGACCGACATGTGCTATTTAGAGAAATTTGGAAGAACCGCACCCAACCAATGACACATATATGCCAAGAGTTTCAACAGGCATCCGGGTGTGTTGTTTCGATGAATATCATTCATAAGGAAACTCACCTGCTTGGTTTTCATGGTCATGCTGCCGATAAGCTTTTGATCATCAAGTCTAACTATGCTGCTTGGTTAAGGTGGTGCAAGGCACGTCGACAGTGGACCGTACAGCAGTAGAAATGGGTTCTCTGGAGTGATGAATCACAGTTCACCCTCTACTGTTCGGATGGTGGGGTATGGGTCTGGTGTCTGCCTGAAGAACGCCTCCTGCCAGAATGCATTCAGCCCAAAATTAAGTTCGGCGGAGGGAGAATTATGGTCTGGGTTTCCTGGTTTGGTCTAAGACCCTTGGTTCCAATTCATGGTAAGCTCAACACCGATGCCTACTGCACTATTTTGGATGACAGTGTGCTTCCTACGTTGTGGCAGTTCTACGGGTTGGACCCATGTTACTTCCAGGATGACAACGCCAGCTGCCATGCTGCGAGGTCCACCATGGATTGGTATGGTGACAATGAGATTGATCAACTGGACTAGCCTGCCCAGAGACCATACACACACACACAGCAAGAGCAAAACTTTCTTTTATTAGTATAGATAACTATATTGATTATTTAAAAGAAATCAGAAAATTTTGGAAATATATCTTTTTTTAACCCTCACGTAAGGATTATTTTATATTACTTATTTTAATACAGCTTAAAGAGACCAATGTTTCAGTGACAGATTAACAATGGTGTAAAATAGATGATTATCAATTGAGATACAATTGTAGAAAAAAAATAATAAATTTGCTTGTTATTTTTTGAATAAATCAATTGAAATAATATATTTTTGAAATAGTGTTAACCCTTTGAGGGGCGGTGGTATATATTATATACCACCTAATTTTAATCCAATTCGAACCAGAAACTTTTAATGAAATTTTACTGTTTTAACTTTGACAGGAAAAAGTTGAAAAATTGCTTTTCCTTATTTTGAACTAAATTCTTTCGTAAATACCGGTGTGAGTTCGACGTTACAGGAACAAAATTGCTTGCCCCTGAAAGGGTTAAACTGTTTTTTTATTGTTCTGAGATGTGCCATATATTTTTTTGGAAAATTTATCAATTTAGAAAAGTATAAGTGACTCTCCATTAGGGCTGGGCGATATCGAAAATTTAATATTGCAATACATCAACAAGTTAATATTGATATCAGTGATATATCAAGATACTAATTTAAACTGTATGGCACATATTCAAGCTCATGCTATTGGCCATGATATATCAAGCTTTGATATATTGCAATATATATGAACCAATAGCAGCAGCTGAGCAAGAAATAGCACGGGACATTTGCTATTTTTGAAAGACAAGTAATATTGTAGCAAAAATTTAAACACAAAACAGGGTAGAAAGTAATTAATCATTGTTTTATATCTATTTGTTCATACAACATAATTTCTATTATTTTATTAAGAACCAATTGACCAATATCTATTTGTATTTACACCATTACTTCCAAAGTTGTTTTTAAAGATTGTATTTTCCCGATTCCTCTCATTTTATTGTATTAATCTTTTTTTAAAAAATCTTCTCATTTTCACTACCATTTAATTGTGAGTTGTACAAAAATAATTTTAATGGGCTCGGGTTAACTTGAAATAAAAATTTCAGGTTCGAAATGCATGTGCAGAATTGTAGTGCAGACCTTTATTCTGCCATATTTCATCATAAAATTCACTAGAATACGGAAACATTGATTTTGTCAATCCATTGAAATTCCCCATACAAAATTTCAATTTATTTAAAATGTCTTTATATCACTGAGGCAATGAAAAAATCCTGAATCTATTCGATTCCAGACAGAATTTTAAGGGCAGATATGAATTAATTCAGAGAAACCATCTAACAATCAATATCAATGCTATCAGCAATAAGAGGCACATATTCAAGCTCATGCTATTGGCCATGATATATCAAGCTTTGATATATTGCAATATATATGAACCAACAGCAGCAGCTGAGCAAGAAAAAGGCGATAAGTCTTATTCATCTCGAACAGTGGATTTTGTGGGGGTAAAGAATGATCTTAACAAGTTAAATTATTGGGATATTCTTTATTTGTAGATAATCAGCAGAAGTAGATATCGTGGTTCGGTTGAAGTAGGCCAGTGAATAAATACATGGATCGGAAGAAAGAAGAATTGAAGATAAGAGATATTTGGCAGTGTTTTTCGGGGTTTGAATGTTTGAAATCGCAGTGTGTGCAAAACAATATTATTGTTATTGGGATATATCAGAAGCGTCAGAGCTTAGATATTGTTATTGTGACATTTAAAAAGTATCGATATATAACCAATATATTGATAAACAATCCAGCCCTACTCTCCATCACACCTATTAACCCATCCTGGGAGAAAAATTTTAAAATATAATTTTTTGAAATAAAAAGTTAACTTGAATTAGATTCATAAAACTAATGTTGCTTGTGAGTTTAATTCTGCTATTTTATATTTGAATTTGGTCTTGTTTTAAGAAGCATTTTGTCCCTTTCTGGGTCTAAAGCCAGTGTTCTTTTTCCAAATCTATGATAAATAATGGTTATTGTAAACTTACATATAACGGTGTATTATATATGCAATACAAATGTGTGCAAACAATTTGCATGTATGGGTTCCTCTATACCTAAAGAAAAAGCTTCTATGTTAGAACATTTTCTTTAAAATTTAAATAAAATCAAGTACTTCTCTAAATCCACATTAGGATCTAAGGCAGGATCCAAGAATAAATAGTTTAGCTTTACAGCTCTGTGAACATCAAACGAAAATTCCCATATTGCACTCTGTAGCAGTTCTTCCCAGATATTTTTTTCTTCTTCACCAAATACCTCATCATCAGCTACGTCAGTATCACTTTTAGAAGCCTAAAAATAAAGAATTAAACAGAAACTATACATTATATCAATTTAAAAAAAAAAAAAACTCATAATTAACACACAAAAAATATGTTTAATAAAGAATAATTTCCACCAAAATAAAGGATTAATTGTAAATTTTAATTTGTGGAAATTCTAATGGTACAAAGAATGTGATGTTACTGTACATTCTCAAATTGTGATTGCTGTTAGACCAAATGAAAGATTTTGCCAGGACACAGATTGTAGCCAGACTGGAAAGAAAACTGTAAAGTAAAATATTGATCCAGTGCAATCTGATGTTTCTATTGCAAAGTTTGGTTCCCATTTGGAAGTCATCATGTAAATGTAAATCATCATGACGTATTGTTTTTGACTCCGTCAAATTTTCAGTTCCTAAGATGTGTTTAACGAAGACCAGCAAACTGATTCAAAATGTGGATGATGAAATTATTATTAGTCATTTGACTCCTCATATAAAGTAATTTGTTTTGAAGATGTTTATTAATTTTAATGTAAATAGATACCATCTGCTTTTTTTTCCTTCAATATATATTAGTTTTGTTATAACAGAGTGCTTTTTAGCACACAGGCTATCAAAGCCTGAGAGCTAATGTGCCTGCAGGTTCTGTATGTACGTATGTACGTAAAGCGATAACTCTTGATAGAAATATCTGATTTACTTCAAATTTTCGATATAGGTTTATTCTGACAAGGTGCTTCCCTGATTAGTTTCAGGGGTACATTGGTTAAGTATAAAGGGGGTAAATGGGAGGTTAATTCACCCATTAAATTAGATAAATTGGTTTTTCATGCAGAAATGTCCGATTTGTTCAAGTTTTGCATATAGGTTTATTCTGATAAGCCACTTTCTTGATTAGTTTTGGGGGCTCATTGCTCAAGTAGGGGGGGGGGGGGGGAATGGAGGCTAATCCCCCTTAATTTAAATAAATAGGTTTTTCATCCAGAAAAATCGGATTTGCTTCATATTTTGTAAATAGATTCATTCTGATTAGGTGCTTCCCTGATTAGTTTTGGCAGCTCATTGTTTAAATATAAAAGGGGAGAAATGGAGGAGCTAATCCTCCCTTAATTTAGGTAAATGTTTTTTTTATCCAGAAATATTCAATTTGCTTTAAATTTTGTATATAGGCTTATACTGATAAGGCGCTTCCCTGATTAGTTTTGAGAGCTCATTGGTTAATTATAAAAGGGGGAGAGCAGGCAGCTAATTCACCCCCTTAATTTAGATAAATGAGTTTTTCTTGCACAAATATCTGATTTGCTTAAAATTTGGTATACCGATTTATTCTGATAAGGTGCTTCCTTGAATAGTTTTGGGGGCTCATTGCTCAAGTAGGGGGGGGGGATGGGGGCTAATCTCCCTTAAATTAAATAAATCGGTTTTTCTTCCAGAAAAATCAGATTTGCTTTATACTTTGTATATAGATTCATTCTGATTAGGTGCTTTCCTGATTAGTTTTGGTGGTTCATTGTTTAAGTATAAAAGGGGGGAAATGGGGGAGCTAATCTTCCCTTAATTTAGGTAAATGGGTTTTTTTATGTGGAAATATCCGATTTGCTTCAAATTTTATGTATAGATTTATACTGATAAAGCGTTCCCCTGATCAGTTTTGAGAGCTCATTGGTTAAGTATAAAAGGGGGAGAACGGTCCACCCCCTTAATTTACATAAAAGAGTTTTTCTTGCACAAATATCCGATATGCTTCAAATTTGGTATACCTGTTTATTCTGATAACATGCTTCCTTGACTAGATTTGGAGGTTGATTGGTTAGATATAAAGGGGGGAAATGGGGGAGTTAATCCCCCTTTAATTTATTTTTTGAAGAGCATTATTCTTTGAAAAAATAAGGCTGTAATATACAATTTGTGTGAATAGGCTGTGAGCTCAATGTCATCAGTTTAATAGGTCAATATTCCTTTTATTTATTTGAATATCTACATTTCATCCCATATTTTTCCATATCATAAAACATTCTCAGTGGCTAACATAGAGGGCAGGATGCCGAGATTCGAACCACAATTTGTATAAACCTCTCCTTAAAAATATAAGGACAAGAGATTCCTGCCTATGAGAAATAGCATATCTACTGTTCATGAAAATTTTTAGACTTGAATGATGTTATTTGGACATGAAATCACAAAAGGCAAATTTCGGCAACTTAATCAAACTCTTCGCCAAAGCCAATGTTTCACTGTTTAATCTTTTTCCATCTACAACATTTATGTTAAACTTATTTCATTAAGTTCTAAAATTTAAGAGAAAATAAAACTGAACTATATTTATGGCATAACTATTTTATTTTTATAGACGTCTGTTTTGTCATGTCATAAACAATTTAACTCATCACTGAACTCAATCAATTTGTGTGTTGCTGCTTTTTTAGCTTAATAAATTTAAATTGCTACACCACTGAAAAAAAACATGTTTGTTTAAAGAGAAAATTTTTTAGGTACTTCTTTGTTATAGCGGCTCTCACAGTTGCGATTACACACAGTTGCAGTAAATTTCGCCAAGCTCGTGAAGCTTGTATATATCAAAGATATATAAAGATAAATACCATTGCATTAACTAATGCAATATTTCATAACAAATGCTTGACAAATGTGGTCACCAGGTCACCACTGGCAACCAAGTTTTTTTACCTGGTGCCCAAATTATTTAATCTGATAGGCTTTTTTTTTTTGCGGGTGGGGGGGAGGGTGCTAAAATTGACCTAAGAAATAAGCACAAACGGAATTTTTTCTCTCCCTACAATATTAAGAAATAAACTTAGAAACTATATTCAAACAAAAAATATTTTTAACTTTTATTTTTAATTTGATACAAATAAGTTCATCAAATACAAATTTTAAATAATAATATCAGAATTATTTCATTGACTTTGACAGGAAAAGAGGCAAAAAATTATTTTCCTGCTTCACTATTTCATCGAAGCCCCCCTCGCCAGATATAGATTTTGTAGAGAACTCAACTATCTAGACATTTGAAGCATTCGGCAAACAGTATTTTCTGAACATGCCGGTTAATTCAACCTTTACAGTATTTATTTTTTATTTTTTAGAGAGATATATTTTTGATAAGTTTCATTAGAAAACTTAGTTTATATTATCTTTCTAAATTATATACTATTCTAAACTATGCTTGTTATTATTTTTTCTCAATTAATTCATAAAAAAACTTTTGTACTTATCGAAAATCAATGATGGGGGAGGGCGATTAAATTTTTTTGTAGATGATTAGAATTTTTTGCTGACTACGAGATTTTACCCAAATTTGTAAAGCATGTTCATGTTAATAAGAATATATTACAATGTTTCATAACAAATTCATACTTATGTTTCATAACAATTTCTTACAATGCTTCACAAGATTAGCAACTTTTTAATTTTTTCTCATGTAACTATTTTAATCAAATGTTGCATTTTCACTTATGTTGCCACTAGAAGCGCCGTCTATGTAAAATGTAAAAGAAAAAAACTTGTGATTGTGAGTTGCGCTCGAGATGCCGATCTGAGGAGTTGTGTAAATCTCGGCTCTCGACCATTTTTATTTAGTGTTGTGATAAATTAAATGAGTTACAGTCCGCAAGTGAGTTTTTTTTATTTTGAGATTGTGTGCTTTTTCTTTTGTAGTGATAATTATTATTAACTAAGCTATCGGCGTATCCATAATATTGGTCCGTCGAGCCGGAGAAAGAACTAAAGGAATTATTCGATGTTTATGTTTTTTCGGGAATCGTCTGCTGAAGATAAAATGGTGTTTGGAATTCTATCAAGTAATTAAAATGAGTAAGACTAAAATTAAATCATCGTATTGTTTATACTGAAGTACAAAATATTGTGATTTAAAATTCCGATGAAGTTTTTCTTGATTCCAGAAGAAAAATAATTTCGATTAACCTGGAGAATTTCGTAATACGAAAGAATAAACTGTGAATGTTTTTACGCAGAAAAGAACTGATATTCTTTATTATTGAACTAATTTGAGAATAGAGAAAATGGATTACATCTTTCCAATGTGGAATTATTCGATTTGGAGATTTATTAATAGATAAAGGTATGTCAGTTTTATTTATTTTATTGTGAATTGTATTTATAATACAATGTTTAAAGGTGCAAAAAAAAGAAGATTATCAGCGAATTGCTGCTGAATTAGACATAGATATATCAGATTCGAAATTAACTATTTATGATTTAATAAATTTAATAAAGGAAAGTTCGAAGTATAAAGCAGATAATAAACTGGTTGAAGACATAGCAAACAGTTTTATTGAGGAAAGAGAAAATGAGGAATCAAAATTACTAGATCTTGAGAAATTAAAAATTGAACATGCAAAGTTAGAAATTGAGTTGGCTAAGGCCCGTGCAGAAACTAAAAATGATAATTTAAGTGATCTCAAGAAAAAAGATAATATAGAATCTTTAGACTCACTGATTAAAAGTGTAAGAACGTTAACGATTAAAATTCCATCTAAACCAGAAGGTTGGAGTTATTTTTTTTTCATCGTTAGAAAGAGCATTTATTTCTAAAAATGTCCCAGAAAAATATAAATCGGAAATTCTACTAAATCTGTTAGGAGAAAGGGCAACAAAAATAATTACATACATTAAAGATGGGGAATTAGAAGATTATTCAAAAGTAAAGGCTGTAGTACTTAGAGAATTTGAGCCAACCCCCCAGACTTGCTTAGAACATTTTAGGAAAGCACAACGTCATCCTAATGAAATATATGTACAATTTGCATCCCGATTAACAACGAGTTGGGATTATTATTTAAAATTGAGGAATGTGACAGATTTCGAAACTTTAAAACAGTTAATAGTTTCTGATAAGATTTGTCAAACGCTTGATAAAGATGTCATGTATTTTATAAATGTTAGACAAGCAGAATCGTGGTTTTCTCCCATTGAATTATCTCGGGAAATTGATTTATATTATACGTCTAAGGAAAAACCCGTGGTTGACAATTCTAGAGCGAGTAATAAAAATACTTATTATCAAAATGTTTCTAAAGTTTTTCTAACTGACGTAAAAAATTCTAAATGTATTTTGTCATGTTGTGAAAATCATCCTTTGCATAAATGTCCTGTTTATAAAAACATGTCAGTGGGTAATAGAGTTGAGATTGTAAAATCCAAAAATCTTTGTTTTAATTGTCTTATGAATCATAAAGTGATTGATTGTAAATCTAAATTCTCTTGTATTATTTGCAAGAGAAGGCATCATGTGACGTTGCATTTCCCACGTGAACAAAAAATAAATAAAGGTGAAAACCCAGAGATAATTTCACAGGAAATGAGTTCTAAAAACGAAGTCGGTAATAAATCTAATTTGGATGCTTCGGCTCCAGTATTCCAGCCTTTCCAAGCTAATAACCAAAGCAATTTATTTTCAACGATATGTAATTTGTCTAACGAGTTAAAAGCTATGTTACTTAGCACATTTGTTTGTTTAATAAAAGATGAATATGGTAATTTTCATGAAGCACGTGGTTTATTAGATGTCGGTGCAAACTCTAATTTTATGAGTAAAAGGTTAGTAGATAAACTAAATTTGAAAAGAGAAAAGACTAATATTTGTATTTCAGGAATAAATGATTTGTCTCTTAATGTTAGATCTAGAGTTAACACAACTATTTCGAATAGAGATAAAGATTTTTATTTAAAATTAGATTTTTTAGTCGTTCCGAAAATTACGGAATTTACGCCTTCTAGATCGCTTGAGACTTGTATTTCATCATTAAATAACATCAAATTAGCTGATGAAAGGTTTAATGTGCCAGGTTCTATTGATTTGCTTCTGGGTGCAGAAAATTTCTATGAATTTTTAAGGCCAGGTCAAATTTACCCCCAACCATTAAATACTAGGATAGTGTTACAAAACAGTGTTTTCGGTTTTATTGTTAGCGGAAGCCTTCCTGCTAAGGGTGAAAGTAATATACATTGTGGGTTGAAAACAGATAATTTGGAGTTAGAAAGAGTAATTGGAGATTTTTGGGAAATAGAAAACATTGAGAGAGAGTCTGAAGTTTCTAGAAATAAGGAATCAGAAATTTGTGAAGAACATTTTCTGAAAAATTATTCCAGAACTGCAACAGGGCAATACATAGTAAAAATGCCATTTAAGGAAGACCCATCTTGTCTTGGAGAATCAAAGAAAAAGGCTATGAAAGTTTTAAATTCATTATGGAATCGCTTAGTTAGAGAACCTAAATTTAATGATCTTTATAAAGTCTTTATGCAAGAATATTTAAGTATGGGTCATATGGAAGAGGTGATAGAATCTGAAGAACCAGATATCACTTATTACATACCCCATCATTGCGTGTTCCGTGCTGAATCAAGTAGCACACCATTAAGAGTTGTCTTTAACGCTAGCTCCTTAACTTCTACCGGAAAATCTTTAAATAGTTTGCAATATAACGGAGGAACAATCCAAGATGAATTATTTAGTATAATGTTGCGATTTCGAAAGCACAAATTTGTTTTTGTAGCAGATATTAAAAAAATGTACCGTATGATATTGATACATCCGAGTCAAAGAGATTTATTGAGAATCTTGTTTAAATCTGAGGTGCATGAACCAGTTAAGGTGTATAGATTATGTACGGTGACTTATGGCACAACGAGTGCCCATTTTTAGCAACAAGAACCCTTACCCAGCTAGCTAGAGATGAAGGAAAGGAATTTCCTTTAGCTGCAAATGTATTATTTCAAGACGTATATATGGATGATATTTTGACAGGTGCTGATGATCTAGACACAGCTAAAGAGATCCAACAACAACTGATATCTTTGTTAAAGAAGGGAAGCATGGATCTTCACAAATGGTCAGTAAATAATTCTTCTCTTTTGTGTAATAATGCAATATCTGAATATTCATTTTCCAATGAGACAAAAACATTAGAAATATTGTGGAAGCCGCAACCAGATTGTTTTGGATTTAATTTAATTATAGAGCAAAGTGAAAGGTATACCAAATGCTCAGTATTATCGCAAATTGCTAGAATATTTGTCCCGTTGGGTTTGATAGGTCCAATAATTACAAAGGCCAAGGTTTTCCTCCAAAAATTATGGTTGCTGAAAATAGATTGGTGTGATTATCTTCCCGTGAAAGAAAATATCGAATGGACTAATTTTCTTACTTCCTTAAAAACTGTAAATATGATCAATATCCCAAGATTTGTATTTGTAGAACAATCTAATTATGTGGAATTGCATGGTTTTTCAGATGCTTCTGAACTTGCTTATGGTGCAGTCGTTTATGTAAAATCTATTAATTCTTATGGTGATTCTGATGTCAAACTGCTCACTAGTAAATCTAGAGTGGCTCCTCTAAAGCATATTACTATCCCTCGCCTAGAACTTTCTGCCGCACTCCTTTTATCTAAGTTGATGCAAAAAGTGTTAAGTGCTCTAAAGCAAGAAGTTTCGAAAACTTGTTTTTGGACAGATAGTACTATTGTACTTGCATGGTTAAAAAAGGAGTCGAATGATCTAAAGACATTTATCGCAAATAGAGTATCAATTATACAAAGTTTAACTTCGATTGATCAGTGGAATTATGTACCTTCCAAGCAAAATCCTGCAGATCTCATTTCTAGAGGCCTAGATCCCATCAAGATCCAGCAATTTGATTTATGGTGGTTCGGTCCATCATTCCTACAACAGCCTGAGATGGTGGAGTCTCCTGATATTATTTCTGTTGAAACCAGTGAGTTGTTTATCCGTGAATTGAAAGCACCATCAGTAACTCAAGTATGTACCTTAGTTAACATTGTTGAGCCTTTAGACATCATTAATAACAGTTCTTCATTCATAAAGCTGCAAAGAGTAGTAGCATGGTGTAATAGATTCATCTATAACTGTAGAAATCCCTTGTATCCCAAAGGTGGAACTTTAACCAGCAGTGAACTCTCTCAGTCCTTATTCTGTATAGTAAAAAACATCCAGAAGACTTCATTCGTGAAGGAAATGCAGTATTTGGAAAAGGGTAATGCAATCCCTAACAGTAGTAAACTGAAAAACTTGTGCCCGTTTTTAGATGATAACAGTGTAATCCGAGTTGGTGGTAGACTGAGAAACAGCAACTTAACTGATCATCAAAAATATCCAATGATTATTCCTTCAAAACATAATTTTACTTTTTGTGTTATTAAATATTTTCATAATTTGTATTTCCATGCAGGTGCTGAGACAACTCTTTCTCTCATCCAAAACAAATTTTGGATCTTATCTGCTAGAAATGTAGTTCGTAAAATCCTTTTCAATTGTATGACTTGCAAAAAGGTAAATTCTAAGAATTCAGAGCAACAAATGGCTGATTTGCCATCTTCTAGAGTAACAATGGCCCGAGCATTTATGCGTACTTGATTGGACTACTGTGGTCCCTTTGAAGTGAAAAACTTCGTGGGTAGAAGTACACAGGTAAAAAAAGTATTTATTTGTGTATTTGTTTGTTTTACTACAAAAGCCTTACATTTTGAAATAGTAAATGATCTAACAAGTGAAGCATTCTTAGCAGCACTTAAACGCTTTATAGCAAGGCGGGGCAAACCTTCTGATATATATATAATGATAATGGTCGAAATTTCGTTGGTGCCAATAAAGAATTAAGAGCAATTCTCAGATCTTTATTTAAAGATAAAAGTGAGGAGGAAATAGAAAATTATTTAGCTAATGAAGGTATTAACTGGCATTTTAATCCCCCTTCAGCTCCTCACTTTGGAGGTTTGTGGGAGGCTAATATCAAATCCCTTAAATACCATTTAAAACGTGTTGTAGGTAAAACTATTTTAAGTTATGAGGAACTCTTGACTCTTATTACTCAAATTGAGGCAGTTCTTAATTCTCGGCCACTCTGCCCCCTTTCAAATGATCCAAATGATGTTGAAACTTTGACACCTGCTCACTTCCTTATTAGTTCCTCTTTAATGGCCTTACCAGAACCAAATTATACAGAAATTCCTATAAATAGCTTGAGCAGATGGCAATTAGTTCAAAAATTGACACAACATATTTGGAAAAAATGGTCATCAGAATATTTGAACAAGCTCTTAAATAGACCTAAATGGAACAAGGGATGGGTAAAGATAAAAGAGAGAGATTTAGTATTAGTAAAAAATTCTGATAATTATTGCCCTTTAAAATGGCATTTGGCCCGAATTATTAAAATTCATCCAGGCCAAGACAATATCATAAGAGTTGTCACCTTGAAAGATAAAAATGGCACATATAAAAGGCCAGTCACAAAAATTGTTGTTTTGCCATATGTGAATGATGGTTTATTAACTACTTAAATTCATACATTTGTTTTATTAAACTATATATTTTCCTGCAGTGTATTGCATTCTTGTGTTTATATTTGTAAATTTAGTATTTTATTTAGTGTAGTATTTTTGAGAAGAAATTGTGTTTTTTTGAGATTGTATTTTTCATTTAGAGATTGTGTTTGAATTATACTGCATTTATATTATTGAATGTTAGCAACATTCAAGGCCCGGCGGTATGTTGCCGCTAGAAATGTTGCCGCCGTCTATGTAAAATGTAAAAAAAAAAAAACTTGTGATTGTGAGTTGCGCTCGAGATGCCGATCTGAGGAGTTGTGTAAATCTCGGCTCTCGACCATTTTTATTTAGTGTTGTGATAAATTAAATGAGTTACAGTCCGCAAGTGAGTTTATTTTATTTTGAGATTGTGTGCTTTTTCTTTTGTAGTGATAATTATTATTAACTGAGCTATTGGCGTATCCAACTTATATTAGTTGATTCTAACACTATTTTATAGATATGATAATTACTCTGCCCAATAGTATGTAAACTTTAAAGCAGTTACAAATGGTTATCTTGAACCACTAGACCAGTGGTTCCCAACATTAACTATATTTACTAAGGTGTTACTAGTATACTAGGGTGGGCCGAAAAAAACTTTTTTTTAATTCACTATACCACAAAAAACTTGCCTCTACAGTAACTTAGTAAAATGCAAAAACAAAATAAATATTTTTTTTATGTCTGGCAGTAGTGCATCAGCCTTAAAATTTGAGAAAATATATGATTTTTATAATTTTTCTAGCAGGACGGGGTAGAAAGGGGGGGGGGCGATTTTTTTTTTTATTATTTACTATACTGTGAAATGCATTCCTTTAGGGTAGCTTAGTAAAATACAAAAACAAAATAAATACATTTTTATGTCTGGCAGTAGCACATCGGCCCTGAAATTTGAGAAAATATACAATTTTTATAATAAATTTAAAATAAATCAAATAACTTCTTTAACAAGAAGATACAGACATATTTTAGTATAACACAGTATAAGATAAATAAATGAAAAAATAATAAATTTTACAATTTATTAATAGCATATTAAGTTAAAAAAAAAAAATTAATTGACAAATTTACATTGAAACCAAAAATTATTTTTCTGATTGAGTAAATATTCTTATTCAGTTTGTAAAGAATTTTAATCCTTTACTTGTCTTTACTTTATTTTGAAAGTTTGAAATAAGATTTGCTTGAAAAACTAGGCATTGACGATCTTGAGATAAGTGTAATTCTTATAAAACCATATCTGGAATTGCAGTCGGCGAAATTTTGTGACACCTCGGTTAATCACCTAGTGTGGGAAAGTGTGTCAGGCTCATGAATGGGTAAATCTCCAGGACAGCTGCCTGATTTTATAGCAGAAGTTATGTCAAGCAGGTACAGCTGATCTTTGCGTAAAATTTGCCTGCAAATTTTGAAATCTTGTCAAAATTTACAACTGGGAGTTTCTCACATTTACTGAGCTGTGTGCCAATCAGACTACGAAATGATTTTGGCCCAGTCGTTTCACCATCTAAAGTTTGAAACAAATGCAGGAATGGTACTTCATTGAAATGTAAGAGACACATACCCCACTGTAGTGTTCTTTTAATTTGTTCTTCAATTGCGTGAATAACACCGGTTTTCCATCCCATATTAGTAACGGTGTCATCACATTCAATTACGTCCAGTTCATGAATTGAAAATCTAGCTTCAATCAAATAAGAAAGAATGCTACTGGCAATGTTTTAAGCAGACCTAGAAGAGGGTGAAACATGACCAATGTACACAGATCAGCAGTAGGTGCTGGACATAAGTTCTGCTATAAAATCAGGCAACTGATTTGAAAATTCAGCTGTGCCTGGCACACTTTCCTTTTCAAGGTGGTTAACAATGGCGAACAGAGTTCTCCGATAATATTTAAGTATTGAAAACCCAACAGACAAACACAAGATCTTAGTTTCTCTTCTCCTAAAGTCATATATGGTTTCATATAAAAAGGGGTAAATATTTTACAAATGGACCAGAATGTGTACTTGAAGTTATAAAATCTTCAAAATTCCTGTCCGAAAAGTTGCTGAAAGTCAATGACACAGTAATTGAGAGAAACACGTTTTTGCCCAGAAAACTAGCTATTGAGTATCATAGTCATAGTAGACATAAAGGATCATAAGAGAGTTAGGCTTCAGAAGTATTATAAAGGCTAGAAACTTAGCTTCTAAAAAGAGTCAATCAGGAGTTTCCAACCACATAAAGTCAATTTCCTAGCTACACACTACATCGAAATGATTCTCTGGAACACAACTACACTTTCACCACCACCTTTGCTGCGAAGAATCACCGATCAAGAGATTTTGTCTAAGGTCCAATCAGGTGGAAGAGTGGCTGAGTGGAACTTTGACCAATTCCCACGTCACATGCAAGCAGTAGAACGATACATGAAGCTGGTATCTGAGGCGTCACAAAAAGTCGACTCCAATTCCAGAGATGGTTTTATAAGAACTACACTTATCTCAAGATTTTCGACAAGCAAAAGAAAGTAAAGGATTATATTTCATTACAAACTGAAATTTTACACAATCAGAAAAATAATTTTTGGTTTCAATGGAAATTTGTCAATTTAAAAAAAAAGTTTTTTTAAACATAATACGTCACTAATAAATTTTAAAATGTATTATTTTTTTCATTTACTTATCATTCCTATACTTTGTTCTACTAAAATATGTTTATATCTACTTGTTATTTGATTTATTTCCATTTATTAGAAAAATGATAAAAATCATATATTTTCTCAAATTTTAGGGCCGATGTACTACCACCAGACATAAAAATGTTTTTATTCTGTTTTTGGATTTTACTAAGCTACCCTAGAGGCAAGTTTTTTGCGGTATACCAAATAAAAAAAATAAATAAAAAATAAATAAATAAATAAATAAATAAATAAATAAATAAATAAAAATCCCCCCCCCCCCTTGCTAGAAAAATTATATAAATCATATATTTTCTCAAATTTTAGGTCTGATACACTACTGCCTGATGTAAAAATTTATTTATTTTGTTTTTGCATTTTACTAAGCTACCTTAGAGGCAAGTTTTCTGCAGTACAGAGCATCAAAAAACAAACAAACAAACAAAAATGGGCTACCCTAGTGTATACCTCCACAAGAAGCAATTTTACTTTTCAGGGAGGCAACTCCAGATTTGTATTAACAGATTCCCTGCGTTTTTGTTTTTTGTAAAATTGCAGACTAAAAATAAAAGTTACACATTCAAATTTAAAAAATAAAATGAAAAAAATAAGATTTTTATTCATTAAAAAAGAGAAAAAAAAAGTATCCTTTCAAAAGTTTCAAACACAATCACTACCAGAATAGTTCTATGAGAATCTTTTCAAGATATTTAGATACTTTTTATATATTTGAAGATTCTCTATAACTTTTCTGATTTATTTGTATTTTAGAATTTTAAATAACTTTTTAGACTATTTATTGAGTCTGAGTCAACTGAATGAGTCACTCTGCAATATATCACATGAAACTATTCAAGCATATTTAATAAGTACATAATAAATATCCTTTACAGAATTTTTTATTTTTTATCACAGCTAATTCTGAGCAAATTCTTTTTCCTTTTAAAGTATTTTACCTTTATCTCTGGTAAACATGTCCCTCAAGCTCTGGTAAAACAAGTGTGGGTCGGGAAAATCTGACTTAAGGCCTAGGAGCTGGCTCCCTTTTGGGTGCCTAGCTCCGAAGCTGTCGGGGGACCCAAGAGGATGGGAGCCATCGCAAATCGCAATGACCTATGTCGTCCTTTCACTTGGGAAAATGGTAGTGGTCAGCAGGTGGCGGTGCCCCCACTGGCCATAGAGCATACAGGAACTCTCCTGGCCATGCTCGCTAAAAGTTTCCGGGCCTGGTAACATGCCTGGTGGCACAGTTCAGTTTTATATCTGACAAATCGTCACATGATTTTCACACGCTTCAGAAACTAATATTGACAACTTTCAAAATTCAATTTGATCATTTTTTTCTAGTTAGATATTTAATCAATTCAAAGTGATTTAAATTCTGTCTAGTAGAATAAAATTGTTGGTACTTTCCAGTGTAGACGCCTTGGCAAGATAGAGAAACTGCCTGTGCAAGAGAAGGAAATTTTTCATGCGTATTTTTTGGCAATCACTGTGTCATATGCACATGCAATTTTTTCAGTATTTATGCAACATATCTATACTAATAAAAGAAAGTTTTGCTCTGTGTATGTGTGTTTGTCTGCGATGGATAGTGAAATCTAGCACACTTAGAAGTCTGAAAATTTCGATGAGGATAGTCTAAAATCTATCTTGTTGCACCTGGGAATCAGAATTTTAATATTTTGAAAATTAACTGAAATATCAATTAAAAACTCATCAAATGCTCATCTCTTTCTTTCCGAGTCGGCAGATTTTATATCAAATTTCAGATAAAAAAATTTAACTTTTTGAAAAACATTTTTGAAAAAAAGTCATTTTCCCAGGTGAATGTTTTCCCCCTTATGGCAAAGCTCTCAAGAGCACAATTTTAGAGATACAGACAAACCAAACATATGTTCATAAAGCCAAAACATTCTTCTAATTGATGGTATAATTAGTTTTAAAAAATACAAATTTTAACCCTTTCAAAAATATTAGCGAATGCAGGTCATTTCGCTCCTCACAAGACGATTTTTTTTCTTAAGCTAAAAGTTACTAAACGTTTGTATTTCAACACAATCTTTTTAGAGCATCTCGATAGACCAGATTTACATCACCTACAACAATTTCAAAACAATCGGACGAGAAGAAATATTTTTTTTTATATAAAATCAGGGAAATTTTCGACAAAAACCGATAATAACAGGGTGTTTCTGCGCAGGTAACGTTTTCACTTTTTAATATGCATATTTTTTCACATGATTTTATAGAGAACTTAGAAACAGTTATATTTTCAAACGACTAAAACTTCAGAGAGTTTGGATGACGAAAACTATTTTTTTTATGTTAACAGACCTGACGCAAAAACCCAAAAAAGCGAGATAACATACCTATTTATTTTACAACCAGATAACAATATTTCTGACATAATTTTTACACAGGCTGTAAAACCTTTATATTTATAACCATTAAAAATTTCAAATGGTTTGAACAACAAAAGCTTTTTTTTTTTTTTTTAACTATGAAACGACCCTAGGTGAAAGAAAAGAAGAAAATGTTTTCTTACAAGCACTTTTATCACTAATTATCAGTATTTTTTCGTGATTTTGTCATTAAAAATATAAATTCATACAAAATCGGGTTAAAGATATAAAATAATACAAATCTGAGGTTTATTTAAGGTTTTATCACAGGCCTGTGCAACGCCGGGCGGGTCAGCTAGTTTAATATAAAGAAGGCATTTATCTATTTTTATATACAAACAGATGTAAATTGTACATAACAAACACAATCTACATATAAATAAAATGTTCATATATACTATATTATATATGAATACATATATAAACAAGAATAAATGTTCATCAGGTTTGTTTTCGTAGCTGTTTAATATCATTTGGCAGAAACTCTCACTTTCTAAAGCCTGAATTGCGCTAAGGTTTTAAAAAAAATCCCAAGCCCCCTATAAAGAAAATGCACCAAACTGTTTATCATTTTATTCTTAATATTTCTGCCAAAACACTCTGCATGTCAATCACTTTCAACCTATTACATATAAACAGAACATATAATTAATACAGGGTAACTGTGATCAGGACATAGTTTAATGGTTATAGTCTTCTTTGTAAATCTTGTCACTGATTTAGTTCAAATTTTGCATGCTCTTTATTGCGATACCTAATTAAAAAGCTTTGTATCAGATTTTACAAGGTTTCATACATCTTCTTTTAGAAAGAAAACAAAACCTCATTGGTTATCATATAAATGCATTATCAGCTATTTCTTTCGTCATGAATATAATCATACAAATTTGTTTTTTGGGGTTATTTATGAAAAATATTTTTTTTAAACAGCATCAAACAAACACAGCTTCTAATGTTTACTTACAATGTTTACGTTCTCCATTTTATCTGCTCGCAAAAACACAGTAGAGTTGTAACATACGGTTAATATCATGCAACCAGTCAACCAATATGCAAGACTTACAACTAATCGAAGCGTAGGCAAAGCATACGTGCCCTGGAGCCCCTTTAAGATTTTTGCCCTAAATTGTTAAAAACTTGGCCAATTTTTATCCGATCCTTTTCATTTTTAGGGCCCTTTCTCCATTTAACTTTTCCCCATTTCTACGTTCCAGTTAGGACTAGAGTTGCAAAAAAACGGTTTATTCCCAGGTTTATTGCCACAAAACCTGGTTTATTCCCAAAAAACCCGGTTTATTCCCAGGTTTAAACCGGGTTTTTTCTAGCCTTTGTAACTCTAGTTTCAAAGGGCCTCTCCCTGGGGCCTGGTATGGGGCCCGTTGAAGTTTTTGTTTCCTAAACTGTTAATAACTTGCCCCCTTTTAATCTGATTTTCTTAGTTTTTGGGAACTTTTCTACATTTAGTTATTCCCTCATTCTACTTTCCAATTAGGACCTGAGGTGTGTTGGGTATTGGCGTTGCCGGGATTTGATCCAGGGATCTCATGAACAGGAGGTGAGAGCGCTAGCGACAAGCAAAAGGCCAAGCCAGTTACTTTCAGCTAGTAACTCGCTTTAAACTGTTCATGTGAGATGAGATCGCTACACACTCCATCTCCATCCCTAGTGTTGACGTCAGACGAGCGATATGCACTCGTGAGAGATGCTGTCGTGCTGCCATGCGCAGATATGAAGCGCGGCGTGGGCGACAGGCTTTGTGCTGTGCTGTCGTGCTGCCATGCGCAGATAGAAGCGCGGCGTGAGCGACAGGCTTTGTGCTGTGAGTAGTGTTCACAGGCTTTGTTGATGATGCTGGGGATGATTATTTAGTGCTGCCATCTGTTGGATATGAGAAGAGATGATTGTGGTTGTTTGAGAAGGTTGATTGCGTGCTCTGTCCGGTCGCCATTGAGGTGTGTTGAGTATTGGCGTTGCCGGGATTTGATCCAGGGATCTCATGAACAGGAGGCGAGAGCGCTAGCGACAAGCAAAAGGCCAAGCCAGTTACTTTCAGTACAGCGCCTAGAATAAATAGTGTGGAAACCGGCAAATGGTGTAATGCTTTAAAAAGTGCTAAAAAGTTGTAGCCTATAAATGTGCAACGGTGCTCTTACGAAGCCTACGATAATGTTGCAACCAGAGACAAAAAAATGCGTATCACGTTTTTTAGCCATGCTTTCATAATTAAAAAAAAAACTTATAAAAATCACTAAGTCAGAGGAGAAAATGATATAATTTAAGTATTTAAAATACTTACCACCAGCCGAAACATTCTAATACAATGTCAAGAGCTAGCAGATGGCGCTGCGAACCCATCCTAATATTTTCAGCAACGTTGTACATTTATTGGATACATTTTTTTAGTATTATTTTGTAGCCGGTTTCCACACTATGAGGCGCTGTACTTTCAGCTAGTAACTCACTTTAAACTGTTCATGTGAGATGAGATCGCTACAGACCCTTCATCTTAGGGCCCTGCTCAAAACTATCAGCTGGCCCCTTTTGGGCCCCCTACTACAGTTCCCCTAAAAATCGTCCGAATCACTAACTTTTTCTTCTAACAACGTAGAACTTCCACCTACTACATGAAAGACGAAGAAAATTTCGGAGAAGATCCGGGCCCCCTGGTTTCCTTGAAGTTTCTGTTCCTTCACTTGTTAATACCTTGCCCCCTTTTAATTCGATCTTCGTTTTGGGGGGCTTTTCTCCATTTAGTTATTCTCCCATTTCTACATTCCAGTTAGGACCGTTCCTCTTAGGGCCCTGCTCAACACTCTCAGCGGCCCCTTTTGGGCCCCCTACTATAGCTTCCTTAAAAATCGTCCGATTCACTAGCTTTTTCTTCTAACAACTTCTTAGGACTTCCAGCTACTACATGAATGACAGAAAAATTTCTCGGACAAGACCTGGGCCCCTTTACGTTTTTGTGCCCTAAATTTTTAATAAATGGCCCACTTTTTATCCGATGTTCTTCGTTTTTGGGGCTCCTTTCTCCATTTAGTTATTTCTCCATTACTACATTCCAGTTAAGACCCTGGATCCCGGTACAGGACCCTTTGAAGTTTTTGTTCCCTAAATTGTTAATAACTTTCCCCCTTTTAATCCGATCTTTTTCATTTAAGGGCCTTTTCTCTATTTAGTTATTTCCCCATTTTTACATTCCAGTTAGGATCCTGGCCCCGGGGACCTGTCCGGAGTCTTGAACTTTTTATGCGCCATGCATATTCCACCCCTCCCCTCCTAATTGTGTCATCATCGCAATGCATAACTTTAAAGACTTGGACTTCTCTTCTCAGGCCATCACCCTCATATTTTTATTGGACCCTAGGGTCCCTTTTTAAGCATTTCTTTAAAATTTTATTCTAATGATTAATTTATACCCTATGCTTAATTTCGATTAATTAAAGATCTAAAGCGCAAAGTACTAAGACCTTTTAAGGTGTTTTCTTCTTAGGGTCCTGCTCAAAACTATCAGTTGGCCCCTTTTGGGCCCCCTATTATAGCTCACTTAAAAATGGTCCGATTCAATAGCTTTTTTTTTTCTAACAATTCTATTTTCTTAGAAAATCCAGCTACTATCTGCATGACAAAAAAAATTATCGGTCTTCAGCTACCACCAATTTTGAATATTAATCTGCTTCTTGGGGCCCTTGGTGCAGCGTCCTTAAAATTTATCTGATTCTCTTGCAATTTTCCTTAACATAGTTCTAGGGTTCTCCAGCTACTTTATAAACTACTAAACATTTCCTTAGACGCCTAACTACCACCTTTTTTTCAAAATATCAATCTTCTTTTTCAGCATCAACTTACGTTTACTCACTACAGTCGTAAATTAAAAATCGCCTTACTGTTAAATGTAAGTTGTTAAAGTTCAGAAAGGGGGAGGGGGGTGATTTTCATCCGTAAATTAAATATTGCGTAAAATTTACAGGGAGGGGGGGGAGGGGGCACCTTGCACTGGCTGAAGGCTCATTCTTTTCCCGAGTGTGTCAAACATTACACAATGTAATGACTGAAGGGGTTAAAAGTAATAGCAGAGATTATGAATTACGCATGAAAATGAAGTTGCTGTTTTAGAAAAACCCTATATGGTACTATATGGGCTCGATTTCAACAGGGTTTGGGTCATTCGATCCGATATCGAAAACTTGAGTATTTTTTTTATTTATTATCCCGGGCAACGCCGGGCAGGTTAGCTAGTTATTAATGAATGTTTGGTTCGATTTTGAGTAACTGGATTTCATCTTTAGTTACAAAATGTTATTTTTCACAAAAATAAATTATACTTTTCAAAAAATGAAAACTCCACTACAAAAAAAAAAAAAAAAAAAAAATCTGCACCGACCCCTGATTAAAGGCTTTTCTCATGGTAAGATTTTTTTTAAAAACATGTCATCTATTTTTTTTTTTTTTTTAAAGATTAAATTATATAATTCTCTTCTCCAAAAAAATAAATAAATAAATAAATACAGAGTAAAATGTTTCCTAAAAAAATACTTCATCAAATATTTCATATAAGTCGATTTTTTGTTTTGTCCTTTTTTATACATATTATTAGAATAGTAAAAATATTTTAAAAACCTAAGGAGTGCTTATGTAGTATAAAAATAATTTCAGCTAACAGTACAGAATTCTAACAAAACACAAGCTTCATTTTCACAAATTTCCTTGTCATAATACAACATGTTAAAATAATATACATAAATTTTTAATTGTTTTTTTTTTTGTAAAACCATTAATCTATACTCAGGAGGTGGGAAATATATATTTTAATTGCCGCTGACGAGTGGATTTTTATACAATCTTTGAAAAAATGCAGACGATAGCAGGGTCCACTTAAGACTCAGAAGTAGGGGAAGCCCCACTTCACACAGAGGGTCCCCCTATTACTCTGCCAATTGCTTTGTCATTTACTAAATTCATTTTACGTATGTTTTAACAATTTCATACTTTACCATCAAAATTTTGAGTAAACAACACTTTTAATATTAAACTAAAACTAATTACCTATATACATATAAAATTTATTTTATTATATATATAATTAATATTTATTAATTATAATATTTATTAATATTTATTAATTACTTATTATTAATTTTGCATAACTAATTAATTTTGTAAATGTGTTATTAACAAACATGGGACTACAGTTGCGAATATTTGAACTTCAAAATATCTTTTATGCTTTACAAATTGCGGTATTTGTCAGAGTTAAGAATAGTTCAGGGACAACAAATATTTGATGTAAATTTATGCTTAATTGCAACACAATTTTGCTCATCCTTTTACTTTTATTTTATGAACAGGAATTTGATACTTTCCCCAAAATTTAAATAACTTATTTTCCATATCTTATATTATTTCTTCACTCTTTATGAATATAAACTGTAATGATTTAATTTTCTGATATTTTAGCACATTTTACAATATCAAACACTTGGCACAGTGAGCTGCAGTCAAGAAGCCCCTTTACTTTCTCATGCTCAATTAGAAACACTTGTCCAAATCTTTTTCATACTACTTTGTCCAACCCTTTTTCCTATTTAAACATATTAACCTTTTTTGGTACTCTTCAGAGCATTTTTTAATACTAGTCATTTAAATTTTTTGATAAACAACTGAAATTTTTTTAATATTTTGCAAAGCAAGAAATTTGCTGCTGTCAAAATTTTATTTTTACTAATATTAAAAAATGCTCTGAAGAGCACCAAAAAAGGTTAATATGTTTAAATAGGAAAAAGGGTTGGACAAGTGCTTCTAATTGAGCATGAGAAAGGAAAGGGCCGCAGCTCACTGTCAATGCCAACTTTTGAAAAAATCATATTCGCACTTTTTCATATAAAAGAAATTTGCAGTTCTGTAATAAAACTTTTCATTGTGCTTTACATGTTAACTGCACTGTTCTACTGTTGTACTGTGTGTGCGTCTGCAATGCAACTTTGTACAGTGCACTGTGTACCATTATTTACAGACTATATTACACTGTACACTCCTATTATACTTTTGAGCCTCAGTGCACATCCACACTGTTCTTTTGTACATCCATATTAAAGGTATATGCATCTACTGTTCGTTTATAACTTACATATGCATTGTGGTATTGCATATTTCATTGTGGAGCCACAGCCAAGCCACTTGCATATAATTTCAACAATCAATGAATGCATTATACTGTCATGCGTACATATGTGGAATTGTACCTGTTCAGAGTGCTGCAACACTCTGCACTGCAATACAAATTAATTTTCTGCGCAGTTCTACAATGCGGGCATGCTTGGTAGCACTGCATGAGTGTGATATGCTGCAGGAACTAATGTTTTTGGTACTATGTCGCCTTACATTCATTTTTAATCAAGCTGCGTCTTTCTACTGACTACGTCTTTACACTATACATTTTTATCGTAACTGTGAGTGATTTCATTTATATGGAAAAAAAGCGAAATGATTTTTCCAAAAATGGCATTGACAGTGAGCTGCAGCCAAGAAGGAACCCCTTTCCTTTCTCATGCTAAATTAGAAGCACTTGTCCAACCCTTTTTCATACTTAAACATGTTAACCTTTTTTGGTGCTCTTCAGAGCATTTTTTAATACTAGTCATTTAATTTTTTTGATAAAAACTAAAAAATTTTTTATATTTTGAAATGCAAGAAATTTGCTGCTGTCAAAATTTTATTGTTACATTGTTTTTACAACACTCGCCAAATCGTTGACTGTTCATCGCCAAAGTAGCATTTTTTCATCTCTACCTGCTCTCTGAAATGTCACGGGACCGTCTACATCAATAATTAAATGTTGGTTTTCCATAGCTATCACCTCATAAAGAAACTGGATTCTATCATTGTCTCGGTCGTATCCATGGACTGTTTCAGCTGCACTGAAGTCGCTTGCTATAGGCTGAGTTGTTCTTTCAGTGGTATCTTTCCTTACTACTCTTCTTAGACTTTCTTAGAATCGCTGAATGTGGCCAAATATTAGGTTCTGATAATTATACTAACGAACAGTTCAGTGATGATGCTATAAAAATTGAGTTTTGATTTTGCATCGTCATTTGGTGTATGAGACTTATTTAAGAAAGTTATGCCGCAATTTATATATATTTTTTATGTATATAACACAATGATTATTGTTAGCTCGCTGTATTCAAATTCGTACCAAAAGTTGTGTGTACCAACACCACCAAACAATTGTTTTACTTTGTTCAAAGGTAATTCTTGAAATCAAAATAGGGCATTTACGTGTGCTAGCTGCAATAAATCCTCAAACAAAATAATGTTTTTGCCACCAAAACTGTAATCTCACTTGTTTTTACAACATTCGCCAAATCGTAAGCTGATCATCGCCAAAGTAGCATTCGAAACCATACCGCACTCATCGATAATTGCTAAATCCAATGATTTCCATTATTGCTTAAATAATTTCAAATCGTCAGAATTAAGCTAAAATTATTCTGCTTCATTCGTATGTTGGGCGCGCAATTTGAAAAAAGTGTGAATTGTACTTCTTCCAATGCTGAAGGCAGCAATTCCCGTTCGTACTAGTACTGCAGCAGCATCATTATTGTGATTGCTCATTAAACGAACTTTCTGACTGAGTAAATTAACCAGAAAGCTTTTTCCTGTACCAGCAACTCCACTTATAATCAGATTTATGAGTGGGATAGACAGGTCTTTCTTTTGTTCTTCTATGTGCTTTATAATTTATTCAAATACTTTCTTTTTGGTCAGCATTCATATTTTTTGTTCAATTTATCTTCATTAATAACAATTTCTTGGTAAGTTTCAATGTTATCAAAACCTGTGACTATCATATCAACGTTTTCATTTGGTTCTTCGATATTTTCAAGCTGGTCGTGCAAATCACTTTCTTGTTGCAACTTTTCAGCCAAGTCGATTGCAGCTTGTAGTCGTTTTGTTTCGAGACATTCTTCCATCTCTGGAAAATTTTTCACATTGTGCTCAAAGAATTCACGGTAGAGTTTAAATTCTTCCAATAGGTCTTCTTCGTTTCACCAAGGCTCGAACAACATCAGCAATGAATGATAATACAGTTCAATTCCAGCGTCCGTTTTCATGTTATGATAGGGCGTTTTCAAAACAACTGGTTTCAAAGGTTTTCTGAACCAACTGAGGTTCTTTTTTAATTCGTAATATTCTACAGACTTTGGTTTATTTCGTTCGTATTAGTACAGTGCCTAGAAGTAAGTAGTGTGCTTATCGCCAATACAACCGTAATAAAAAAAATGTCCCTAACAGGAGGAAAACCAGATTATCCGCGAGAGGGCGTCGAGTTCCCACCGCCGTTATTAACGTTTGAAGTTTCATTTAACAGGCTTGATCCTAATGTTAGTTTCAATGTAATTAACGCTGTATTTTCAAACAAACTATACGAATGTTTCTATTTCTATAATATTTTAAAGTAAACATATATTATGCCTGTTTAATGATAAATCAGTATGGATAAATCTGCAAATACTAAGAAAAGAAAAGCTGATCGAACATGCTCCGGGCTTAATTTCTAAGAAAAAAAGTGCCGGAGCCCTAATATTCTGCGGTACTAACACGCACCCCCCCTTCCCCCCCACCGTCACTCCAGTCTGCCTATTTATATTTCATACATTATCTTCAAAATTTAAAACACTTTTTTTTTTTTTTTTTTTTTTTTTTTTTTTAGCAAAATAAAAATAATTAAATACATCTATCTGCGTATACTTAGATATCAACTGTTCCATTTTTTTGTCATTACTACTTCCAAATAGAAACCTTTGCTTTACCTAATCTTAATGTTAATTAATCGCAGAATTCTGCGATTAAATAAGCTCAGGATTATGATTCGGAAATAGTTTTAACACAAAAAATTAATAGTTCGCAGCTATGCGGAATAGAAAAAAGACTATTTCTGTTTACTCGTTATTCTGATCAAAATAGCATTAAAATGATTTGAAATGGAAATAAATAAAATTTGAATTTAAGACAGATTGAGTTCAAGCCTGCCCAAGACTGATATAAAAACCGAGCCCGTTTTATCTCAATCTCTTACGTGAGCGACACATTACCTCACTTATAAGTGTTTTGATACAAAAGCAGGCAAAAAATTGGGGATGGGAGGGAAAGGAAAGGGTAATTTAGAATTCGTTTTTCGGAAGCGTTATTGCACTGGGCTCCGGAGCGCAGTGTTTATGAGCTCCGGTGTATTCTGGCCAATATTTAAACATTTACTAAAAATAGAGAAGTACCGGAGCTGAGGTCTGGTGGGCTCCGGCGCAAATTAAGCCCTGAACATGCTTCGTTCCCGGATATACTAGTGGATATAAAAGCAACAAAACTAACATAACTCTATCCCCCCCCCCCCCCCCCGCCAAAGACTAAAACTAATTTGAAAAATGGTTAAAAGTCATTCCTCGTGCCGACAAAGATCTGAACCAACATTCAGTTGCATGTGACCGACCCGAACCCGCAAATTTCATTTGAAGTCAACTAGCAACCCGACCCGAACCCGACAAAAAATTTACCTCGATTTCCTTAATCTGAAAAAATATTGGACATTCTTTTGAAAAAGCGAGTCATCCCGAACCCGACCCGCAAGAGTAAAAACCCAACCCGAACCCGAAAAAGTGAATGTCAACCCGACCCGCAGCAAAAAGTAGAAGTCAACCCGACCCGAACCTCAACAAAAAAAAAAGAGCGCCAACCCGACCCGAACCGCGGGACGGGTCGGGTGCGGGTAACCCGACCCGATGCAGGACTCTAATGTGAATCGCATTTTCATGAGCGATTTATTGAGAGATTTATTGAAGGGAAAGAAGATTTGCTCAATTATTTTTAATTTAGTATTTTAATTTTTCTATCTAAAATAATTAAAATATTTATCTTGTGATAATGACAATAAATAATTTAAACAATGAACATTATCATAAATATTTTATTAATTATTGATATCCTAACTTTAAAATTTATTTTAACATGACTATTTTGTTTCATTAGTATGCTTTCATTCAATCATGGTTTTAAATACATTCACAAAATCAATGTATTACTTTTTGTAGGGTGTCTATTACTCGAAAAAAACTGGAAAGTGTTTGATTTATTTCTGTTATTAAAATTTTGATTCACATTTGAGAAATGTGAGTATGAGAATGGTTAAATATTGTTGATAACTTAATGTAATAATAATAATAATATATATATATATATATAATAATAATAATAACTATTAATCAAAAATAATTTTTAAATCATTTTTTAAGGATGATTGGCACATCTACCCTAATTTAAAGAAAATGCATTCTTGTCATACTTTCAGGAGAGTAATTATTTTTTTTTCTAGATTTGAAATTATCATTAATTTAATGTTTGATGTTTGCTAGTATACCTTAAATTATTTTACTCAAAACTAAAGCTCCGAAATGTCAGAAATTTTTAATCTTAGTTAACATTAATCTTAATCATTAACATTAACATTAATCTTAGTTAACAGGATGTTAACAGGAACTTGTTAATAACAAGTTTGTAACTGTTTGAGTTCATTACAATTAGTTGTTATGAAATCAATTACATTTCTCTTCAACTGTATTTTCATTATTAGAATTTTTTTCATTGTTTATTTTTTATCTAGAGCATTTTAAAGTACTGATTTATACAGAAAAAAATAGATTTAAAATGAGATGTATGTAAAAACGAATGTTACCATAGCCGCGGCGAGAACACTGGCGCCATCTATCGGCGTCCTCTATTTCTGAAGTATAATATTGACACCGATAACAACACTATATACTTCTAGGCACTGTAGTATTAGTACCTTTTGGGCAATTCGTATAAACACATGTTTTCCAAATTGTCATGTCGATTCGGGTAATAATCATCAATCAAATTCGGACAATAAATTTCAGTAGATCGTTCATCCTCTTTTGCCAATAAAACCAAATCATGGTGACTTTTAGTTTTCTTCGTCAGTGTTTTTTATGCTGGTACTTAAGTATTGCACACAATGGCGGATCTAAGGGAGGGGCGATGGGGCGATCGCCCCCCCCCTTGAGCTAAAAAAGGGTCGGTAAACCGACATTAGAGGCCTCCACGGGAAAAGGCCTCTGGCGAAGCCGGAGCCCGGCCCGACCTAGGTCGGGCAGGGACAGGTCTTCACTCTTTAAGGGTCGGGTCGGGACCGGACCTTATTTTTTCTGGAGACTTGGGCCTGGACTGGGCTTCGCATTTTCTGAAGACTGGTGCCGGGCTAGACCTCTTTTTTTTCGGGTCGAGCCTGGCTTAGATTTCATTCTTTCTAGAGGTTTGCACGGGCCGAGATTTTCAGGCCTGGGGCCAGCATAAAAGCTGAAAATTCGGCCCGGTTGCGACCAGTGGTGGATCGATCATACAGGGCTAGCACTAGGATTTTTCAAAATTTTAGGGAGGAATTTTAGGAATTTTTTCCGAAATTTTAGGAAAATTTTAGGGGCATTTGCGATATTTTTAACATTACAAGTATGTAATAACAGTATTTTTGTGCACATGTCAGGCACATGTGGTACACTGTCAAAGAATATTCCCATCATTCCAATGAATTCAGCCCTTGTTCCATATGTGCTTGTGTTGTTTGTTGCGAATGAGCGCATTTAAATTTGGGCAATAACCGGCTTCATATTACAAACCGTTTTGACAGCTTATGCTTACTGCAATCGTATTAATTAGAATTTTGAGTTCCTGGATCATTGAGCCTAACCAGAATGAATGCTCTCCTTCTCTCTCTTTTGGATGTTCTCTGTGAACCTAGAGAACAAGAGGCAGGAAGACGGGGTTATTATGAGAAAAAAAACTTCTGAAGCTCACAGAAAAACTTCTGAAAGTTTTTTTTTTTTTTTCAAACTTCTTTGTCGAAATTTGCGTTTTTTCCGTGATATTTTGACAAAACATTCATTTTTTAAAGATTCTTTCACGAAATTCGCCTTATTTGCACGATTTATTGTAAAAATCCCACGTTTTTTCGCGATTTTTTGACAGAATTCGCTTTTTTTCCACGATTTTTAGACGAAATTATATTTTTTCCTTGATTTTTGGATGAAATTTAAGGGGTTTTTCACGATTTTTTTAATCGAAATTCACGTTTATTCTGCGATCTTTTTAAGAAATTCTAGTTTTTTTTCCCCCGAGATGTTTTTAAAAAATTTGTGATCTTTTGAAGAAATTCGTGTTTGTCACGATCTTTAGAGTTTTTTTTCAGGATTGTTTGTCGAAATTAGCTTTTTTTCTCCCCTCACGATATCCTTGGATGAAATAAAGTTTTTTTCCCGATTCTTTGTCGAAATTTGCTTTTCTCTGTGATCTTTTGACGAATTTTGCGTTTTTTACGCGCTGTTTTAGCAATCTTTTGACGAAATACGCATCTTTTTCAATGACCATTTGTCAAAATTCACGATATTTTTTGGTGAAATATTGGCGATCTCGAATTTTTAGGAATAAGAAGAAAATTTTAGGAGAATTTTAGGAATTTTAGGGGATAAAATAATATTTAGGAAATTTAGGAATTTTAGGGGGAATGCTAGCCCTGGATCATATCCCCCCCCCCATCTCCCTTGCGCTAATAAAAGGTCTGCATCAGAGGTCTGTGCGGGAAAGGGTCGCACCCAAAGAAAAATCTCGAGCCAATTTTCATTCACGAAACTCGGACCTTGCCTGTTCTCTGCTCTTTCCTGGCCGGGTATTCATTTTTTCTGTAAACTCGAGCCGGGACGGGCTAGACTTCTTTTTTCCGGGACGAGTTTGGCATGGAATTCATTCTTCTTAGAGATCTGCACGAGCCGAAATTTCCAGACTCGGGCCCGACCCGATATAAAAGCTAAGAGTTCAGACTGTGTCTGACTCAACCCGTATGAAAACTTTTATCGGCTCGTTAATACATACCTCTAAATTCTTCTCCCCCGAGCCTATGTTCGGATGGCATTTTTGACTTTCTTCTATCTTTACAAGAACAAAGTATTGGATTAGTAAAAATTTTCGACGTATTTCTACAATTTAGGAGGTCCTGAACACGAATTGACTGTTCTTAGAAAATGTCTGTACATGTGTCTGTCTGTCTACATATATGTGACACAAATTTTGTGGGCGCTCTACCTCAAGAACTAATGCGCCGAATTTAATGAAAATTCATATTCTGTTAGACCTTGACAAAATTGATGCTGTTGATGTTTTGGTTTAAATTACTCAACAGGTGGTGCTGCTATGCTGCATTTTTTGCGATTTTCGCGATAGCTATATCTCAAGAATTAACGCACGGAATTTCATTAAACTTTAGATTATGTTTGACCTTGGCATAAATAGATCTTTATTAGAATTGGGTATATACCGCCCAACAGATGTCGCCGGTATGATCTGTTTTTCACGATTTCCGCGTTAGCTGTATCTGAAGAACGAATAGATCGTCATTTAATTTTTATTGCAGACGATTTGATTTATATAGAAGAAAGTTTTGTGATAGTCACAACATACTAGTATTTATTTGTTTTCGTAAAAATTGTAGTGATGTTGTGCATTTTTTAACATAATTTTTAGAAATTTAATTTGGTTTAATAAATGAAAGAGATATTTTTAACTAGTCAGATGTGCCAGTCTCAAAACTTTCTTCTATCTCATACATGTTAATACTTCAAAATTCGCATCACAGAATTCTGTTTTACGTCAGCTGCTTGCGAAGTGCGTGGTTACCTTCGCTGCATGAACAACTGATGTTAAACTGCGAAAAATTGCACAAAAATCGGTATCACAGTGCCCCCTTCCGGCTGAATATCCCTAAATTCAATTAGGACTTGCTGGCCATCTTTGAAAACCCATAAATAAAATTTGGTTCAATTCATGCATAACTTCCTACACTTTCCAATGATACAATAATGAAAATGTCACAAAAATCGTTATTACAGAGCCCCCCATCCGGCGGAATATCCCCAAATTTAAGTACGACCTGCTAGCCGTTAGTCAAAAACCTATTAATGAAATTTGGTTTAATTCTATGCATAACTTCATACACTTTTGATGATATCAATTTAAATACTTTCTTCTGTTATATATAGAAGAAAGTAAAAATGTACTTTTTGCTTTGTAGAGCTTTAAAATTATGACTTTCTTTTATTATTTGTTTCTTTAATTTTAAACTACGTTGATATTCTTACTGAATATTCATCTGAATGTAATTATATAATTCAAATATTTAATGAGGGTTTATATACACAATTATCTGTCATTAATATTGTTTCCATTCTGTAATCCATGAATTTCAAACATAATTTGAGAAAAAAAAAGCTGCGCATAAGTGGGCTTTATGAATAATTTTAACTGTAGAATAATGTTGCTTCAGAAATATCGGCATATTTTGTGGAGATTAAACCTGGCGGTGAAGTATCAATTAAGTTTTTGTACTGGCAGATCCGGGCTTGGGACAAACTTTTAGCTTTTATACTGGCGCGGGCCGAGTCGAGCTCACGCTTTTATGCCGGGCCGGGCCTGGCCCGAGGCTGGAAATTTCGGCAAGTGTAGACCTCTAACCGAGATATCTAAACTAGTTTTAATGTTTTTTCTAACTGCTTCTTTCAGCCAGTGTCTCATAACTACTGAATATATGTTTCGTTAATAAGCTTCAAAACAGTCTTTACTGAATAAAAACTGATCTTTGATATAAAGAAACAAGCAGTCTTATACCCAGTTAGTATTTTTTTACAGAATTTTGAAATGTGGCGATCAATTAAAGCTTAAAAATGTCTCCATGATTATATTAGCCTTAAAAAAATGAGCCTTTATGCGACTTCTGTAAGGTATCTTCCCAAGTGCACAGAGATACACATTGCCTCTAAAAAAAGTCTGTATGAATGCTTTGTATATTTTTCGTCCTACCGCTGTATACTTCTAATAAAAATCTGGGCAACCATTTTATTAGTACTGTAATGTGATGTCGTTCTTCCTTATAGTTTTATCTTTGAAGTGTTTGTTGTTTCTTTGGGCGTTTTATTAGAAGGTCCAATACATTGATTGCGTTACAGGCGATGTTACAGGGAGAAGAGCTCGCCCAGCCTCACTATACCCATCCCTACATCTGTCCAGTTGGCGACAACTTTCAAGTTATCATAATCTACGATAATCTTCGCTCCTAATCTTCGTGCTAAATATCGATGGTCCCGCGTTAGGCTGACAACCTGACAGGGGCATTATAGCACCTCAGGGCCCATAGTAAAAAACAAAAGCAGGGCTCGGTACTATAGGCCATAAGCCTTAATGAATTGAAAGTTTGGTTCTCAAAAACAAACTCACTTTTTTCTGGCACATTTACAAAATCATTGATATTCATACACATATAAGAATACAAGATCAGTAGCAAAGGCTGTGTTTTAAGCGCGCGTAGCAATTCAAAAATTTGCTCTCGCTCCCTAGAGACTACTGTAGTTTCTTATACCGTAATTTTTAATACAGCGAGGTTTTGGAGTTCCTAAAAAATTTAGCGCACTGGGCAATTCTTAAGATACTACAAAAATCCCATTTAAAATAATTCCACCTTTTGAACATACAACTTAAAATTCCACCTAGAGACCTGCGCTGATCGGGTTGTCTCAAACTGAACCCGAAAATTCCATTGTAACCAAACCGAACACCGAAAAAAAAAAATCTTCATCCTCCCAAAACCGAAATGAATGAAAATTAATCTATATTTTAATAGAAGTATAAAATGTAGTATATATGCAATTATATCTCTAATTTCAATTTTCTTTTATATAGAAATATAAACATATAGTATATATATACTCATTAATATTCAAATACTGTAAAACATTTAAATAACGGACACCGAGGTGCCGTCGAATTTATCTCTTACTCGGAGGAGTGCGCAAAAATATGAAATATTTGTATTGGGGACTGTCTCCGCTCTTCAGGAGTAACCGTACGGAGGTCTTACTGTACATGATATTACTTCTGAATTTGCGGATAAACTCGACGGCTCCAAGGTGTCCGTAATTCGGAGGTTTTACTAAATAAAAGAAAGTATTTTCTACATAAAGCTTTCCGCTATTTGGGACTGTCCGTTATGAAACTTTTACTGCATATAGATTTTATCGGGAAAAAATATTTTAGACATTCTTTTAAAAAATTGTGTCAACCCGAGCACGACACCGCAAGCAGGGCCGTAGCTAGAGGGGTGCCAGGGGAGGCTCAGCACCCTCTGAAAAATTTTGAGCTCCCCCTGGGGAAGTTGCCAAAGTCGCCAAATGAAATTCTGTTTCAAAAATCCAAAAGAAACTCTGTTCAAAAATTGAACTTAGTTTTGGCTTTTTTTTTTTTACAGTTTTGCATAAATTAAATTGTAGTATTTGTTTAAAAACTTCTTCGAGTGCTTCAATATGCGCGCATCCTATCTGCACATACTCAGAATAAGCAAACTTTTGCTGATGCAAACATTGACTTTTGTGTTAGTTATATACTGAATTTTTTCATTTTGCAGCGTTTTCCATTATTAGCATAAAACAAAGTTATTCTAAAAAGTTTGATAGTAAATATGAAGCTTATGATAAACATTGTTTCCTATTTGAGTCATCCTAGTTTAAATTTATATAAGATTTTTAATTTATAAATGATACTAATGAAAAAAACTAATAGCCAATTTAAATACAAGTGGTTTTAGCATTTGAATAATTTTAAAATGCAAAATACATCCTTCATTTTTCTAATGTTTTTTATCATATAAAAACATAACTTTAGAATCTTTAATGGCAGGGAATATTCAGAAAAAAATTAAAGGTTGCAATTCTTTTGAACTGTGCGCTTTTTATTTAATTACTGACATCATCACTTATTATTTCACTAGTATAATTTTACACTGAAAATTTTCCTTCTGCAGCCAGTGATGTAGTTGTAAAAAAAAACAGAGGGCATCCGCTGCAGGCAGAGGGAGTATATGCTAAAGAGCTTATGCCCTAAAGAGTTTATGCTATAGTATATTGTTTTTGAGAAGTGGGTATACAGTATTCCTTAAAATAATCCAGAAAATATACGGCGCATCCACCGTATATCCTCCAATACATCCCTGTCTGCAGCTTTTACTTTTCTTAGAATGAAATAAGGTTATTATAAACAGTTTAATATGAAACGCAGTGCCTACAATATGAAAAAATCCCAGTCAGTTCAGCCTACAGGCGCAGGTTAGATTTCGAAGACGCAGACCATGGGGCTCCTGTTTATTGGGAATTGCAGAAAAAATTACCTTTTTGCCATGATTCGGGAGTTGGGACCACCCACTTCGAAAACTACCTGTGTCTGTAGGCGGAGCCGACAGAGATTGCTTTGTTTTTAATTTTATTTTGCTGTAAGGGTTGGTCCTATAAAAAATTTGTAGATAATATTAAGAGGATTTATAATAAATTTAAGTGGATTTAATAACTTGTGAATTGACAAAGTTGGAAATTTTTTTCTTCTTAAACCCCTATCCCTCCCCCCTTCGAGGCCATTTTTAATGATATCAAAATCTGTCATACATAAATTTTCGGCCCTTTACCTAGAAGTAATAATAACTTTAAACGGATTCGATGATACTTATCATAATTAAGAAGTTATAGGGTTTTCTGTTTTCACAAAAAGCCCCCCCCTACCCAGTGGTTCGATTTTGCCCATTAATGAACTTGACCGAGATTTTATACACCTTGATTTTATGTATTAGTTTGGAAGAGATTTGTGCAGAATTATTGAAGTTATCGTGTCCATAAAAAAGTGATATAGATAGATAGATAGATAAAAGTTTTGAACTGGGGGTGGTTTTCGGTTCTGGGAGTCATGATCGGCATAGATCTGCAAAATTTTCCAGAAATTCCAACATAGGGGAGAATGTAATAGGTAGTATTTCTTACAAAATCTACCTAATATGCACTGATTTACTTTTATATATGTACTTTGATCCTATATATCTGTGTTTGTGCGTGCATGTGTCAGAGAGAGAGAAATAGTATGAGCCCCCCCTACATTCTCTTGAGCACCCCCTATTGTTTGCTTCTAGCTACAGCCCTACACGCAAGAGTAAAAAAACCCAACCCGATAATGTGAGTCAACGCGACCCGCAGGAAAAATGTAGAAGTCAACCCGACCCGCAGCAAAAAAAGTAAAAATTAACCCAACCGGAACCCATCTCGTACCAAAAACAAGTTAACCTGACCCAAACCCCACCTACAGTAAACAAGTAGGAGTCAACCCGCCCCAAACCCGACCCGTAGCAAAAAAGTAGAAGTAAACCTGACCCCAATTTAAAAAAATTAGGCCCGACACGACCAAGATTGCGGGTCGGATATTAACTTTCAAATTTCTGATATCGCCCCCCCCTTGAAGACTGTCTAGATCCGCCCTTGATTGCACAGCATCCCATGAATAGAAACATTTATGGCCAATAATTTTGTCCACGGCTTCGTAACTTCCAGTTTCTCGACTAATCAAGTTTTATCTGGCAAAAGAGCGTAATCTGGCACCAAGACTTTTGTTTTCGTCAATGGCCTTCCAAATCTCTTCACTACGATTTTTTTCCGGTTTGGTTATATAACACGTAATGTAACGATTTAACACCAAACTGGGTTCTCCAACAAACTGGATGTCAACATTGGCGACTCACATGAACAAAATCGTGGGATTATAATAATTGATCCAAGTTTGTTTTTCTGATCGTTTCAAATCATATAACTTTGTAACATGGTGTCCACCTTTTCGAGATAAAATGCAGTCTTTATCAGAATTTAAAGTTCAATGTTTCACCAAACCATACTTGAAAATTACGTGTAATAATATGCAGCCTGATTATGGCACATTATTCATGACCTTTTAGAGGAGAATAATGATAGATTTTCTAATCTTCCGTAATCGAGTCTACAGCCAATGTTAGCGAGAAACAAAAAAATTAGGTACTTTTCGAGCCATTGAAATATATATATGTATGTATATATGTTACATATATGTATAAATATATGCATATATATAGATATATATATATATACTTCACTGGCACCTGGTTAACCAAAAAGTACCAAATAATATTATATCAACAATATGGATACAGTGTAATCGGGGATATGATTAAAGGTTTTCCAAAAAATACACTTCATTGCATAAAATTGTATTAACTAAAATACGCCTATTGGCAATGAACCCAATTACGGAAAATTACTTAATATTTTTTAAAATCTCCGCATTAGCGAATATATTGCAACTGATAAGAAAATGGACATGAAGCATAAATGCTTAAATGAGTTAAGCAGTTTTTGTCAAGAAAGATGAAATACATAACAACAAAAAATATATGTGAAGTGTTACCATGACCGCAAATTTCTTGATTTGTCCATTAGACTCTTCCAATTTGGCAAAGGATTAAGGAAAAAAATTAATTATGGATAAAAGTAACGTGTTGTAATGCTTAACATACATTTAAGGGTGACCAAACTGGTAGCCATTTACGGCTAGTTAACATAAGAATATTCCCGAAAAACAAGAAACAAATACAAAAACATTTCTAAACAAAAACGAATTTTAGGCAACTTGCCTCCAACGGGGTTTGAACTCACTATCCGCTGCTCTGCAGCGAAATGCCTTACCTCGGGGACACAGTTTCCCATAGGAAACGATGACAGTTTCACTACCGTATAATTTAAATAAATGTGAATTTAATAAAGAAAATATTTTGTATCGCGCATCAAAATAGATTATATATCTAAATATAATAAAACACAGTGTGTCCATTCTGGTACGAACACATCCATATTACAACAGTGGATTAGTACTTCCATTTTTGCAGAGAAAAAAAGAAATAATGAAAAATATTCAGACACGTGGATTTTTTTTATGTAATTTTTTTAATTTTCAGGTTTCTGCCCTTTTTTATAAGTGAATAAAAATTAATATTTACTGTGACGTCTCGAGAACATTGGGTACTTTTCCGTTATACAAACACCATGCCAAAATGTATGCTAATGCGCCAATTATTTCAACCCTGACCGTGAAAAGGATTTTTATTGTATACAGTACCAAATATTGTGATTTGTTAATTACGGAACGTGAATCACTTTTTATTCTTATTATTAAAACATAAACTTGCAAAACATTTTAATTTGCTATTTTTTGTATCAAAGATATTTTCTACAGACTTTAACTACTGAGGTTGAGATGGATTTTACCATTTTGCAATTGCCAGATGATGAGAAAGCTGCGATAAAATTGTTTCAGGAATTTGGATTTCTCTATAAAAAAAGAGGTTTTGTTGAAAAAAAGAAAAAATATGAAATGAAATTATGGATGAGTTCTGAATTTTATCCGCAATGGAGATGTAACTTATGATCATGTGGATAGGAATACGACAGTGGACTGGAATAGCTATTTGAGATAAGTTAGTGCTAATGCTTTGTGTTCACGACCAAAAGGAAAAATCTGTGGCCTTAATAAAATTATAGAAGTAGATTAAAGTCTATTTACCAGAAGAAAAAGCAATGTAGGACGGGTTTTTCCTCCTCAATGGGTATTACTGTGTTTATGTTGTAAAACACAGGGATGTTTCCTTACTCCTATTCCTGATCGTACAGTTAAACTTTAATGGCGGCAATAGAAAACAATGTAGTTGATGTAAGTATTATCTACATAGATTGCTGGAGATAAGTATTATCTACACAGATTGCTGGAGAACATATAAAACAGATGAACTATGAGATGTTAGATATGATCATTTCACAGTAAATCACAAATATAATTTTGTTGACCCTAACGGATGTCATACCCAAAATGTTGAGAGATTATTGGGCATTGCAAACTGGCACATAAAAGACATCGGGGGACTGTTCGTCATCATTTACAGTCGTATCTCATAGAGTTCATATGACGACGTCTTCATTCAAAAAATGAAATGTTTACTGCGATGCTAAAACACATTTGTAATTTCATGCCACCAGTTTAATAAGAGTTTTAGGCACAGATGTCAAATACGCACCACATTGGCGCGATTGCAACAAAATGGCAATTTTATGCCTCACATGGTAACCCGGTTATTTTGTTTATATTGCTGTTTATTTATCTTTATTTTATATTTTAATTCTATAAATTGTTTTTATTATGTATATCAATATTTATTTATATCAAACTATTATTTATTTAAATTTTTTTCCTTTTCTAAAATAATAGAAGCCATTTCATTTATTACGTTATTTTATTTTTATATTGAAATAAAAAATCATGTGCTATTATTGCATGCTATTTGTAACTAATATTCAAAAACAAAAGTGTTCTTCAAATTGGTGGGAGAAAAATTGTGCCAATATGGTGCATATATGACATCTGTGCCGAGTTTTATTTTATTTATTGAGGAAGAGTTCCATATCCTGTGCCGGTTGGCGTGATTGGTGAAAAAACACAAAATGTTGCCAAAAGAGGTGTGACATCAGGTACATAAAGTAAATTCCAGTAGTTGAAAATGCATACAGGCGTCAGGTACATAAAGTACATTCCAGTAGTTAAAAATGCAACCCCAAAGGCTGAAGATCGCAACAACCACATCAAACATTTATCGCCAATAAGAGCCCACTAAATCTACCGGCACAGGATTTTCCCCTTTATTGTATAACAATTATTTGTTTTCTTATTTTAAGTATATATATTTGTGTTTTAATTTTAATAAAATAGTGCTTAAAAGTCTTTAATTTTCAAACGTTATATTTTTTAAATGCTCACTTTTGTTTCAACATTTTTTTTTCTCAAATATTTTGATTCACGGGAATTTCATTTTGCGCCAACTATTATGCTCGGCGACAATGGTTTTTGCATAATGGAAAAGTACCGAAAAAATTATTTACATTCAATAAATAACAAATCACAATGTTTGGAACGTTTTGCATGACAACACGGTTTGTAGACAACATCTGCTCGGTCAGGGTTGAAATAATTGGCGTCTTAGCAAACATTTTGGCATGGTGTTGGTATAACGGAAAAGTACCAAAATGAAAGATACAGCACAAGCTGTACAGGAACGACTTAATAACGATGACATGGAAAATTGTTTGCCGCATATTTTACGTGAATTAGATGAAATTATGAAACACAATTCTTTTACACGAGCATATAAAATGCTTAGTGAGTTTGAACATGAATAGCAGGAGCATGTTAAGCAATACAATTTTCCAATATATATATTTCCTCATTGTCGATGAATAGAATATGAGTATATTTATCAATTATTTCAAATTTAATGTGAAAACCACGATTTCTACCCACCGTCCTATAACGGCCATTTATGCTAGCATGAAAATAAAAACAAATAAGCATGTTTGTCACGTGATTTATTTAAGTTGAATGAATTCTGTTACATACATAATAATAATATTTATTTAAACTTTCGTGAAAACGCGCACGTTTGCTATGATAAAACAATAATTAAAAATCATGCGTCAAGCATAGATTATGTAACACTTTCCAACGCTTCCAAAATAATTTTACAAATCATTACCATTTAATAAGCTGAAAGATACCATCTAAGTAAACAATTTGGAAAACGCATAACATATTTAAAAACATAATTTCAGGAATTTTCAATATATACAATATTCAGAAAAATATCCGAATACTTTTATTCAGCCCTGTATATAATGATATTTGTATATATACTACATAGGATGCTAAATTTTAGTTAGGAAGTGCGTAGCACAGTTTAAAATTCTCTTTCTGGAGTTTCTGTCAATAAACGGAAATGTGTTCGCGAACTTTTGTGCGGCCCTGTATATGATCTACAGAATTTATACACACCAAGTAATAGACAAAAAGTGAGTTCAATTTAAAATCGCGTTCAGCAACTTAAAACGCACTTCCAGGAATTATTGTTAACAGACAGTAGAGAATTCTTTTGTGTGTCCCTGTAAATGAACGATGACTGCTATACACACAATAATCTGTAGTAAGCCTCTTGTAATGCACCTTAGTGATATATATAAATTTCAATGCATTTAAAATAGTGAAACATTATTTAATTAAACTGCAGACGATTTTTCTCCATAGACGTAATGTAATGGAATTCTTTTGACTGTCCCTGTAAAGTAACTACAAGTGCTATGCATACCCTATTCCATATTAAGCTTCTTGTAATGCACCTTCCAGATGACATATCTTTCATAGTTGAATGCATATTCCTTATAGCAATTCTTTAACAAAAATTGTTTTTAATAACAGTCACATGAGAAAATTAACATGCTTCAAATCCCTAGAATACCAGCAATATTAAAAAAAATACCATAATAATGGCAGATAGATAGATATTACACATCCAATAAAACATTAATTTTCATTTGTTTAGAAATAAAGTTGGCAAAATTAATAATGTAGTTGTGAAGAAATTCTAAGTAATATATAATTTCTCTGTATAAAGAAAATATGGATTTTTAGTCTTACAAACAGCATTGAATGTACTATACAGCGAAAAATTGAATAATCTTAAAGAAACGTAAACTTTAGAACATTGAAGCTAATTATTATTCTAAGCATATTTAGCATGGCACTTTGTTGTGCCGATTTTGAATGTGCTCTCTCAATTTTTAAAAGTACAAAGCCATTTATGTATGCCCAATGTCACTTTATAACTATGCCCCAAACTCCCCCCCCCCCCCCACAGGTATAAAATTTATATATAACTGGAAAAGATTTTTAAACAAAACATATGGTTAAAAAAATTATTTAAATTCTTTTTGATTCAATCAGTCTATCAGAATATATTTTATTATTTTTTTATAAAAGGAAAATTCTTTTAAAATTCTATGCCTAATAATAAGATTTTCTAGCAAAGGTATTTTTTAATTTTTCCCATTGGCTATTTGGTTTCATGGGTGCAAGGCTTCAGTCTCGGGACTGATTTCAGTCTTGGAGAAATTTTTGACTGATAGTAAATTCTACTTTATATGCTTAAATAATAACAATTTTACTATCAAGAACTTTTAATTACTATCTTTTATTGTGAGAGATCCATTTTTGGCCATAATACTAGACATAGAAATCTTCTAGTCCATTTCCATTTGGCTATTCCTAATACTCGGAAAAATGTTCAGTCTTGGCTTGGATGGACTTCTTGCACCCATGTTTGGTTTAGATATTTAAAGTACTAAAGAATAACTAAATTAAGTGGCCAAGTGGTACAATGCTACTATACGATATACAGCATGTGTGTGCATGCATAATACTACACTATTAAAACAAAATTAATCTATTTGGTTTGGATATCTAAAATAACAAGTTAATAAGGTATAAGATATTACCTTTTATTTTATTTAGTATGTACTTTATTTGAGCTTTTAACCAATCTTTTATTAGAGATTGCTATTTGGTTTGGATATTTAAAGTACTAAAAATAACTAAATTAAGTGTCCAAGTGATGCAATACTAGATATAGAGCATGTGTGTGCATTACACTATTCAAAGAAAAACCCATTACTCTAAGCATACATTTTATGTTTTACTTTTTTTTTTTTTTTTAAATATTCTGCTGTATATTTTGGACTTACAACCTAGCCATTTTACTAAATCCACAACTTTACTGAAATTGTGTTCTCTTTTATTGATTATCCACACCTTTCTTCATTCAACATCTCTCAGAAGAGCAATAAAATTGTTTACAGTTTTAGTGGAAATATTTCATTCAGCCATTCATGAATAATTTTTCTCATAGTGCAAAATTTACAGAATTCTTTTCAATTTTTTTAAATATATAGTTTTTAAAATTCAATCATAATGCTTGAATTTCAATTATTTCTCCTTATTTCTATGTAATGTCATTACATTAATATAATACTAGCTGGCTTCGCCCGCTAGCGGGCCCCTAATTTACATGGGTGCCCCGAATCTTGTAAAACCTCGAATAAGATAAACCTCGAACCGAACGAACCTCCGACCAGGATCCCCGCAGCCTTTGGCACCGTATATCGGTCATGCTACGCATGCACCAGATAATCCCTTAATTTGCACATTGAATAGTATAAACCTGTAACCGAACGAACCTCTGACCCGAGTCCCCGCTGCCTTCGGCACCGTATAGCAATCGTGCTGCACACTCGCTGCAATATACGTTAGTCCCACCTTTCACCACCAGGTGGCGCAATCTGTTCTATACGAACCTCTGTCACTGAAATCGTTAAGGTTATAGATGTCGAGTCAAATGAGCTATACCCTGTCGTGATCCATCCCATAGAACCAGAGATAGGAACGCGCCCCCTGGTGGTAAAAAACAGACTAAAATCGGTAACTCTATCGATGTCGAGTCGAATGAGACATACCCCGTCGTGATCCGGTCCATAGAAACAGTTATAAGAAAGCGCCCCCTGGTGGTGAAACTCGGAACTAAAATCGATAAGCTCTATCGATTTCGAGTTGAATGAGCCAAACCGCGTCGTGATGACACCCATAGAACCCGTGTTAGCTGCAAAGTCCTATAGTTACACCTTGCACCGCCAGGGGGCACAATCTGTTCTATACGAACATAACCAAAATCTGTAAAGCTATCGAAATCCAGTCGAATGAGCCAAATGCCGTCGTCATCGGGTCTATAGAACCCGATTTACAGAAGCGACCCCTGATGGTGGAACTCGAAACTAAAATCGGTAAGCTCTATCGATGTCGAGTTGAATGAGCCAAATCACGTTGCGATAGGATCCATACGATGGGAGATATTTTGAAAAGAAATAGCAAATTCCTTAGCTTCTTTTCTATTTATTTATTTTGAGTTGAATGAGCCAAACCGCATTGCGATAGGATCCATACGATGGGAGATATTTTGAAAAGAAATAGCAAATTCCTTAGCTTCTTTTTTATTTTATTTTTTTCCCTATACAAAAATCAGGATTCTGCTAAAATCAAAAATAATGGTTCGAATTCGAAAATTTTTTGATTCCCTGAAATATTAGCCCACTCTGAGCAAGGATGCATATATTTCAGATTTGAAAATCCGATAATTTTGAAAATTTTATATTGCATATAAAAACTGCAATCATTTTGAAATGTATCATTTTATCTCTTTCATAAATAAATTATTCACAGATGATTTGTCTGGATTGAGTGTTGAAATAAAAAAGCAGATGTCTTTTTGGAATAGAAATAAATTCATTTGCCATTTCATTAATGAGTTTTAATCGATATCTTTAAAAGTTACTGGTCGATTTTTATGAATTTTTTTTTTGTTGAATTTGCGATTTTTTTTGCACATGTTTGCAAATTTTCGTGGACGTAGAGTAATTATTTCCACTTGTTTCAAAACGCGAGTGGGGCGATTTGATCTCATATGTGACAACCCCGCAACGTTTACGGTAACCCTCTTTCCTGTCTCGGTCAATCTTGGAAGTCTTTTCAGTTTTTGGCCGAAATAAAGAAAAGTTACGGTCCGAATTTCAAAAAAATTGAATTTTTGGAGCGACAAAAATCAACTGTGTGTGTACCCTGATTTTCAGATCAATACCTTTGGTAGATTTTTTTTAATTCGATGATGCGTCAAAAAGAGACAATTTGGATGTCTGTGATTATCAAAACGGAAATTTTCTTTTCGGGTTTCGATAAAACTGTTCCTTGTTTTGCTAATTTTGATGAGGTTTTTAATTAATAACATTCATAATTAGGGGCGGACTTCTTCGAAACTGTAATTCCTTGAGGCCCGGATTTTTCCGAATTTTTTGTTACCAAAATCGTCTTGATGCTCGCAAAGTTTATCCGGGTACAGACAAACACATACACACACACACACACACACACACACACAGACGTTTACAAACATTAATAATAATGATACTTCAATATATTTTTAAATTTTAGTCAAATCATGATTTTAATTTTTAACTATGAACAAAATGAAAAATTTTTTACAGCTAAAGATGTTTGAGGGAATTTTAGAGAATTAAAATAATTTAATTAATATTACTAATTTAAAAAATGAGAAAGAGATAATGTAACAAAATTAAGCATGGAAAGAAAAATTTAATAAAAAAGTTAATAAGATATTACCTTTTATTTGATTTAGTATGCACTTTATTTGAGCTTTTAACTTTTAAGAGATATATTTATCTTTTACTAATTTTTAGTTTTAATTGACAGAAAAAAAAGTAAATAGTAATTAATACTATAATTAACCAACATGTTTATAAAAGAGGTTATACAGTGCATTAAGAATTATAAGACCACTTTGATTTTGAAAATTATGAAGTAAATAAAGGTTTTAATTATAGTTTAAACACATGAGATATCAAAATACAACATATTTATTAAAATTAGTTTGCAATAATTTTAAATAATGCAATAAATATGTTAACAAAAATATAAGCAATGATTAAAAAATACACTATTAACAAATTATAAGACCACTTGTCTAAAAAAATAATAATATGTAAATTAATACGATATTGGTTCTCCATTTTTCCTTATAAGTTCAAACACTCTGTTTTTCATAGAAGTGACCAGGTGATTAAGTACAGATTCAGAAATATTATGCCATTCTTTTACAATGGCTACTTCTAGTTCATTGGCAGATAAAAACTGTTTATTATTAGCATAAACTTTATGACTTAATACACCCCAAAGATTTTCCATAGGGCTCAACTCTGGACTTCGACTTGGCCATGACAAAACATGATTTTTTTCTTTTTTAAACCATTGCTGGATGGATTTAGACACATGGCAAGAAGCATTGTCCTGCTGAAACATCCAGTTAGCACCACCTAAAAAAGGTCCAAACCTGTATCAAATGATCATATAACGTAGCCTGATATTGCGCAGAGTTCATACGTCACGAAATTCGGGTTAAATCGCATAATTCATCATGACTAAAAGCTCCCCAAACCATTACTGATCCTTCTCCCATTTGTCGACTTAAGCATTATTTCAGTTCCTTCCTCAAATCATGCCAATAGTGTTTATAACCATCCAGATCATCAAGATTAAACTTATTTTCATCTGAAAATATCACTTGCTTCCATTTCTTGTCCTATGACATGACATTTTTAGCCCATTTCAGTCTTTCTTCTTTAAGATGTTTCATTAACCTCAGTTTTTTCAACAGTTAAATACAGTTTGCATTACTATTTGATTTCAGACTCTCCCAAACTGTTATGTGTGAGGTTCTTTTGCTGAAATGGTTCGAAATTTCCCGAGTTGAAAGACCTTTTTGAGTTGATAGTCGAAATATTTGTTGATCATCCCATGCTGTCAAAATCCTTTTTCTTCCAAATCGTTTAATTTTATTTGAATCCTTTTTTCTAATTATTTCATTGCGAATGTCAGTTTTAGAACGCTTTATTAACCGAGCTATTTCTCGTTCAGATTTACCAGCACACCCTTATAAAATCAAATTTTTCTTACTTCAGTCGCAGACAACTCTTTACCCTGCGTTATCTTCAAATATATTGTAAATAACACTATCTAAACCAGCACCTTTGCTTCTCGGGGAATACTTTCACGATATACAAATGCGTACATTTTATAATGATTCTGATGTGATGTATAATATGCTAATTTCCTCAGGTGGTCTTATAATTTTTTAACACTCACCTTATTTACGCTTTCAAAAAATTAGAAGTGTAATTTAAAATTTTTTTAATTTTTTTAATTTGTAAAATTTTAATGTAGCAATTATAACAGAAAACGTTCTACAATCAATATTAATTAAACACGCTGAAAATTTGTATATTGTGTCTTCTTCAGAAGTGCACCAATTCGTTAGTGGTCTTATAATTTCTTAATGCACTGTATATACAAATTGAATTTCAAAATGTATTATTCTTCATTAAGATAGCATAGAAAAATAAAACATTTTGTGAAAAGCTTTGTTTATCATTTTATTTTCTACCCCCTACAATTGGTGGGGCTAAAAAAAATAATGCTTTGGCTTTCTTTCTTACAAGCATTACTTTACTTTTCAAAATTCAATTGATTTCTTTTTTACATACCCTTGTGTCATCATTAAAAGACAATTCTTGGAAATAATCACTGCTGACAACTGTAGAAGTGTAGGTATGTACAAAGAATAAGGGCAAAATATGATGAAAAATTAATAAGATATTCCGAAATACGTCATGAATTATACCTTTAGTTGTTATTTCTAAAATTAGAAAGTTTCATATATATATTATATATATATATATATATACACACAGTAAGGGACCTCAAGTTCGGAATCCCAAACTTTTTATCAAGAAAAAACTGAATTTTTCTTTTTAAAAAAAGAAGGTTGGGGGTGGGAGGGAGGCATCAGGTGAAAATATTTCTAATTAGAGAGGTGTTACAGAAAGAATCATTAAAATTATCAGACATGTTTAAAGTGTCTGGCAAATAAAAAATTATCAGCTTTATCATTATTTTACAGGGATGCAACCCACTTTAAAAAGCATACCAAGTGGAAAGAAACCACTATAAAAAATGAACTGTAAAATGCTAACTGACGTCTCCTCCTTTATTTATTTATTTATTTTTTAAACGGGAGCTAAAATTTTATGTTCTGATGTAGTTAAGATTTTTTTCCCTAACATTAGGTAAGCACATTTTCGATATTTCTTTTTGTTTGACAATTTTTTAATTCAAGTATTTATTTATTGTTTTAAAAAAAAGCACAGTTTTAACTATTTTTTTTATTAGTATTTGTTTGCTTTCTACATTTTTTATTTGGCTACTTTCAAAAGCACAAATTATAAATATTATGCTAAACAGAATGGATACAGAAATTTCATCATATTATAGCCGTTTATAGACTTATTTTTTTCAGTGAATAATATCTGGAAAAGCAATGGTCCCTATTATTCCAGACTTGGGGCCCCATACTGCATAAAAATTATAAAATTGAAAAATATTCAGGAGGAAGGGTGTGGATTGCTGAAAAAATTATTAAAACTTATTTTTAAAAAAAATTAACAAAAAAATCATAAAATAACAAAATTTCCCTTCCCCCCAAAATTATAAAATAAAAATACCATTAAGGAGGGTTGTGGCAAAACTGCTAAAAAATATATATAAAATTTATTTTTAAAAAAAATCAGGTTTTATGCATTTAATCATTTTAATTACATTACAGAATTATTTTTACAACATAAATTATACACTCTTTATTTTACTCACACAATGTCTCATCATACATTGCTAATTATTGCACTTGTCTTCCCATTTCATCTTTATTATATTTAAATTTTATTTAGTTTCTTTTGTATCCTCACATTTCAAATATTTTTTTTTTTGTAATTTTTTTTTCTCTTTATTCATAATATAGATGGCAGCACTAGACTTATTCTTTAACTTGTCTACAATTTCAGCTTTTACTTATATTTTTCTGGGATAGATGGTAATCAATTTATTTCTGATTATCATTTTTTTTTTCAAAACAATGTTTGCATAGCTATAGCAGCCACTTTGAGTTAATGATGACTGGCTACTTGTCAAGTACTTATAATCTTGTTCAATCTACAGTAACATGTCTTTTTTGGTGAGTCTTGCACATTATTTTATGATCTAATTTCTATTTAAGTTGAATAATTGTTTATTTATCTTATTTCTATATAAGTTGTATATTTATTTATTTATTTTGTTATTTGAACTCATGTAGGTTATTAATTGTCTTGTTTCACATATATATGTTATTAGGGGCTAATATTGTCGATCTTAGGTATAATGCTAACAATATTTGATGAAATAACATATATTTACTATGAATATTTTTATAAAGCCCTTCTGAAGATTCTATAAGATATTCATAGTTTTTATTTTTTTGCTTTTTCATCCTATCAATTATCATTCCTGTAGTGTCCATTCCATTGCTTTTTACAATGTCTTATCCTCTGTTTTTCACATGTATTTTCATGTAAAAAAAAAATATATATTATACCCATTTCTTTGCAGTCAGAGTAAAATATAAAAAATGCAAAAATAGATAAATAAATAAATAATTGTTTTTTCCCTTTACTTATTTATTCACTCTTTCTAATGAATGAAAAAAAAATATATATATAAAAAAATCGTAAGTACTATGTCATTTACATAAATAAATGTAACATCCATTGCTTCTTGGATTTTTTAAATAAATCAATGAAAGCATAATTTTTGTTGTTACTTTTATTAAATAAACAGAATTATCCATTGAGCTCTTTTAGTACACATAGGATTTTAGGTACAAATATTCACAGCCTTTTATCACTCTTACATAATTAACTATCAAAAGATAATTATTTAGGGAAAAGAAAAGAGATATATACAAAACATTTAAAAATAAATATTCAACATCTACTTTGAACTGAATAACAAATTTCATTGAAATTTATGTCTGGAATACAATTTTGTCTTTACATAAAATATTCAGAATTCATTCAAATAAAATTTTACGAGGAAAAAAGTTTCTTCAAATTGTTACTTAAAAGTATGGAGCAAATTTTGTTTAATCTAGAAATAAAAACTCTAGATCTTCATATACTCAATACTTATTGAAAGAAACTTGCCAAAAAATAATGAACAGAATTTTGTCAGCAAAAATAAAACCTTTCACTCCCAGATAATATTCACAGAGGATAAATCAAATGCTTGAAGATATGTTCATATCCATTTAAAAGAAATTCCAGTCAGTGTTATTAGGATAAAGCTACTAATCAGACTATTGAAGATTTTTAATTTTTTTACTTTTGGGAATCAGCATAAATAATTTAGAATACTTCTGGATGCTTTATCTTGTCATAAGTGAAACCTAAAAAAAAAAAAACAATAATAATAATAATAAAATAAAAACAGTTATAATACAAAATTTAAGCTAACAAAAATGAGATATGCAAACAATATTAAAAAGGATAGTTGTTCACTTTCTCATCAACGGTACAAAACATGGCACAGCAAAAAACATATATGTTCCATTTCAATTTATTTTTCTGATAAGTCAGTTCAATTTGTATAATGAATTAATTCAACTGATATTTTTCTGTTTTTCAATTGCATTTTGAAAAATAAGATAAAGATTTGGGACTTTTCATCTATAGAACAGGATACAGTGAAGTATTTTCAAGATCATAGAATTCTGCCACAAAATGTGCATTGATGGTCCAATATAAGACTTTAAATGAAAACAGATAAACAATTTTAATGCAAAGCAAGTGGATAAGTGTGATTGAAGATTGCACAAAGGGTTCCATTTAGTATTCCTTTCAAAACATTTTATCCTTTAATAAATACATCCAAATGAAAAATTTTTACACTGGATTAATTTTAACACAATTATTCAAATTGGTAAAGAAATCATACGAGTTGTAATTTTCCAACTGGACAAAAAATGTCCGGGCCAGGATTCGAACCTGGGATCTCTTGGCTGAAGGTTAACTGAATGAATTATGCCCTCCAGATTTGACCGGGATAGCTCAGTAGGTAGAGCGTGGCAGCTTCAGCCAAGAAATTCCAGGTTCGAATCCTGGCCCGGACATTTTTCGTCCAGTTGGAAAATTACAACTCGAAAATTTTTTAATTATAATTATCAATACACTATCTCAATAAGAACATAGGTGGCAGCCAAACAAACAAAAAAAAAAGTTATGTTAACTAGGACTTCACTCAAAGGTCTGAGTGATATTGTTGAGAACATAGGGTTAACAATTATGTTATAACGAAAAAGAGCAAATTAAATGATAGAATTACAAAATATCATATATAAATTCATATACACAGTTAAAAAAATAGAAAAGAAGTACTGTTCATCAGGTTTGTTTTAATATTTTTTTTATAACATTTGGCAAAGAATCTCATTTTCTTAAGCTGGAATTGCACAACTTAAAAAAAAAAAACTGCTGGATCTTTTAAAACGTCAAGTTTTTTAAAGTTACGTAATCGGATTTGCAGCCAATAGCGTATTTTAGCAAGCGTGGATTAATGCAAAAATTTTATTTCATTGTTGGAACATTTTCTTTGTGAGAAATATTTACATTAAATGAATTTAAAATTTTTCATCCTTGTTTATATAACTACTAGTTGAAGTACCCAGAGTTGTCCAGGATTTTAAGAATGTTTGTGTAGAAAAATCAATTTCAAAATTAAACATGTTGTATAGAGGACTTCAAAATGTTAAAATATGCCAATATTTCCATAATCGGGTTTTTATCATGATTCAAAACGTTTCTCAAACTCATATGATGTTATATTCACTTGCTGACATCCTATCTACTTGCTTTCTTTATTACGAGCACTGATACTCTCTTTGTATGATTCTCAAACATTTGAAAAAGTCTGTTAAACTTCCAATATGATGTCAGATTAATTTTCTTTTTAATTCTCTAATGACGTCATACTAACCTGCTTTCTGTACTTACACATACTCATACTCCTTGTATTATTGAGAAATGTTTGAAAATTCCATTATATTACCAATATGACATGATATTAATCTTTTTTTCAGTTGGTGAAACTTTTTATTTCATTTTTCACATGGAAATCTTTCAATAGAAAATTAATTATTGTAGAAAAAATTTTACTGTGGATTTTTAATTGTTGGCAACTGCTGTAACGAAAAGTTTTTAAATTTAGCACGAAAAAGCTGTTAGATTTTTGGTTTTGTTATCTCTCTATATTAAAATAATATGACTTTTTCAAAATTTTATGATTTTCAGCATGACAGTAAGTATTCAGCTGTAAGTACACAAAATTGCAAGTTTCTAATTTATACAGTTTCTGAGAACTCACTCTGTGACAGACAGACAGAGAAGCGAGACGAATAGGGTTTTGTGAGATGTACGAAACTCTAATAAAAAAATATGACAAGCTAATCTATTAAAAAAAGGAATGTAGTTCTACAAATTTAAAATTGCATTTGTAATTGCAGAAAAATTCACAACTGGTCAAAAGAATAAACATCGGTTAAATGGAGAAAAAACATTATGTTATATCTGTTACACAAATTTGCTCTATTTTTTGACTAAATAAACAGTAATCTGTTCCTTCAAACTTCAAATCATTACTGGAGTTAAATCTGTTTGGTGGCAGATTTTGTTTAATATCCATACATCTATCTGTCTGAAATCCTTAAAAATTGGCTTGTCAAAGATTAACTTGGGTTACATAAATTCAAAGAAACGTCTTATGAATATGTTTTGACATCTGCGTCATGGGTGCAAGAAATCGATTCAAATCAGGACTGAAAACTTTTCTGAGTATTACGTATAATCAAATAGAAATGGGCTACGAGATATCTATGACTTGCATTATTGCTAAAAATTGATCTTTTACTATAAAAGAAACTAATTAAAAGTTTTTGCTATTAAAATTGCTATAATTTAAGTATGTAAAAAAGAATTTATTGTCAGTCAAGAATCTCTCCAGGACTGAAATCAGTCCTGAGACTGAAGTCTTGCACCCATGATCTGCCTGTTCGTTATTGATAAGTAGTGTTGCCAGTCACAATGTCACAAATAAAACAAGACAGAAAGACAAAAAAAAAAAAAAGGCCGTACAGCAGCTTCTAAATTGGACATAAAACTACGGTAAATCCTATGAAATCGGTACCTGTCTATAACAGAATCCTGTCATAAATTTAAAATATTCATGGTCCCTACGGAAGGAATACAATTCAAATGTACCTGCTAAGACTAAAACATGTTGAGAGGTTGTTGTTGTGATGGATATGTGAATTTATTTTAGCGGATTGTATGAAAATGAACACATTTAAATAATTTCCATTCTCCTTGGTGCTAAATAAAACAATTTTTTTTCACACTAAGAAAAACACTTATTATCATTACTATCCCACACCGAGACTCCAGCTCTGAAAGTTGGGGGAAGTCAAAATCCCCTTTTTACATTCAATGATATAGAGGATGTAATGATGTAATGGCGCCAGATGCATTGAAACAAAAAACATCAATTAGAGTCCATCAATTAGTTACCATTCTGATTTTCCATTGCTGATACACAATTGCTTTGTACATCCACAAGAATGTTCTTCAAAATGCAAATCGAAGAACATCAAAGTTATTTTTGTTCTTGCCAATACAACTTCTAAACTTCAGCCATTAGTCTAAGGAATAATAAAAAATCTTGAAGTACACTATCGAAAAAGACAAAAAAAAAGGCAATGTAGTGAAAACATTAGTTTGAGAACCTGTGTATCAGATATGATGAAAGCTTGAGTCAAAGCTTGGGAATGTGACGTGATTTCATCGACCATACACATCTGTTTTGTAAAAGATGGCTCCATAATTGAAACTGAATCAAATTCTTCTGAATCCAATACCTGTTTGTAATATCTGAAGGAAAAATTTCATGAATTTAAATTGATTTCTATTTAACAAATTTTCTTCATAACAAAGTTTTTAAGTGTAACGGTGAGACTTCGTTAAATGGAAATTTCACTGTAGTCATTTTAAAACGAGCTTGTATAAAATGGTTAAGTAAAAAAAGGTGCTGCCTTCTAGGTTTTTATAACATTTAAAAGAAAAGTTTTCTTTTAAATGCTACAAGAAAGATGCTATTTCAATTAAATATACAGTGTTTAGAAATGCTATAAGAAAATAGTTTTAAATATGACATAATTTTCTTCATTTAATGCTTTTCACAAATAGCTTAATTATTTAAAAGTTTTTTTCTTCTTAATTCACATGTAAACATATTTTTTAATTGAAAAGTGTTTATAAATAGTACTAGCAGGCTTTGCCCACTACATTGGTTGGTTCACCAAATGAATCTTAAATCAAACGAAATATTTCATTGAATTTGATTTTCAAGCAATGTGAACATTTACTCAGAATATCATTCCTCATTGCTAAAAATGATATGAACATTTTTCTATTTTGTCAGATGAGATGTGGGCTGATAAGGACTTTATTTGATTATTTATAGTAGGATTTATTATAGAATGATAGAACAATATGCAATATACTAAAACTAACCATGAAAACTGAACAATAAAATTGTCAGCAAAATTAATTTTATAATGTAATTAACCTGATTATAGAAATTTCCCCCATAAATCAAGAATTAAGCAACATAGAACGATATGTTATATACTAAAACCCTCCTTGAACAATAATCTATCAAACAGTGCAAATCCCATCAAAATCCATTTAACAGAATCTAAAATAGCTAAACTTTCATAAACAAATTCATCTGAAACATAATTCTGTATAATTAAAAACATAGAACGATTTTATATACCAAAACATTATCTGAAAAATTATCAAACTAACAGTTCAATTCCAATCAAAATCCATTCAGCAGAATGTTTAAAAATGGCTATCTTTCATAATTGAGTTTCTCCGGTTATAGAAATTTCCCCCATAATTCTAATTTTGTCACATTATATTACAACGATGGAAAGAAGTTCCTCGTGTTTTATCAACAATTTGAATTTCTTCCATTGTTATAATTACACATGTATATTTAGAAATTGTCATTTTCAATGGTAGAATTTTGAGATTTTTGCGCCACTGCACTTAGAAGAGTGTACTTGGTACAATTCAATTCAGCATACAAAAATACATTAAAATATGTTATCATTTGACACATAATTATAATTAATATCTGATTTTTAATTTTTGTTCTCCTTTTTACCTCCCTTAGGGGTAGAGTTTTGGGAAATCTTTTCTTAGCGCTCGTTTACATTGTATGAAGTATTTTCCGTCCAATTTTCAAGTTTCTAGGTTCAGTAGTTTTGGCTGTGTGTTGATGATATCCCCAGTCAGGACTTCTCTTTATATATAAACTAGCTAACCCGCCCGGCGTTGCCCGGGCCCGAGATAATTACAATCTCAGAGAAAGGCGTTAACCCCTCCCTCCCCATACCCGCAAATATCATGAATAATTTGTTCAAGAGAACCACCGTCACGTACATTAACGTGATCATTAAAAAAAGAATCACATTTTTCTGATAATTAGAACATAACGAAGACGCTACGCTAAAATAGCCGGCAGATGACACCCCTTCCCGACCTCAATTTCAAATCTATATCTTAATTAGTTACCTAAATATTTGTTCATTAGTCAAATTTGGCAATTATTTCCTTTCATTTTCGCAAACTAAATGGGGGATCGACCAGAGAAACAGATCTCTTTGTAGTTCAGTTTTTAATGAAAGCAGATCCCTGTCTGAAACTTCCTCGGATCTTTTTTCATTGGCGCCAGCAGATTTTTAGCAGTTTTTTGCATAAATTAAGAAAAATTACCGGCCGAATTTTTCAAAAATTGCATAGACGGATGCAGAATTTTTTTTTACATATGCTCAGAAATTTTCAAATTGATATCTTAATTAGTTTTCTTAAAATTCGCTAATTAGTAAAATAATTTCGAATTAGTTTATTTCCGCTTCCAAATCTACAACAACAGTTCTTTTCTTTAGCCATTTTGATTTAAAATATGGCATTTTCAATGTGATGTTTAATGATGTTCTAATTAATATCTAGAGTAATTATCAAAATATTAAAATTCTGAGACTCAGGTGCACATGGTCAGACCTTGGACTATCCACACCTAAATTTCCAGACTTGTAGGTGGGCTAGATTTTACTAGCCATCGCCAACAGACACACAGACACACACACAGAGCGAAACTTTATTTTATTAGTATAGATATATATATATATGTGTGTGTGTAGAATTTTCAGGCTTTTTAAAATCAGGCAATAGTAAGTAAAAACCTAAAAACTAGTTACTTTAAATCTCTATTCAGATAATGAAATTGCAAATAAAAAATTGGAAGAAAAAACTCAAAAAATTATACAAATTAAAAACATGATTGAATATTGCACATCACAATTCAGCCAAGTATGTGCTGCAAAAGATGGTTAAATTGCTATGCATAGTTTTTTATATCAACTTTTTTAACAGATTTTGACATTAAATAGCTCTTAAATTAATTCTGCAATTTAAAAACTGTCTGCTTCAGCATATTTATCCTACATTTCTCTATACAACTATCAGTTTTCATGTTTTTATATGCTATAATTTTTTTATTATGAGCAATGAAATTCAAAAGGTCACAATAAATTAAATTACAGTGGTGGAGGCAATAGCTTTAGTTACTTCGTTTTAGAATAGAGAGACACTTTTAATAAATGTACAATGCAAATATAACAAGAAAAACTCTTTTTAAATGTATAAATTAAATTTATAATAAACATAAATATACAAGATTTCAGATAAAACAAATTATTTACTAACTGTAGTCGAATTATCTTTATCTGCTGGACCACAAACAGACATATTAAGAGAAAAGATATCCACAGTTTCCGTCATCAACAGTATCCACATCAATCTGCCCATCACTTATAAGCTGCTCACCCATATCCCTGTAAGGAAGGGAAAAAATCAAAAACATGTTAATTTTGTTATTTAAAATCAGACAGATCAAAAGCACTTCATATAATTTCAATGAAATTAGTCAGAAACTAAAGTGAAAAATTGAATATTTAATCAGGCCCAACTATCACAGGGGTACATTGAGTCTGTGCACAAAACTGTGACCTTGGAGACACTAACATTTTCTCATAATTTAGTAAAATTTATGAAATTTATTTACGATTAAAAATATAAGAATGTCAGTGCTATTTTTTTGCAAATTAAATGCAACAAATCTATCACTAGATTTCAGAATGCATTCTTTCAAGTATCTTTTATTTTATATCTTTCGTGTATATTTTATATCTTTCATGTATATTTTATATCTTTTTTAGTTTATTTCAGGCAAGCAAATTTTCATTATCATTTAGAACTGTAAAGTGAGACAAAAATTACCAAAATCACATTCAGAAGCACCCCCCCCCCTTTTTTTTTTTTTTTTTAATCATTTATTTATTTCATACATTTATTTCTAAATATAAATTTCAGTTTTTTTAGAATTAGTTAAAGATAATTTTCTATAATTTTATGAACAGCAAGGTAAAAAAATTTTAATTCAAAGTACAAAAGGAAAATAAATTATTTTAATAAAAGAGTATTTAAAAAATTACATTTTTTATTTTTTATTTATATTTTCTACTTTTTAGTGTTTAAAATATTCTATTGTTGTAATTTCACAGCCAGTTGGCTTATTTTGGAAAGAGTGGTTTGGCACATAATTAAATCTATTGTTTTTGTAATTCGTAAACAGTTATAACAATAAAGGTTATTTGACAATTTATCACCTGCAGTTGGCTAACGGAAAAATGCATTAAAATTAATTTATGAATTTATAATTAAATTCTAAAAATAGTAAATGTTGTACTACTATCGGAAACAATCTACGTACATAATTTTAATTCTAGAATATTAAGAAGTGAGTAAAAAATCATTTTTGAAATTCCATTTTATATACATAAAAAACAAGTGTAAAAATACACTTTTTTTTTCACAATTTGATAGAAAAATATTTAAAACAGAAAAGCAAATTGAGTGGCACAAAAACTGAAAAATGGACTAGGGAAAAAGACTCTTAGTCAGGCCTTGCATTGAATAAACTTACAATTCATATGTTTAATGAATTATCATTCTTGTTATTTTTCTATTTACATGAATTAGATTTATATTAAAAAATAACTGAATCCATTTAATTTTGGATTACCAATTAACTCTAAATAAACAATATTCCATATTTATCTCTGAAAAATAAATAAATCCTTAAGTTACAACTAAGTAAATACTAAATAGAAAATTAGGTAGACAAAACCTCACTGTATACATCTTGTTTATTTTTTCACAATACGCACAAACTTGATGTGAGCAATATATTACATTATAGCGAATAATATGTTAAAGTGTATTGTAATCACAATATTACTAGAGAAGCGCATGCAGGACCTGCACAGAGCTGTGTGAGAAAACATTCATGTGATATCGTCAAGGAGGCATTAAAAATTTCTAATTTTGAAATGAACATTCACATATTGACAGTTACAATACATCTGCAATAACTCTGGTTAGGTTCTTGGCTGTCAAAATCTACGAACAGTATATAAACTGGAATCTTTTATTGTTTTGAAATTTGAATTGTTTGTTTAAATGCATTGTTGTATATGTTTTATAATTTCCATGTCAAGATAGCATTTTTACTTTAATAATAAGCCATTTTCGTAACTACAATGAAAATTTATTTGTAACTTGCGTCATATGACAACAATTAATTACTAACAGACCCATCCGGCTTCACTGTGTTTATTAACCATGGGGGCTTGTCGGGTAAAAGAAAAATATTTGCAATATCATAAGAATACGGCGATCACAATAATGGAGCTTTGTGAATTCGCACCCATAAATCACTAAAACACCAATCCAAATTAATTATGTTACTCTGATGCAATCATAGTAAAAACACTCAGTTTTATAAACGAGAATGCACATTTTTTTTAAAGCATGTAACAGAAAAATAACTCTGACAATATAGAAAAACAATGCAACCAAATGACAAAACATTTAGTGAAATTCTATTTTGTATGGCTTTAAAATACTGTCTTTACTTATAAAACATTATTTTTAAATAGAAATTAAAATACGATTAAATCATAATAGAAACAAAATAGGAAATAAAACATCAACTGTTTGTTTAGAGTCAGTTTGACATCACACTGAAAGCATCTCATAGAAAGTGATGCCATATTTAGGAAACAATTTTTCATTTTTTCCCTGACATTATTATTATTATTTTTTTAAATGAAATGTCTGTATTATATATAGTAAATGTGTTAACTCCAGCTGCATTCAAATGAAGATATTCCATCATTTTAGCACACTTAAATTGAAAGTTTTAAATTTTATATATGAAACATGTGTGCAGAAGAGAATGACGTCACATTCAAATGCGAAAGTTTAGCAAGTGAGTTTGGATTTTTATTGGCTTATAAAAATATCATCCATACACAGTTTCTCTTTGTGGCAACAGGAAAGAAAACATTGCATCAGAAAAAAAAAAAAAAAAAAAGATTTTTATAAAGATAAACTGTGGCAAATGGCTGGAAAAAAGTCTGGTCTGAGAAATTTTTACAGTAGCAGATAATTTTGGTTTTGTTCTAAAATGTATATGTATATCAAGTTTTGTGCAAATCAGTCAAAAATTGTAAATTTGTATGAGGAACATAGACCCAAACACTGAATTTTATATATATAGATTACATAATCTGAAAACCAGTGACTAGCTAGTGGCTTTTAATGTTAAGTCTACGGCACTTATGTTCCTCAAGGGCACAATTTTGGACAGATTTTTTTAATGCGAACCATGAGCCATGGCATCTATCTTTGTGCTGAATTAGATGGTCAATTACCAAACAATTTAAGAGGAGTAGAGTAAAAAAACTACCATTGCTAGTGCTGGATTATTTATCAATATATTGGTCAAATCTTGATATTTTTAAAATATTGCAAATATCTAAGCCCTGATTCTGCCGATATATTCTAATAACAATAATATTGTTTTGTGAGTACAGTAATTTCGAATCCTGAGAAACAGCACCAAATATCCCTTACTAATATCTTCCTCAGTACCTTCTATTTAAAATGTATATTTTTATTCACTGGCCTGCTTCATCCAACCCAGAAAATCTATCTCTAGTGATTAATTCTCTCAGATATTATCCAAATAAGGACTATCCCAATATATTTACAGTAGATCATTTTTATAACACAATTCTATATAGTGCAATTCGCTATATAACGCTAAAATTCTCAGATATAAACAATAAATTTTGAAGTTAAGAAGCCCCTGCATTCCACATTGTAGAAAATTGTTACTCTCTAGAGGGCTAAATTTGATGCATTATTTCATCTTTATATCCTTAATTCAGAGCTTTTAATAAGAAAAATTGCTATTATTACATTATTATTATTTTTTTTAATGCATAATATAATAATCTGGTACAGGCATATTAGGACGATGTTTACAAAGTAAAATTTAACAATTTGTGAAATGATCAATATTATACAAAAAGTTAAAATCTGCACAACTTCTGATCCCAGAGAATGCGATATAAATATCTACTACTGTATATTGATATTTTCTAGCATATTGTTTCATCTTTACGAGGTAAGTTTTAACGATGTGTGAAATGATCTATATAACACAAAATTCTATGTAACACAAAATCATGCGTTTTTAAGTTTGTGTTATAAAGATCTTGTACTGTACTTGCTATTGCTATGTTCATTATCATTGCTATTCAAGCAAACTGGAAATTCCACTTTTTGTTACTGAATATAATACTGAATTGCCCATGTTTTAGTTTCACTGCTGCTAATGGTCTTGATATGTTGCAATAGATCAAAACATTGGTATATCATGGCCAATAACATGATCTTGAATACTTATGGGCTATTATCGATAGCACAGTTGAACCTCGAAAATCCGGAATTGGCCGGACGCGGTGATTCCAGATTTTTGAATTTTCCGGATTTTGGAGATCTGTTAAAAATATTTTTTTATGATAGTAAAATAACATACAAAATGCAATTTTTTCTCCCACTGCAAATAAACAATGATAAAATTGGCAAATTAAATAATAAAATAGGAATAATACAGTAAAATATAACACTTACGCTGAAATTAAATATACATATTAAAACACAATAAATTAAAATATAGTACACAATAGATAGTACAGTATAGGATCTATTATCCAGCGTCCTGATTTCCAGAACGCACTAAAAACCGGAACACTGAACGATCTGAAACTGAAACTTAGTAAAAGCTTTCATTTAAAAAAATTGGTAGATTTTTTAAATTTTCTTTTTCACATCATATTGAAAAGTTAACATGCTTTACGATTCGATATTTTTAATATTTTTAACTTTTTCTCATACGTATCAAGATACCGTAACATCTCGTTACCCCTCCCCCCCTCCTTGCAAACACGGTATAAAAAACATAAAATAATCATAGGTGGCCCAGTTACGACACACCACGGAATACAAGCGTTGAATGAACCTAACTGTCTGACATGTGTTCCTTTTTTGGATCATATTTATAACTTCGCATCGGCAAAATCGTTAAAACTACGGAAGAACTAACTACATATTCTTAAATTTCCTACTTTTCTTTTTTAAATGCCAAAATCTATCAAAATTTTGTTGAATTTTAACCTTTTGAAATAAAATATTTTTTAAATGTCGCCATGCTTTTTTATTTTCTTAGAACACGTTTTCGGAAGATAGAAAATCTGATTTTCATAACAGGAAGCCTATGTCGTCTAAAGGCACACCCACAATTCGGCCAATCAGAGAGATCAAATCAGGAGAATGAACAAAGGGAGAAGTATTTGTTTCATCATGATTCAGCTGGGAGAGAAAATGAACGAGAGAGGGTGAGGGAAGGAGTGAATAAGACATCTGTTTAAGGCCCATCCCCAGAATATGGTACTTAGCACGCTTTATTTAGTGGAAATGCCGCTTTTTTGGGATTATTTGAAAATGTTTAATTTGTTTATAAAACTGCGGGGAGGGGCAAAAAACTGGGTATTACAGTAATTATGTATTCCTTTATCTCCATTTTATGTATTTAAAATTATTTATTCAATAAAAAATACTCAAATAAAATTAAGGAACCTGAAAAAATATTTTTTATGGTGATTTTTTTAAACACTTCAACGTTCTCACGGGTTAAACAGTGCAAAATTTTCTCACTTTATTGAGAATCCTGTTCCTGTTATTTTATGTCTTTTTCTAACATGCCCGTTTTTGTAATAATTAAAGTATTTTAATTAATGGTCAGGCGGTATAAAAATATACTAGAAGATGTCCATATTTATTTATTTAGTTTTCAGTTAAAAGTGTTTAACAGCATTCCACAAGAAATGTGAAAATTACAGCTAAGTCTTATTTTGAAAATTAATAAAACTGAAATCGGGAAAACGTCCGGATTTTAGAGATTTCCGGAATTAGGATGTCCGGATTTTCGAGGTTCAACTGCATTGTTTATACTGCATTCGTTCATATAATCTTCTCAGTTGTATTGTCAGTAGTGTGAAATTTCCCTGAGTGAATCCACTATATCTTGATAAATCTAAAATAAATGTACAATATCAGGTTTCAAAATATCATGGAATAATTTCAAGAAAAGGAGGGTGATATTTATCTATTTATTTGTTATTTTTCTATCATTTGCAACATATATATATATATATATATATATATATATATATATATATATATATATATTCAGTGGTACTTTTGAAATAAAAAACAGGTTTAAAGATAAAACCAAGTATTTTGCATAATAAAGTAAAATTTCACGGTAAGTTTTTCTTTAATTTTTTTTTTCCCCTGAGTGTTATTTGCAAAATATTTAACAAATATAAATTTTAATTAGCATAAAACTATTTCCAAATGTGAATTGAATATGTATGTGTAAAAAAAAAAATAATGTTGTATTTATATAGTAAATAGATATGAAGGCATAAATAAAGTGACATCATCTTATTTTTTTTACTATTAAGAATGTATTGATCCCCTCAAAGAAAGATTTATAAACAATGTTTCTGCTGCATCTATCATGCACTGAAACCTTTACAAGCATATTGACATTATATGTGCCATTAAATCAATTTTGGTTTTTGCTTTTCACTTATTTTAATCATATTAAAATCATCATTCATCAACATCCTAATATTAAGAAAATTTTATTTTATCTAGTAAGTTTTTTTAATGATATAATCAGTTATGCTCAGGTAAATTAAATAGTTAAAAATTTATTAAAAAATAATGCCATAAAATCTGAAAAATAGGGAGCACACTATTTTTACGGAAAAACATTATGAAAGCAGTGGGGAAAATGCAAATGGATATCGAACATTGGTTCCTTATTTCTAAATATTTCTTTTTTGTGTGTGTGTGTGTAAAAAAAAAAAAAAAAAAGATATATATTTAAATGATGTTATATGAGCAAATAGATATAAAATAATGATCCATTTCTTTCCATAAGTATTTGTAATTAAATTGCTGCTACCAAACCATTTGTCTTTCGAAAGTATTTTCCCGCACTTTAAGTTAATATTGCAATATATCACAAATATTAATATTAACTTGTTGATATATTAAAATTCTCATATCGTCCAGCCCTAACCATTACCTTAAAAGACAGTGTCTTATTTCCCCTTTTTCTTCATCTGTGTGCTGGGTACATTTATGTGAATTCATACACATTTTATTAGTTTTGGTTATAACACCACATTTCTAGAAATATAAGATAAAAAACAAGTAAGAAACATTATTTGAAAACAAATTAAAAAAATTAAAAATGGCCATTGGAAATACATACCTGTTTAAAGAATTCCTTTCTTTCTTCTGAAAATGAAAAGAAATTCCACTAAAAATGAACTAATATAATTTAATTAGATTAACACAAAAAATTCCAATAAAGGGTTAAAAAATAACATAATTGCAAAAGCAATAAAAATCATAAATAAAAAGAACATACCATAAGTTATCTCCTCAAAATTAGCATTTTCTAAAGATGTCTTAGAAGAGCAGCCTAATGGAAAATAAATAGTTAAACAACTAATGTCTAGCAAAATAACATGGAATAAAAATTAAAGCATGAATACAGAAATATTAAGTACAGTTTTAAGTACATGAGAAAAAACTTCTCTTACCATGAGTGTTTGCTTTCTGTGACGGTATTTTGCCTTGAGATTTCTTAGTCTCTAAAAAAAAAAGAAAAGTGTCCAGTTAAACTGATGGCATTGAGCTCACAGTCTATTCACACTAATTGCATATTATACTCTTATTTCAAAGAATAATGCCCTCGAAAAATAAAGAAATCGACAATAAATTAAGTGAGGATTAGCTTTCATTTCCTCCCCTTTATACTTAATCAATAAACCCCCAAAATTATTCAGGGAAGCGCCTTATCACAATGAACCTATATACAAAATTTGCAGCAAATCTGATAATTCTGCATAAAAAACCCATTTATCTAAATTAAGGCGGATTAATCCCTCGTTTCCCTCTTTATACTTAACTAATGAACCCCTAAAACTAATCAGGGAAGCGCCTTATCAGAATGAACCTATATACAAAAATTTAAGCAAATTGCGTTACATACATACATACAGAACCTGAGGTCACATTAGCTCTCAGGCTTTGATAGTATGTGAGCTAAAAAAAGAAAAGTGCCCAGTTAAACTGATGGCATTAAGCCCACAGGCTATTCACACTAATTGTATATTATACTCTTATTTCAAAGAATAATGTCCCTCAAAAAATAAAGAAATCAACAATAAATTAAAGGGGGATCAGTCCCCCCCCCCATTCCCCTCCTTTATACCTAACCAATGAACCCAAAAACTAATCAGGGAAGCGCCTTTCAGAATGAACCTATATACAAAATTTGAAGCAAATCGGATAATTCTGCATGAAAAACACATTTATCTAAATTAAGGGGGAGATTAGCCCCCTGTTCCCCCTTTATACTTAACCAATCCACCCCCAAAATCAATCAGAGAAGTGCCTTATCAGAATAAAACTATATACAAAATTTGAAGCAAATTGAATATTTCTATCAAGAGTTATTACGTTACGCACATACATGAATGTGTACAGAACCTGCAGGCACTTAAGCTTTTAGGCTCATTTCATATGGGTATTGATAAAGTTATTAAACTTACAATTTGTAAAAAAAAAAACTTTAATTATAAAATATGTCGTATTGAGCTTACAATTCATACAATTATCTGGCAAAAAGAGCATGATGAGAGTTTTAACTTTAATTAGGCAACGGAAAATGTATCACCAAATAAATAAAAGCATGATATCATTATCTTAAGACATAAAATTTCAAAAGCGCTTACTCTGAGCTTCAATCATAAAATAACTGTCATCCATATTATAACAAATAATTTAGTTATATATATTTTTTTGCAGTCTTTCACTTCCTCCCTTAAATTCAACAATCTAATTAACTTCAACGCTCTGCAGATGTTAAAAATAAAAAAAAATAAAAAAACTCTTGCGTTCACAATTGCTTTGCCATTGTGATTTATGCACCCTCATTTTTACATTCTTCTCATGCCTTTCGTTCTCCAGATGCATATGTGTGTCTAAATATACCATGCACTTTGTCTATAACTCTAACGAATTTTCATATGACTCACATTTTCCATTGCCCTATTTGCCACCCACCCATCCTTAAAACCACAAACTTTTTATAACCCTATTCAACTCAAGCTAACCAGTAAACCAATTGAGAATTTAATTACGCCAATTTCTTTTGTTTTCCCTCTCTTCTGCCATAAACTTGGTAAGCGTGTAAATTTCTCGCCAGAAAAATGTTCATGAAACTTGTTGTAATCACACACTCTCTTCTCTAACGCCGGACAAAAGGGTCTTTTTCATTAACTACTGCTCTAAGGTGTTCCCCTCGAAACTCCATTTGATGTTTGTCTTAACTATGTTTTTGATCAATTAAACACCCAATTTTCCTCTGAAACAAGCTTGAAGTTTTTCTTCTTTTCATGTGAAAAGGCTTCCTGGGTTATTTATATTAAAGGGTCCTTCATGTTTACGGGCGTCTACTCGACAAATATGATTTCACGGCGAAATACAACGCCCCTGCTCTAAAACTTCGTCACACATATCCCACACATTCCAAATTAAATTTTGAACAAATTATATGACTTTTCATTTGTTTATAAATATAAAACATTATTTATTTCATTGACATTAATTAGCTCCTGAAGAATTTTCCTTAATAGACAAAAAACTGTAAAGATATGATGATGAATTACAATTAAAGACAAATTCAAAAATAACTGAAAAGCTCTAAATTATCTAGAATGTTAATTGAAATTTTTAACTTTTTTTCTGAATTCATGGTTGAAAATTAATTTGCATTTAAAACTCAAATATGTACAATGAAAGCATTACTATTATAAAAGTGGCCTTAAGATTGTCATTAATGATTAATCGTTCAAAATATATCTTGAATAGGTTATTCAATAAATAAAATTACTATTTTAATTCATGGACAAAATTTAGAGATATTCTTTGTAAAATAATTAAGGGGTCTTAAAAACATTTAAAAGAAATCTTGCCAATAATGTTGAATCAAATTTAAGGATAATCTATTCTTAACATCTTGAGACCCAATCTCGTATTTTTCAGGCAAATTCTGTAAATAAGCTCAATTCCTGCAACATTATGCAAATTACATTTAATATGCAATTCTGCTTAATATGCGACTTTTGTCCAGTCCCTTAAAACACATCTTAACTAGGTTCAATTGTATATAAAATCATTCAACACTGATTTTAAGTATATTTAAAGTAATTATCATGGGCCCAAGCAACACCAGGTGGGTCAGCTAGTATCTATATAATATAAATCGCTAAGGTACATAGCGGAGAAAAAGCGATTATTTCTTTTTGCCAATGGCAACAAGTGGTTTGTTTTCAGTAATTTGCGAATATTAAGAAAAGTATTTGAGGTATGAATTTAAAACTCATCCCATATATGTAGAAAAAATTTCTGTATCTGAAAATGCAATTTTTGTAAAAATCGACCAGTAATTTTTCTTATTTTTTGCAAAAAGCTAGCTAATTTGTAAAAAGAAAAGAAAATACAGTGCAATGTTAAACCCAAAAATGCACCATTTTGTTATTAATTAAAACATTAGCTCCATTGTTGCACCTTATGCCTTAAACTCATAGTTGTCTGCATTGTTATGACGTCAATGTTACTGATGCACTTATTTCTGATTTATAAATAGACTGAATAACAATAAATAGATAATAATAATCTATACTAATAAAAGAAAGTTTCGCTCTGTGTGTGTGTGTGTTTGTCTGTCTGTCTGTCTGTCTGCGATGGCTAGCAAAATCTAGCCAACCTAGAAGTCTGAAAATTTAGGTGTGGATAGTCCAAGGCCTGGCCTGGTGCACCTGAGTCTCAGAATTTTAATATTCTGATAAATACTCTAGATATTAATTAGAATGTCATTAAACATCGCATTGAAAATGCCATCTTTTTTATCAAAATGTCTAAAGAAAAGCACCCCTGTTCTAGATTTCCAAGCGAAAATGAAGGAATTCAAAATTATTTTACTAATTAGCGAATTTAAAGAAAACTAAGATATCGATTTGAAAATTTATGAGCATATGTAAAAGACTTTTCTGTATACGACAATGCAATTTTTGAAAAATTCGGCCAGTAATTTTTCTTAATTTTTGCAAAAAACTGCTGAAAATCTGACGGCGCCAGTGAAAATAAAAATCCGAGAAAGCTTCAGACAGGGATCAGCTTTCATTAAAAACTGAATTACTAAGATATCTGTTTTTCTGCCCGATCCCTCCATTTAGTTGGCGAAAATGAAAGGAAATAATTGCCAATTTTTACTAACGAACAAAAATCAAGATAACTAATTAAAATATGGTTTTGAATTTGAGGAAGGGTAGATATGTCATCTGGCGACCATTTTAGCGTCAATCTGATATATATAAATTTTACTGCACCCTTTTCTTTTACTTCCTATTACTAAAGAGTATGCACTGTCAAAGCCTTTGCTGAAAAATTATCCTTGTTTAATTGCAGAAAGTAACTTATCTATTGCAGTAAGTGTTTAAAAAGACTAAATGATGACAAAGATATTTAAATAAAAATACCAGCTTTATTAAGATAAAAATATAGAAGTATCGTTATATTAGGAAAAACTAATGAATTAAAAATGTTCAATATAAACAAAAAAGATTGGCCAGCAATATATTTCATAATAGAAATTAAGTATCACTCAGGAGCTGTACTGGGAGTTCATTTATTCAAAGGCTATATCAAAAAATACGCTAATCATATTATCAAGTCACTGTTTTAAACTCCGCCGATGTATCTTTCAAAAGGCATGATTCATATTACATTATTTTAAAACAAACTTCATGAATGTAGGTCTTCAAAACGATGTATCCAAGTTAAAAAATGGTTTTACTCAATTCTGTGATATTAAAAACAGAGTACATTACCATGAGAGTCATCTTACACTATATCGGCGAAAACAAAACAAAAACAAAACGGACAGGAGCAAGATCGACTAAGCACACCACATCAGCCGTAATTGAATATCGCGGCGTTCTATAAATAGCTCGGCCGAAGTCGAGCACGCCTCGTGGAAACCGGAAGTGGGAAACTCCCCCTGTTCTAAACAACGTGACTGGATGAACGAGCATCGCATACGCCGATGCGGAAAACGTCAGCACGTGAGACGGTAGCGCCATCTCGTGGCTAAGTGAGCTACCTCTCATTCAAAACATAGTTTATGGTGAAACGTGGTGTGAAAAAGGCCTGTAAGCAAAGATGAGAAAGTTGATAGCGAAGATGACAAAGTTCGCGAAAGTAAACTGTGGTATAATTAAAAACTGCTAAATAAAACAGCTGAAATAAAAAAGGTAAGAAAAGTATATAGTAATAAATGAAACTGATAAAAATAAAGAATTAAGATATTATAAGTGATAGGAAAAATTGGGATATGGCTAACAGAAACAAAAAGTGCACGAGGGGAAAAATAAACTCTGCCCGACACCCATGTTAAATGTTCGTATAGAACAAATTGCGCCCCTGGTGGGGGAAAGTGGAACTAAAGGATTTTGCAGCTTGTACATAGCACGGTGCCAGAGGCAGCGGGGCACGTGGGTGAGATTCGTATGGAAGGTGGTTTGTTTGTTTGTTTGGAACAGAGTGTGCCCCCTTACAGCGGAAGGTGTAACTAAAAGATTTTGCAGCGTGTGCACTGCACGCCTACTATACGGTGCCACAGGCGGCAGGAACACGTGTCGTAAGTTCGTTTATATCATTTGCACCCCTATCGGCTGAAAATGGAAATAAAGGATCTTCCTAGCGTGCTCAGCACTTTTAAATAAATAATTTCCTACTAAATTGGGTTAAAGATATAAAATCATACAAAATTTAGGTTTGTTTAATTTTATCACTGGCCCGGGCAACGCCGGGCGGGTCAGTTAGTAAATGAATAAAATAATCTTATTGGGTGGAGATTCCCATCAAATCCTACCTGTCATTTTTTGAAGTTTAAGATCACTAACAGTTTCAAGTTGCATAAAGAAAAATTGACTTTGGTCTGAATTTTACATTATGAAACTTACAGAAAATATGTATGCCCTTCAAACAGAGAGAGAGTTAACAAGTTGGCTGTTACAGGTTGGGAAATGTCAAAGGGTGGGAAACTGTTAAGTGCCTCCAATTTGCTATCCATATATATAAGATCCAGTGCAGCAACTTTTCAGTGACATCGATTTTAAGACAATGACACCTCAAAAGCTTAAAGGACGAGACATACTAGCAGTGACAAACAATTTGTCAATTGAAATTAATAATCGGGTTTTACAATGAATGCCAGGAACTGAAAGGGTTTATGAAATTCATTGACACCATCAGAAGTGAAGATCCACAAAATCAACCTGCATATACTGAAGATTTTTAAACAGTTTAACACCAACTGGAATGCCACCTCATAAACTGAAATTAACGCCAAGAACTATCATAATGTTAGTAAGAAATTTAGTACCTTCTAAAGGTCTGTGTAGAAGATTTATAGTTAGTAACTTGCAGAATAATGTTATTGAAGCAAAAAAAAAAAAAGATTCCAATATTAATGAAACTTTTCTCATCCGTCGAATACCACTTAGTCTATCAGACAATAATATGCCTTTTTCATTTCCTATCTGATATATAATTTCCTATCTGATTATTTTTTTCAATGACTATAAATAAAGCCCAGGATCAAACTTTTGAAAAGATTTGTCAAAACTAATTTTTAGCTATGGTCAGTTGTATGAAAGGTTGAAAATTTTTTTTTTTTTTTTTTTTTTTTTTTTTTACATGTTTTAAACATTTAAAACATTTTTTTACTCATTCAACAGCACAATTTTGATTAAAGTGAGCAAAAATTAATAAATTAAATATAAACAATGAAAATATTTTCAAAAAACAGTAAGGAAGAAAAAAATGATGTAATAAATACCAAACATTAAATAACAATTAATTTTTTATTCTAAACTAAAATCTTTAATTCTATCTTATCCACCAAGATAAAGGTGTTATTTTTACAAAATTGTCCATTTTATTTGATTCTTGAGTAGCAAATTTATGATTGGTAACTGACAGCATACCATTTTTTCCCCTTTTTGCATCATATTATTAACAACATCAAACATATAACTGGAGAATGGAGCTGACTTAGCTTTATAGTTTATAATTATTGGAATTAGTTCAGGACATAATTCGGCTGCAAGGTTCATGCCTTTTTTTGTCTCATCAATTGTAAGTGATTTTCCTTTAAAGCGTGGATCAGTAATGTTTGCCAATATATATTATTATGTTCTCTGTGCACCAACTGCTGAATTTATTCAGAAAATAGGAGAACAAATCTCTTACCTAGTTTTTTTGATCAAAAGTATAAATAGGATACCACCTTAAAAAAAAAAAAAATCCATAAAGGGTATGCATGCTATTAATATTAACTTTTAATCTCTAATTTTGTTGTAGTTTGTGCACATTTTGATAACACAAAAATAACAGGAAGACAAATTATGTATTAAAAAAAAGTTGTTCACTTCTTTTTATTATTGTAGTAGCACAATATGATAAAAAAATAAAGTAAAAAAAATTATAAAGTTAAATGAAACCTTCACAAAAAAAAAACTACCCTACTATTGTTAAACTGAACACTAATTGTTTTCAATTTCTGCTCATTTTAAAGAAAACAGCAATAACCGAGATTACACAATCGATATATTATGCAATTATGGTATTACACAAAGTTGAGCAACACAATTATAAAAAGATGACTGCTTACTTCTTGTTTTTAGACAGAAAAACCATGAAAATTAAAGATAGCAGATAGTACAAATGAGATAGTAGAGAAACAGAAATGCATATTTCTAGATAATTCTCTTTATAAAAATTTTAACAACACTGAAATACTGTTAGTTTTTGAAAATTAGATTATTAATATATTATAGAACTTTAATTTTGATATCTATATATATATAAAAGCTGTTCTTGGTATGTTTGTTCCTTATACAAATCTACAGTTTTTGCCGGATTTGAGCGAGACTTGATGTACATACGTTTTAGAACGTTAGTTTACGTTAGTTTATGAGTAAAATTACTGTCAACTTTAAAAATTTCTCAGACTAATCTTTAACAATTTTTTCAAACATTTACCATAGTTTATCATTACATAAATCTATTTTCTTTTTCAATTTCTAATGCAATTTCTTTCCCATTTCCAAAAAAAAATAAAAAATAAATTGCATATGGACAATATTTTTATAAACCTATAAAAATTCAGATTTTCTTACTACAATTTGAAATGCGAAACTGATGTCATTTTCGGCAGATAATGTGATTTTTTTTGCATATTACGAAGATTACTATAATTTAAACGACAGCGTACATTTATTTATTAAATGTGTTCTGAGATAAAAATAACTTAGCTCATAATTTTATGAAGGTAAATGATTTTACTGGTTATATAAAAAATAATAATTGAGATATTTAAAAAAATAAATTACATATTTTCAATTTTAGAGGAAATAAATTTACTTTAAATACTTAATTAAAATTAAATAATCAATTTACAATTTTAATAAAATTTGAATATCTTTTAGTGTATAGAGTTAATTAGAAATTTTTAATACAATTTTAATTTGTGAATTGTCACATTGTGAAATTATAACCAATAAACATGTTTTAAACATTGTTTTAAATGTAATGTTTTAAACGTAACAACCCTGGTTGTATGTGGGCCTTTCAAGAGGTAGATCTTTTGATTAAGTTACTGTAGTGTTGCCAAGCTCTGAATTTTACAATTGTGTATATAAAGAAGTTTTCAATGATGGAAAAAAAAAAAAAAGGAAAAATATTTTGATAATTGTGATTGTTGTAGATACTTTCAATGTAATATGTATGCACTTTTATGATGTGTACATATATTTTATTTCAAAGCATGCAGTCCTATGTGTAGAAGTTTTTATGCATAGTATTTATTATACATTTAATGCTGAAATTTGTGTATTCTAATATGCATATATTTAAAAGAGTAGATAGAAAAGAGTAGATTACCTGCGCAGATGCTCTGCGCAGGATCAGCTCGTATATAAGATTTTAAATGATGTAGATATTTTTTTTAGCATGTAATATTAAAATGATTTTTAATTTGATTTTTGTATGCATTATCACATTTTATCACACATGTCATCACTTCAAAATACAGCACAATTACAATAGCTGCCTTATCAGATAAGGCAGGACTTTTTAATAAATTTATTCTATATATCATAATTTTATTTCAAATAAATTCATTCATAATGTAATTGATATACTTTTAATGATTTTTTGAACATCAAATTTTTACTTTTCATTTGCCAAAAGTATCAATTACATTGACTGAAATTAGATAGCTTTAAAATATAGCATTAATAATTGCTTTAAGGTTTAACAAAATACATCCAATTTATTTATTTATTTTATTTAGAACAAGAATAGTAAGAAAATCAATTAAGCAATTTTTGTATATAAAAGATCGATTACAATCTGATTACAACAGTAAAAATGGAATGAAACATCTACATGCAAATCTGGTTCTAAACACAGGATACAAAAGGAATTTTTCAAAACAATGAGTGCAGAATTAACTGCCAAATATAAAGCACTCCTGAAATTTTCTAATCTATTAAAAAAACAAAAAAAAACTTACTTCTACTTGAACCAGAATTAGAATTATCGTCATCGTCAATTTCATCTATCCCAGATGTTATCCTTAAACATTAAGTAATAAAGAATATTAAATCAAAGAATAAATAAATACACACATAATTAAAATTTGATTGTGAAAAACAATAAAATAGAATGCAACTTTTTTTTTTTTTTTTTTTTTTTTTTTTTAATTCTTTAACTATATACAAAGTGATTAAAAACTGTACATATGTTAATAATCTTCATTTATACTGTTTCAACATCATAAATTGTACATGGAAGAAAAATTGCACTTCACTGCACTATCACAAAGATAACGGTGTAACTTATAGCATGGTTAAGGGGGAAAATGCCACAGGCTCTGGAACTCAAGTGGTACCTGAACCTCAGTAAGACATTAGAAAAATAAAAAAAAAAAAAATTTTAGAAATGCAGTGATTAAAATGATCTGAAAGTGTAATAACCACCATTATATAAAAAATAAACAAGACAATTTAAAACGTTTTTTAGAAAGCCTACATGTTCTTTCCTGGCATCATTTGGACAATGAGTAAAATTATCAAAAAAGAAATAATTTTCTTTGTTATTTCTCTGTCACAAAATGTTAAATTTTCTGAAAATTTGGCAAAAAACTTATTATGAGGGGGGGGGGGGGGGAGAAGGATATAACAACAGATAATAAAAATTATAATTAGTGAAAAATTCCTAGAGTCATAAAATTATATATATCTGTTATTCCAAAAATTATCAATGAGAAAAGCTGAGCTGTAAAAGAAGGATTTAAAGAAAGTGCAATAACAAGATAAAATGAAGAATTATTAGAAAAATTGTCTTTTTAAAATCTTCTTCTTTTCTTTCTTTTTTTTTTTTCTGTCTTTATTTTATAAAAAAAAATATTGAGTATCATCAATTAAGTAAAAGAGTATATAAACATGAAAGGCATAGAAAAGTACAATCAAGAGCATTTTGATATACTCATATATATGATAGTATAAACACTGGCATAATAGAGAAACATATAAAGAAAATAATATAAGATTAATATAAGAAAAATACTTATTTTTTTATGTTGGCCAACCTACTCTATTTCTTTTAATTGGTTTTTTTTTTTTTTTTTTTTTTTTTTTTGTAATGCATTACTTAATGGATTAAAATTCAAGTAAGAAAATGCTCTTTTCAAGCATAACATAAGATATTATCATGGCACACAATCTTGCACTTTCCTTGACACTGAAGATATTGACTTTCTTTTTTTTACTAAAAATATTAGCACACCACGGTATATTGAAGCACAAGCAAATAATTATTGGAATTCTTTTCTAACTATTGGAATTCTTAGATAATTAAATACTACAATATGTCACACTTTATGACAAAACTTATAAGAAGTTGCTTTATAAAATAAATATTTATTGGTATACACCTTACATGAAATATACAGGGTGTCCGATCAAGACCGCCAAAACTTTGCACTGCCAGATTCCTCACTTGCAGTATATAAAAAATGACCAAAGTACTATACTTCTACGACCCATAGTTTTCGAGAAAAATGCAAAAGAAAAGCATGACGTCATATTCAGTGCAAGGAAAAAAACTTTACTGGAACCATGAACATTGGTATTTGTATTATATTTGCAGACGAAGATGCACAAAATATCCACTGTGCATACTGAGGCATGCATTCACGCACCATAGAATGGCGTCAAGTCGTCACTTGAATTGTTTTTAAAAAGCTACATCTAGTAGCTACCAATAATCTTTATATGGTGATAATGTATTCTGTTCATAAATATTGCAAAATGTGGTGGAAATTTTGACCATCTTTCTACATAAACACATATGCAAATACTGATGTTCATGTTTCCAATAAAGTTTTTTTGGTACTTTTCGGTTAGCCGGGCGCCAGTGATATATGTACATATATAAATACATATGTATATATATACATACATATATGTATATGTGTGTATGTATATGTAGATATGCATATATATGTGTGTGTATATATGTACATATATCACTGGTGCCCGACTAACCGAAAAGTACCGTTTTTTTTCTTGCACGTCATACTTTTCTTTCGCATTTTTCTTGAAAACTATGGGTTATAGAGATCCAGTTCTTTGGGCATTTTTCATGTACTCCAAGCGAGGAATCTGGCTGTGCAGAGTTTGGGCAGTCTTGATGGGACATTCTGTATAAATTTTCTTATAATGTTCAGTGAAATAAACTTATGAATATAATTAAGTGTTTTTGTGGTTATATTATCACAAGCACTGTACATTGATGGATCATTATAAGTTTAATTCATAATTCTGTAACATTGTCTGGAACTTTTTAAGGTAAGAGCTCAAAAGCTGAATTGAAAAATACTAATTTTAACCCTTTCAAAAGCATTCATGACTGCAGATCACTCCGTGTCTTTTGAAGATTATCTGTTTTCTATGCTGAAAGTGTGTTAATTCAGGTAATGTTGCATGATAAGCTGAACATCCAATTAAAATTAACTGTATTATCTGTAATTAATAAGAAATGTTCGTTTCTAAAAGTAGATGACAGATTTTTAAAACAGATCTAGATTTATTAAAAACTTTTTTCTCGTAGACAGATAAATAAAATCATTTTAAAAACAGTTTTCCGCTTCAATAAAAATAAATATATAAGCATAAGACCAGATACTATGGCTATTTATGTTGCACAAACTTAACTATCTGCTTATCTAAGTTTTATCATATTGCAGTCAATTCCTGAAAAATAAAACAATTGCCATTAATTAAAACGTAAAGTATAATTACTGATGTAAACCATGAAGATAATGAAAGACCAACACAACCAGCTGCACAGGAAAACAATGGATCCTTTCTTTTTCCTAGACAGGTTCAGAAAAGATCCTTTAACAAGTGAATAACAAATGAAATTCTCGACTATTTAGTGTAGAGAAGATCGTACACATGCTGCGGAAATGCCTCCCTTCTAGAACAAACTCAAATACTACATGGCAGTAAAAAGGTGATGGGAGTGGTGTGATCCGTGATAAAAAACTACACGATACCTACACCACGTATGAACAAATTGGCATACCTCACCATTAATTAAATGTTGTTTGCAGATGTTGCATCGACTAATGTATTACTGCCAGTAAAGGAAAAGTACAACAATGAAACTAATTGAAGGATGAAAACTAAATAAATTTAAAATGGACTTTGACTAGATAAAGGTATGTTTTGGATTTAGAATATCTATATTAATAAAAGCAAGTTTTGCTCTGTATTGTGTGTCTGTCTGTTGGTGATGGCTAGCAAAACATACCGCACATAGAAACCTGAAAATTTGGATGAGAATAGTCCAAGGCCGGTCCAGATGCACCTGAGGCCCAGATTTTTCCTTTTTTGATAATTAGATAATATAATATTAATTAAAAACTTGTCAAAAACACATTTTTTTTCCTTCTGAAAATCAGTAAGCATGCCTGCGCATGCTCAGTCCCTGCTTTTCGGAGCACATAGAAGGAAAGAACCAAATGCTGTTTGTCTTAACGAACTATGCCTGAACCATTTGAATATGGAAAAAAGGAAGACGTTCTTAAATTTTATACTTTTAAGTCTTAAATGCTGCAATCAGTTAAAAAAAATATTGCTGTTAAGCCTTAGGAAATTTTTTTTTTTTAATGGTTGTTTTTACATTTGACTTTTTTACCCTTTCAGTGACACTTCCCTAGGGCTCGATTACGATATACCGATTCACAAAAAATAACTATTTAAAGCTGAGACCTTTTTCTCTTTGAAAGCACAATTGGCTTTGAAAAATACTAATTTTAACCCTTTCGAAAACATTCACGATAGCAGGTCACTTCGTGTCTCCCAAAGACTATCTGTTTTCTATGCTAAAAGTAAGTAAATGTCGGTATTTCAACAAAATCTATCTTTTTAGAGCATCTCGGCAGACCAGATTTACATCACCTAAAAAAATTTCGAAATGTTTGGATGAGAAAAGGTTTTTTTTTTTTAAATAATAGCTGAGAAATTTTTAATGAAAATGCTACAGGCTGTTTTTGTGCAGCTTTGGCTCATGTTTTCATTACTAAATATGCATATTTTTTCATGAAATTTTAAAGAGGGCTTGGATACAATCATATTTATAATCAAATAAAATTTTAGATAGTTCAGATTTTTTTGTTACATTAAAGGATCTGACACGTAAACAAAAAAAAGTGGTGAGAAGAAAACATATTTTTTTACTACTAGATATCAATTTTTTTTTCATGAAATTTTTAAACAGCCTGTAAAACCATCATATTTATAACTGATAAGAATTTCAAAGAGTTTGGACAATAAGAACTAGCTTCTTTAAACTATGAAGCAACCCTACGTGAAAAAAAAAAAAGAAAATGTCTTCTAAGGAGTGCTTTTACTACTAAATATCAATATTTTTTCGAAAATGCTTCATTTATAAATATAAATTCATACAAAATTGGATTAAAGGTATAAAATCATACAAATTTGAGATTTATTTAAGGTTATTATCACAGGCGCAGGCAACACCGGCGGGTCAGCTAGTACTTGAATAAAATAAAATAAAATATGATTGAATGGTAGACTGAATGAGAATAGATGATATGTTGAAAAGATTTAATGAGTCAATGAGAAAATAGGGTAAAAAGCTTCTTTAAACCCAACAATATCCAGGTAAGTGGATTGTACTCCTTTGAAGTCACCTAAAATCAGTCGTTTGTGAGACACCTATGGACACATTGGAGGATCTTATAATGCAGATTGTCGTCGATGCAGTAGACATCAATGTCATACCAGTATCTTCGAACGTGTCTGAAAATCTTTTTCACATCATTGTAGACTGTGCAATGACATCCACGGTTGCCACTTCAAACAACACCTGTAATAATTTCTTTCTGTGTTGTAAATTAATGTGAAATAAATCTTTTTTTTTATTGTTTTTTGTTTCATTCCTGCGTGACGTCACAACCTGAATCATCGCAATTTTCACCTACTAAATATGGTTTGTGATTGTGACCTCATGTTCCATTACAATTTTTGTTTGTCCTGATGTCCACTAAGAGCCCTCTGAGTTTGCCAGATGAATATCTGAATACCCTATATATCCTTTTAAAATTTTAATATTGATTTGAATAGTAATTTCAAATATTTTATTTATTTTTTCACATGAAGGAATACATACTATTTACATTTCAACAAAGTTTCTTAAATGCAATTGTTTGTTTCCTTAGAGCAGCAGTTTCCAAACTTTTTCCTTTATATACTCCTTGCTTATGCTTTTCATGTATGAGTACACCCTCTTTTTTTTTTTATATAAACACACCCCTACACCTCTACTTACCCACATAAGCCAAACATGCGCGTTTTTTCTAAATTATAAATATTCTTTGCAGAGTTAAACAATAAATTGACTCAAATTACATTGACATTTCTAACCTTTTATATTTATCTTACATTTTAAAATTAATTTTACTTTTTATAAAATTAACTTAACATTGATATAGCATTAAAAGAATTTTTAAATAGCTTACGATGAAAGTTTATAACAATTTTGCATCATGATATACAAATAGTCAAACATGACTTTTAATACTCTCAATGGGAACCCTTGGGCATGCTTCATGTTGTTGAGCTTTTTTAAAATTTGGTTCAAATGAAGACAGATATAATATTAAGTCAGGAGCAGCATCAAGCTTATTGCGATATTTATTGTTAATATATGCATAAGACGACAATACTCTTTCGTCAAACTCTATATTTGTGAAAGGCAACAAACATCTTAATGATTTATCACTGAGCTCTTGGTTCTCTTGAATTTTTGCGAAGATGGGGGAAAATATAAGCAATCATGCAATATGATTAGAGATGGGCAAAACTAGTGACATTGAATTACTAGATCTAGTGGGTCTTTTTCCTCATTTTCAGAGTAACATATTGGAGTTACACATTAGACTATATTTATAATCCAAAACAATCATCTTTGTTTATTCGCTTTCATTTGAACCATTTTTGTGATGTTTGCCATTACCGACATTATTTTCATGTACCTTCAACAGGACTGTTACATACTTAGTTTGGAAACTGCTGCCTTAGAACAATCCAGATTACTGGAGTTTACATAATTAGAACTTTACTGTATTAATATATAATTCAATTTTTAAACTTTGGAAAGTAATGGAAAAATGTTTACAAAAAGGGAAAGTATTTTATAAACGTACTTTCGACTTGCAGCTCTTGAACTAACTCTTCCACCGATTCCCAAACATGCAATCAAATGTTTCCCAATTGCAGCTGAAGTACATGGCTTCTTACAGTTTGGGCAAAGAAGATTATAAATCTCATCTTTTGATTTTGCTTTTTGTTCAGAGGCATCTTTTTCAGCTTTTACACCTATAAAATTAACATAAATAAAATTACTAAATATATTAGAAAGTTTCTTTTAATATATTACTTTCAAAATAAAGTTATAATGTAGTAGTAAAAAAAAGTACATTAAGAAATACAAAATGAATATGTTAGAAAACAAAAGTTAAGAGATCAAAAAACAAAAGATCTTGAATAAAATTTCCATTTATTGGTGGAAATTGGTGAAAAAGAATGTACAACTGTGCTATACATTTCCTACTGAACTAAATTTTAGCATACTATGTAATATATATACAAATCTATAGAGCATAGACATGGCTGTGCAAAAGAATTTGGAAATTTTTCTGAATACTAATGATAATTCCTGAAATTGGGTTTTCAAATGTGTTACATGTTTTCCAAATTGTTTATTTAGACATCAACTTTCAGACTTTCACCTTATTAAATATTGAAGTTTTGTTAAATTAAAGTATTAATTCTGGATGTGTTGGAAAGTGTTTCATAATCTATGCTTGATGCATGATTTTTTTGTCCTTGTTATTTTTTACTCAAGTACAATTACTCTAATCATTTTAAAATATTAATTTAACAATGTGCTTGTTCATTAACATTCTACAATGCCTTTTTAAGAGCCTAAGAGAGTCATGTGACAACATTCGCAATCTAATGTTAAACCTATGGGCAGGGCCTGGATAATTATACATGGGGTCCTGGGGCAAATATCCATTTTGGGAACCCATTTTCAGCCACAATTTATACTTATTTTAAGAAAAAAAAAAGATTTTTGGCTTTGACAGCCTTGGACAGCTGCCTTGTTTATCCATGCAACAATCAAGCTCTGTCTATGGCAGTGTTCGTTTCAAGTTTCTTGTTTGGATTTCAATATTTTTATTTATTTATTTATTTTTGCATAGGATAATCTGAGGTTGATGTCTAACCAAACCAGGTATCTTTTAGAGCGGAGTTTGAACTCTTTTTTCGGAGCCCAGGCCTGCCCAAGCTCGAAAAATTTTGTGTCATCAGAGCCCAAGCCTGAAAACAAAAATATGCAATAGAAAAAAAAAATTGCATATTTAATTTTTTTCAAAAGTTATATCTCAATTTAAAACAAGTTTTTACATAGAAATAACTATTAAATGAAAATTTAAGTTCAATCTTATAAAAAGAAAAATTTAGTATCAAATAAAAATATACTTCATACTTAAAAGGATTATCTTTTTTTTCTACCTTAACAAGCAATTCTGATTGATATGTTAATGAAGCACATTTAATGAATAAATGCATGAAATTTGCAGAAATTACTATTTATATGCCAAAACAATGTTTTTCAATTTTCTATAAAAGGTATACATATTTAACTATAATTGATTCCTGCCTCATAGCAATCTTTTGTGATTGTTGTGACCTTAAAAATCAGCTTAAATTAAAATTTTAACACCATTATCTGAAAAATCACTATTTATATGCCGAAGAATTAAATAATGTTTTTCAATTTCCTATAAAAGGTAGACATATTTAACTATAATCGATTCCTTCCTTATAGCAATCTTTTGTGATTGTTGTGACTTTAAAAATCAGCTTAAATTAAAATTTTGACACCATTATCTGAAAAATCAGATGCCTTTATAGAAAAAGAAAATATATTGCACTTTTTATTGGAATAACATGATAATTATATATACTTACGAATGAAAGTGACTTAGTAAATGTACAGAGTACATACAGCCTTATGAACCTCATGAGCAGAGCTCATGATGAAAATAGATATAAGAATCACTAAGGTTATTTTCATATGAAGAGTGATTATGACTTGTACACAATAGAAGACTAAAAAATTGACAAACCTCAAGCTAATCCTGGTTAACTAAAAACAGAAGAAAATATTCTCTTCATGTGATAGATTATTAGATAAAGAAAATAAATGATCCTGTTAAAAAATATCCTCTGTCACAAATGAAAATCAAACTAAAAACAAATTAACTGTTCGCACCTCTTTTGATTGGTGCCATATCAATAGATTGTCACCAGCAATGCCAGAAATAAATTTGCAAAATATTATAAATTTTCTTTTAAAATAGCATTCTAATACTAGAATAGCAAAACACGATTCTACTTCCCCTTCATTCAAAATAACATTAAAATGACTTAAAAAAATATCAGTAATTTTTTAGAAAAAAATTATTATTATTATTTTTTATACATGATTAAATAAATTTTTCAGTTTCAGAAAGAATTAACCCGATCCCTGCCCAAACACTGGCTCTAAAAATAGAGCCCGAGCTCATCTCAGACCAAGGCTCAGCTCAGGCCATCTCATTTCTAGTATCCTTCTGCTTTTCAATTTTGATTGCAGTTTTTTTTTTGTTCGAAAACACTTTTGATTTCAGAACCAGTTCCAATACTAAAAATGTCTTCATAAAAAACTGCAGCCAAAATTGAAAAGATAAAAAGATACCTGTTTAGACATTGACCTCAGGTATCCAATGCAAAAAAAAATCATTTAAAAAACACTGAAATACAAATAAAAAATTTGAAAAGAATGCTCCCATATGTTTAACACTAGCTTGTGAGTGTTGGCACGTGACTAGCATAAGCTCTTAAGCCTGAGGAGGAACATATTGAGGAAAAGGAGGAATATATGAGGTATCACATTTGATCTGTTCCATGGGCATGTAAAATGGAAAACCAGACTTGATTTCTAAAAACATTTACATCAGGCAAATAGATGCTATAAGCAAATAACAAAAGTAATAAGGTGCATAAATATTGCCCCCCCCCCACCACCCTTACTCATTAAAAGGTAAGGGAAAAAATCAGGGTTATTGAATTATGATAAATGTTGGGTCCTCTCCACCCCCTAATAAAAATTTCAAGCTATACGACTGCAAATCTCTTTAGTTGCATGTGGCAACAATGTACTATTAAAACTAGTAGGATGTGCCAATCCCAAAACTTTCTTCTATATCATACAAGTTTCACATACACCAAAAACGAATCAGCACCAATTTATGCCAAAGTCTAACTGAATCTAAAGTTTTATTAAATTCCATGCATTCGTTGAGATATGACTATCGCTAAAATTGTGCAAATCCAGAAAAATACAGCATAGCAGCGCCATCTGGTGGGAGATTTACACCAAAACCTAATTAACAACATTTTGTGTCAAAGTCTAACTGAATTTGAAGTTTGATGAAATTCTGTGCATTAGTTCATGAGATATAGCTATCATGCAAATCTTGAAAAAAGTAATATAGCAGCGCCACCTGTTAGGCCATTTACACCAAAATGTAATCATCGTCTATTTATATCAAGGTCTAACAGAATCTGAAGTTTGATGAAATTATGTGTATTAGTTCTTGATATTGCTATCATGAAAATTTTGAAAAATGTAGGATAGCAGCGCTACTTGTTGGGCGAATTACACCAAAAACTAGTCAGCACCAATTTACATTAGGGACTAACTGAATATAAAATTTTATTAAATTACGTGCATTAGTTCTTGAGATAGAGCACCCACAAAATTTTTGTCACATACAGACAGACATTTTCTAAAAACAGTCAAATCGTGTTCAAGACCCTCTAAAACGTATAAATCCAATCCACCAAAAACCAGAAGTGGAATTTTTTCACGAATCCAATACTGTCTTCTTGTGAAGATAGAAGAAAGTAATAAATAAAATTATTAGATAAAGTCAAGAAACTATAACTTTTAATCATGCATTAAATTAATGAATCAATCAAATCAATTAGATTGATTTTCTTTTTTCACAATTATATTAAGGAGAAAAATCAGAATAATTTAACATATCATGTAGAAAATTAATCTTTATTTAATAATAATAATTGATGGTGGATTTTTTTTTTTTTTTTTTTCATTTCTACAGTAAATTTTACTACTTGAAACTGTAAAACAATACCAAGTATAAAATAAAAAGTTAAACTTACTTTGTTCTAAATCCTTTCCACTGTAGAAAGTGAACATCAGATGACAATGGAAATGAAAAAAAAAAAAAAAAGTACATCAGTAAGGTTTAATTTTATCATATATGCATATACAAATTCAAATCTACATATAAAATTTTTATTTAAAACTGACTTATTATTTTTTTACATAAAACAAGATAAATTTTTGAACAAGAAAAAGCTATCAAATTAATTTCTAAATATGAAAAGTCCTTCTGGCCTGTACCAGGAGGAAAAGGTAGCTTCCCTATTCCTTGGTTTTATAGGATTTTAGCTAATTTTATTGAAAAACATGAAGCTAAAATGCATGGAACTTGATTATACAAGATTCATTCCCAGTGCTCGTCAATATTGAATTTGAATGAGAATTTGGCCAAATTAGTCAGCTATAACGAAGTTGGCTTCATATATAGCAAGCTATTTTTGTTGCCAAATTTGGTGATATTTTGCCGAGTGTCACTGAGCTTGGCAAGAATTTGACGCTGGCAAATATGAATGTATAGTGTTAAGCACATAAGAGTTGGAACAATGGTTACAACAATGAAAGAAAATTTTCCAGAAACTATGTTCACTATAACTCATGAATTAAACCCATTTATGGAGGAATCCTGTTGTTTTGTTTCAAAATGTCAGCCACTCTAAAATTTCAAAGTGCTATATCTTAGCCTTTTTTAAAATAGAGGCAGAATAAAAAATGCTCTAGAATCCTTGTATCAAGGCCGAACACTTAATGAAGAAACTTCTAGGATTTCTGATTTTTTTGTATGTTTTTTTAATTTGAAATCTTTAAGTGGCTGTTATTTTGAAACAAGATGACAGATAAAGCTAGCCAATACATTCTAACGAGACATTGGTAAGTCCTATACACATTCTTAGTCATATCCAGATCGGTTCATAAATATGAGTGCTATCATATGACAAAAATCAGATACATATAGAGATAGATAGATATACGAGTATATAAATCAACACTTGGACAGAGGGTGGTTTCGGGCTCTGATTAGTGAAAATATAGGGAAATTTTCCAGAATTGCTTCCCTCCAAACAGCTGAAATAGGTAGCGTCTTACTTTTTGTAATGGAAGCTACCTAAAAGCCATAGATAACAAAATTAATCTCAGAATCTAACGTATAGTCATACAAAATAGTAGTTCTTAATCTTTTAGCAGAGTTTCCCTCAGGTTTAAAAAAGGACAGGATGCTGCAGGTGCGAAATGCATTTTGGATTCTTAAGGGCACTTTTCCGGTTGGTTGGTTGTTTGTATAGGGTTTAATGGCGCAAGGTCCCATTAGGGACAAGCTGCGCCAAAGAAAAAATATCCATAAAGAATCCGCAAATAATACTACCAAAAGCTAAATCAGAAACTAAGTTTAACGAGAAAATTATCTGGATGGGGGTACCCATCCAGATATAGTCATACAGTAATTAAAACAAAATTAAGCATTCTAAACAGACATGAGGTATAAAATAATATTCTTAGAAATATGATCTGGATGGGGCTACCCCATCCAGATGTCAAGTTAAAGTAGTATAAAATAACATTCTTAAATAAAACATGAAGGATATATAAAAACTATATCTCAAAATAAAAGCCAGAATGTTTTAAAAAATGAAAGAGTGCCCCATGAGGTGTTTCCCCAATGAGGTTTGTCAAAATTGGTGATGATGAATTAAAATATATTCTATACAAGTGCCGGAGGCCCGGACAGTCAGTTAAAACATGATAAATGGTCAGGTTCTCAAAATGACAATGTGGACACATAGGTGCATCTTCCCGAAGTAAGAGATGTTTATGAGTGATCCTTGAATGTCCAATTCTCAGACGAGTCAGAAGAATATCTGTTTTTCTTGGATAACTCGGAGGCCAGGTCATGATTGTGGGTTTGATGTGATGCAGCTTATTATTGTATTCTAAATCCCAACTTTCTTGCCATTTATTATGAATGAAGTGTTTTATAGATAGTTTAATGTCTGAGAATGGACTTTTATGGTGCAATGGATTAAGAGCAAGTTTTGCCGCCTCATCTGCTTTTTCATTTCCAGGAATACCCATGTGTCCAGGTACCCAGCAAAATAAAATATTATGACCACGTCTAGTCAATTTATAATAAAAATCCAGGATGGCTGAGACATACGGATGCTTTTTAAAAGATTTCATTGCGTCAATAGAACTATTTGAGTCAGTATATATGATATAAGATGCTTTGTGATGATGAGATATGTGTAACATGGCTCTCTCTATCGCAATCAGCTCTGCCGTAAAGACAGACATTGAAGAGTGAAGCCGATAGCTGAAACTAGTGTTATCAATAAAAACCCCGCAACCGACAATATCCCCACTCTTGGAACCATCTGTATAAATATCAGTATAACTATTATATTTTGCACGATGTGCAGCAAATAATTGTTGAAAAACAGTAGGAGTCAAGTTGTTTTTATCATAACCTTTAAAAGGATGGAGAGACGTAATATTAGGAGGATTCCAAGGAGGGAGAACATGCAAAGGACATGGACTCACCTCGATATTTTTCAATGGGCCATTATCGATAATGTCTCTCATTCTGACTCCAAATGATGGGATGCATGATCGTCGATGTTGATAAAGAATATCATTGTCAGTATTTAAAAGATAGGTGTGAAGAGGATGACCAGGATGAGAGAGGACACGGTAATATAATTCTAATGAGAGTTTCTCACGAGTCTGGTGTAATGCTGGTTCATTACAGTCAACATAAAGACTTAAAATAGGAGATGTACGAAATGCACCAGAGCAGACACGGAGTCCACTATGGTGCACAGTGTCTAGTTTTTTAAGAACAGATTTTCGTGCTGAACCATAGACCTGGCAGGCATAGTCCATTTTAGATCCAATAACAGCTCGATAAATTTTTAATAGAGAGGTACGATCTGCTCCCCAAGAAGTATTTGACAGTACCCTCAATAAATTAAGCGATCTTTCACATTTTGTCCGTAAGTGTAAAATATGTGGTAAAAATGTAAGTTTATTGTCAAAATGTAGGCCAAGATATCGAACTTTGTCCACAACAGGAATTTGGGAAGAACTGATAAAAATTTCAGGATCTGGATGCAGACCCCTTCGTCTACAAAAATGCACACAAGATGTTTTGTCATGAGAAATTAAGAAACCGTTCTTCAGGCCCGGACTGGCTCCATTGGGGGCCCTCGGCTAGAGACTGAAAAGGGGCCCCTTACCGGGAAATTTAGAGGACATAGAATATTAGAATATTTACTTTTTGAAAATTAGGTTTACATGCCTAAAAAACACATTTAGCTACTTTGTCACTTGGAAAATAGTTGGGTTAAAATGTCAGCTTTCTCTGATGTAGTTGGTTTACTTTCACAATAAATATTTATATTATTTTTATATACCGTACCTAAACTAGTTCCATGCTAGAAAAAAGTAAGTATACTAATTAATTACGAGTTTTTTATTACTTAAAAATGAGAGTGAAAAATACTTTTAGTTTTAGGCAACCAAATAACAGAAGTTGAAGCTCTAATAATCTAAATCCTTCTGTAATACCTAAGTAAATATTTTTTTTTATACCGCTAACCAGGCCCCTACCTGCCCGGCATGAATGCCTAGCTTAACGGGTTAGTACCTGGGTGCAGGGCGGAAATCGCCTGATCACACCATGGCTGTGATCCACCTGACTATTGATTTGTTCACATCGCTGCTGTGCTTGCTCTCTTGTGATTTGCTACCGTTATCTTTGTTTGCCGGTTCAAGGTTTCTGTTTAACTTTGTTGAATTGACAGATTTAATAGGTCTCGTAATTTAGAACCTTGATCAGGTGACGAGACCCTCACCTGACTAGGTACCCACCTAAGTAAATATTAAAAAGGGACAGAACGGTAATAAGAAAAAGCCTATTGAAAAAAAGCAATGTACTCTTTAATTTTAATTTAATTGTTACAAATTGTAAAATAGGTTTTATAAGAAAAAGAAAAATGGCTCTACAATACCTTGGTACAGATACAGCGAACTAAGAAAGTTTATGTGATTGTGAAAGGCTGTTTACTAACCAAACGCCTTTTTGGTCAGTTCATCTAAAATAGCATCTTTATCCAAGTTATAAAAAAATCTTTCTACATTCATGAAAAGAAGATTAGAAATAAGGTATTGGCTTAAAGTAGATCTAAGTCAATTCTTGAGTATTTTAAGTTTAGAAAACACCCTTTCACAGGTGTACAAACTTGTAAGCTACATACAGGTTGGTAAACATTCTGAGAGTTCAAAAACAACAGAAAAAGCGCATGATAAACACAGAAATCATTGTTTCTTGTCAGAGCAGTAACCACAAAGATTTTTGTCTTTTTCAAATTCAGATTCTACATCGTCATATTCACAGATTTCTTCAGCTCCATTCAGATTGTCTTGTTTTCTTTTAATGATAGTTTTGTCAGCCATTGTAAAGCTTTCAGATTGATCTGCAAACTCTTTCAGCTCCATCTATAACTGACTTCTTTCAACTTTACAAAGATTAGAAATGCTACAAAGGGCTTCTGCAGGAAAACTATCAAGCATTACAATTTCATTAAATTTCTTTGGGTTTAACCAGGGATGATCTACTGAAATTTCTTTGTTTGGACTAAATCTTTCTTCGATACTTGCTCTGGCACAATCTAAAACACTGAAAAAGACCAATTTATAGTTTTGAGCAGTTGAGATTCCAAGAGCCTCGTCTATTGATTTTTCACCAGGCATTACCTTTTTCTTTTAAGTTCTTTTTTCCTTGAAATCTAACTCTACTTCAACATCAATACTGCTTTCTTCTAAATTGCTATTAACTATACTTGTATAATATTTTGTTTTGGAATACAGAGCATGAAAGTGTTTATCACTCCTTAAATAAATCTAATAAAACAATAGACATAAATAGGTTTACAAATTTATTTTAACTACAAAGTTTCTAGTATGTTAAAATACAAAATTTTATATGCATTGATATAATTAATATACACTATAATGCCATAAATGATGGGAACTTTCAGTTTTAGACATTTTTTCAAATATTTAAAAATATACATATCAGATTATTTTGAAATTTTAGGATTAAAAAGAACAGGTTTGACTTCATATTTTTCAACGTCGATTTGATAAGGAGGACAATTAGGGGACCAACCAAAAATTAAAGAAAAAAATAATACTTGGGATCACCCTGTAAAATAAAATGTACGAAATTATCTGTCGCTGCAGAATATACATAGGCAGACATTGTATAATATGTGCATTCATTTGTGTAAGAATAGCATGTATATTAATAGAGATAGAACGATTTTTTAAAAAAATTAAAAAAATTCTCGCATGTTTTTTGCTTATAACACACAGGGTTTTTAACCAAATTTAACGCCAATTTCAGAAAAATTGACAAAATGTAGTAGCAATAATATAGTGCTATTGGAATATAAATATATTAAATATTTAAGGAAATATGGGCAGTTGTATGCAATAATTTTTATCTGCGCATGCGCGAACGATATCAAGGAACTTTTTGCATAATTTAGTAGTTAATTCTCTGGAGCAACTTAATAAAAAAAATCAGTCTAATATCGCAAAAATTCAGAGAGATATCGGCGTTAGAGTGAGCTGTTTTTTAGTTTCTGACTAAAACTCGTTGAATGATAAGGGATTGTCCACAAATTGTTATTTTTAAGTTATCGGAAAGCGTTCGGAAAAAGTTTTTTGAAAAAGCTATTTAATTATAGTTTACGGTTATGTTTAGGAAGATTTTGACTCTAAACTACGATGAAAAGGAAAATATAGTCCATACATTGATTACATTTAGGTAAACTGAGGTGTTTATAATAAAATTTTGTGAAATTTAGCCCAATACCAAGGCTACACTAGATACCGGGCTGGCTCATTCATTATCATGACGTCACAAAAGGTGGCTGGCCGCGACCAGCGATTGGTGCAAAGCGACGAGCCCGTCGTTTTGTGCCAATCGCTGTATGTCTTTCATTTTGTCGTTTCGCTTTGTACCAATCGCTAGTCGTGGCCAGCCACCATTTGTGACGTCATGAGAATGAATGAGCAAGCCCGGTATCTAGAGTAGCCCTGCCAATACGCAAAACACTCTACAGTAAATTCTATCGCATATATATGTATTTTCTGTATATACGTAATTTGTATGCCAGTAGTGAAGATGGTAAACTAAAATCTAAGATATATTATACATTTTTCATAAGTTATGAGTCAATAAGTTGTAATTTGATTTTTACAGTTATATTTCAATAGCTTTTTGCGAAATTACGTAGTAGATCGGAACCGTCTATGCCTAAAACGTGTTGTGAAATCAAACCGAAAGGCTCCTTTAGAGGCGATTTCAGGGGAATTTTGATCGTCTACTTCTAATGATGCAAGTGATCGTACCGTCCAGCGGCAGATCGTGGCACTTGGTTTCCATGGCCGAGCTGCTGGAAACAATGGAAAAACAATGGAAAAATGGAAAAACATCCTATGGAGCGATGAATCACGCTAGCACTTTTGGCAGTCCAATGGACGTGTTTGTGTGCGGCGAGTGCCTGGCGAACGATATTTACAGGACTGTTTCGTACCCAGAGTGAAATTTGGCGGAGGTGGGATCCTGTTGTTTTAATATCTGGGAGTATAAATGCCGAAGCCTACAAAACAATTCTGGACAATTCAGCGCTACCGATATTATGGCAACACTTTGGTCTTGTTCCATACCTGTTTCAGCATGACAATGCTCCATGTCAGACAACAGGTTTTGTTAAGACTTGGTTTGAAGAAATTGGTGTGGAAAACCTTCCCTGGCTAGCTCAAAGTCCAGACCTCCACACTTTGGAACACCTTTGGGATGAGTTAGAGGGCCGATTTAGAGCCAGTCCAACTCGGCCAAAAACACCACAGAAATGTTTGCTACTCTACAGGATGAATGGAGCAAGATTCCTCCAGAAACGTATCGAAAACTAGTAGAAAGTTTTATCTCAAAGAGTTGCAGCAGTTATTGTGGCGAAGGGTGGCCCTACACGATACTAAAGTTATGCTGAGTCCCCTTTAAATTCATAGTATGAGGGGCAATAACATTGCAGTTTAAAAATTAAGAGGGGGAGGGGTGGCTAAATAAGTTTCAAACTCAGTTTTTTTCAAAATAACTGCGAAACTAAGAAAATCAATTAATAATAGAGCTTCTCATTAATAAGCAAATATGTAGATTAATTAATAATTAATTTTATTGAAAATTCAAAATGTGTTTGCGCATTATTTCAAAGCATTATTTCATTTTTATTTTCATATAATTAAGAATTAAATTCAGTTTTAAGATGTTTTGAAATATTACATCAGGGTACAAAATATATATTTCATTAATAATACTGAAAAAATAAGAAAAAACTAATAACAAATGAAAATACACTTACAAATTTTGGCATCATAACATAATGTAAGTGTGCTTCGCTAAAGTTGCGTTGAAAATGGATTCAGCATCTACTCCCTCCCTCCCCCCTCTTACCCTTGAGCAGCACAAATGTCTAACAAATACAATGTTATGGATTTTCGAAGAATATCCATCCCCCCCCCCCCGATTTCCTACGGTCCTAATGACAGGACTACCAATAGCGATTATTTTTATATTCTATTTTCACTATTCTTTTCAAAAAATAAATTTTGTATTATGTTTCTCTTACACATGTTGTTAGAGCACATGTGAAAAATTTTTATTTTGAAAAAGTGGTACGAGAAAAAATTAAAAAATAGTCGCCAGTGTCAGCTCTGTAATAAGGTGTATTGTGACAAATCGCCATGTACATGCTGGTTTTCCAAGAAAAACTGAAGTGTCAATAAACAATGAAAAATAGCATACATATTAAGATATCTGACTACATTTAAAATGCGATTTTTGTCTAAAATTTTCGTTTTCTTTGTATTACATTTTATTAAAGCCCGCATTTTTACCTTTCCAAATCTGCGCTTACATTTATTGTACTATAAATAAAACCTAAGTTATCAGAATTTAAAAACTACTTGATAGTGAATGAAACCGGAAGTGCCAAACGTTTCAACGTTAATTTTTTTCCCTTCGTGCAAAAACTGCCTTTTAGATATAAACAGCAAAAAAAAAAAAAAAAAAAAAAAAAGACCTTGATCGATAACTACAGTAAAATTCCAATTCGTACTCAACATATTTGTCGGATATTAAAGAAAAATAATAATTTTTAAACCAAACAGCCTTATGCAATTAAAAACCACCATCAATGACGAATTGAACCCTGCCGCTGAACCGCTTGGTTGGTGGGGGTTTTAATGCCTTGTAGAGAGTAGATTTGGTTCTTTTTTCTTAAGCCATTGTCGAATAGGCACACGGAATAAGGTCCTGGATCGTACGTCAAAAACTCCTCAATATCTTCATCCGAGTGCTTTGCAACCCAAATTCGTTTGAACAAAGTTGTGGGATTAATAGAAACCAATTCGTCGTCTACTCGTATCACAGTATCACACTGTTCATTACAGCAAGAGGTTTTATTCTGTCGCTCCGTTTAAATTTGACAGTTCCAAAGTCACCAACAACAACACTGTTCACGTATTTAATGTCTGATTACCTAGACTTATGGCAGTTGATCCGTTTAGGCTAAAAATAAAACTTTTAGGAACTGAAGTCCGTGTCAGCTGTTATTAGCGAAAGAGTGTTTTAGTTATTTTATTTTTGTGTTATTTAAAAGGCAAAATAAAGTGCTCGATTTTTTTAAAAGCAAATGGAGATTATGATCCGATTCCAGGTATGCTCATTTTTATTTATTTTTTAGTTATGAAGAAAACAATGAACCTCAGATGCATAAAATATAGTCAATCATATAATTTTTAGTATCATTAATGGTCAACATTTGCGTTATAACGCCCTTTCAAAGATAATCCGCGAAGTAATGATTTGGTAGCAAAAGGATTAAACTTCGAAAATATTTCTTACATCCGAACGATCACTTTACTGAATAAACAAAGATTTTCTTTGTAGATGAAAAATAAAAATAAGATTAAAAATTAGAATAAATTTCATGAGTTCGTCGATATGACGATCGTTCGTTTTAAATTATCGCTGACTAGACTTCAGTGTCTGTTCAGTACACTATAATTGACAGTTAGATTTGTTTTATATTAAGAGTTTTAGTACTTTTCTCGATTCGTGAAAAGTTCAGAATTCTCTCTCACTCTAGTAGGATTTTTATCCAGATCATGTGTTGCATCTCAAAAGGTTTCTCGTTTCCTGTCCGCAAAAAGCTTCTTGCGGTCGGACTTTCTAGCATTCGCCCGGGTACTCGGCGTGCCCTGTATTCTCGAATAGAGGTCTGGTACCTCTCAGCGTTTTTCTCAATCTGAACTCTTAATTAAAATCCTTTCGCTCATGGTTTTCGCAATGGGAGAGGATTTTGTCTGAGGAGAGGCTTATCAGGACCACTTGTACCGTGGGACCCATGACATCACCACAAACCAGTGCGGTATTGGTTCCTTTCTAAAAAGGGGAAAATAAGTAGTTGCACTTTGTGGTTTCTCACGGAGATCTTTTTTTCACCAAGACAGGCCACCAGCAAAGTAAGTTATGTCATCCTTGGTGGGCAATGATACATCAAATATAATTCTAAAGTTTTCCTCTGTTCACAAAAGAAGTTCGGGATTGCCACTATTTCAAAGCAAGGCCGATGTGAGAAAATATGCTGGAAATGTTCTTTTAGAAGTCTTCACACGAGAACTCTCAGATGCCGAACACTGGTTCTCACGCACCTGCACGTAAAAGTAAAAATGGATGCTTTATAGCGTAAAATGGTTAGTTTCCATGTTACATCGATGTGCAGTGCCGTATTTCCCGCTGTTTCAGTTTTTTGTTTTAACCCTTTCAGGGGCCACTTGTGCTCCTGTAACGTTGAATTCCCACCGGAATTTAGGAAAGAATTTAGTTCAAAATAAGAATAAGCAATTTTTCAACTTTTTCTCGTCAAAGTTAAAACAGTGAAATTTCATTAAAAGTTTCTGGTTTGAATCGGATTAAAATTAGGTGGTATATAATATATACCACCGCCCCTCAAAGGGTTAACACCTATTTCTGTGGCACTCTCATGGCTAAACTATTGATCAGAGAAAAAAATTTCGATTCATAAAATGTATGAAATTTTATCCTCTTTGGTTCATATACTGTCGACTTTCACGTAAAATGCATAGTTTTAGAGTTATTTTGATAAAACAGAGAAAAGTCCGTTTTTTTTTTTTTTTTTGTAAAATGAAAAGTATTTTCCGGAAAAAAGTTTGTTGGAAAACGTCAGATTCGTGTTCAGCTACCCTAGAAACATAAAAGCACCAAATATCAAAACTTTCTTTTAATTTCTACCAAATGACTGGACTAATAATAGGCGAGAAACACAAACACGGAATTGGCGACTCAAAATACTGAGTATGTGCAAAGTACTTATGAGCTAATAAACTAATTCGATTTATCTTACCTGTATTTAATGTATCACTATTGTCCCTTAAAGGCTGACTTTGCGATTGAGAAGTGGCACTAGTTAACCAAGTATTCTAACTTTTCGAACTTTTTTCAACGTCTAAATATTTTCTCTTCTTTTTTTTTTTTCCTTTTCGAACCATACTACGATACTGAGCGAATGAGCGTCTCAGTGCGCCCTGAATCAAAGCCTGTGAGCACTATACAGAACTCGATTAGTAAGTAGCCAGCAGTCCTCTTCCGTCTGGCCAGCGACACGACACAGCGCCACTACGTAGGCTACCATAAACAAAAAACAACTGGGCACTGCTTAAAATTGATTGTAAACGCGTAAAATTAGTGGGAAATAGTGAAATTTGTCAAATGTAACTAACTAAAAAGTTGCACTCGTATATCCATTTTTGGGGGCCCCCTTGGGACGGGGGCCCTCGGCAATCGCCGACCAGCCGACCTGGCCAGTCCGGGCCTGCCGTTCTTGTTAGTCCAGCTAAGAATACTTTTGATTGCTATTTGCAGTTGTCTTTCAATAAAACGAATATCCTGTCCCATACACATAATACGAAAGTCATCTACATAAAGATCTCCCTTCACAGAAGGAGGGAGTTGATTAATGATGTCCTTTATTTTAATAGCAAATAGGGTGACACTCAGGACACTACCCTGAGGTACACCCTCTTCTTGTACATAAAAACTAGATAGAATTCCCCCAATTCGAACTTGAAATCGTCGAATGGCAAGAAAGTTTTTTATAAAAATTGGAAGGTTTCCACGGAAGTCCAAGTTAAAAAGATCGCGAAGGATCCCATAACGCCATGTTCTATCATAAGCTTTCGCCATGTCAAAAAATACTGACACCAAATGGTTGCGTTTTAGAAAGGCTGTTCGCACGTGATTTTCCAAATGAATTAAATTATCGATAGTAGACCTACCACGTCGAAATCCACTTTGAAATGCGGCAAGGCAATTGTTATTTTCTAAAATATGCACAAGGCGGCAATTCACCATTTTTTCAAGAAGTTTGCAAAGGCAGCTAGAGAGTGCAATCGGCCTACAATAATTGGGATTGGTAGCATCTTTTCCTGGTTTAGGAAAAGGTATAATTATGGCTCTGCACCAAGCTTTCGGAAACTTCTGCTCCATCCATATCCTATTGAAAAAGGAAAGGAGATTATTTAATGATAATAACGAAAGGTGCTTAAGCATAATATATGTAATCCCATCGTGACCTGGGGCAGATAAATGGCTGTCTCTCAAGCATTTTATCATCTCTGATTTGATAAATGGTTTATTATATGCATATGAGTTATGAGAGTTAAAATTAATCCTGGTTCTTTCAGTTTGTCTTTTATATGTTAAAAAAGGTTCTGGGTATGAGTCAGAGCTTGAAATAGATGCTAGGGTATTACCTATTGTCTCAGCGATGTTTTTAGGTGATGCGATGGTTTGACCGTTATGTTTTAAAATAGAAATATGATTATCAGAGTAGACGCCCATACATTTTTTCACTTTATTCCATAGTTCTTTACTTGATGTATTGGAATTAATACTTGAGATGTAGTTGATCCAGGATTCACGCTGGCTTTTGCGTCGCACTCTTCTAGCTTCAGCCTTTGCTTTTTTATATTCTATATAGTTAGTATTATTTGGGTACCTCCGAAAAATTCCCCAAGCCTTCTGTTGTTTTTTCTTAGCATTTTGGCAATCAGTGTTCCACCATGGCTTTCTATGTTTATGTTTAGATGATGTTTTAGGAATGCTAGAATCTGCAGCATTGATAATACATTGAGTTATATTACCAAGTGCATTGTCAATATCCCCCTGTATCAAGTCAGCTGTGATATTTGCATGTGCTGTAAATGTTGGCCAGTTGGCTCTGTCATATATATAACGATTGGTAGAAGTGTAGGAATCCCTATCAGGAGTAGTCAGTGTAATAAAAGTGGGAAAGTGGTCACTGCCGTGCAGGTCATTAGAGACCCAGAAATTCCAAAATGGATAGAGTATTGGGGAGCAGATTGTAAGGTCTATTGCATGGTAAGTACGGGTTGGCTCGTGAAAATAAGTGTGATCACCATTATTGAGCAGGCATAAGCCGTTGTCAGAAATAAATTTTTCGATTATATCACCACGTTGGTTAGAATCACGGTTGCCCCAGATTTGACTGTGTGCATTAAAATCTCCAACAAGGATGTATGGAGTCGGGAGTTGGAGAAGAAGATTATCAAGATGTGCTGATTGGACAGTTTGGTTCGGAGGTAAATAAATATTACATATTGTTATGAGTTGTTTAATATGTACACGGGCTGCAACTGCTTGTAAGTTTGTATTTAAAGATAGATAAGAATGGGGTAAATTATTGGAAATGATAAGAGCCACTCCACCAGTGGCCCTTCCATTAGCTGTAAAATCTTTTCTGTATGTAGCATAGTTACGTAATTTGCATTTGTCATTGGGCTTTAGATGGGTTTCTTGTAGAGCTAAGCATAGTGGTTGATGGTCAGAGAGAATAACATGGATTTCGTCATGTTTATTGTGATATTCACGGCAGTTCCACGAGATAATATTAGTCATGATTATTTTTCTTTTAGATAGATATATCAGCGTCATTTAATCCGGAGATAGATGACATGCTATCTCCGTCATTGTTCAATTCTATATCCGATTCTGGATGAAGATCAAGAGCGTCTTCATCCTCCATATGCATCTCTTCTTTTGTATTATTCTGTTTTGGACGAGTTTCCTTTTTGGTTGGTTTAATTTTCTTTTTCTTATTAATTGGGTTTTCAGATGATACATTGGATTTTATTGGTGGTAGGCCATGTTTTTCTGAATCAGATCTGCGAATTTGCTTTATTGGTGTTTTTGTGGTATTTTGAGAGTTTTTTTGATGGATTGGAATTTTAGGAAACAAGGATTGAGATGACGTTGAAGAAACATTTTGTGTTGATTTAGGACGAAGAGAATTTATTGATACAGAAGAAACAGATTGTGTTGATGTATTTGAAGTACCAGAATTAATAGGCAGGTCTTTTTGCTTTGATAAAAAACTTATTTCTGTAATTGAAGTTTGAGTTGCTATACTTTTATATGTTTTGCAGACAGTTTTTGATATGGCAGCAGCATATGATACTCCAATTTTGGGTGTTCTGGATTCAACTATTTTTCTGGCTTCAGGGTATGATATGTTTTCTTTTGTGCGTATTGTCTGTATTTCTTTTTCTTTTTTCCATTGTTCACAAGATTTAGAGTAGGCTGGATGTTCTTTTTTACAATTTACGCAGTGAGCTGGAGCGCTACAGTCAGTACTTTCGTGACCAACTGTACCACATCGACCACAGGTGATTCTACCACGGCATGATGTTTTGGAATGCCCAAACCGTTGGCATTTAAAGCAGCGCAGGGGGTTTGGGATGTACGGTCTAACGGAACATGATAAATATCCAGCTTTTATTGTTTTAGGTAAAGTAGGAGAGTTAAATGTGAGGATTACATGCTTTGTAGGAATTTGAATTTGATTAGGTGCTATTTGGTCATCCCGGCGGTAGATTTTTATTCTTTTTGCTTCAATGACATTTTGTTCTTTCAGATTATCAACTATTTCCTGTTCAGTAACATGCAATAGATCGGATTCAGAAATTACGCCGCGAGATGTATTTAGAGTTCTGTGTGGAGTTATGTTGACTGCAATGTTGGCAAAATGAGTACATTTTATTAAGTTAGATGCCTGAGTACTATTGCTTACTTCAATTAAAAGATCGCCTGACCTCAATTTTTTCACTGTTTTGGTTTCACCAACCAAACCTTGGATTGCTTTATTAATCAAAAAAGGAGATGTCTGATCAAAACTCCCTTCTTGGCATTTCACAATGAAAAATCTTTCATCAGTTTTAGTAGGATTAAATTTGGCATTTCTGCATTCCATATTGGAAGCAAAAACCTCAACTATCTCTCCCCATGAATTGCTTTGGCCCTGGTTATCTACTTTTGAGCCAGAGGCCACTGAAATATTCTCTTTATTCGCTTGTGGGGCTTCCACATCGCATATCATATTTCCATCAGTTGTAGCCATAGTTAAGAGTTTGATTTTTTGACCGCCAGGCATCGGGCCTGGTCACCGACCCTTCTTCTTTCCCTTACTTTAGGCGCAGGTCTCAAAAGGATGAAAACTATTCCCAACAAACTTCCACGTTTTTCGAACGTTGGATTAAACTCGATAGCATTTCCTAATATCTAGTTCTTTCACATTGGAATCAGGTAGTCAGTAGGTAAGCCTTTACAGCTCTGTCCAACCTACAACCCCTTCCACCGAAAGGCACCAGTCTCCCGGTGTTGGTCCTAACAGCCACCATACAATGTATAGCGTCCTCCGATCATGGAACCGGAATTCGGAAAATGCCCTGCACTCTGGGACTCACGATCAGCCTAAAAAGGTAGAACCGAGTCGAAGAGATTAAAAAACCTCAGCACCCAGAGTGTCTCACGTGAAAAAAAAAAAAAAAAAACCACTATTGTATAAAAAAGAAGTAATGTGATAGAAAACTTGGAAACAAGGTGTATTTTTTGTCTTTTTCAATTTTTAAAATTTTTTTTTCTTTTTTTTTTTTTTTTTTTAAACAAAAGAACAAAAACAACATTAGTAGAACAAAGAACAAAGTGAACAAAAGAGTTAGTAAAACAATCAAACATGAACAAGAACAAAGAGGTATAACAAACTGAAAAGAGAAGATTAAAAAGTGTGAAACAAAGAGAAAAGGATAGACAACTAAAAAGAGAAGAAGACAGGAAAGGAGAAAGATCGCTCGGGAATCCGGGGTCGCGAAACCCGTAAATACCTCAAGAAGGTATTCCCCTGGGGGGGGGCACTTTTCCGATTTTAAAGGCACTTGTTAGGTGCGTTCGTAATTATATAAATACGTAGCACCTATTGTCATCATCTGGTCCGTCCGTCTGTCCGCATATAACAACGCAAAAAAACTACCCAACTGAATGGTTTGAAATTTAAGATATATTATCTTTGATCTTTGCAGAATTTTGTCAAGACATTTCAAATTTTATGAAAATTGAATCAAAACTTTAGAAGATATTAATAAAAATATTTATTAAGAAATTTGATTTTTTTTTTTTAAATCCGTGCTTTCTAGTTATAGGAGCTTCCGAGATTTAATCATCATGCGACTAATATACTCATTTTATTACAGAAATTAATCTGCAGACGATATAATTCATTTCACAGAATTAAAAATCATCAAGATCTGAATATTTATATAACTAGCTATAGTACGAATGCATCTCATTTGTCACGTTTGACGTACAATTTCCAACTTGTTTTACTTTTAAAGACATTATTTTGATTTTTAAACCTACTTTTAATATTTAAAAGCCAGTGCACTCTTTTGAAGACAGCATTGAGTCAGTTTTTACTATGCAAGCAAGTTATTTAATCCAAAAAGCAGAAAGGGCACTTTTTTCAACTGAGGGGCAGGAAGGGTGCTAATTTTTTGGATGAGGGGCAAGAAGGATGATAATTTTTTGGATGAGGGGCAAGAAGGATGTTAATTTTTTGGATGAGGAGCAAGAAGAGTGCTCATTTTTAAACCAAAGGGTAGGAAGGGCGCAGCATCCTGCTGAAACTATCTGGGGAATCTCTGCTTTTAGTTACCATAGATCCCTTTTTTATTTCCTCTATCTTCATGGACCTCCAAGATTTAAGATTGAAATTAATGATAATCTTCAGAACATCAAATACACAAACTAATTATATCTAATTATGTTGCATTTTAAACAGTATTTTTAGTTGTTCCTTTCAATTTTTTCACATTTCTTTCAAATTCAAGAAAAATAAAATATTTTAAATTGAATGCGAGAATTTTGTGGTCTCCTCCCTAAAGACATGTCATGAACCCTAAATTTAATCAAAAACTATACAGATAATTCCGGGTACCTCATCAATATACCTACCTAATAATTACAAGCTAATCAGAGCATTTTGCAGCAGTTATTGCGAAACATACAGAATTCAATTCAATACAATGCCATTCAATGCTTCCTAATCTAGACATATTTTTAAAGTTTTTATTATTATTATTATTGTTCTATTTGATTTGAAATACCACCAAAATCATAAACGACTGATTTCTGCTATAAGATACATCTATAAAATCTGCAGCAGCATCTGTATTAATATACTAAAAAAAGTGCTTCAAGCTTGTTAGTTTTGGCGATACTATTGAGAGTACTTTTTACTTTCCAAACACATAGTATAAGGAAAGTATTGTAATCAGGATCTGTATGTGTGTGTGACTGAACACGATAACTCCCAAACTGAACTTGCAATTGAGCTCCCATTTGGCAAACATGTTATATTGTTGCAAGAATTGTATAGATTTTAGTATAAATTGGCCAATGGATTAGGTATTTAATGCTATTTCATTTCGATTCAGTTCCAAAACTGAACAGCTATTTAGGTTCAATTCCAATTTTCGTTTAGTCAGAAATAAAGTTTTTTTTTTTCCCTGTCTCCATTTTACCATTTGGTTATTTAAAGAAGCACTATGTCCCTTTCTGGGTCTAGAATGAGTGTTCTTTTTTCAAAAACATCATGGTGAATCATGGCCATAGCACACTTACATAGAATTGGATATTAAATTTGCAATACATATGTGTGCAAACAATTTGCACAAGTAGCTCTATGTCTTAGAATTTTTTTTTTTTTAAACTTTATGTTAGAACTTTTTTTATTATTATTTAAATTAAAAACCAAGTACTTCTCTAAATCCACATTAGGATCTAAGGCAGGATCCAAGAATAAATAGCTTAGCTTTGCAGCTCTGTGCACATCAAACGAAAATTCCCATATTGCACCCTGTAGCAGTTCTTCCCAGATACCTTCAACAAACACCTTATCATCAGCTATATCAGTCTGACTTTCAGAAGCCTAAAAATAAAGAATTAAAGAAAAACTATACATTTTATCAATTTAAAAAGAAATTTTTTCTTACAAAAAACTAATAATTAACACAATCAAATATGCTTAATAAAGAACATTTTCTCCTAAGGTGAAAGATTAATTGAAAAATTTAGTTTGTAGAAATACGAAAGGTAGACAGAACGTGATATTACACTAAAGAATCTTAAATTGTAGTTTCTATTAGATTTAGGCCAAATGGTTATAACCAGACTGGAAAAAAAACTGTAAAGTAAAAGGTTGGTCCAGTGTAGTCTGTGCCAATCTGATGTTTCTACTGCAGAGCTCAGTTTCCATTTGGATGTCATCATGTAAAGACACATTGTTTTAGACTCAGCCAAATTTTGAGTTCCCATGATGCGTTTGGTGAATTGCAGCAAAATGTGGATGATGAAATTAGTAGTAGTCGTTTGGGTCCTGATTTGAAGTATTTTGTTTCGAAGATGTTTATTAATTTTAATGTACATAGATACTATCGGTTTCCTCAATATATATGTGTGTGTCGCTATAACAGAGTGTTTTTCCTATGAATATCTACATTTCAACCCATAGTTTTACATATCACATTCTCAGTGGCTAAAATAAAGGGTGAACTTTGAAGCAAATAGAATGAATTAAAAAAGATAGTGAAAAAAGGGCTACTCTGTTGACATGCATTGGAAAAAAAGTGTTCTCTACATTACAAAACCTTGTTCAACCTAAAAGTTTGAAAGACATTCCTTATAGTGAAATCGTCAAAGTGTTAAATGGCCATTTCTCACCACAGATGTGGGTAATAATGCAAAGATTCCGATTTTACAACTTAAAACAAAATGCAGAGGATGTTGCAACATTTATTGTAAGAATCAAAGAGGCAGCAAGTAAGTGTTCTTTTGGACAATTTCCAGATGATGCAATCCGCAATAAACTTGTTTGTGGTTTGGCAGACCAGCAAATTCAGAACAGATTGTTAAGTGAAACGAAAGTAAACTTTACTTCAGAAGAGCATGTGAAATTGCCCTTGCAATGGAAACGGTTAGTAAAGAAGCAAAATTTCTTAAGGTTAGAGAAGTTGATGTTCTCAAAATTTCAGGTGCTAATGAAATGTTTAAAAAAAGAGCTGTTCAAAACAACAATTTCCAAAGTGAGGATAAGAATCATGGATATACAGGTAAGTTTGAAAATAAACACAAAAGGATCAAGAACATTACAAATTGTAAACATTGTGGAAAAAAGCATAGATATGAATGTTCTTTTAAAAATGCTACCTGTTATAAGTGTCATTGCCAAGGGCACATAGCCAGTGTTTGCAAAACTTCTACAACAAACCTTGTGGATGAAACATTTGATGAAATGTACATAAACACAATTTCAATATGTGCAGTTGTTGCAGATGAGGTTCCCAATCCTTACCTAGTTAATCATATATTCTAATACGAGCAAATCTTGTGTGTGGTTATATATATACAGGGTGATTCATAAAAGATGGGCAGAACTTTAAGGGGTTATAGTACACTTAAAGACAAATAATATTAAATAGGAGACTAAGGGTCCCAGACGTATTCCCAAGGAGATAGGGGGCATTAAAGTTTAGGGTCCGAAATTTCAAATGATTATAAAACATGGAAAAATTGGTCGATTCGTTTGCGGTTTTTGCAAAAAATTTTCTTTATGCCAGTATTTTCTTGAAATAAAATTTTAAAGTTCAATTTCAAAAAATGCCGATAGGGGGCGCTTTAGACTTTGGAGTAACAAACAACTATTTTTTAACGTTATTTTTTGTATTTCTTTAAATGATTTCAAAAGCTTAGACTTAAACTTAAATTTTGATCTAAAAATCTGAGTCCTAACGAGTAGTTAAGTAGCGTAAACTGAAATTTGAAATTTGAAACCCTTCTCCCCCCAGAACAAAAATCAGTTATTCCCGATCTTTGTGTCGTAGATTAGGCTCTAACTACTGCCGCGTTTTGCTAAAATTATTCTTTATGTCAGTATTTTCTTGAAAATAAATTTTAAAGAAAATTTTCAAAAAATTCCGATAGAGGGCGCTTTAGACTTTGGAGTAACGAACAACTATTTTATACTGTTATTTTTTGTGTCTCATTAAATGCTTTCTAAAGCTTAGACTTAAACTTAAATTTTCAGCTCAAAATCTGAATCGCTGAGCGTGGTTCAGTAGCGAGGGGAGGGTGTTCAAATTTCAACTTCTGAACATAGTTCAGTTTGCACTACTTAACCATGCCCAACGATTCTGTGCTGTGATACGAGGCAAAAATACAACTTTCGTCAAGGACTGCATAGTCGGAATTCACTCATAAAGGCACTGGCACAGTTGGAAACGTCGCTCATGCAAACGTTAAAGCTCCATTCCTGACGCTAGTCACCGGGTGAAGAAGGAAACAGAAAGTATGCAAATGTCAAATGGGGAAGAAGAAGAACACGTATGCAAAATTTCGACACGATTCAGGCATAAAAACCACTGAACGGTGAGTCAAGTGTAAGTCGCTGTAGTAATGAATCGGAAGATGGTGCCCTTCACGAATAAGGAAAAGGCTGAGATGCATTTAATTTACGGAGCGGCAGATGGAAATGGTGCAGAGGCACAACGAATGTACGGAGAGCGATTTCCTAACAGGCGGTTGCCTAACCGCAAAACTTTCGAGCGCTTGCACAGACAGTTGTGTGAGACGGGATCATTTCTCGCTTCCCGGTCGAATGCAGGTCGTGCAAAAAAGGACGAATCAGTAGTTGTTGCAGAAGCCATTCTGGATGTAGTAGCGGCGCAGCCAAGTACAAGTACACGAACAGTGGCTAGCCAGGTGGATACCTCACAGTCCACGACTTGGAGGGTACTGAAGGATGAACATTTGCTCCCGTTTCATGTGCAACGAGTCCAGAAACTGTCTCCAGGGGATTATCCAAATCGTATTGAATTCGCCCGCTGGTTTCTGCAGCAGAACGCGCTAAATCCACATTTTGGACGAACTGTGCTTTTCACCGATGAATGTACCTTCACACGTGAAGGTACATTTAACACACACAATGCACATGTATGGGCGGATGTCAATCCACATGCTACGTATCCACATGCTCATCAGAGACGCTTTTCCATCAATGTTTGGGCAGGAATCCTCGGAGACCACCTAATCGGACCGTACCTTCTTCCTGAACGCCTCAACGGTAAAACATACCTCACATTTCTGCAACATGTGCTGCCAGACCTGTTAAACGTTGTTCCTCCACGCATCCGGCGGGTCATGTGGTTCCAGCACGATGGAGCGCCAGCCATTACGTACGAGACGTCCGCAACTATCTGGACATCACATTTCCGAACAGATGGATTGGTCGAGGTGGTCCTGTTGCTTGGCCTGCTCGCTCGCCAGATCTTTCACCCCTCGATTTCTTTTTTTGGGGACGATTGAAGGCTCTTATGTATGAGACACCCATTGAATCCCCCGAGGAACTGGTCGCCAGACTTTCCGCCGCTGTAGGGGAAGTGCTCGAAAAGCCTGATGTTTTCGCGAATGTTCGCCGTTCCATTCGTCGCCGTTGTTCTGCGTGCATAACCTCTGGTGGTCACAATTTTGAACATTTATTGTGATTACATGTTAATAAATATGCTTTGCTAACATAATCCTAATTTGTGTCTTTTTACCTCGTATCACAGCACACAATGTGTGGACATGGTAAACTGAACTGTGCTCAGGAGTAGAAATTTCAAACCCCTCTCCCCAGAAACTTAACCACGTCTAACGATTCAGATTTTGGGCTGAAAATTTAAGTCTAAGCTTTAGAAAGCATTTAATGAGACACAAAAAATAACGGTATAAAATAGTTGTTCGTTACTCCAAAGTCTAAAGCGCCCTCTATCGGAATTTTTTAAAATTTTCTTTAAAATTTATTTTCAAGAAAATACTGACATAAAGAATAATTTTAGCAAAACGCGGCAGTAGTTAGAGCCTAATCTACGACACAAAGATCGGGAATAACTGATTTTTGTTCTGGGGGGAGAAGGGTTTCAAATTTCAAATTTCAGTTTACGCTACTTAACTACTCGTTAGGACTCAGATTTTTAGATCAAAATTTAAGTTTAAGTCTAAGCTTTCAAAATCATTTAAAGAAATACAAAAAATAACGTTAAAAAATAGTTGTTTGTTACTCCAAAGTCTAAAGCGCCCCCTATCGGCATTTTTTGAAATTGAACTTTAAAATTTTATTTCAAGAAAATACTGGCATAAAGAAAATTTTTTGCAAAAACCGCAAACGAATCGACCAATTTTTCCATGTTTTATAATCATTTGAAATTTCGGATCCTAAACTTTAATGCCCCCTATCTCCTTGGGAATACGTCTGGGACCCTTAGTCTCCTATTTAATATTATTTGTCTTTAAGTGTACTATAACCCCTTAAAGTTCTGCCCATCTTTTATGAATCACCCTGTATATATATATATATATATATATATATATGCAAATTTTATCTAAAAAACGGCTTTAACGATTTTGACGAAATTTTGTATCCTACCGTTTTGGGGCACCAGAAAACCATTGGGCTAGGTCATGTGTTCGAGAAATTTCGATTAGTGGGTCAATTTCGGCCCTCAAGGGTCAGCGTCAAGCTAATTCTATCTAAAAAACGGTTCAAACGATTTTGACTAAATTTTGTATCTTACCATTTTCGGGCACGAGAAGACTATTGAGCTGGGTCACATGGTCGAGAACTTTGGATTAGTGGGTCATTTTTGGGTCAACCCGAGTCAAGTTAATTTTATCTAAAAAACGGCTCTAACGATTTTATTAAATTTTGTATCCTACAAGTTTCGGACATGACAAAATCATTGGGCTAGGTCACATGTCCGAGAAAATTCGATTAGTGGGTCATTTTTGGGTCACTGTGGGTCAAGCTAATTTTATCTAAAAACGGCTCAGACTATTTACACTAAATTTTGCATCCTATGGTTTTCGGGCACGAGAAGACTATTGGGTTTGGTAACGTGTTCGAGAAAATTCGATTAGTGGGTCATTATGGGTCAAGCTATTTTATCTTAAAAACGGCTCAGACTAATTACACTATACAGCTTGACCCATAATGACCCATGACCAAAATAATCCACTAATCGAATTTTCTCGAACACATGACCTAGCCCAACAGTCTTCTCGTGCCCGAAAACCATAGGATGCAAAATTTAGTGTAATTAGTCTGAGCCGTTTTTCAGATAAAATAGCTTGACCCATAACGACCCATTACCAAAATGACCCACTAATCGAATTTTCTCAAACACGTGATCTAACCCAACAGTCTTCTCGTGCCCAAAAACCGTAGGATACAAACTTTAGTGTAAATAGTCTGAGCCGCTTTTCATTTTGGTCATGCGTCAGGATGTATGAGCTCAAAGCTAATTTTGACTGAGCATAGCTCGGTCTTCCCTGCTCGTATTTTAATAAGTAGCACACCAGTTGACATGCAAGTAGATACAGGCAGTGCTCATTCAATTATATTTAAAGACAAATTTAAGGATTTAAAGTTAGGTATACTTGAAGAGTTAGAAATTCCAACATTGTTTTCTTATCTAGGTCAAATGATAAAAATTATCAGATGATGTAATGTGCCTGTAAAATTCAAAGAAAAGACTTTATGGCAACTATTAGCCATTATTGAAACACCAAATAGACCTACACTTTACTGGATCCAACAGCTTGGCATTGATCTAAATAAAGTGATGAATAAGAATTTGCAAATGTTAGTGGTGAAATTGAAGATACAATAAAACAGAATTCAGAAGATCCAAAGGATGAAGCTGATTTGTCTCAAGATGATATTTTACAATATTACTACTCTAAATTGCCTAACTGTTTTAATCCAAGTGATTCAAGAGGAATGTTAGGTGAAGCAGTAAATATAGCTATGAGGGAAGATTCTGTACCCATTTTCTATAAACCTAGGCCAGTTCTATATGCCATAAGACAATAGGTGGATCAAGAATTGGACTCTTTAGTTCAAAAAGGTGTATTAGTACCTGTAAGTCATTCCAAATGGGCAACCCCCATAGTTCCAGTAGCCAAAATAAACAGTGAAGGCAAAAGATCTGTTAGAATTTGTGAAGACATTTTTTCAGTAACTGTAAACAAATTTTGTGAAACTCAATTTTACCCACTTCCATCTCAGGAAGATATTCTAACAAATCTAGGATCAGGAAAGTATTTTTCAGAAATTTATTTTATCCTTCCATCAATTATCTATATAGCTCCTGAATCGCAAGAGTTGTTGATGCTGAACACACCAAGGGGTTTACTGCGTTATACCAAATTACCTTTTGGTATCAAGTCAGCATCTTTCTTGTTCCAGCAAAAAATGGTTGACATTGTAAAGGATGACTTCTGCAAGGTTGTTGTCTCTAACGAACTTTATTTAAAATATATATTGATAACTGCCTCAGAGAATAAATGAGGAAATGTCATAAAATGGGCTTAAAACTGGATGATAGTAAATATATCAATCATTTATTATTTGCGGATGATCAGATCATCATAGCAGAAGATGAAGAAAATGTTAAGATTCATTCACAGTTGATTCATTCATTGTATGTTAAAAGAAAATATCAAAGTAAGTTTGTTTTCTATCTTGTGGCAACAGTTGTTAGCCAGTTAAGTTGTTGTTATCTTGCCTGTCTATACCGGCAGCATGCAGCTTAAATATTAAAGTAATCTTTTTATATTTTAAGACTGCTGAAGTTATTTTCTATTCAATTATGATTACTTAAATACTTTATTAGGTTATGGGCTTGCCATACAAAAAAGCTGAACAAACATCAAACTGAGTAAGATTCATTTTTTCATTGGCAAACTTGATGAAGTTATATATATGCAGCAGTCTGAGGGATACAGTAATGGTACTAATCAAGTGTGTAGATTGAAACGCAGTCTGTATGGACTCAAACAAGCTTCTCGCTGTTGGAACAGATACTTTGGAGAATTTTTATCAAAACTTGGATTTAAAATAAGTGAAGGTGATCCATGCTTGTACATAAGAGAAAAAGATGAAAAGAAACTGATTGTTTGTTTGTATGTTGATGATGGTTTAGTAGCAGCAACTGATTTAAAAGAATCTGAAAAATTCATAAATGATTTGAAGTCAAGATTCAAAATCACAACCAAACAGGCAACCTTTTTTCTTGGTCTTGAAATTCATCATTTTGATTATGGAAGTATCAAAATTAATCAACAAGCTTATGCGAAAAAAGTTCTTCAAAAATTTCATATGGAAAATTGTAAAACAGTATCTACTCCCATGATTAAAGAAAACATAAATGCAGAAAAGAGTGATGAGCATAGCTGTCTTCCCTTATAGAGAAGCTGTGGGTACTTTAATGTATTTAATGATTGGCACAAGGCCAGACTTAGCTTATTCTGTTGGTGTTCTCTCTCGTCATTTAGAAAATCCTTCTAGAGAAGACTGGATGAAAGTAAAACGTGTATTTAGATACATTGCAGGTTCATATGATAAAGGTATTATCTATAAACATAATTACAAGCCAGGATTACTAGAATGTTTTAGTGATGCAGATTTTGGCGGATGTAAAACATCAGGAAGATCAACTAGTGGTATTGTGATTTTATATAGTGGTGGTGCTATATCATGGCATAGCTAAAGGCAGTCTGTAGTTGCAACCTCTACAACTGAATCAGAAATAATTGCTGCGAATGAATGTGCAAGAGAAGTAATTTGGTTGAAATGTCTTTTTTCTGGTGTTACAAAATTAGATGGGATACCAGTGCTTCAAATTGATAATACAGCTGCAATTAGATTAGCACAAAATCCAGAATTTCACCATCGTACTAAACATATCAGCATTAAACACTTTTTTATTAGAGAAAAGGTCCTAGAAAAACAATTAGTAGTGCAACAGGTTTCTACAGAAGATCAAATAGCTGATATGATGACCAAACCTCTTTTTAAACCTAGACTGATGACTCTTTGTTCTAAAATAGGACTTTTGTAAATATTTATTCTGAGAACTTTAATGATTTTTTTTTTATTATTATTGTTATTATATTTTCTTTAACAAGGGAAAGTGTTACGATTCATTCACAGTTGATTCATTCATTGTATGTTAAAAGAAAATATCAAAGTAAGTTTGTTTTCTATCTTGTGGCAACAGTTGTTAGCCAGTTAAGTTGTTGTTATCTTGCCTGTCTATACCGGCAGCATGCAGCTTAAATATTAAAGTAATCTTTTTATATTTTAAGACTGCTGAAGTTATTTTCTATTCAATTATGATTACTTAAATACTTTATTAGAAAACTCCACGTGCATATTTTGCAAATTAAAGGATACTTATGTTGAATGGGGATTAAAGATAAATATGAGTAAAACTGAGCTCTTAACAAGTTTGAAAACTGATATTTTATTAGATGATATAAATATAAAAACTATTAAGGAATTCAAATACCTTGGATCTATCATTCATCAAGATGGATCATGCCGAAGATATGTAAGAAAGAGAATTGAATTCTGTTCTGTGGAGTAGTAATATTCTCCTCAAAACTAAACGACTAATTTATAGTGCAATTTTGCAAAGCATTTTACTATATGGTTTGGAGACATGGACCTTAAATCTCCCCCTAAAAAAGAAACTCCTTTCTACAGAAATGGACTTCTGGCGAAGATCAGCAAGAATATCAAGGCTAGAGAAAGTTAAAAATTCAAAAATCATGGAAGTCAAACAGGATGTTGTACAGACAATTGAATATAATAAGCTTAGATGGTACGGGTATGTTTGCAGAATGAAAGAAGAGCACCCTCCAAAAATTCTTTTAGAATGGAGTCCGAAAGGAAGATGGAGGTGTAGACCGAATGACCATGAAAAATATTATTGATGAGTCAAGTTCAATTGAAAAGTCATTTAAAATTTATAAGTTAAATGATGTTATTACACTGGAGCAGGAAACATGGAAAAGAACTCTCAAGAATGCTTTTATCAGTCGAGGAAACAAGAAACACCATGAGTTACATTATGTCTAAAAGGTGATCTCTTACAATAAAAGAAAGTGATTGAAAGTTCTTGATAGTAAAATTGCTATGATTTAAGTACATAAAGTAGAATTTACTATCAGTCAAAAATCGCCCCGAGACTGAAGGTCCTACGCTCATGGAAACCCTTCATAAGGATGATGATGATTTTTTTTAATTTTAATAAATTTATGTTAAACTTTAAAAATTTCATTTTTCTTAAACCTTGGAAAATACCATTAAAATTAAATCTCTATGTGCTGGTAATTATGATTTGTGGTGTCCAGACATCAAAGTTCTGCTCATGTACAGAGATGGTTGGGAAACAGTCAAGGGAGCAGAAGAATTAGCAACAAATGCCACGCCAAAAGGATAAAACTTTACCCTAAGAAAAAATAAATCTTTCAGAATGATCTACTTAAGTATTAGTGATAAATATAAATCGTTATTACAGGATCCCAAAGTCGCATGGGATAAATTAAAAACACAATTTTTTACAGATTCTCGTGCAAGAATACTAAGACTTATAGATACATTTTTCCAATGTAGAATACATCATAGGGAAGAAGTTGGGTTGTTTGGAGCTAGGTATGGCCAAATTTAAGTAAATATAAGTTAGCACATGCAGGAAAGAAACCTGATGCTTGGCATCATATCATGCATTTCAACCAGGCGCATATCCAATTGGGGGAGGGGCGATTGCCCTGCCGCCCCACCAAACAGTTTTAAGCAGACTAGTTTTCTTTCATACTCATACTTTTTTTTAATAGTATTTCATTGTTATAACGAAAAAAAATCTTTTTCTTGTCTACTTTTTTTCATTAAAATTTTTGCAAAATGTTAAAGGAAAGATACCAATGATAATGTGATTCATTTTACCGATGGTCAGTGTTATAATGGGATATTTTCAGGGCAGGACTGGTTGCTAATATACCCATCAATCAATCATAATACTTCTAAAACACTGTCTTCACTCTAATGTTCTTCTAAATATCATCTCAGTGAAAATAAATGTAGATGAGAAATGGATTAGAGTTAGATAAAATAAGTCCTGGTTAGTTAAAAGCCTGAGACCTGAAATTTTCTTTCGCTATAGTAGTATGTGCATATTCTTACTCTGTTTCCTCTCCCCACTAAGCTCTCATTTGGGACAAGTTTATCTGAGACAAAATTGATACATCTCTTAAAATGGAACCCGACTACAAAAACAAAGCCAAAAAATTTTTATAGGGAGTGGGGGGGAGGGAACTTTTTAGGTTTTAAGCTATACTGCTTTTTTAAATAAACATACATGAATAGACCCAGGTCCCAGGCTCACTTCTCTGGCTGCAGCCATGCCTAACAATTTCATGCTAATTTTTTAGCTATTTATTTTTTCATTGGTCTTTTAAATCTTAAATCCATCTGACCCCACAACCACGATCGTTGCAGTCAATATAACTTTTTTTTTTGTTGTTGTGATACATGTATTCTGAAATTATTTTGAAATTTAAGATTACCATAACGCTTGCTTTTAAATATTTGGAGAAATAGGTACGTTTGGCTCCATGTCTCCGTTTGTAGAATAACCTTTCTGCTTTAAAGAACTAAAATTATTTCAAAAGAGGTATTGTAATAGTTATAAAATACAGTAAAACCTGTTAAGATGGAATCCACTAGGTACGAAAGAAAAGTTGCATTTTAGACAGGTTTCCTACTTAGTATGTATAATTATATGGTATTCATTTCACTACAGCATGAAATGTTTTCATTAAAGGCAAGATTCTGTCATAAACAGTTTCCATTTTCGAAGGTTTTACTGCTTAAATGGAAAACATGTTCCCGATGGCAGAAACATTGTGCAATTATGCCTACTAAGATAATTCTGTTTCACAGGTTTTAGAGTATTTCTTTACTTTTTATAAATCATCATAAATAAAAACAGTACAGTAAAGCCCTTTGAAAATGGAGATTATCTATAATGGATTCTTAAAATTCGTGAAGAAATACCATAAAATTATACCTACTAAGACAGACAACTGTCTAAAACAGATATTTTCTTTAGCTCCTAGCAATTGCGTCTTTACTGTATTAGCTTTCTGTTCATTTAACAATCAATAATGAGCTAAACAAGTACAGTAAAACATGTGAAAACGGAATCACTAGAAACCAAAATCTTTTCTTTATTTTAGAAAGGTTTCCATTTTAGTTAGTAGATATGTATGGTATTCCTTCCGTCAGGTTCACAAAACTTTTCTATGACAAGATTTCGTCATAGACAAGTACCGTTTTCACAGATTTTACTGTATGAATTAATCAACAAAACTATGACTATTATCGCAAACAATACAATAATAAACAATCTATATATTTAAAATGAAAAGCGCATTCTTTCAAATTTTCCACACAAATATAGTCTCTTTGCGCATGCGTCAACATTTTTTGAAGGCTTCTCCCCTCAGAAAGGGAAAACCTGATGGATTAGCCCTCACCTGTTTAGCCTAGGGGGATTGAAAAGGGTTGATTGAAAACGGATGGAGTCACCTTTGCATTGAAAGCATATTACCTGCTAATATATTTTTGCTCTGAGATTGAAAGCTAAAGCTTTTTTTTAAGAACTCATGTTTCCACTACTATATATATGCATATTTTTTCATAAAATTTTAAAGAGAGCTTGGATACAGTTATATATTTATAACGGATTGAAATATCAGAGTGTTCAGAAGATAAGAACATTTTTTTTTATTGCTATGTTAAATGAGCCTACGCAAAAACAAACAAACAAACAAACAAGCAAGAAGAAAACATTTCTTTTACAACTCAATAACAATATTTTTTCACGAAATTTTTGGGCTGAAAACTGTTTTATTTATCACCAATAAAGATTTCAAAGAGTTCGGACAAAAAGAACTTTTTATTTTAAAACTATGAATTGGCCCTACGTTAAAAAACAAGAAAATGAGCGCTTTTATCACTAAATATCAATATTTTCTTGTGAATTTTTCATTTTAAAATATAATTTCATACAAAATCCATTTAGATATAAAATAATAAAAACTTGATGTTTCTTTTTATTAAATTTATTATCACGGGCCGGGTAACTCCGGGCGGGGGTCAGCTAGTAACTCATATCATTTTACATACGTTGAAACATGTGACAACAGAATAGCTAGTACCAGAACGAAATTCTGTTTTAGACAAGTTTTGCTGTAAATTGCATGGTTTTCCTTCCGTCAAGACCATGCAATTTTCCCATTATAGACAGTTTTCATTTTCACAGGTAATACTTTACAATATTATGTCAATTATTTGTGACTCTGTAATGGCCAGTGTTCAAGAAATAGCACTAAAGGTAGGTAATTTTTATCCAAATTTCGCTTTGGATAGGTTTAATTAACAAATCATATCAAGATTACATTTTCAATATTTTTTGTTGTTATATTAAGAAATTTACTAAAAAAAATTATTCTAAATGTAACGTAAGTTACCATGGAATGACCCTACACCTAATACAATATTTAATGGCCAAATTGGTGATGCCAATAAAATTGTTAAGTTAAGACCGATGAAAGTTTGTTCATGCGTAAAAAAAAAAAAAACAGCGACGGGATACTGCCACAACAGTGGATTTCTGAAGGCATAAGCTTGTAAAATGACAAATGGTTTCTCATTTAAATCGCAAATACAAATGCTAGTACTCCTGGAAAAAAATTGTCAACATGGAAAAAATCAACAAGTCAACAGTCCACACTGACTGCTGGAAAGGAACTGTTGTTCTTGTGAAGCATTGTAAGAAATTGTTATGAAACATTGGTATATATTTGTTATGAAAAAGTGGAATGAATTTGTTATGAAAAATTGTAAATATTCTTTTTTAACATAAAATATTATATTATTTAATGCTATGGTATTTATTTTGGAACAGATGCTTTACACTCACGCATCGATATTTGGCAACTTTTTGGTTGGCACGATTTTCAAGCCTGCGCCAAACCAATAACTTCATACAATAGCTAGGTTGCCATTAAAGGAAAAAAGCTCCAAAATTTGACAACTTTTTTCCTTTTTATAAACGATTAAAAAAAAAAAAAAAACTTGTGCATGAGTGTATGACATCATAGCCTTTATTTTTATAACTTTATTATACTTGTGCGCTTCATGAGCTTGGAAAAACTCACTTCAACCTTGGAGTGATTGTAATTGTGGGGGCCGCTATAAGAAAGAAAAACATAAAAAATTACAAAATCTGAACCTCAGGTACATTTGGACATGCCTTTGTGTATCAGGAACCAAATTTGCAGATCTCTATTTGTGATAGATTTCTCTAGCTATTGCCAACAAGCAGACAGAAGACAAGCAAAAATTTTGATTTATTAAAGATAATCTGCAAAACTCTTTGCATGTCAATTATTTTAAATCTATACAGATTATAATTAATGAAATATAATCATAGTGTAATGGTCATATAGCTTTTTATATTTTGAAAATATATTTTTTTATTTAAGTATATGCAAACATCTGTCACATAGTTTTCTTTTGATTTTACATGGAATTCTTTAATGACAGGGTGTAAAAAACTATTAACATAATAAGATTTCCTTTTACCTTACTTTTAAATGTTAAAGTGCGTTTATTTAGCATTTTGTGTTATCTTTGTAAATCGTGTGACTGATTTTGTTGCATGCTCTTTATTACAATACATAATTAAGATTTGCATTAGATTTTAGAAACTTTCATACATCTTCATTTAGAAAGAAAACGAAATCTAATTGGATATCTTATAAAAGCATCACCAGCTATTTCACTTATCATGAATATAACCATACTAGTTTGCTTTTAGGGGTTATTTTATGAAAGAAAAACTGTTTTAAAAGTCACATCAACCAAACAAAACCGCCAATGTTTACCTTCTCCATTTACACGCCTATTCCGACTTCCAACCCGAGTTTTATCTGCTCTCAAAACACGAGCCAAAAAGAAAAACACCCCATAAGTTCCCACTATGCAACCAATCAACCAATAAAAGTTTTGGGCATCAGTCACGTGACAAGATACTTTCCTCCATGGTATCAGTGATAGAAGGCAACACTTGCAGCAGTGTAAACAAACATGCTGATTGGTTGGAAATGTCTCACACCATGGAGCTCAGTACTTGTGGCCGCAGCCTAGTCTTCCTTTAAGACAACCAATCAACCAACAACCAACCAAGCAAAAAAATTGTTTTGTTTTTTCTTTTTAAAAAGCAGTCTTTTGTGGGATGAGTCATACCAAATCCTTTCCGTGTCTGTTACCGTTGTCATTAATGAGGAGTTTCCTATATACGTGGTGATGGTGAAGTGAATGTTCTTGTTCTTCCTGTTCCCTTTTGAATGACATATTATTTTAAACAATTAATACTATGTAAATAATGATAGAATTCTTTATTATTGCTAATTTCGCTAATGAATGACCTATGGAAGATTATTTGGAAAAAAAGGATGCTATGGCGGACAGAAGAGCAGAATTAGAGAGAAAAAGGCAAAAATTAGCACTTTTAAGAGAAGAGAAAGCTCGTCGAAAGCGAGAAAAAGAAGCTTTAAGAGTAAGAAAAAAAATATCTATGGAAAATTACTGATATATATATATGAAATATTGTCGTGTTTAACAAAAACTTTAGCTGTCTGATTCTGTAGAAAATATTAAGTACATAATTGAAAATATCACTATAATCTTGCTTTATTGTTATGTTATCGATATCTGTTTTTTCTGTATGTCATAGTTTCCTGCCGACAGTTTCTGAAAGGAAAGTATTGCATGAACTGCTAGCTTTGACTCACGAACTACTGTGTAGGATAGGATGAAAATTCATATGAAGTTCTATCTTTAGGTGAACTATTGCTGATTAGTTTTGGGACAAAATCCACCCCAGACGGATTTACGCAAATCGATGATTTGTTCAATTTATGCAATTCTTATCGGGTCATTCTCCCAAAAATGTATACGTTTTCAATAGAAAATTTTCGCGTAAAAAAAAAAAAATTGTTTATCAAGACAAATGTTAATATTTTTAGAGACTTACTGCAAGTAAAAAAATCAACAATGGCCCAACTGCATTATATTTATTTTTCTCAGAAACAGATTTTTAGTAACATAATTCAAGAATGTGAGCTTTATGCTACACTTATATTTGTGTAGTGAGACAAAGTATAAGGAAACTATTTATTCTGTTAGAGATATGGCGGAACAGATGACTTATAAGCCCTCATGTCTGCCATTTTGTTTTGTTGGCGAAAACCCGTTTATCGCCAACAAGAATTTGTCGCTTTGGGCTATTTTAGGTTTTATTTTTTATTTAATTTTGGAATATATACAGATTAAAATATGTACAGAATTAACATAATTACAAAATATATACAAAACATATATACAAAATTTCGCCGAATAATGGCCGCGCGATCTGAGGGCTTATAAGTCATCTGTTCCGCCACGGAGTTGAGATCTCACATACTGTGAGCTGAGAAATAAAAGATGTAAAGTAACTATAAAAAATGTATGCTCACAACGTATTTAGTCTTCTTTTGGTATCAATAGAAAATATAAATTAATTTAAAAATAATTGTCGAATAATGATAATTGCTTTGGGTCATGAATTGTACACTTTTAGGAGAATGTCCCTTAAAATATCTCCAGTGTGTGTCGGGGTTTGTTGATTTAAATCAACTGATTTTTTCAAAAAATTATTTAAATAAACTTTTTTTAATTTTTATTTCAAATTTAGGGCAAGATATTTTGTTATAAATATTATGTTTTGACAAAAATACACTGTAAATTTAAAGAGTGGGAGAGACAGAGAACTCAAAATCCATGTTTTTTTAATTTAATTTAAATGAAATATCACACTTTAAAATAAAAATCCTAATTTAAAAATAGAAAATCTCAGCTGGAAAATGTTAAAAGATTAACCCATATATTTACCTATTAAAAAGATCTAATTCTTGTGCAAATTTTTTAAGACAAAAACATGAATACTTTCAATAAAAAGTAAAAATTTCAGTGAAAATTCACCTTGTTTAATAATTAAAATTCATAAAGATGCAAATAAATGTAAATATATTGCTTGAAGGTGCCTTAACCATTAAATGAATTTGTGTTTGAATCTAATACAGTGAGAGGATTCAGTCCTTTAGAATGGTGGAAGGCATACGTAACAGTTATCGAAAAGGATGATACTAAAAAACTTACAGAATTCATGATCAACCAGCTTTTTGCTACAATAGCTTCATTTGCTTCAGTAGAACGGTTGTTTTCTGCTTTTTTAAATTTCTTCTTCATATTCTTTTCTTTTTTACTGTTTAAAAATCTGTACACTTTTACTAATTTTTGTACTTTTTCACAACTTAATTTGTTACAAAGTTTAGACTATACTAATCCACACTAATAGCCTGTTCGCACCAAACATTTAAGATATCTTAGATGGCCATTTTTGAGGTGGTACCCTGCCGGAATTGAATACCTGTTTACATTGCAAAACTCATCTAAGATAACTCACTGAACATCACCATGTCTGAGATCTGAACAAACATAAAATGTGCGCATAAGTTAAAGCCAGCCTCAACAGCCAATCAGAGTGAGTGCTAATGGCTGTATCTAGCAATAGAAAGTTCGAACTCACTGAGTGAGTTTCTGGAACTCCCTCAGTGAGTTCGGCAGTCTAAGATATCTTAAATATCCGATCTGAACCCGGTATAATCCTTTCAGAACATTTCTCATGCTGTATTTCTCCATATTTAGTATAATACTATAATATTTAGAAAATATATCTGTGCAATCAAGCTGAGAATTCCAGCGTGTAGCATGATGGTGATTACAAGAAAAAACAACCTCAATAATATATCCAAGAATTTTTTTTATTTGAAATTTCATTTACTAAGAGATCCATACGATGGGCTGAACATCCATGTTATATTTTTTTTGTGTATTTTCTAAAAATTTTATCATTTCTGCCATTTTGTTTTCATTATCTGTGCATACTGCAAAATTTTTAACTTCAAATTTCTTCTGACAGTAATCAATATTTTCTACAGCAATCTGTGTGCAGTATTTAGCTGTTTTCTTGTTGCTTTCACAATCTGTAGCATTTTTTAAAAAAAAAGGGGGGGGGGTTTCCTGTGAATTCATGTAGCACTAACTGCTTCAGTTTTAACATTTGTCCACCCATCCAGCAACAAAGTAAGGCTATTAGCACACCCTTGAATTTTTTTAATTAAATCAACTTCTGAAGATAGGTTAACTGTTATTTCTTAAGTCTGCTTCAAAATATGTTTGACTTGGGGAGGAAAAAAAGAAAGTTAGTAGCTATGGATCAGGGGGTCGGAAGTAGCGTGCTACAAGTAGAAACTATATTAGTCACTACTTTTTACAGTAGTTTGTAGTGTAGCGCGCTACTTTTTGAACAATGTAGTGTAGCGAGTAGCACAATACAAACAATCAGTAGTTTGTAGTGAGAACCGACGCTACTTTTAACGCTACTTCAGGGAAAAAATGTAGTATTCTGCAAATCACATGATCGATACTTTATTCTTTTGTGAAAAATTTATTCTGCTGAACAATTTGCGAATCTCAGCTGCAGTGTATTATAACAACGCAACGCATGAAGTCATAGATTTTTACCATTGACACTTGATGTTAAAATCAAGTACTAACCCATCAAAGGAATTAATATTTTTGCTGGCAATATTTGTCTATTTACTCGTTATTAGGTCTTCCTGTTTTAACGCTACGTTTCTTATTATTCAGAAATGCTTTAATTACAGATTTATTTGTTGTTTGCACTTAAAGTTGTCTCTTTGAAAATTTCTAGATTGTAATATCTCTCTTTATTTTGCTACGAAATTTCTAAAGTGTGTATAAACTAACATTTTGGAGACAAATACAAAGCATTTTTCTTGTATGTTATCTTTTTTAATCCCCCTAGGTTATGTCGCATTTATTTAATTATATCCTGGCAGATATAACGAGGGGTCACTTTATTTAATCCGTTTCTTCCATTTCTAGTGTAAATTGAACCCTTAGACAAAATTTGAAAGTAGCGAAGTAGTGACTACTTTTGAAAAGTAGTTTGTAGTCGCTACTTTTTAAATCAAGTAGTTGTAGTTAACTACATTTTTGATAAAGTAGTTGTAGTTCGCTACAATAAAAAAGTAGTTTTTCCTACCCCTGCTATGGATATATATCTATTTAAAAATTAATAAATACCTCCTGCTATTATTCTTTTCCAGTAAACCTTTTTCTCTAAATGCTGTAACTGTTAACTTAAAAATAGTTTTACAAATATGCTTGCTGTTAAATAAGTTCTTTGAAATTCAAAGTTTTAACAGTAACCTAAGATTTTTTGTAATTTATGATATTATAAGGTAGTATTAAATAATTTGGATATTTGTTTATTTTTACAGAATGAACAGTCTTCTCCTGTATTAGTTCATCTAAAGAGAGAGAAAGACATCATTGTTGAAACTGAACGATTATTAGCATCTCTCAATGTTACAACATCTGTTGGTTAGTTGATCAGTTCTTTTTACACTCTTTTATGTAACTCAATTTGATTTTTGTATGTAAAGATGGAATTTTGTAATCTGTTTTTAACTCGCTTCCTGATAGCTAGAATCATATATAAAGGTGTTTTCGATGACAATGGGTCCCTGACCCCCACAGATTTCCATGGAAATTGGTGCACTAATAGAGCATATGAAAATGTGATAAATTATTTTTTAGATTCTTTTGACTACCAATTTTTGATTTATAGCTTATCAAAAATTTTAAAAAATGTCGAAAATATGAAAATTTCTGAACTTTTGTAATTTATCTCCTAATTAAGGTACAGCCATAAATTTAAGGTCATTTAAAAATCTTTTGAGTGGCACTTTAATAAGACATATAACTGAATAAGGTTTTTTTTAAGTAGTATTTTTAAAAATCTGGGAAAAAATCTATTTATTGCAAAATCTAATAATCTACAAATTCTGAAATTTTCATAGTGGCCCTAAAATGGGTTCATGGGAAAAATTACTTTAAGTGAACTGAGAACAAGAAAATAATAAATATACTCACTGGTTATATATTCGCTGTATTCTTGAAATCAGTACAAATTTTTTATTTACAATTTCAGTTTCTTCTTTTGTTAAAGTATACATCCTTCCAGTGATAGTTGTGGGATCAACTTTTGTCAAAACATAATTTTTGCATACATGCAAAATGTCAGGTGAAAACTGATATTTGTAGGAAGCCGATGGTCCATGAGGATGTAAAAAACTGACTTTAATTTCCTGTAAGTCTTCAAAAGAATTTAAAACACACTAGCCACCAATAGTCATCATATCTACATGTCACAAAGCCTGCCATATCTAAAAATTCAATGTCATTATTATTACATGTAGTTTTTTCCACTGTGAATTTATCAGAAAATGAATATGCCTTTACTTGGACAGTTGACTTATTCAGAGGGATAAAAGCTTGGAGTTTTTTGGTTCCTGGGATAGTTCTGGCAGCTTTAATTCTGTCTTTCAAGAATAATTTTTCTTCTTTGTATTGTTGGGATGAACCATAAACAAAATGAATGTTTTCAATGTTACCTTTAGCCCAATCATACAGCTGCCTTGATGTCATGATTTTCTCATTATAAATCATATGTAGCCTTGCCCTTGCTGCAAGTCTCATTACTGTTCCAACAATGCCATCACAAGTACTTTTTCCGTGAGAGGTGGCAAAAAAATGCCATTCTGCTTTGATGTTGAAATTGTCCTCGTGACAAGACAACAGAGGTTTAGGAAGTTGAGCTTATTTTTGTACTGTGATGCAACACCATATGAGAATTAATACAGGTTTTTTTACTAAACTGCGACTCTAAAAATTTTCTCTCGCAAATACGGCAAATATCGTCGAAAGATCTCGCAAAAACGGCAAATTTCCTCGAAGTATCTCGCAAAAACGGCAAATTTCGACGAAGTATCTTTCAAAAACGGCAAATTTCGTCGAAAGATCTCGCAAATTTCGTCGAAAGATCTCGCAAATTACGTCGAAAGATCTCGCAAAAACGGCAAATTTCGTCGAAGGATCTCGAAAAAATGGCCAATTTCGTCGAAAGATCTCGCAAAAACGGCAAATTTCCACGAAGTATCTCGCAAAAACGGCAAATTTCGACGAAGTATCTTTAAAAAATGGCAAATTTTGTCGAAAGATCTCTCAAAAACGGCAAATTTCGTCGAAGTATCTCTCAAAAACGGCAAATTTCGACGAAGTATCTTTAAAAAACGGCAAATTTTGTCGAAAGATCTCTCAAAAACGGCAAATTTCGTCGAAGTATCTCTCAAAAACGGCAAATTTCGACGAAGTATCTTTCAAAAACGGCAAATTTTGTCGAAAGATCTCTCAAACACGGCAAATTTCGTTGAAGGATCTCGCAAAAACGGCAAATTTCGTCGAAGTATCTCTCAATAACGGCAAATTTTGTTGAGGTATCTATCAAAAACGGCAAATTTCGTCGAAGTATCTCGCAAAATTGGCAAATTTCGTCGAAAGATCTCGCAAAAACGGCAAATTTCGTTGAAGGATCTCGAAAAAATGGCCAATTTCGTCGAGAGATCTCGCAAAAACGGCAAATTTTGTCGAAAGATCTCGCAAAAACGGCAAATTTCGCCGAAGCATCTCGCAAAAACGGCAAATTTCTTCGAAGTATCTCGCAAAAACGGCAAATTTCTTCGAAGTATCTCGCAAAAACGGCAAATTTCGTCGAAGTATCTCTCAAAAACGGCAAAATTTGTCGAAAGATCTCGCAAAAACGGCAAATTTCGTTGAAGGATCTCGCAAAAACGGCTAATTTCGTCGAAAGATCTCGCAAAAACGGCAAATTTCGTCGAAGTATCTAGCAAAAACGGCAAATTTCGTCGAAGTACCTCGCAAAAACGGCAAAGTTTGTCGAAAGATCTCGCAAAAACGGCTAATTTCGTCGAAGTATCTCGCAAAAACGGTAAATTTCGTCAAAGTATCTCTCAAAAACGGCAAATTTCGTCGAAGTATCTCTCAAAAACGGCAAATTTTGTCAAAAGATCTCGCAAAAACGGCAAATTTTGTTGAAGGATCTCGCAAAAACGGCAAATTTTGTCGAAGTATCTCGCAAAAACGGCAAATTTTGTTGAGGTATCCCTCAAAAACGGCAAATTTCGTCGAGGTATCCCTCAAAAACGGCAAATTTCCTCGAAGTATCTCGCAAAAACGGCAAATTTCGGCGAAATATCTTTCAAAAACGGCAAATTTTGTCGAAAGATCTCTCAAAAACGGCAAATTTCGTTGAAGGATCTCGCAAAAACGGCAAATTTCGTCGAAGTATCTCTCAAAAACGGCAAATTTCGTCGAAGTATCTCTCAAAAGCGGCAAATTTTGTCGAAAGATCTCGCAAAAACGGCAAATTTCGTTGAAGGATCTCGCAAAAACGGCAAATTTCGTCGAAGTATCTCTCAATAACGGCAAATTTTGTTGAGGTATCTATCAAAAATGGCAAATTTCGTCGAAGTATCTCGCAAAATTGCAAATTTCGTCGAAAGATCTCGCAAAAACGGCAAATTTCGTTGAAGGATCTCAAAAAAATGGCCAATTTCGTCGAAAGATCTCGCAAAAACGGCAAATTTTGTCGAAAGATCTCGCAAATACGGCAAATTTCGCCGAAGCATCTCGCAAAAACTGCAAATTTTGTCGAAGGATCTCTCTAAAACGGCAAATTTCGTCGAAGGACTCGCAAAAACGGCAAATTTCGTTGAAGGATCTCTCAAAAACGGCTAATTTCGTCGAAACATCTCGCAAATACGGCAAATTTTGTCGAAACATCTCGCAAAAACGGCAAATTTTGTCGAAACATCTTGCAAAAACGGCAAATTTCGTTGAAGGATCTCGCAAATTTCGGCGAAGTATCTCGCAAAAACGGTAAATTTCGTCGAAGTATCTCTCAAAAACGGCAAAATTTGTCGAAAGATCTCGCAAAAACGGCAAATTTCATCGAAAAATCTCGCAAAAACGGCAAATTTCGTTGAAGGATCTCGCCAAAACGGCTAATTTCGTCGAAAGATCTCGCAAAAATGGCAAATTTCGTCGAAGTATCTAGCAAAAACTGCAAATATCGTCGAAGTATCTCGCAAAAACGGCAAATTTCCTCAAAGTATCTTTCAAAAACGGCAAATTTCGACGAAGTATCTTTCAAAAACGGCTAATTTTGTCGAAAGATCTCTCAAAAACGGCAAATTTCGTTGAAGGATCAATCAAAAACGGCAAATTTCGTTGAAGTATCTCTCAAAAACGGCAAATTTCGTCGAAGTATCTCTCAAAAACGGCAAATTTCGTCGAAGTATCTCTCAAAAACGGCAAATTTCGTCGAAGTATCTCTCAAAAACGGCAAATTTTGTCGAAAGATCTCGCAAAAACGGCAAATTTTCTCGAAAGATCTCGCAAAAACGGCAAATTTCGCCGAAGCATCTCGCAAAAACTGCAAATTTTGTCGAAGGATCTCTCAAAAACGGCAAATTTCGTCGAAGGACTCGCAAAAACGGCAAATTTCGTTGAAGGATCTCGCAAAAACGGCTAATTTCGTCGAAAGATCTCGCAAAAACGGCAAATTTCGTCGAAGTATCTTGCAAAAACGGCTAATTTCGTCGAAAGATCTCGCAAGAATGGCAAACTTTGTCGAAAGATCTCGCAAATACGGCAAATTTTGTCGAAAGATCTCGCAAATACGGCAAATTTTGTCGAGAGATCTCGCAAAAACGGCAAATTTTGTCGAAAGATCTCGCAAAAACGGCAAATTTCGCCGAAGCATCTCGCAAAAACGGCAAATTTCTTCGAAGTATCTCGCAAAAACAGCAAATATCGTCGAAGTATCTCGCAAAAACGGCAAATTTCCTCAAAGTATCTTTCAAAAACGGCTAATTTTGTCGAAAGATCTCTCAAAAACGGCAAATTTCGTTGAAGGATCTCGCAAAAACGGCAAATTTCGTCGAAGTATCTCTCAAAAACGGCAAATTTTGTCGAAAGATCTCGCAAAAACGGCTAATTTCGTCGAAAGATCTCGCAAAAACGGCAAATTTCGTCGAAGTATCTTGCAAAAACGGCTAATTTCGTCAAAAGATCTCGCAAGAACGGCAAACTTTGTCGAAAGATCTTGCAAATACGGCAAATTTTGTCGAAAGATCTCGCAAAAACGGCAAATTTCGCCGAAGCATCTCGCAAAAACTGCAAATTTTGTCGAAGGATCTCTCAAAAACAGCAAATTTCGTCGAAGGACTCGCAAAAACGGCAAATTTCGTGGAAGGATCTCGCAAAAACGGCTAATTTCGTCGAAAGATCTCGCAAATACGGCAAATTTCATCGAAGTATCTCTCAAAAACGGCAAAATTTGTCGAAAGATCTCACAAAAACGGCAAATTTCGTTGAAGGATATTCAAAAACGGCAAATTTCGTCGAAAAATCTCGCAAAAACGGCAAATTTCTTTGAAGGATCTCACAAAAACGGCTAATTTCGTCGAAAGATCTCGCAAAAATGGCAAATTTTGTCGAAGTATCTAGCAAAAACTGCAAATTTCGTCGAAGTACCTCACAAAAACGGCTAATTTCGTCGAAAGATCTCGCAAAAATGGCAAATTTTGTCGAAGTATCTAGCAAAAACTGCAAATTTCGTCGAAGTACCTCGCAAAAACGGCAAACTTTGTCGAAAGATCTCGCAAAAACGGCAAACTTTGTCGAAAGATCTCGCAAAAACGGCTAATTTCGTCGAAGTATCTCGCAAAAACGGTAAATTTCGTCAAAGTATCTCTCAAAAACGGCAAATTTCTTAGATGTATCTCTCAAAAACGGCAAATTTTGTCAAAAGATCTCGCAAAAACGGCAAATTTCGTTGAAGGATATTGCAAAAACGGCAAATTTCGTCGAAGGATCTCGCAAAAACGGCAAATTTTGTCGAAGGATCTCGCAAAAACGGCAAATTTCGTCGAAGTATCTCGCAAAAACGGCAAATTTCGTCGAAAGATCTTGCAGAAACGGCAAATTTTGTCGAAGGATCTCGCAAAAACGGCAAATTTTGTCGAAGGATCTCGCAAAAACTGCAAATTTCGCCGAAGCATCTCGCAAAAACTGCAAATTTTGTCGAAGGATCTCTCAAAAACTGCAAATTTCGTCGAAGGACTCGCAAAAACGGCAAATTTCGTCTTAGGATCTTGCAAAAACGGCAAATTTTGTAGAAGGATCTCTCAAAAACGGCAAATTTTGTCGAAGGACTCGCAAAAACGACAAATTTCGTCGAAGGATTTCGCAAAAATTCTTTGACAAATCCTACGAATTGATCCTTCAACTAATTTTGTCGAAGGATCTAGAAAAAATGACAAATTTTGTCAAAGGAACACTAAAAAAATGCGAATTTCGTCGAAGGCCCAAGAAAAAAAAAGTGAATTTTGTGAAAAAAGTGAATTTTGCTGCAGCATTCCTTTCGAAAACAGCACACACACAAAGTTCTATGCTTGTTAATACAGGAAAGTTTTTAATCTGAAACAATATACTGAACTAATTTTTGAAAAATCGGGTTAACTTGAACCCAATTTGCAGGAATCTACACTCAGTCTGAAATCGACTCGAACCAAAAGCAGGGTTAATGAAAAAGTTATCTAAAAGTGGTAAGTGGTCTAAAATGTTTTGAATTTGCATTAAAATGCTGAAACTGCATCAGCTCCCGGGGCTCTGCCCCGGACCCCGCTGGGGGAGCTCAGAACGCTGCCCCGCCCCCAGACCCCCTAATTCATTGGGCTCGCTTCGCTCACTGTCTACCTCGGCAAATAGTGTGTTTCCCAACCCCCTCAAATCTACCCTTGTCGCAGACCCAGCTATGGGACCAAAGTTGACTCCTTATGGTTAAAGTATTATTCATAAAGTTTGGAGGAAATTAAAACGTGTGTAAACAGCTAGGAGAAATCTCATAGAATACAGACTTTTGCTGTTACTGTATCTAGGGCTCCTATAAGGCTATTATAGAGCTCTACTTGCATATGCAGGCACGAAAGTGTTACCTGACTATGCGGAATTGAGAAGGGGGAGTAGTGCCATCTGGTAGAATAAATATAGGAAGCCTCCCGGTTATCCGAAAATTCCTATGGAATCTCGATTAACCGAAAATCCTTTGGCCCTATGCTTTTCGGATAACCGGGATTTTACTGTATTATATATTTGAGAACATCTTTGTATGTTTTTATTGGTTTTTCAGCGTTTATTAATTCAGGTAATTTACACTGCATTAGCTTCAACTGAGCATTTTGATGTATAGTACTGACGCTATGAGTACCACTACTTCCGGCAAGTACACACTGCTTTGATCTCATCTCGCAGAATTTGGAAAACCCTATTTTAACAATTCACTTAAATTATTGAGGATAAGTCTTTTTTTTTTTTGGACATGAACATTTTTCTTTATGGATATGAAATCTTTTTTCCCAAGCATAGTTCGACATATTTCTTCACATTCATAGAATTGTTTCACTTTGTCAGCAGTTTCTGGATCTAAAGTTTTTCTCTGTTTAGGATCAGGAGATGACATGACTCCTTTTTCTGTTACTAATTTTTTTTTTGCTTTACAAGCCATAAAATTAGATAAGTCAAATTCATCTTTAATCTTTTGCAAAGGTCAACTTTTGGGTAAAGTTGTTAGGATGAGCATCTTTTGACTTTTGTCATTTGTTGAATGAAACTTTTCTTTTAATTGCTGAAGAATTTCACTATCTAATTTTGAAATATTGGATCTGTCCTTTTCAGTACTTGTACCAGGGCTCATATTGAGTAAGTTTTTCCCCAAAGCTTCAGTTGTTCGTTTTAATTTTGCTTCAGGGTAGTTTTTTTTCTTGCAAGCATTTCATTTTTACAGGAGTTTTGCTTAAAGCCAGCAAAGTTTTATTTAAAGCCTCAAAAGCTTTTTTTTTCTGGAGTTGTAATTTTAGATTCAAAAACATCTTTTTCTTCCAGAGTTGTAATTTCCCCAGGTACCAAATCATCTGAAGTGCACTCTGGTTCTGCAGGTTGCATCAATAATTTACGGCAACTATTACAAATTTTATCACCAATTTCTAACATATTGAATTTCTGCAACAAATTTTTAGTAATGAACCTTTACCTTTGAACCCTTTTTATGATAATTATGATCCTCTTTCTTCAAAGGATTACAACAATACATTTTCTTTTTTGATGTAGATGCTTCCATGTTCTGTAATTTTTTTTACAATTTTACTTACCACATACAAAGAAACAAAGAAAAAAATTAGGCTTTAGCTGTATTTGGTAATAAAATTCAAACTCCTTAGACTACATGAAAATACCGGGTGTCCTAAAAAGGACTGACTGATTTTAAAATTCAATAACTTAGAAACGGTGACAGATATTTAAAAAATTCTTGCAGGAGAGTAATGTGCGACGTCAGGAGTTTTTGTACTGCGATTCCCAGTTTTAGTTGGAATTATCATCAATAGATGGCGCTGCGAGCAATAGACGCTCAATCGAGACCAAAACTGAAATCAGGAGGTTACATGTATGGAGTGGGTCTCATTCACTAATACAATCTTTTTTTTTAGTACCCGATTCTGAACTCAGTCGTTACATTTTCGATGAAATGTGTTGTTGCCATGGAAATAATGAATTCTTCGATATAACCACAGCAGTCAGAATTGGACATGGATTTAATAAGCAATATGCGAGTGAGCAGACGATTTTGTATTTATGAAGCTTTATTTTCCTGGATTAACTTACTTTTTATTGTCTGATTTAAAGAATATTTTGTGCATTGCATCTTAAAACTAGGAGAAGATTCAGTATTTTATTTTATTTTTGTTATTAAAAATTTCATAAATTTTGTTAAATTCTAAGAAATTTTAGATCTTTTAAGGAAGTTTGTCAGTAAAATTTTATGCATGTTGAATCCAGTGTAAAAGAATCTTGGAAATGTTTCATACTTTGGAAGAAAGGATATTTATAATACTGGAGTACTACTGCTTGGATCAAAGCATAATAGCGACTAGAAGCAGTTTCCAAAAAGAAATTTAACGTATTAGAAATTTGTAAAGAGCTGTAGTGTTGTCGACGGTTTGGTAAACAACGTTGGACGACATAAATCGGTCATGACTGAGTCTAACGTGGATGTTATTAAAAATGTTATTAATCACGATTCCAAAATATCGGAAATGCATAACTCGAATAAAAAACTCTTTTCTGCAATTTACGCTCATACTCGGTAGCGCTTACGAATTCTTTTGTGTAGCCCTGTGTATGATCTATAACATTATGTACATCACGTAGTATGCAAAAATGTTTTTAAAACTGCTTATCATAACTGAAAGCGCACTTCCAGCAATTATCATCTTATAGACAGTGTGCCGAATACAGTACTGCAACCGAAATCTTTCGCGTGTCCCTGTAAATGAACGATAAATGTTATGTACATCATAGGGTCAGGTGGGGGAAAGTGGTGGGATGGGGAAAAGCAGGCCCGTAGCCAGAATTTCCCTTCGGGGGGGGGGGGGGGGGGGGGGGGCTCAATCTTGGAAAAAAATTTTTGATCAGACAGTAGTAATTTCATAACTTAAAGTGTAAATTACAAAAAAAAAAAATAAACAAAGCAAGTTAAAGTATATTCCTACATAGGATACTTGATGTCCATGTCAAAAATTGTTATTTCGTGTTTTTTCGATTTCGGTTCAATTTTTGCTTTCAAGAGCACTTCTAGTTTCCAAGCCGGTTTGGAAACCGGAAGCATTTTTAGGGGGGGGGGGGGGGGGTGGAGAGACTGCAACGGTGTGCAATATGGTGTGCACTTATAGTTCCTTTACAGGGACACTCAAAAGAATTCCCTTAAATAACGGTCTATGGAGAAAAATCGTTTGCGGTTTATTTTAACAATGTTTCACTGTTTTAAACATATTGAAACTGATATATATCACTAAGGAGCAATACAAGAGTTTTACTATAGAATATTTTTTGTATAATATTCATCGTTTCTTTACAGGGACACACAAAAGAATTCGGTACAGTCTGTTAGCAATATTTGCTGGAAGTGTTTTTTTTTTTTTTTTTAGTTGCTGAACATTTTTTAATTTAACTCATTATTTGTATAGTACGTTGTGTAATAAATTCTATAGATCACATACAGGGCAGCACAAAAGTTCTTGAGTACATTTACGTTTATTGATGGGAAATTCTTGAAGGGTAATTTTAAACTGTGCTACGCAATTTCCTAACCGAACTTTAATTTAGCATCCTATGTAGTATATACAAATCTATAGTTCATATACAGGGTTGCATAAAAGAGTTCGGATATTTTTTCCGAATATTGTTGGTAATTCTTGAAATGTTTAAATATTTTATGCGTTTTCCAAAATATCATCTTTCACTTTGTTAAAATTTAAGGATTTCTAAAATTATTTTGGAAGTTTTAGAAAGTGTTACATAATCTATATTTTACGCATGATTTTTCGTTCTTGTTTTTATTTGCCTCATGATATGGCGATTCTAATAATTTTTTATGTGCCCCTTTTGGCCTCTTAAGATTTAAAGTTTTAAAAATAAATATCCAATTCATGCATTTCCCTCCAAAATACATACCGTAAAATACCGTTAATCCGCCCTTCCCGATTAAGCGCCCCCCCTCCCACTTTGTAAACAAATTGGAAAATTCAAAAAATCCCGAGAAAGCGCCCTCCCCCAAAAGAAATTTCGCCGTGCACGTCAAGATCAACACCAAAAATTTTATCTTAAGTGTTTTTTTTTTTTTTTTTTTTCCGACGAATCAGAAAGGCGTGACGATTCTTTGATATATCGCAAACATGTACAAAACACATTGTCGATCTGAAAAAGCAATATAACTAAACATTAGTTTTGCTGTAAATTTAGCTTCATGGCGATATGGTTATAAAAATATCGATAGTGAAAATTTCTCATGAAATAAGTTAAAAAAATCTGTATTTTATGCTGTGTGGAAAATATATTGATTAAAAGAGTATCTATTTATTTTATTAAAGAATTTATAGTTGTATTTAACATTATTATGAAAACAAATCACAAAAAAATATATATCGATTGATTTATCAGATCAATCGATTTGTTGATACACAGTCGAATTTGTAGCGTAATTTGTGCTATCTTTGTGGTAGTAATGTTTTTTGTTTTAATAATCTGGCAACACTACCAATTCGTTCTATATGTTCTCAATTTTTGGTGATTTATATTATTTATTTAGCATTTATAGATACGAAACTATGATAAAAAAAACGGTTATTTAATCTTCCTAACTTACAACAGATGGCGACACCACATGAAATGTTACTAGTTCTCGAAATTACTTCAGGACATTTTCAACTGCAATTTCTCAGTGTTTTTTAATTATTTTAAATTATTAAGTTACTTTTATTTTTCTGTTATCTTATTAATGACAGATATTAGTGCTATTACCCTAATTTCCTGCCTACAATCCGCGGATTATACGTTAAAAAACTTTATTTTTCTTGTAATGCCGATTATACGCCGCTGCGGATTATCTGCGATTTTTTCCTACTCAATATCTTCGCAAATGGCAATAAACATATTTTTTTGAGCAAATTTGCAAATATCTTTCTTAAAAATCAACAGATGGCGCGACCGCGTAACTTATTAAATCTTGTTAAGAAAAGTCATACCATTATTTCATATCTAGGTCTTACTGCCTCAGATACACTCTGGAAACACAAGCATTCATTACCATTTACTCATATGTCATCTTTATTTATAGTTATTTAATTTCAGTATAAAGTTCATAAACAGTACATATCAACGTACCTTTATTATAAAAACTTAATTATTAATGTTAAAGTACTTTTAACTTACCAATAATCTTTTGATTTCTGTTTTATATTAACAACTGATTCCTTAAATCCATTTATTTCATGCTTTACAATAGTTTTTAACTCATATTTAGTTTACAAACATCGCACTCTATGCTTCATCCATTATAGCTATTCATTCTCCGCATACGGCGATATTCGATTCAAACGATAATCGAATTGCGTAGTAAGCTTTTACTTCGACAGATGGCGCCAGACAAATCTTTGTCTGATTCGTTGATCTTGTAATATTAAATTATAAATAAGACAAAAGAAAAAATAATAATTAGTACAAGGATTTTATATTTAATTTAAACAAATATTTAAGTAATTACCTTACTTAATTATAATTTTATACTAAGTAATGTAAATCTTCTGAATTTATTCTTACTTATGTGTAATAGAATTGCAAATGTTTTGTACTGAATTATCAATTTTGTATTTCAGATTTATTTATTTATCAAGTGTTATATTAAATACAAAAGTTAAAAATTGAAATATTTTGCAATAAATTCAATATTTTTCTCTTATGGCTGAACATTAGTCCTGTAGATCTTGTGAAATTTTCAGGAAATTAGGGTATTTATCTAAATGCATTCCAGTTCCAAAGCTTCTGAAATCCAGAATTTTCTATAATCTGAAATCACCATTAATCGTGAAGTTCTACTGTTTTTCTATTTTGTCTATCATTTTTTTTTCAAAATGTGTTTCTTTTGTTACTTTATTAAAATAATGCATGCTTTGCGATGATCAGCTCTCCCCCCCCCCCTCCCACCCACGCATAAATATCATATACTACAGTTTTAATACCGTGTAAGCGCCCCCCCCCCTGCTTATTTTATGATTTTCCGTCGTGTTTAGGGGGGCGGATTAACGGGATTTTACGGTATATGTTCAGATTTTTAATTCTCTAAGTTAAAATAAAGTAGACGGAAATTGACTCTGAATATTTGAATACCACCAAATGCCACAATATAGAACATAATTGTAAGTTAATAGAAAGCAAAGTTCGTAATAAAAAGAATATTTCTTTTCAATAACAACAATAATAATAATAATAATAATAATAAAGCCTTACTTACCAATTTCATCATTTCTTTTAAGCTTCTTATTAAATAATGATTCAATGGTAGGCTGAACTTTTTTTAACCATTTCATTTTTGTGATTGCTTTGTCACTCTTAAACAATGCTCTATCAAAAGACAGGCGTTTCCAATTAAATTTTTATTATGCTCCTACACACAGCTCAAAATGTCCCTATATCTACTCTAAAAGCAGCGGTGAAAAACTGCCAAAAAATCCCTACATAGATGTATCCATCCCTAAGGTTGATAATTCTACAAAAGGCAAAGAAAATTTCCCAGACAGACTACTCTTAGTACACTTTCTTTCTAATATTCATATGCAAACAAAAACAAAACAATTTAAAGCTAAGTTGTTCAATGAAGAGCCTGGGGGACGCCGCCATGGCGCCTTTGACGATTTCTCGATGACCTATCAATTTTTTTTTTCTTATCGAACAAATTCCTTTTCAATATTTCTTGCTACTATTTTTTTTAAGTAAAAAACTTTTTACAGTTATAACACAATTTTCAAAGATACTTTCTTTAAAATAATTAATTTTCACACGAATTTACATTATAGATAGCTATTAAAGATTTTGACTCCTCTTTCTACAAAATATTTTAACATTGACCACTCTAAGTTTTCATTGTTATTCCTAAAGTTAACGTATATGCCATATGCATATTACACTTACTTTTTCTTAGTCAAATTAATAATACAGAATTACACATATCGAATTTTACTGTGCATAAAGATAGTCAAAATTGTGTTTTAAGAACTTATATTCTTAGTGGTATATACCAATAAAAAACACTATATCCGAATGAACAATATAACGAGAATTACTGTAAGTGTAAATGAATAATTTTATATTTTTTCAAACGAAATGTGCGTAGGTTTAATGTAACGGAAGATAAAAACAAAAACATTGTCAAATTTTATCATTAAAGATAATTTTGCAAAATCTTTTTTAATTTTCGGGGGGGGGGGGGGGCTTCAGCCCCCTTAGCCCCCTCCCTGGCTACGTGCCTGGGGAAAAGTGGTGGTAATAAAAAAAAATGCACCTTTTTCACAATAAATGTACATATTTTTACTTTTTTTTCAATTAATACATAATTGGAGTTTGTGACAAATATTTCTATTAAGATTTGTAAATCTGGCAACAAGTTTACTGTTGTTTATCTTCTTGTTTACATATATGTGCAGTTTGTTCTTAACACATGTTATTGATAAACTTTGTTCTTGATCCTTTCTCACTTGAAAAAATTAGTATATTTTGATACATTTCAGTAGAAGAACTTCTTAAAAACAGATTCATGCATCAAGGTAAGAATTATTTTATTATTTCAATTTTTTATTATTTTTTTTCTGAGGTGGGGGAAAGTGGTGGTATAGTTAGGCTTAGCTCAATGTTGTATGATGATTCAATTTTAGACTGTAGATGTGATTAATTTTTAAAAATGGGCTGTAATAAAAGTATTAATTTAAAAAAAATAGGCTTTATTTATAAATTTTAATCTTAATATGATAATACAATTAAATTAAAAGTTATTTTTTATATATTTAATCATGATTTAGAATATTTTTTAATATCATTAGAATAAATTTAATTCTTTTTTTTTTTTTTCAATTTAGATAATTTTAATGTGTGACTGTTCACTGATACGTAATTTTTTTTTTTTCCAGCTTAAGTATGCCTAGAAACTACATAAAAAAGACTACTGGTCCAAAGTATACACAAAATGATCTTCAGATGGCTATAGCAGAAGTTAAAAATGGAACATCGATTTATTCTGCATCCAAGAAAAATGGTATTCCTGAACAAACTTAAAGGAGGTGGATTGTTAAAAGTCCATCACATCAAGGACCTGGCCGATCGCCTTGTCTTAGTCAGGAAGAAGAGAAATGCATCGTTGAAGCTGTGAAATTTCTGTCAAAATGTGGATTTCCAGTCGACAGAAAAGATATTCTTAATGTTGTTGAAACATACTTGCTAAGCAATAAGGCGCTCAGCAATCTCTTTCCTAATGGAAAGCCAGGAATCGAATGGGTGAGAGGATTTGAAAAGAGATGGACAGGAGAAATTGGGAAAAGAAAGCCAGAGCTAAAGATATGTGCGAAGAAACAGCAAATGCTTTCTTTAACATATATGAAAATGTACTGCTTAGCAATGGTTTGCTTAAGGAGCCAGGAAGGATTTTCAATTTGGATGAAACAGGGTTGTCTACTGTTCCCAGATCAAGCAAGATTTTTGTCCAGAAGGAAAGTCTAACAGCTTACTTAAAGTCTGCCGACTGTGGTAAGGCCATGTATACAGTATTATTTTGCATATCTGCTGCTGGTGAATATTTACCTCCTTTTGTTGTCTACAAAGGACATACTTATATCAATCCTGGAGGGCCACAAGGAACTCTTTACGGGTGCACAGAATCTGGTTGGATGCAGGATTTTTTGTTTGAGCCGGTATTGTTAATATATGATGGCCATGGAAATCACCTAACATATAATTCCATTAAGCTAGCCATGGATAATGGTATTATTTTACTATGCCTCCCACCTAATAGCAGCCATGCACTTCAACCACTAGATGTTGGAGTTTTTTCACCAATGAAAAATGCGTGGAGGGACGTATTAAAAACTTGGTATCGAGAGAGCAGGTTGCAAAATGTTTCCAAAGCAACCTTTCCATTTCTTGTAAAGAAATTATTTGAAAAAATGAATGCAACAAATGCTGTAAATGGATTTAGAGGGACTGGCCTTTATCCTCTCAATATAAATGCCATTCAACATCGTATAATTCCTACAGAAAAGAATCCAACAGTTGCAGCTACAAATAAGAGCTCGGCGTCTTCTAAAGTTTCTGCACTACTAGATTTACCTATGAAAGATTTGAAAGAGGCAATTCTGTTGACAGTATCTCCCACACCATCTGCAAACACGGTTCTAGCTATGGATAACTCTAAGAAAAAAAGAAAAAGGGTGCAAAGCAAATCTGGAGAAATTTTAACTCAAGAGAATGTTTTAAAAAGATTAGCAATGGAAGAAGACAGAAAGAAAAGATGCAATTTAGGCCAGGTTCCTAAGCGAAAAGACCAAAAAAGGTCTGATATAAAAATAAAAAAAGTCACCAGTCCTACTACCCCTCTCGATACCAGAAAAATCAATCAAGGTTCATGGCTTGAGGTAAAATAAAATTCCAAAAGAAATATGATGTGCTCATTTATCGGGCAAGTTGTTGAGAAAAATGGTGATCTATATCATGTTAAATATCTTACTAAGTCTAAATTGGGAAATTATATTTTCCCAGAATTAGATGATGAAGATAATGTGGAAATTAGCAGCATTATTCGCATTTTAGATGAACCAAGATTTGACAGTCGTGGACATTATTTTTTTAATCAGTAATTATAATAAAAACTATGTAAGAAATTTTATGTAAATTGGATACTTTGAATATAGATTTGAATGTAAATCTCATAACGTTTCCTTTATTTCACAGTTAAATTTTGAAGAAATAATAAATAAAAACATATTATACCCCCACTTTACCCCACCATGGGGGAAAGCGGTGGTATCAAAACATGCCTATTTTAAAATGAATCTACAAGAAATTTTCTTGGCAAAACTTTATATAAACACAATATTTCTAACCTATATAAGTCTAATGTATATAATATCTACTAAAAACCTGATATCTAGTGCTTAAAACTTACTGTTATAAGGCTTTTTCCAAAAAAACCTTGATTTTACCACCACTTTCCCCCACCTGACCCTATTATACAACAAGCATCATTTAGTAAACCTCAGTAATGTATATCAGTTTCATTATATAAGAAATGCTGTAACAATTAAAATACGCTTCAAACAGTTTTTTCCCCGTAGGCTATTATGTAACCGAATTTTTTTGCGTAGCCTTGTAAATGAATGATAAATGCTTTACAATCCATATTCTACAGAAAGCATGTTTTGGTGTACTTCATAAATGTAAATCAATTTCATTAGGTTTGTAACGGTGTAATATCGTTAATATTTTTTAATTATAATATTATAAAAATAAATAAACAGTAAACGATTTTTTCCCATGTACCATCATGTACTGAAATTATGTTGGGTGACCTTGTAAATGAATTAAAAGTTCTACACATACCAGAGGCGGATCCAGCCCTCTATTTAGAGGGGGGTCATGCTTTTTTAGGGGGAAGGTCACATATCTCCATTAGTAATTTTTATACGTTAGATCCAAACTGACTATTTTCTGACAGATACCCGAATTCCTTTTCTTTCGTAAATGCATGAAATTTGCAGGTATATTCGTAAATGTATAAAATTTGTATGTTTTTATTCAGACAAAGAAATTAGTTTATTTTCTTATAAAGGCAAAGAATCTTGCAGAAAGTTTTCTCAAAGTTCGCATTTTAAGCCGATTTTCGGGTCTCGACAATCAAAAATATCGTCTTGAAGGAGCAATCGAATAAAATTCACAATGTACCACATTTATAGTAAAATTAAGATCTGTGTTCGATTTTTTGGTGCTTAATCAATAATACCAGCAATTTTCATGCATTTTTATAAAAAAGTAACTCCATCAATATATTAGAAAGTTTAGAATTTTTAAGCATGAAAAAATAAAATAAATAAAAACACCTTCAATGCACATTTATATTAAAAAGTGTATTGTTCTATAGAAGTGTTTTTCGTTTAGAGGGGGGTCATGACCCCCATGACCTCCCCCTTGGATCTGCGCTTGACACATACAATATTCGATAGTAAGCATTTTGTAGTACACTTCAGTACTATATATTATTTTCAATAAGTTTGAAATAGTGTAACATCATTGAAATACACTGCAAATGATTTATCCCATAGACCATAATAAAACAGCATTATTTTAAGTGCCCCTGTAAACGAACCATAATTGCTACAAACTTCATTTTCAATACAGAGCATGCCATGGTAAACCTCAATATTAAAAGTTCGACATATACAATCTTCGATCGTAAGCATCTTGTAGTGCACTTCAGATACATACATGGCAATTCAAATATATTTACACAAGTTAGAGCACGAGGAGACAGCCAGATAAACCGAGTGCATAAACACTTTTCAAATGTGTTGGAAAGTTTTAGAAAGAATAAATTTGATTGATAAAGAAGAGTCATTTAAAAATATATATATCCTTTTTGGAATATAACAAGTTTTAAGAAATTCAATATTTTGAACATTGTCGTTACACATTTCGATTTGGAAGAAATAGTTTCCGTGGAAACAATACTATTTCTATTGTTGCTCTGACTCCTACAATATTGAAATCATACCATGTCAGTTCAGAATCAGGCCCTAGGTGAACAAGACCCACTCCATACATGTCACCTCCTGATTTCAATTTTGGCCTCGATTGAGCACCTATTGCTTGCAGCGCCATCTATTGATAATTCAAACTAAAACCAGGAATCACAGTAAAAAAAACTCCTGACATCGTACATTAATCTCCTGCAAGAATTTTTTAAATATCTGTCACCGTTTGTAAGTTATTGATTTTTAAAATCAGTCAGTCCTTTTTAGGACACCCGGTAGCTAGTGTTAATAATAAAACCATTAACAAAAATAATTATTTTTTTTACTTTCACCAAATTTATTTATACTGCAAGAAAAAATAAGTTGTAGACTTAGAATAACATGAATTATGGACCATGAGATGAAAATGTTCTCAAAAATGGAAGCAGATATAGTTACAGTTGCTGAATAAGTAAAAAAAAAAAAAAACTTATGAGTATATGTATTAATTTTTTGTTCTTAGTAAACTTAAAATAAATTTTTCATTACTTTTTACATCTCTGTGGAGCATATATTAGTATTTATGATAAATGTCAGACAAAAAAAAGTAATTAGAATCTGCTTCAAGTAATCATCTACTATAAACATATTAATCAACTCATATTTTGGAAAACTAACTTCAACAATTTAATTGACCATCATTAAAATGTTTATGATGGATAATTTCTTTTCTTATTTCATATCGACTCACTATTGGTTTTATTAACTTTGTTCTGTAACTGTAGTATGCTTGCATCCATTCTCAAGAACATTTTTCATCCCATAGAAAACATATACATATCGAGCGTTCCAAGATATATGGCAGAGGTGTCTGCCGAGGTCACGTCAATGAAGGTCGTACGCCACATAGAGGAAGGAGGGTGAACTACTGGAAGTTCAATAATTGTTGTAATATCTATGAAATAACTGTGCATGGGCAAAGCAAAACGTAAACGATTATTTCATTCGCAAAACATTTCGACTGTTGTCTTATTTTTTATTTGTTCTTCAAGATTGTTTTAGGACATATTTCATTATTTAAATAAAATATATTTGTTGGAAGTACTTTTAAAAGTATATTCAGTTTTATTTCATAATGTTAGTATTAAATCTTTGACATTCTGTTTTACTAATTGAAAATATTTATAATTCACAGTAAGCTGACTATTTTCGAAATATGAGGATATTTTTTATATTTTCAAACATATGATATTTACTAACCCTGGTTAATTATACCAATTATGTGCTACGTTCTACTGTGTTATTGATCTGAATGATACTGTTTTTGCTTAGTATTAACATTTTGGTGGAAATAAGATTATTGTATTTTACAGCTTCATTGCCAGAACAAGATTCGCCTGATGTCTCTTTAAATAAACCAACAGTTGTACAGCTGCCTCCTCCTCCAAAACCTAAGTTTGTTTATTTACTCTTTATCTTTTATTTATTTATTTTAATGTGTAGCTGTTTCTTATATGGATTAAGGTTTATTTTATTCTCTAAAGTTAAAATAATTCAGTGGTAAAAAGGAAAAAAAAAAGCATTTTAATAAAATCTACCTTCCAAAAAAAACTTATTTTTGCCTCAAATTTAGTAAAACATTATTTGTTTCTCAAATGACCATTAAAACAAATGTTTAAATGAAGACACAAACTAAATTTTTAGCTTTAAAGTGCAATACTTTTAACAAAGAAAATTTTATGTTTTTGCTGACGATTAAACTATTACCAAAATATAAGGGCTTTTAAAATCATTATTTATAAAAATATTAAATTTATATTTTTCAAGTTTAAAATATTCCATTATTAATCACAGGAGAGAGGGTGAGAGGGATGATAGTATAAAGTATGCCTTTTCATTTATTTCTGACAATTTGCTTTTATTGCTAAATTTTCTATTTTTATAACAGAACTTTCCTACTTTCTTTTTTTTTTTTTTTTTTTTTTTAGACTTTATTTAGCCCCAATAATAAGACAAACATGGTTATTTTCTGTTAAACACCAGTCACCATTTTGATCCAAGGAGTCAAATGTGGTAAACTGCTTAACTGATGTCAACAAGTGTAGTATTAACCTGATTATACATCACCTACATCACCAGTTAATTAATAAAATATAAATTATTTTTCTCTCAATATTTGCCTTTTTGATGAATAGGTGATTAAAAATATTTCAAAATAGTTTACAGAATTTTGCAATTGCCAAATAATGACCACTCTGCAGTTAAATTCTTTCAAGGCAACTCTGTAATTCATATTGTGATATTTGTTCATAAAAGTATATGTTAAATAATGTATTCTTGATTTCGAAGTACCAAAAGGGCAGTGTGGCTAAAAAAATGAAAATATACACACAAAAACCTGATTTCAAGATTCTCTCATTCCTTTAATAACTACTGTTCAATTTATATACTTTTGGTATGCACCCATTGATTCCTGCAAATAAAGCTTAATTGAATTCATATAGCCTAACTAGCATGAAAAAATATATATAAACTTTCAGCAATGGTGAATTAACTTTATGCGGACTGTGTAATAAAATATTTTTGTTTTTAAATTTTCTTTACATTTTGTAAATATTAACAAAAAAAAAAAAAAAATTACTTTTTATTAAATTATGCATATGTCACTAGAATTGCCATTCTTATCTTTCACATAAGTTAGCTCCACATGTACATCTCATAATATTTTCAATTGGTGTCTTTGTTAGCTTTCGTGCCAACATTTGATCTTGGCACAAAGTGGTATTCGCTTAAACAAAAAGTTCCAATAATTCTTATAAAAAGGCCATAAACTTGTTCATGTTGATTGGTATGCTAAATTCAGCAAAGGAAAAGTGTTTTCCTATTTACTATTTTTCTGTTACTTAAAAGAATTCACATATCTGTGTATTCAATTACAAAAATATGTTAAATTGTTGCTCGACTGCTATTCGAATGGAAGAAGAAAAACTGTCATATCTAGTTTCCATTTCTAAGATTGAATAACAACCATGTATAAATATTATGCTACCTTATACCCTGTTCGCACTGGATATTTAAGATATCTTAGATCGGCATTTTTGAAGTGGTACCCTCCCGGAATTGAATACCTGTTCACACCGTAAAACCCATCTAAGATAACTCATTGAATATGATCATGTCTGAGATCTGAACAAACGTAGAATGTGCGCAGGTGCATAAGTTAAGGCCAGCCTCAATAGCTAATCCGATAAAGCTAGCCTCCAGAGCCAATCACAGTGAGTGATAATGGTTGTATCTAGCAATAGAAAGTTCGAACTCACTGAGCGAGTTTCTGGAACTCCCTCGGTGAGTTCGGCTGTCTAGGATATCTCAAATATCTGATATGAACCGTATTATATATAAAATGTGGAATGAATTGGAATTACAGTGAAGTGATTTTTGAATATGAAAGTCATATTCCAAGAAAATATTTCTGTAAAATTAAAAAAGCGTCAAGTTCTTATTGTATCTGCCATAAAAAGCACAAAAGTGATTATATCTGATGTTCGCCCAAGTTAAAAGTCAAACACCCCAAATCTTTCATTGAAAATGGCTTTCTGCAACTTGGCCATTAAATCATTTTAGATTTTATGGAATTAAAATGCACAAGAAATTTCAACAAACTCAAAAAAACCTTAGAAAAAGTAATACTGAAAAAAGAAATTTTTGAATATATAATATGTATTCTTGATTGATGTTAAAAATATCAAATTTCTCAATTAAATTAATCGATCAATATTACATCCATAAATCATTTCCAAAATAATGATTGGCTGTTATACATTTATAAATTATTTAAAAAATAAAAGTAATATTAGAGTGCAAACAAGCCATTTCACATGAAGACACTTTAAGTACAGTAAAAGCTCTGTTATGCAGCATTCAAGTAACCAGAAAAATTTGGAGAACTCATTTATTTTTTTCTTGCCATAAACAGTAGAATTTTTTTTACTACTACTTTAAGAAGTTTACTCTTAGCATTCTCAAATTATCACAGCAACTGATTCAACATAAAACAAATCTATGTGTATGTACATGACAGTGAATGATATAAAATAAAATATATAAGGAATAAAAGAACTATATCTACAGCTCAATAGCACAGAATAGCTGCATGTTGTGTCATAGGCTACGATCGAATGCCAACTGTTTTCCGGGAAAAAGTCGAACGAGAGAAAATAGGCTTGATCACTCTGCTTTTGGTGATATTATGGGGAGGAAGAATAAATGGTAGAAGAACTACCTCGAAAGTAAGAAATCATTATTTTTAAAGACACAAAGATATAGTACAAAGATCTTTTCTACTATATTATATTTTAAATATATTTGTGCAATATAGAGAGAGAGAATATGTTATAATTGAATCTGTTTGTATCATCTACACTTAACTGGAAATATAAAAAAAAAGACACTCAAGTGTATGTTTCTTTCTTTTGTTTTTGTGTTATTGTTGGATTTTTATCAGTTCAAACTTTTTCTGCCCAGCCGGCTGCTGATGACTGAGATTGTTTGAAAGCTAAACGACAAACAGAAATAATAATAATAATTTTTTAAAAAAGAACGAAACAATACTCTTTTCTTTTCCATACCTTTTATTTAAAAAAAAAAAAAAAGATATTTCCATTGTTAATTGTCAGATTGTGTTCAAATTTCCAGAGAATTCAAATAATAAATTAGGCCATTTAATAAATTTCTATTAAAATACAATAAGTTTTCAGAAATTTTGAACCCTCTCCAAAAAAAGTCACTATCTGAGCCACTCCAAAGAGAAAATGCTGACTACTGTTTGTAGTTTGTTTCTATCGTGATCGGAAAAGCATTATCAGCTTGCATCTGATGTTCTTAGCTATGTAGAAATGATCTATTATTACAGTTGGACAGTGGGTTACTGTGCCTGTTCTTGGCGAACGCAGCATGGAGCAGGTATAATTCACAAGTGAATCATACAGAACTTAATTTTCCAAGCTTCCACATGTTTTTTCTGGAAAAGAGGAAAAACAAAGGCAACATTTAAAAATATATATATGGGGCATAAAGTTGATGTTTTAGGAAAAGGGCAAAGTTAATTTTTCACTTTTAAAAAGAGCAAGGTCTCCTTCGAAAAAGTCTAACAGGAATGCTAGTTGCTTAATTGACTTCGTTAGTTTTGTTATTTCCCATGTTGAGGTTTACCTTAATAGCACATGAAGTAAGAGCAGCATAGTTATTCATTTTAGTCTTAAATTAAAGTCTTTGCGATGTCTAATTGTAAATAATGTAACTTTATAAAAGATTAATAAATAAATTTAGAAATTATATCCTAACATAAAATATTGTTTACTTTTTTTTTAATTTGACAAAAATAACTTTATCAAATGCACATTTAATAATAAAATAATTATTCAATCGACTTCCCGATAACAGGAAAATAGGCCAAAATATCTTTCCTGTTTCACTGTTACATCGATGCCCTGCATTAACATTTTGGCAGGTAAAACATTTGGCGGATCATATTTTAAAACACATGGGGAAATAATTTCTAACAACCAAGATTTTGTCAGATATTCATATTAAGAATAAATAATGACTCATCAAGTCAAGAATAAATAAAGTAATCGTAGATTTTCTTCAACCACAACAAAGCATAAATGTACAATTACCTTCTGACAGTAAAAAATCTTAGCGATTTTATTCTTTAATGAAGCTTCAAGTATAAGAGATTTCAATTTGGACATAGCCATTGTAATTTGCTGAAGTAAAATGCTGTTTACCAGGATTAGATATAACTGGAGAGTTTTTCTTTCTATTAAAGGTGTTTTTCATAAATAATTAGAAATGTATTAATATATTATAATCTTTAACAAAGTATTTGTTTAATTTAGATTTTAGATTTACATATATATATATATTATGATCTCATTTTGATTACAGTGTAATAAGATTTACAAAATTTCATATAAAAGTTAAAGAAAAATGTCTCTCCCACATAGTAATGATAATTTTGGCTAGTGATTTTCCAGTTTGGTTAATTTGTTGTCTAATAATGTAAAAAACCTAGCCCTAAATAAACACAAAACAGTTCATTTGAAATGATGAAAAATGAAAAAGTGCAATCCTATTGATTTTTTAAATATTTTCTAAATGTTAAGATTGTAAAACATGTTGAAAATATCTTGAAAAACCAAGCTACTTTTTTTTTCTGAAATTGCTGCTGTTTGATACATACAGTCGGACCCAGTTAAGACATGTTTCAAGGGGCTGGACAAGAGTTGCATATTAAGCAGGATCATGTATTAAAGATGATTTATATAATGTTGTGGGAACTGAGCCTATTTACACATCTAATCATCTAAATGAGCTTTAAAGCTTTTGCTTATATGTTTACGGTGAAAATAGTGTTTTTTATGCATATTTAGATTAAATTTTAACTGTATTAAAGTTTAATTCATTGCGTTTTCTATGACTGACTAAAAAAATATGGATTCAAATATGACTTAACATGTACGTTGCAACCAAAAAGTAAAACAACAAAAATAATTTCCCTGCTAGCCTATTTTTAACACAACCAAAAATATTAAATCTGTGCAAACAATCCTGCTATTAAAATCATATTTATTACTTGTGATGATGAGTAATCATCATCACAAGTAATAAATACAAATAATAAAAACAAGCCTTCCTTTTGATTTTATGACAATTCTCTCCATATTAACAAAAAATTTGCTAAAACTTGACACACAATCAGAGATGACACTATAAAACTCATAAGTGCAAATAACTCACCGTGCATGAATAAACAGGAGAGCGCCGGAAACAGAAAAAAGTAACGAAGAAGTAGAATTAAAAATGAAAAAAACATTTCCATTTCTCTTCAAACATGTTTAAAAGTACACAGTACTAGGGAGGATTTATTTACTACAATGCATGAGAGGAAAAAACAAAAATTGACAATATACACCACACAAAGAAAGAAGAATAAATAACAAAAATTTGTCTATCTTCCTCTACTTCAGTAAAAAACATACACTAAGCGAGAGACAAAGAATTTTAGGATGCAGTATCAAAGACAAGTTCCAGTGTTGTTAATTCAGTGAAATTTTTTTTATTCATATAGCTACCATTATTTCTGATTAGTATTATTTGCCTTAATTTGTCATTTAATAAGCTGAATGTTACAATTTGGAAATAGTAGTATATATTCGAATAAAAAAAATCCTCTTAAATTGGCAACACTGCAGAAGCAAGAATAAATGTACATCTTCATCTATGAATTTGCGTATTAAGTGAGGTTTTTGCCTCAAGTGACTGAAACTTTATCGTATAGTAACAGTTCACATATTAAATGTAATATTTTTGCATTAGTCTTGTGGCTGATGTTCAAGGAACTGGAAAAAAAATCTACCTATTAAACGGGATCGCATCTTAACTGGGTCCAACTGTATATATTATTAATATGTTGTGTATTGTTTTCATTCATTTTATTAATACATTTTTTTAAATACTATATTTTTAAAAAAAGTTATATATATATATATATATATATATATATATATATATATATATATATATATATTTTTTTTTTTTTTTTTTTTTTTTTTTTTGTTACTTTACAAAAAAAAAATTCATTCAAAACATTTTAAAGTTTTTCTATATTTTTCTATATATATTTTAAAGCCCTATATTTGTCAAATATATTGTGATTAATATCATGCTGATTAAATTTATTCTGTTATTTACTGGCAAAGTTTTATAATTTGTTTCAATATTTCACAGGAAAGTTAATTTATCACTGGTCAATGTTAATCAAACTTCAGTTCCTCCTCATGAAAAAGTTGTGTATGATAAGCAAACTCAGACACTACATACAAATGCTGAAAAAGAAGGTAAATTTGCATTAATATTAAATTTGGTTTTTCTTGCTAGTGACTAATCATGTCTAACCTTACTAGCATCTTAAAGTTAATGTTGAAACTGTTACTTTTAATTTACTGTTAATATTGTGACAATATTATTAGCAGTATTCTGATTTAATTGGTAATAATGCTTACACTTCTGCATTATTAATGTCTTCAAGTGCAAAAGTGCATTCAGATAAAAGAGTTGAAGCACATAACTTTTGAAAATAGGGAAAATTCTTTAACTTCAAAATATTCACTTTTAATTTATGAACTACTAGCTGACATGCCTGGCATTGCGTTGGCCCTGGATAATAACTTTAAAAATACTTAAAATCACTGATGAATTCAGAAATTTTTCTCTGGGAGGGATTTAGTGTTGGGTCCCACTGCCTTAGGTAGCATATATCTTCTTACACCAAAATTTGTATGATTTTATATTTTTAAATGATAATCTATATAAATGAACTTAAGAGTTGAGTCCCCACTGCCTTCATCAGAGTACACCCTGGTAGGCTATGCATGCTCTAGTCTGTTTTTGCAAATGGACCTCGAATTTGTATAATTTTAAATAAAAACCCTTCCAAACAAACTTACAGTTGGGGTACAAACTTACAGCTGCCTTCGGCAGCGTAGACTGGGCAGGCTGTGCCTGTTAGATGCCCTGCAGACATGTCAGCCTTTAACCTGTAAGGAGGCCCCATTATAGTGATTGTTGATTTAATTTCTTCCCTCTAGTGAAATCAGTGTAATTATGAGTCAGAGGTATAGAAAGATAAGGGCTTGCTCATTCCTTTGTGGTATCTCTTGCTACTCTAAATCCATCTCCTCAAAACTTGAAGTCTCGTGAGACATCAATGTGTTCATGCTCAGGAGAGATAAGAAAGGCCTGATGGTCATTTTCTTATGTAGTTACTAGTTCTGTAGTCATAAAAAAAAAAATAGAATATACACTATAAACAGAGGATGTACACTAGAGTGTATGCACTATAATTTTACTTGACAAATAGAGGGTATACAGAGCTTCTTTTTAAAAAATCCAGAGGGTGTACGGCATATATTACGGTATATTCTCCACTACACTCCTGGCAACTGCATAGTGAAAATACTCTGAAAACCAAATATTGTCTCAATCTTATTTTGTATTTAAAAAATTAGTTAATTTTATATTTAAAAGAATATAAACATATTTAAAAATGCCTCCTTGTACTATTTCTACTTACAGTAATGCACATCAAACAAAAGAAAAAAATGTTTTATTTGTTTCATCAGTTTCTTAAACTTTGAAATTATAAATAAAATGGGTTTGTACATGCTGACATAAAGATGTAATAAATTCAAAAAATGCCAAATTTGCAGTAAGCATTTTGTTGAAAACTATTATGTTGATGATTTACAAAATAAACTATTTATTAGACCTGCTTATCAAGAGGTAAAAGGGATTCTTCCTTTCTTATTGTAAATGTGCCTTTCGAAAAATTCGAGGAGCAAATAACACCTAGAATCAGAAAGACCAAAAAAGAAAACTGTGAAAAATGCACAAGACAGATTAAATGATTTGAGTTCTACAAAATCTTGCAATGCATATATTATCAATGAAGATAATTTTGGAAAAATGTAAGAACAGTGTTATAGAAGAGAATCAATAGCTGAAGTCAAGAAATTAAAGAGAGAAATACCCATTCTAGAGAAAGAGAACTCAAAATTTTAAAAAGAAAAAGAAAGAAAATATTAAAAGAATATTTAGTAAAACTCAAATAACTGCATTTTTAGCTAATAAAAAATGAAATTTATGATATTCAAAAAGCTTTTTGATATTGGAGATAGATTAATTTCCAGGTGCCAGCACAACAAAGAGATAGTGTGCTAAATTTGAAAGTACACTGCATATTTTAAAAAAAGTGTTGCTTTTAATGAAAAAAAAAAAAATGCAGAAAATTTAACTCAATCTGAGAAGTTATGCATACTGGGTTTTCATGAAATACATTGATTAAAAATTGTACTATTACATGAAATTGGATAAAAATGGAATAGTTGGATGAAAATGAAATAAAAGAAAAGAATTAATTTGTAGTATATAATATTTTACTTCTACTTATTTAATATATTTTGCATTATGAGATTATCTTTTAGCAAGAATAGTTATGTTTTGTTTTAGCTCATTGAATTTAAATTTGATATAATAATTTTATAATTCAGGAGTGAAAAATTTGTCTATTAATATGATTTAATATCTAATAATAATGAGATTTACTAATACAAATGTCAACATGTATTGTCTGTTTTGACAAAAATGTAAGACAATGAATTTTATACATATCTATAAAATTAAGAGTCTGAGAATTAACAAAAAATTTTAATCACAATTCAGTTTTTTTTCTTTTAAATTAGTTTTTGAAACATATAATTTATTTTTTCAAGTTCAATGTTTGAAAATAGGTTATTGTATTTCTACTTCAAGTGTAAAATGTATTTTTAAATTGCTTGTATTTCAATTATTTAATGCTTACATTTTCAAACTGGAGATCACACATGAGATTCTTCTTCAGGTCTGCAGTTTTATGATTTTTTATCATATTCTGATTTTTCTCAATTTTTTGTTGTTTCCCCGCCTTTTTTTATGCTTTTTCCAGGATTTTACTTTGTGTATGGTTTTCATTTTTTATTTGGTTATATTAAAATGAAATCATAAAATCAGACTTTCCAAGTCTTCTGATTTTAAATCATTCTTTCAATTTTCTGATATATTTTAAAATTTTGTCATTTTTACTTCCTGTTATTGCATAAAACAAAACCAGACAACCAACCCATCTTGGGGAAGAACTGCTAGAAATATTATCCTGCTCTGTGATTGGTGAGTGGGTTTGACGTTGCATCGAAAGTAAGTGTAGTCATGATCCAACTGCCCAATGAGCATGAAGTGTCATAGGTTTTGGCAGATAATGGATCATGCTAGGTTTGCTTACTTCAGTTAACTGAGCAGAAGTTGGTAGTAGGTTTTGGATTCTCCCAATTGAGTAAGTGTTTAATTTTTTTTTTTCGATTTATATTTAATTATAACTCTTGAAAAGAAATATGAGTCTTTTTTTGAAGGACCTTTGGTTCAGTGTAACCCTTGCCAAGCTGTGAGAAATCACCAAGCCAGTAGCGATAACTTCTGTTGTATGGTTTGAGGAGATATAGTCAAACTGAAACATGTTAGCACCCAAAATGATATGGATAATGTACAACACATTATAAAGTAAGCTTAAATGGATCAAAGGATCATTAAAGCTGAATGTTTCTTTTCATCACTTTTAATGGTTCATAGCTTATCATTAAATGCTTCAGACCATGTAACATCCCCATTTTAAAACATGTTCCTAGATAGTGCTATAGCAAAAAATAATTGTACTCAAGGACAAAAACAACCATAATTGTCAAAAAAATGGCCAATAAATTGTAAATATCTGCACATAGCAACGTTTTGTGTTGAAGATATTTCTAGTGGCCATCTACTCTTCTGTATTACCTTTTACAGAGCTGTCACTGGTGACTATTTTTTTTTTTTTTTTTTTTTGTCGATTTGCACCAATTTCTCCAAACAAATCTATGACAGGCTTTTCAGCAACACTTGCAAGAGAAATCTACAATAAACTTTACATTTTAGAAATAGTGAAAGTCATACATACGTTAATTCAGATCCTTTTGGAAAATTTTGATAAATCCCTTTCTGGAAAATAAAATTGAGTCAGATACATTCTTGGAATTCCTGAAAACTTTAATTAAAAAGGAATAAAAGTGCAGAATAAAAAAGGAACGTGGGTGGTACCTTAATCCTGGTACAAAAAGCCAGTAACCTACATGTTTCCAAGCAGGCAGTCAGGTAAGGAATGCCGAAGCTCATACGCCGTAATTTCTTCATTTTCATCTTCTGGCATCATAAATTTGGGTGAACGTACATTAATTATAAGATATCCGTTAATAAGAACAGATGGATGATTTTTGAATTTATAGATAAACTAGCTAATTTAGCAAGACTAAACATCACCAATAATTGTGTTACAGAAGAATTTTTACATCTCATGGGAAGTTCATAGAAAAACATTATAAGGAATCATAGCTATTGCTTTGTCTTTATGCTTCAGAAAGAAACAATTGCATAAAGAAGAAAAATATAACAAATGTGAAAAGGAACAAAGTTAATTCAGTAACCGAGATAGTTATTTATCGGATTTAAATGATTGATCTTGCATGATGACTAAAGATGATAATTTGTGTGGGAGCATTTAATGGCAGAAAAACTTAATTATTTCTTTTATTTATATAGAATAGGAAAACATAAGGTTTTCATAAAATTTAGTACAATTTTAGTCAATGAATTATCGAAAGGAATATTTAATAAAATAAAAGCAGATAATTTAAAACTATGTGATTTCACATCACAATAATCTTTCTTTTATAGTGTTTGCAGTTTCATTGCCTAAAAATTAATTTTAATGCATTTTATGTAGGAAAATATGCCTAGATTTTCATATAGAAAAATTGCAAATGATTTTGTAGAAAATTTGCTACAACATTGGTGTTCTCATTAGATGCTTTTTGCAGCTGGGTGACAGGGTACTAGCTACATGTATAAACTGATGGTTTGGACGAAAGTATATTAAAATTTGAATCTGACAACTAGCTAAAATTGTTGCATCATAATTATGAACTTAAAATAGAAAATTACTTTTCAGAATCACTGATTGTACTTGCATGAATTACTCTTTTTTATTTCCACAAAGCAGCACTTAAACAAAAATATTGTTAGCTGATAATTTTGTTGCATATAAAATTGCATTCTTAAGAGCTACTTCGCTCACGCGAAAACACTAGAGATGAGTTCGAGCTTTGTTTTTGGAGCTCAGGCCCGCCCGAGCCCGACGATTTTGGAATCCGAGCCCGAAGCATTTTGTGTCATCAGAGCCCGATACCGAAAAAAATTACATAATATTTAAAAATTGTTTCAAAAGTAATATCCCATTTTTAAAAAACTTTATATGTGAAAATAACTGTTACTCACCAGCACATAATAATTTTTTGGAAATTTACATTTAATCTTATCAAAAGAGAAGTTTTCTAGCAAATAAAAATATACTTCCTTAAAAGGATTCTCATATTTTTCTCTCCCAACAAGCAAATATGACGGATACATTAACGAAGTGAGTTTTATGAATAAAGGCATGGAATTTAACGAAATTACTATTTCTATGCAGAAGAATCAAACATTTTTCTACTTCTCATAAAAGGTGTATATCGTAAATTATAATTGATCTCTTAATTAAAACATTATTTCGTGTTCCTGAAAATCAGCTTAATTTAAAAATTTTACACCGTTATCTGAAAGATCCTACGCTTTTATAGGAAAAGTGGAAACACTGTTCGATTATTTTCTATCAGAATTACAATACATGACATTTATATCTATTTACGAATGGAAGTGACTTCGGAAATATGCAGGGTGAAGCTTTAGCACAAACAGAGTTCACTATGAAAAATAGATTCATTAACGTTATTTTCATATGAAGAGCGATTATGACTCGAACACAGTATTAGACTAAAAATTTGCAAACCTTAAGCTAATGCTGATTGACTAAAAATAAAAGAAAATATTCATTTCGCGTTAGATCTCTGAAAAAATAAAATAAAATAAACGTTCCAATTAAAAAATATTCCGCACAAACGAAAATCCACCAACAAATTATTCGCACCTCTTCCCACTGGTGCTATCACCCAGTCTTTGCGTCGCGTCAATGCCACACATAAATCTGCAAATATCAAATTTTTTTTTTTTTAAGGTAACATTCTAATATACTAGAAACATTTCTTCTATTCATTTTGATCAAAATAGCATTAAAATGATTTGAAAAAGATTATGTAATTTTTTAGGAGAAAAAGAAAGTTATTTTTATTTTTTCTATATAAGAATAAATAAAATTGTCAGTTTCGGAAAGAATGAGCCCGGGCCCGAAGACTGGTATAAAAAATCGAGCCCGTCTCATCTCTAGAAAACACCCACTTGCTAATGTTAATCCTATAGGAGAAATTTTTTTAAGCATCTCGTTTGCATTTTAATATATTTTGCATTGGATATCTGAGATAGATACCTACAAAGGCCTTACTTTTTCGATTTTGTTTACATTCTTAAAAAAAAAATTGGGATACTTTCACTTTCAAAACCGGATTCAAAAATGAAAGTATGCTTACTCATTTTTTTTTAAAAAGTGAAAAATGGCCTTTGTAGAGATCGGCCTCAGCTATCCAATGAAAGAAAAACATTTAAAAATATGGAAGTGCAAATGCTATTTTAAATAATTTCCCATTTCACGTGCATTACTTCATCTCAGCAATCTCATGCTGCTGCTTTTTGAGTAAATGTTAAAAATAATTAAATGCTTTTGCATCAAAAAGAACCATTAACTTCCAAATTAAAATAATAGCTGAATACCCAATATTCAGTATTTCGCAAAATTCGTTACTCAGTGCAACTCTAGTTTGTCACATTCTGATAGGTAAACTAAAGCTATTTAAGATTGTTTTGTAGCTAAAATAATTGTTATAATATTCCTGTTTTCAGTCTTCAGGGAAGACTAAGCCAGCCCTTAGCCCTGTTTATGTGCCCTCGTGTGCATCTTTCTCTATTCACGTATTGAAAAATATTTATCAACCTTCTCCATGCAGAAGTGAACAAAAAACACTCGTACAATTCTCTTAAAATGCAAAATGATACCTAAAGATTAAAAACAGTGTCCTCTAGTGTTAGTGATCTTCACATAACCTATTGTTTTTTTCCTCTCTTTAAATAAAGGAAATTGGTCAAAATGCCTTCAATCAAAGCTGTGGGGTTATTAGCAAAAGATATGTATAACAAAGAAAATAAATGTATTATAAATTAATAAGATATATGGTATAAAATGTATAAAGCATTTATGATAGTTAGTAAACATCAAAAACTATTTTAAAAATAAATAATGAATGCAAAATTGACTTTAATTCTGCTTTAATTTTAACATTAAAATCAATAACTTATGTTATCAAAATTTTCAAAGAATATTATTTTTTATATAGGAAAATATTTATTATATGGATTGTAACTTATTTTACTTAATGTATATTTGTCTTTAATAGTTATGTTATTTTCATTTTAATGTTTTTTTAATTTCTTGAACAAAAATATTAACACCTAATTTTTGAATTTTTTTTTTTTTTTATATATATATAGCTGTATCTCTAGATTACTATGGTAAGTAAATTTTTTATTATTATTGCATGATATATTTGTGATTGCTTTTTTTATATCTAATGTTTCATAATTGTCTGATTCATTTATACAACATTTATTTGAAGTTAATTTGAGTTCTATACTTGCAGTAGATATTTGTTTTCAGTAATGTATATTTTTTATTCTTTTGAATGCTGAGACATTTTAGTTTTTAGCAGCCTTGAATTTTGTATTACACTGTCAGTAAATTGATTTCTTTTAAATATTTATTTTTATAATTGAGTTTTGAATGAATGATGTAAAATCCAACCATTGATCCATGTCAAGCATTTTATATATACATATATTGTTTCATAGTTATTTAATTTTCTTGAAAGTATATACCTGTATTGGCATTTTTGTTTCACATTTTGAAATCTGCTTATGTACATTCTTTATTATGTCATGAGAATTTGCTCTTTGTGTTGTCAATATAGAATATCTTCCTTGTTTAATCCCCTGACAAAATTTGTAAAGATTATGTTAGATAGAAAGATGCTTTGAAATAAAAGCTTCAATGAGCCTCAGAGTTTATATTCAATATGAAGTACTTAAAAACACTTTCTGAACTTTTTATGTATTTTATGCAATTAGAAAGATTTTTAATGGATTCTTCGTTCCTTGGATCCATCTACATTATCCATATGGGAGCATTTTGGTTTTTATTTATATAAGTAGTTTCTTATTATTAGAATATTAATATATATATATATTAATATTAACTATATATTTTTTATGAACATTAAAAAATAAAATTTGACATTATTAACAAAAAATATTTTCTAAATAATTTTTTTTTGTTGGCAGTTTTTCATGTACTTTTCTTAAATGGTAAAGTATCTCTTGAAAGCTCTAAAATTTGTTGATTGTAAAATTAGATTGCACTGTTACACAAATTTAAAACTATACATCAAGGATTTCTTCATAAGCAAAGACCAGAGATGCAATTGATGTCAATTTGGCTTAATACTGGACATCAGCTATCCGGCATAATTTGCAGTCTGATTTCTGACTGCAGTATGTTTTAATCTCTTATTTATTTTTAAAGAATTAGGCATGAGTTTAGATTAACTAGATAATACTCTTTATTTTCTTTTTTAATCTTATTTTTAAATTTTATATTAAACAATTATTTTATGATTATTTCAGTATCAGTATTATAATTACATCATTTTAAATCATTAGTTATATCAGCATGAGTTAATTAGTTTAGTGATAGTAAATTATTTGTGTGAGAAAAACTTACAAAATAAATTTGAAAGAGAATATTTAGTATTTTTATCTTCCTTTTTTCCTTTAACAAAGTATATTTAAGCTGTAAACTCCCCTCGTTACCTCTTATTCCTTTACTACTTCAAAAGGTTTGTGTTCTAATAACAGAAAACTTTCTCTTTCTAGTGGCTACTAAACAATTTAGGAACATGAGCAAATAAAACATACTTACTAATAAAATTAGTAATGTAATAAATTAAGATATTAGTTTAGTAATGATGGGTTATTTTGATGAAAATAACTTAAAACTTGAATACATTTGTAGCAGAATGTTTTATTCAACATCTTTTCTTTAACTTCATTCTGTCTATCCCTTTACATAAAAGCAAGTTTTGTGTTGTATTAACAGAAAATTTGTTCTTGCTTGCTACTAACCTAGCAAAAAGTTTTTCTTCTTTGATGAGTTTTTCTCCCACTTTTGACTTTTAACTGTGCCTGTTGCTCATATATGCATGTACATATTGTATGAATAATTAGTAATTCACATTTTTCTATAGGTTTAGAAACACAATTTACCTTATATTTATGGTAAATTATGTTTCTAAACCCATAGGCCAGCACATGTTTTCGCTGTATTGTGTGCGAACAATTATAAAGTGCTTTTAGAAAAAGGGGAGGGGGGAGAAAATTTGTATTTTGCATACATTAATCCATCATCTTCCAATTTTATGTGCATAAATTACGCCATGTTACATTTCAGCCCACATTTTATGTCTTATCATAATAAAACATCAAAATCTTATTAAAATTTATGTATAGTAAAATTATGCATTGTATTTTGCAAGAAAAACTATTCGCTTTATTATCTAGAAATTTTAACAATAAGTGCAATCAACAATAAAAGCATAGTATGGCCTTATAATTTCAGACCAGATATACTGCCGGATAATCATAATATCCCGCTACTGCTAATTATCTTGCATACTAGTCAGATATATTATCTTTGTCAGACATCTGTTGTATCCTTAGCAAACACATGCACATTTTGAAACTACAAATCAGTTATCCTGTCTTGTGACAAACTAATTACTAATTGCCATTTTTGTTGTTTTATTTATTAACACGTCGACAGATACTTGCGGCTATAGCCGTCAAAGCGAAGTTCACTATGTGGCATGACAGCTATAGCAGCACAAATGTGCATTTACTGGCATACAAGTAGAAGCCCAGTGTCAATTTTCAAACTTCACTTGTTCCTACTGTCCGTCAATGCGTTAATTCTTGCTTATTTTTACTTTTGACTGGTGATATTTTTTATTGAATACAAATGATAAGAGTATGTTGATTTCCTTTCTTTTTCTTTTTTTAAAGTAAATATTTCATATTTTATGTAAATTAAACAATTTAGCCATAGTAATATATATAATAAATACTTACTATTATAACAGACTCCTACAAATTCACCAACATCTGAAATTTGTACAACTTCATAGGTATAAACAGGAATCGTAAGCTTAAGGGACTGCATCTATCTATTAACATTGTCTGGAAATTACATTTTATAGTAAATTTTAATAAATACACTTCATAAATTATGGCAAAACTCATTTTTTGAAGTAATTTAAGTTTTTAAGAAACTTGTGAGTTTAATAAACTATACTAATAAAAGAAAGATGTTTATCTGTGTGTGTGTGTGTGTGTGTGTGTCTATCTGTTGGTGATGGTTAGAGAAATCTACTGCACATAGGTCTGGAAATTTGGTTGAGGATAGTTTAAGGCAAGTCCGAATGCACTTGGGGCTCAGATTTTTCATTTTTGATAATTAACAGAAATATTAATTAAAAATTATAATGAACATTGTAAAATGGCACTCGTTCAACATTCAAAAACTTTTCCACTGCATTCCGAAGAATGCGAAGCTGAGTAGATCTGATGGTTGAAAATGGCTCTTTTCACGTCTTTTGAAGTCCCCATTGGCTTAACTATTCAAAATAAGGAAAAACAAAAAATACCAAACCACATCTATATGTACTTTAAGCTTTTGAACGGTGCAACTCATTTTTAAAAAAACGAACTTTAACCTTTACAAAAAATTTAATTTGGAAACTTAGATTTTGTGTTTTTTCTGCGTATTTTGAAACATGCATTGGGTTAACTAACTGAAATACATAAAACTGAAAAATATCCACTTAACCAGCATATTTTTTTCTTTAAAACGATGTCTTCAGTTTTTTATTCTTATTAACCCTTTCAAAAATTCTTTTCTGAATGCCCTTTTGGGGTTTTCGCTTTTTTCTGCAATGTTTAAGGATCTATATCCATGCTTTCGATCATAATACGAAAAAGAGAAGTACCAGACCATATCTACATTAACTTTCCTATCAAACGGCATTATCCCTTTTTTTAAATATTAATATTAACCTTTTCAACAAAATTCTTTTTCGAAGCTAACTTTTGCAACTTTTTTTTATGTAATGTTTACAATCTGTATTGGCATCAGAAATCAAAATACATGGAAATGAAAGATACCCAAACCATATATCTACATCTATTTCCCTTTAAAAGGGATGCCTTCTGTTTAAAACAAAATATTAATATTAACCAGGGCTTAAAATAGAAAAATCCACAAACCGGAATGCTATTTCAAAATTTTTATTGACTAAAAAAAAATTTTTTTAAAGTAGAGACAAATTTATTTCTAACCATACAAAAACAATTTAAAAAATGCATGCACGATCCTAAATCAGGAAAAAAAAAAAGTTAGAGAGAGCACAATAAGCAATATATTTTAAACGCTACATTTATGTGGCAAAAATGGCATATAATTTGTCTTTTGCTGATGACAACAATCAGATTGTAAACATACTACATTCAGGCTGCTTGCATCTTCGTTATATAAAAAGATTAAAATTAAAAAGCTTGGATGGTCGTCTGTCATATTTATTCAATCACTCAAATTTAAAAAGATTGGGTGTAGGATCGTGATCAATATATGAAATATGAGTACCGAATATAAATAAAACATCGACAGTTAATTATTTCGCACTGCACATACCTTTAACGCAGGTCATCATGCCTGTAGCAAGAACTTAGCTGAAAATTGCTAAATTCAATTGGTATCTGTTATTTCCTTCAAAGTAGGAATTTTATGTTCCACTAGGAAAACAACTCTTTTAATGTATCATAAAAGTTAATTTTCTTTTGGGGGCTTTTTCGTGGTAAAATATTGAATTATATTTCGGACTAGGAATATTTCTTTATATATAAATCTGGATTAAAGGTGGATTTATTTTGAGTATTTTTGCTTGTTGAGTTTACATAATTTACACACAAAACCAGAAAAATTTCATCATATGGCAAGATCAGTAAATATTTCTTTTTTTATTAATAGTATGGCAAATTAAACAAATTTGTTCTTAATTTCAGGGACTATTCCTTAAATAAAATCAATCTGTAAATTATCAGCAAATCACACAACTTAATGTGACAATAAAATCATTAAAATAGTATAGATTATATTTTAACCCTTTTTAATTTTTTTTCTTATTTATAAAATAAATTATATACCTAACTATGCATTTCTCATAACTAAAAAAAAAAAAAAAGGCCGAATTATTATTAAATTAATTAATCCTGTAAAGAAAATAGTTCTATTAAATTCTGTATCTATACTAATAAAAGAAGAGTTTGCTTGTCTGTCTGTATGTGTGCGATGGCTAGCAAAATTTACCGCATGTAGAACTCTGTAAATTCGGTTAAGGATAGTCCAAGACAGGTCCCTATGCACCTGGGACTTTTCTTTTTTTTTTTTTTCATAATTAGCCGAGATTTTAATTAAAAAATCATCGAAAAAGCATTCTTTTTTGTAAATTGTTAAACACGCCTGAGCATGTTCAGTTCTGAGTTTTCCGAAGCGAGCAAAAATACAAAAAGCATGTGAGATCGGCTATTTTTCTTTACGACCTCCGTGCGAACCATACAAAATGCGAAAAAAACGGGTGGCATATTCTTAAATTTCATACTTTTACATTTTAAATGCCACACTCCATTCAAAAACAAATTACAGTTAACCCTTCGAATGAATCTGGCTTCGACGCAGGGGATAAGCTGAGCTTAGTTGAGGACACCGTAGCAGGTAGTATAGCAAAAAAGAGAACTAGTCAAGCCAAGCAGAAGCATTTGCCCATTCAAGAAAAGCAGTTTAAATCATATACAGGAATGGCATGCAATATGTATGTACAGAGATGCTCTCTACAACTGGAAATTACGTCTTTTAATAAAATCGGCAAGACCCATGTGCGTTTCTTTACAGTGAGACATTGCATAGTAGCGATTATCACGATCAATGTGCCGAAACTGAAAAATAAGACAGGACTAAAAAAATTACAAGTCTAACATCTCAGTGGCATGAGATGTAGACTTTGAATAATGAAAGCAAGTAATATGGGGAGGATAAGCTTCCATGTTTAAATTTCCACAACAAGCATGGTGTGTAGCCACCTGGAAAATTTGAAAATTCTGAGAAAAGTCAGAAATTTCTAAAAATTTTCCTGATTATAAAATTTAAAATTGCAGTGCCACGAAAATCTAACTTTGCTCTTCATCTATACTGTAAAGAGTATTTCAACCTCTTATGCAATTCATTTTGTCTACCCCTTTCAGTCCTTCCTTGTTACTCAGAGATTTTTAATTCCAGCTTCACAGAAACTTTGTACTGAATGTTGTAGGATTCTTTAGGCAATTGTCTTTTTACTTATCTTTGTTTGGGAACTGAACATTTGTTAGCTTAATTTATTGAATATTTACTGTTTGTATTAAAATATGCCTAAGCAATCTGTATTTAACTATGACTGATGTGATAAAGAATTCCATCCTAATTGGACAAAATGGATAGAACATTATGCTAAAAGGCTGTATCTGCAAAATGTTTAGCATATAAAAAATATATATATAATATTCTCATTAAGAAATATAGGAGCGTCAAGCAATCATTAAGCATGAAATAAACATATTAATGTTCCCCAATTTGTAAATTTTACAAAAATTTGTTTAACAAATCAGTAGTTTGTGCTTCAGAATCAGTTGTGAAAGTTTCACTCCCAAATTCACAACTTTTAAGTCTTTTTGTCTGTAACATCATAAAATCTCGATACCTGGAGTTTTTTTTTTTTATTGGTATAAAAAAATCTGAAAAAGTCAGAGAAATTCGTTGCAGACCTGAAATAGATACACCCTGTTTAAAGGGTTGTCTTCAGTTTAAAAAAATATTTAATAATTCAAAAGTGTTAGTTTTCGAACTTCCTCGATTTTCATATTTTCTGCGATGTTTAAAAATCTCCATCAGGTTTTGGAAGTCAAAATACATAAAAACAAAAAATACCAAACCATATCTACATACATTTACCTTTTAAAACAATATCTTTGGTTTTAAAAGATACTAATAAAAACCCTTTCAAACTAGTTGGATGTGCCAATCCCAAAACTTTCTTCTGTCTCACACAGGTTTCACATACACTAAAAAGAATCAGCACCAATTTACATCAAGGTCTAACTGAATCTAAAGTTTTATTAAATTCCGTGCATTAGTTCTTGAGATATGACTATTGCTAAAATCGTGTAAATCCTGCAAAATGTTGCATAGGAGTGCCACTTGTTGGGAGATTTAGACCAAAACCTAATCAACAACAACTTATGTCAATGTCTAACTGAATCTGAAGTTTGATGAAAATCCATGCATTAGTTCTTAAGATATAGTTATCGTGATAATAATGAAAAAAGTAGTATAGCAGCGCCACCTGTTGAGCTATTTGCACCAAAACGTAAGCAACATCTAATTATGTCAAGGTCTAACAAAATCTGAAGTTTGATGAAATTCCGTGCATTAGTTCTTGAAATATAGCTATCATAAAAATCACAAAAAAATTGATATAGCAGCGCCACGTGTTTGGATATCTACACCAAAATATAATCAGCGTCTATTTATGTCACGGTCTAAGTAAATCTGAAGTTTGATGAAAATAAGTGCATTAGTTCTAGAGATAGAGCTATTGCGGAAATTGTGAAAAATACAGCATAGCAGTGCCACCTATTGGGCGATTTTCACCAAAAACTAATCAGCACCAATTTATATCAGGGACTAACTGAATATAAAATTTTATTAAATTTCGTGCATTAGTTCTTGAGATAGAGTGCCCACAAAATTTGTGTCGCATACAGACAGACAGACATTTTCTAAAAACAGTCAAATCATGTTAAATCCGTCCAAATATATCCATTGAAAATTTTCATTAATCCAATACTTTCTTCTTGTAAAGATAGAAGAAAGTAAAAATATAAAAAAAATTCTGGAACTTTCCTTGCAATTTTTTTTTTCTCTGTGCCTTTGAAGATACTTAGCTCAACTGATTTAGAACATTTTCAGAGGAGTTTAGTTTCTTTGCATGTGCTGGGAAACCTCTACTTTTTCAACAGTCCTTTCAGCCATCTTATAAAAGAGGGGGAGAGGTGCTTTACATTATTCAGGTTTTCTCAGGAACTTTCGGTCAGAATTGAAAGTTTAATATATTTAAATGCCAAAAATTAAATCTGCAATCATTATAACAAGGGCTCCTCAGTTCGTTTAGATAGATTTTCATTTAAAAATACAAAATGATGCAAATTTGAGGGTGTACATTGCCGAAGGCATTAGGGCCTCCAACATTAGATTCATTTAGAAATTTTTTCATTAAAAAATATATATTCATTCAACACTGATTAGGTATATATAAGCTAATTATCATAGTCCCGGGTTATGCTGGTTTTTCATTTAAAAATAAAAAATCAAAACAGGCTGGAACGTGTGTAGCACAACCAGTCTACACTGCCGAAGACAGTGGGACCCCCAACTCTAGGTTCGTTTAGATAGCTTTTCATTAAAATATAAATCGTACAAATTTGAGGGTATAAGCTGCCAATGCTTCTACATTTTTGTGTCCCTTAATGTTTTTATGAACCACAATATATTTATTTTAAGCATTTTTCTTTTCTTTAAATTTTAATTCAGAAATTTTCTGTTCAACGTAAATATGGTTTTTATTGCTGTAGTCCTTACATCTATTAATACATACAGGGTGATTATAAAAAAACTATCCCGATATATGAGTCCTTAACTATCACACCGTTCACAGAAACTGACTGAAATTTTGGTTTTAAGTATTTTGAGGTATGCGCTCAAGAATCGTATGAAAAACAACAGTTAAACTCTAACAGTTATGGTTACAGTGACAAAATTTTGAAAATTTCAAATGGCAACACCTATTTTTTGTTATTGGAATGTGATCTTCATAGTGAAAAACCATAAAAAGCGTTGAAACGGTACCTGTAACACGAAAATTGCCGGTGCTAGAGAGATTAAGAAGAAAAGTGAAAACAACCAATAAAGGACAGAGAAGCAACAGAAAGTAAAACATTTTATTATTCAGTGCTATCTGCCGCATGCAACATGTCTTCGTGTGTGACGTGGAAAATTTGTGAAACACAATAAAATGTTTTGTTTTCTGTTGATTCTCTGTCCTTATTCGTTGTTTTCACTTTTCTTCTTAGTCTGTCTAGCGCCGGCAATTTTCGTGCTACATCCAATGCTTTCTATGGTTTTTCACCATGAAGATCACATTCCAATAAAAAAAAATAGTTGTTGCCATTTGAAATTTTCAAAATTTTGTCACTGTAACCGTAACTGTTAGAGTTTAACTGTTCTTTTTCATACGATTCTTGAGCGCATACCTCAAAATACTTAAAATCAAAATTTCAGTCAGTTTCTGTGAACAACGGTGTGATAGTTAAGGACTCATATATCGGGATAGTTTTCTTATAATCACCCTGTATATTCTTATTTGTAGTAATAGTTCTAATTAGATTTTTAATAATTTTATCATGTCATATTACTTTTTGTCTGTTTGTTTTAGCTTATATTGTACTTAATAGATCGTAAACTAATTTAAATTATCAGATCAATGTGATTACATGTAATTTAACCTTGAAGACTTAAGAAAAATTCTAAGACTATATATAAATGTGCTTTATTTTTATTTTTTATGTTTTATTTTTTATGAAGACTCAATTATTTTCAAAAACAGTTTTATACTTAAATTTTCTGAGGTTACATTACCTTTATCTCCCACTCTCTCAATTAAAATATGTATAGCCATCTCTTATTTGAACTGCTTGTGTGTTTGTTGGCTCCATAATCTTAATTAAATTTTTTTGGCATCATCAAAGTACATTAAAAAGGAGTGTGAAATCTTTCAGCTTTCAGATATTTCACTATTTTTGGTGGCAGAATTCACAATTTTTGTACTTAACTAAGTAACTCTTGAATACAGGCATTAGTATGTTTTATCAATTTAGTTTAATTTCTTAAATATCTTAAACTTATTTTTTTACTTTGGATATTTTATCAAAGCTTTACTGAAATTCAAAGTTTACAAGCAGTTTCTTAAAATGCATTGAGAGAGCATAATTCTGCACTTTCTTATTTCTTTAAGTCATTCGGGTGAATTTTGTTATGTTTTACTACATGTATATAAATTTTCATAGTTTTGCTTGTCTTATTAATACATGGCATAATAAAAATATTTCATTGAAAACTTGTAACACTATGTTGTTAAATGTAATGCTTATTATGCTGTTAAAAAATGTTGTTTGTGTGTGTGTGTCATGGTTACAAAATGAGTTGAAATATAAAAGAAAAAGTTTTAGAATTGATGCAATTTTTCTGTTCTTTTCTTTTGGGGTTGAGCTTTTTCCCTCTTTGCATGTTTAGTGATCTTCATTAATCTGGCATGTGCATGTACTCATTTCCATTCTGTTGGTTTCTTGGTGGCATCTGATTTCTTCTCCACTTTCTATTCTTGCTTCTAATTGAATGTTTTTAATCCAAAATGCATAAATTTATTTCATTATATATGCTTTTAAATTTTATATCAAAATATTTCATTTTTCCATTGTTTCATGATCTTTCCTGCTGAGGTGAAGCTTCCCTTTTTTCATCATTTTAGAATGGGAGGATGAATTTCAAGGTATGTAAATGTCGCTTTTGCATGGTACTTTATAATCGTCCTTTTTCTGTTTCACATTTATTTACTGCGAGTATAGAATTTCTTTTATTAGAAATTTGCTTCTAGTTAAACTTTTCTTATTTTTGCAGTAGCTTTTTAATTACCACATTTCCTTAGTAATGTTGTAAAATATTTGCTTTGAATATTATATATATATCTATTATTTTGGTTCTTGTGTACATATCCCATTATTCAGCAAAGTTAATGCAGATCTTTGTGAAATTTCACCAAATACTGTATTTCCAGTAAAGTTCCCAAGTATAGTTCACTATAAGAATATTTTTTATTTTGTTAAATTTTCTTGTTCTTTTTCTTTTTTTTTTTTTTTTTTTTTTTTTTTTTGCTGGTTGTTTAATGTTTAACATCCAAGAACATTCCACTGAAGATTATGCATTTGGAAGAGATTAAGAAAGATATTGAAAAATGGTATTTTGTTTTATTATTTTAGGAATGCCTATAGAATTAGTGATTTGGTAGCTTCAGATTTAAATATTGTAGGAAAAGTCACTTGTTTATAAAGTGAGTAATATCTAAATCTAACCCATCAGTATGCTATAGAATTTGAAATAAATTAAAATAATGAAAAGAAAAATCTCTAGGAGTCCTCAACAGCAAGTTCATATTTAAATCAATTTTGCAGACATCAATTATGTTAAATAACAAATATTATGCCTTTTTTAAAACCTAGAGAAGCCATTTTTTTCATTAGTGTTAATATTTTACAAATGCTTATCATCCATGCTTTTATGTATGAAAGTAGTTTATTTAAAGTTCAGAAAATTCTGCTATATTTTACTACTTATCTGTTATCCCAATTTGCATTTCCTTGGCTTTTGTGAGAAAATTTTTTGTGAGAAGACATCCTAGGAACTTAATTTCAGCTTTTAAAAATGAGTACTGGGAAAATTGAATGTTTCCTTTTTATTATTATATTATTTGTTAATAATAATCCCTACAAAAATGTTCAAAACAGAATAATTTTATAAAAGCTCAGCATAGTAGAAAAATGAATGTAAATAACTTTTGAAGGTTTATTTTCTTGCCAAAAAAGTCACGATGAAATTATGAGTTAGGATAACCATTAAGTACTAATTTTTAACATCAGCTTTCTTCTGTAATTTTTATAGAATCTCTTTTAGGACAGGTTGTCATGTTTACTTAGAATTTCTTCTTTTGGGTGTGTTTCCTAAAATAAAATCAGAAGTTGTATAGTATAAAAATATTACATTAGTTACTAATATTTCATAATTTGAAGTTGGAAATTTTTGTGATAATGGTGATTTGCTTTTATTAAAGTTATTCCTTTTCAATAAATAAGTCTGATGGTATTACTTTTTTGTTCTTTGTGGGAAAGGAGGAGGGAGATAGATATATATATATTTATTTTAAAGTAACTTTTAGAGTAGGATGAATATTAAGTTTATATTAAAATACTTTTTAAAAAACCTTTTTTTTTTTACTCTTTAACTTTGTTTTTGCATCTAAGTATAGAATTTTTATAATCTATTTTTTATTCACTTCTGGACAGAATTCGTAAATATCAGGATATTTTTGAAAATATAAAAACTAATATTTCTTATACTTATTGGATATTTTCAAAATAGTCCAACTTATTGATGATTTTAAGTATTTTCAGACGTACATAAATTAGAAACTGAACCATATTGCACATAGCAGGAATACTTAATAAAACAATAGTCTAAATGCCTTTTCCTTTTTTTCTTTTTTCACTTCTGTAGTAAAATTGATGATCAACTAATTGAAAAGAGACATAATTTGCTTTTTACACTCACAAAAAACAAACTAACAAACTATAGAATTTATTATCAAGTATCAAGAAAATTTTTGTGTTTTTATTGAAAAGTTTGAACATAAATATAAACTTGTCTGCTTGTTCATTCGCTAACCTGTTGTGCAGTTTAAACTGAATTAAAACAAAATCAGAAATGATTCTTTCTAATGAAGCTGTAAATAACTTAATTAAATTAGACAGTTTATCTTTTAATAGTTGTTCCAAGTAAATATTGTTGTAAAATTCATCTACACTTGTTTTGACTGAAAATATTAAAAATATCATTAAAATAAATATCTGATATATATTTATTTTCATGATATGTCACTCATATGCTAGAATTATGAAAATTATGTACATTGATGTCTTTTTGATGACAATACATTTTAATATTTTTAGAACATAATTAGAAATTAATAAATTATTTTAAAGCATTTTTCTGTTAGATGGTTATTTAAGAAAACTTGATTTAAAACAGTAAAAAAAACATTGTCTGTACTTAAACATCTACCCGGTGTTCCCATTTGTTTGAAAAATGCAGAAAAGATCCTCTTCAGATAACAGAACAGTAACATTTAAAAAGAAAAGAAATAAAAATGAAAAAATTTCTCAAAATACATTACATCTTTCCTGTACAGCATCTACATCTCAACTAACTTCTAAAACATTTTTATTTTTTTGTCAAATAAGTCTAGGAAAAAATGTTAACACTCCATAAAAATAAATTATAATGATAAAATGAAATGAACAAAGCTATCTGAATTTACAGCAAAGAGATACAAGAAAAATAATGAAAACAATGTCACATGATCCTCCCTCCTAGCGGAACAGAAATTTGAAAGATTATGCAACAATGGTTATAATTGTTTATGAATTACAAAAACAGTGTAATTAAATATGTTCCAAATAAACTCTTGCCAAAATATGCCAACTGGTTGTAAAACTGCAACAACGAAATTTCTTAAACACTAAAAAGTAGAAAATATAAAGAAGAAAAGTCCTTCTGGCCTGTACCGGGAGGAAAAGGTAGCTTTCATAGTTCATGTTTTTAAAAATTCAACTCATTTTACTCAAACACCCGAAGCTAAAATGCTTGTAACACGATTATAGAAGATTCAATCCTGGTTTTCGTTAAAACTGAATTTGAATGCAAATTTCAGCATGAGAGTTACAGCATAACAAAAATCAGATTGTTTCAAAATGTCAGCCACCCTAAAATTTCAAACTGCCATATCTCAGCCATTTTGTAAGATAAAAACAAAACAAAAAATGTTCTGGAATTCTTGTATCACGATCTAACATTTAACGGAAACAACTTTTTACTTACCCATCATACGTAGTATAGGGTAAGTCTTGTAATCGTTTTGAAAATCGAAAAAAAAAATTTTGACGGATTTACACGTTTCAGACACTGGAGATTCCAAAAAACATATTTTTAGAAAAAAAAAATTTGCCGTCCGTCTGTGTGTCTGTATGTCTGTAAACACTCTATCTCCCGACAAAATTGAGATAGAGACTTGCAATTTCGTATGTACTTAGTATGTAATAATGGGAAGAAGCCTATTTCATTTCAATAACCTCGATTAACCGGAACTATTTTTTTCGGACTCTCGAAATATTCGTTCTGATAAAAGGTATATAAAAATTTTCGAAATTGTTTATTTTAAGAAATGAATATAAAAGACAATAAAAAAACATAAATTTTGCATAAAGCATGAAGTCGATCGGATAATGAGTTGCCGAGATATATGGAATCCTATTTTCCACACTCTTCGATTTTTCATGACCCTGTATTTCATCCAAATTTCACTTTAAAGATATATTTTAATTGGAAATTTGACGCTTAATCAGATGCAATAAACCGCTAGTTAATAGGATTATTAGTTTTGGAGTTATAAGGAAAAACCTCTTTCAAGCATTTCAGTAATCGAGCCTTTAAAGTTTATGACGTCATCAAGCCACGATTTTATTTGAATTGCAATGCATTTTATAAATAGTTTACGCTTGTTTTATTTTCATATTTTATATTATGCATATCCATGATGGGTAAGTATTACGGTGGCTCCCAACGACTAGTTCAATTTATAATTTTTTATACATCTTTTTGAATTTTTAAAAAAAAAAATTAACTTGCTGCCATTTTGAAACAAGATGGTGCATGAAGCTGTCCAACAAACTCGGTCAAGGCTTTGGTATGTTCTGTACACATGATCCGTCACATTCAAATCGGTTCATAAATACAAGAGTTACAGAATAACAAATATCAGATTATTTCAAAATCTCAGCCACCTTAGAATTTCAAACTGCCATATCGCAGCCATTTTTTAAGATATAGCCAAAACAAAAAATGTTCCAGAATCCTTGTAACACGTTCTAACACTTAAAAGAAACAAATTTTTCAATTTATAATTTTTTTGAATTTTCAAAAATTTTAAATTTTTTTAACTGTTGCCATTTTGAAACAAGATGGTGGATGAAGCTGGCCAACGAACTCGGTCGAGACCTTGGTACTCATACTCAGTCACATCCGAATCGGTTCATAAATAAGAGTTACAGCATGACATACATCAGATATGTATATATGGATATATATAAATCAACATATGAACGGAGGTGGTTTGGGGGTCATAATCGGTGAAAATGTACCAAAATTTTTTGGAACTGCTTCCCTCCGAACGGCTGCAATAGGTAGCTTTTTGTAATGAAAGCTACCTGATAGGGTGTAATAATTCTCTTTAACTACTCTTTTATCATTTAATAGTTTAATATTAATTATATTATGATTATTGATTGAGAAATCATGAATAGGTAACTTTAATAATGCTTCTTTTTTTCTTTCCTGTTGTCATATATTTAAAAAAATATCATACTTTTTAATTAATGTAATTATCTAGCTTGTGCTTTCCATAAACGTATATCAAAGTGGTGAATTTTCAATAGTTGGGGCCCAGCCAAATTAACGTATTGTAATAGAGAAAAACATGAATTGCAGTCATAAAATTAGGCATGATTTTTAAGATAAACATTAAATGCTTATAAAAGTGGGTTTTTTCTTTAACTATATTTACTCTGTCATTTTTAAAGATAATTGTCCTATAAAAATAAAAATAATGTTAGAAAGTAAAAACATTAATAGTTATGAAATGAAAATGTAATAATAAAAGTTCCATTTTGGTTTTAATTATGATGTGTAAATATATATATATATATATATATATATATATATATATATATATATATATATATATTAATTCTCTCAAGAAAAATATATTAAGTGTGTTATAAAGTCAAACATAAAAAGATTTAAAGATTATATAATTAATTACTGTAAAATCCCGAAAGTAAGCCCCCCCTCGAATGTAAGCCCCCCTCCCACTTCTAAGCAATTTTGGTTTTCTTTTCCATTCCCGAATATAAGCCTCCCCTCCCCAAAAAAAAAATATATATCCTTAAAATCTCAAAAGTAAGTAAAAGTGGGAACTTTTAAGCAATTTTGATTTTCTTTTCCATTCCCAAATATAAGTCCCCCCCCCCCCCCTCTCAGATACAAAAAAAATTTTATCCACAAAAAATTGTTTTTAAAAATCCAAGGGAGGCAATTTTCCTTCTTTTGATATTTTTGACAGATTTCCACTTACGTTTTTATATGATGTTAATGAAATCCTTCCTCTCACATGAAATGTCTGTTTCCCTTCTATGCCCTCTTTAACATAAAAAGTTTGAAAACTTGATAATCTTAAATCCTTCTGTACTTCTTTCTGCTCACTAGTAACGTAACAATTAGTAAAAAAATCAATCCTCTACACTACAATCTCCTTTTCCATCCAAAATTTATGCCTCTTCTCCCTCAGCATATGGAGTTTAAAATCTTTAAAATTCTTTATAAAAAAAAATTATGCTCTATTTGTTGCTCTCTACTAACAATAAATAAATAATCAGCCATTTAAATTTTCTCTCTACCACCAAGATGTCTGCTTCCGCTCTTTTGCATCCCCCCAGCAAAAAAATCTTTAAAACTCTATTTAAAAAATATATTCTGTCTTACATGTTGCTCTCTAATAAAAATAAGTAAATAATCAATCATATAAATTACCCTCCACTCTACTCCTCTCTCTCTCTGAAACTTACACTTCTACTTCCTTCCCTCCCTCTCCTCTCAGGATACAAAGTTTAAAATCTTTATTAAAAAATTTGCTGTCTAGTAACAGTAACAATAAATAACTAATCAACCATTTCAAATATTGCTTTACCACCAATGTCTGCTTCTTTCACTTAGCTAACCCCTATCAAAAAAAAAAAAAAAAAAAAACTTTTTATAAAAAAAATCTTTTGTCCTCTTTGTTGCTCTCTATTAATAAATAAATAAATAACGAATCATCTAAATTACAAACTCCTTCCATCAACCATCAAAATTCATATTTCCCTCTCATCCAAAGAGTACAAAGTTTAAAATTTATAAAACTCTTATGTGAAGAAATTTTATGTCCTACTTGTTGCCTTCTAATTTGTCACCTAAGTTTTCTGTCTACTCCTAAAGTGTCTGCCCCCCCCCCCCCCCACACACACACAGAAATTTTAAAACTTTTTTTTTTTTAAACTGCTGTATTTATTTCTCTTCAGTAACAAGATTAATGAATAATCAATCATCTAAATTACCCCCCTTTCTCCCAGAACTTCCACTTCCCCTCTGTCTTCTCACCCAACAAATAGTTTAAAATCTTTAATATTATTACTTTTTTTTTATGTTGATCTATTTCTTATTTTGTAGTAAGGTAACTCATCTCATTTACATCATCTCACATAAGTATCACTCATCTAAAATTTATTCCGTTTGAAATTTTTTCTCTGTCCTATTCTCCCAAAGAAGAGGAGTGGATTTCTAAATATGTGAGAGGAAAGCAAAAATGTTCATTTTTTTGCAGTTTGGCTGTTCTTCCCTGAATCACATGTGTGTTTTATGTTTTGAAATAAATATGTTCTCTAAAATAACTCCCCATCCATTAACAAAATATCAGCTGTGAGAACAGCCAAACTACAAAAAGACTAAAATCTTCTCTTTGCCCTCCCCGCCCCTCCATGTCTAGAAATTCATCCTTTTTTCTGGGGATGGGGAATGGAACTTTAAAGAGAGAGTTAGATGATCATTTATTTATTGTTGCTACAAAGTGACAATACCACATAAAATCTTTAAAAAATAGTTTTAAAGATTTTTTAAGTTTGTGTGCTGAGAGTGGGGGGGGGGGGGGGGGGAGAAGCAAATTTTTAGAGGTGTGGGGGGGGAGAAGCAATTTAGATAATTATTTAATTATAGTTGCAAGAAAGTTCTAAATAGATTTAAAAAACTTTTAAAGACTTTAAAGTATGTACTGGGGGGGGGGGGGGGGCAAAGGAAATAAAGAGGGCTTTTTGGAAGGGAGGAGGGTATAATGTAGATTGTTATTTAAATATTGCTGGGAAAAAATCACAAAGCAGAAAAATTAAGAAGAAAACTATGAATTTTTGAGAGCAGATTTAGATTATTGATTATTTATCGTTATACAATAAAATAAGAAATTAAAAACAATTATTTAAAAAATGATTTTCAAGATTTTTTATTTTAGTTATTTATTTTGTGGTGGAGGGTGGGGGGTGCAAGGATTTTAGGGTTGGGAATTTATTATTTTTTTTTTAATCTACCGAAATACGGAAGATTCTCGGCGCTTTTTTTTTAATTTTTACAGATTTTAAATTTTACGAGATGCATTTGTAGGGGGAGGATCTTCATGAGATAAGGGTAGAGGGCATGGGGGCAGAAGCAGGGATTTTAGGAGGATGGGTTAATTTAGGTGGTAGGTTGGAGTTATTTATTTTTAATATAGAGTATTTAATAAGTCTGAAAAGAAGTTAAAAATTAAAATGTTATAAAGGTTAAACTGCATTTTTGGTACCATGGGGGGGGGGGGGCAAAGGGAGAAACATTAATTTTGAGAGCAGATTTATATGATTGATCATTTGTTGTTACAATAAAATAAAAAATAAAGAAAAATATTAAAAAAATGATTTAAATTTTTTTAAGCGAGGGGGGTGTCAGGATTTTAGGGTTGAATTTATTTTATTTTATTTATTTATTTATTTTTTAATCTGCCGAAATACGGAAAACTCTCGCTCTTTTTTTTTAAATTTTACAATTTTACAGATTTTTAATTTTACGCAATGCATTTGGAGGGGGGGGATCTTCATAAGATAAAGTTGGGGGGGTTAGGGGGAGAGAAGCAGAGATTTTAGGAGGTGGGGTTAATTTAGGTGATAGGTTGGATTTGTTTATTTTAATATAGAGTATTTAATAAGTCTGAAAAGTAGTTTAAAATTAAAAAGTATAACGGTTAAACTATGCATTTTTGGCACCAGAGGGGAGGGGGGCAAAGGGCAGAAACAGTAATTTTGAGAGCAGATTTAGATTGATTTTAGATAGATAGTATTTGTTACAATAAAGTAAGAAATAAAGAAAAATATTTAAAAAATTATTTTTATTCTTTTTATTTATTTATTTTTTTTTTTTTTTTGGGGGGGGGGGGCAGGATTTTAGGGTTGGGAATTTATTTTTATTTTATTTTATTATTATTTTTTTATCTGCCAAAATACAGAAGATTCTCGCCCCTTTTTTACTTTTAAATTAATGATAAGAACAGGTTTTTAAATGATTTTTAGAAAAAATCCCGCTTATAAGCCCCCTCCCAAATTTGATCTTTTTTGATTTGGAAAAAGGTGGGGCTTACAATCAGGATTTTACGGTAATGAAAATGTATCTTTATTTTCAAAAGGAAATCTCTTGTAATCAGGAAAATTTTTTCACATTTTTTATGAAATATTCTAGCTTTAACTACTTTATAAAAGTTTTTTAAATTATCCCCACCACCACCACAAATTAAAAAAACTTTTGAAAATATATATTAGCTATAGTTTATATATAGTTTATATATTATAGCACTAAGTTTCATAGTTTCATATAAGCTGTAATTATTTAAATAGAGTGTTTTTTGGGTACAGTTATGTGTCTTAATTCTGAAGGGTTCCCTAGTTTTTTGTCACATTTTGTAAATTAAAATCTAAAAGGTACCCGTTTTTTCTCTTTTAAATTATGATAAAAAGATGTTTCTCTAAAGTTTAAAATTTTTATGCCTGATTTAATCAGGGATTTCTTCCAATATCTTACTTAAAAATTAAATGTAAATTAAATATGTTTAGGCCAGTTCTACGATGCAAAATTTTCATTCATGTAATCTGTATATATATATATATATATATGTCACATTTTAACTTCACAATCACTCCACCTTCCGTACCTCAAATCATGGCCAGGGGTCTCCACCCAGGAAGTTTTCAGTCGTACGCCGATTGTGGTAATTCGTTGGTGCTTATTGAAAAAAAAATAACTAGGCAGTTGTCACGTCGTTTCGGATTGGTGTGAAAAATTTAAAGATTGAAAGTAATTTTGAAAAATAGAGATGCAAAAATTAATGAAGTTAAAAGAACTAAAGAAATGCTTTAAAAAATGCCAATCCAAAACAACGTCACGGCACGTGATCGTAAAGTGGCAATTAACCCAATAATCGACATAACAGTTAAATTTACAGCAAAAGAATTTAAAGAACAAGGCCGGATGAACAATTAAATAAACTTCACTAGATAATTTGGAAAATAGTTAAGATATGAAGTCGATTCTTAGATTAAGATGTAAAGTAAATTAAAGTAACACTCACCCATGTCTTGACAAAACAAAGAAACTGACGTATAACAAATAGATATTTATTGACGAAACAACACATAAACATAAAGGTGTAGAAAGCTTAGTTGACCAACCAAAACAACAAACATTTAAAAATTTTGTATCATTATATTGAAATTACATATTACTATATCAGGATTTCAGAACTATGATTATGGTAAATTCATTTGTAGAGGACCATGCTGCATCGACGTAAGTTTATAAATTAGGATCAAATAGGATGATCAGAGTTCTTGTATGAAATAACGTTAAGACTTTGAGATAAGTCACTATAATGAAATGAGTTTGTGAAGTGGAATTCTTACAGTAAAAATATGAAGCTAGACAATTTCGGCATATTGCTTGAAGAGACACAATGAAGAGAGGTGAAGTTAAAATCGTTTAAAACGGAACCAAGATGATAGATGGGACACGCTGAGTGAATTCAAAGAGGGAAAAACAGAACTACTTCTATAGATGTATGAATTACTGGAGGTTTCAGGCTAAAAAAAAATTTAGCGAAGCTTAGCTGTATGTTAAAACTACTCATTACAGATTAAACTACGGGCCTAAGATGATCGATGATGGCCGGAATGGATTGTTTGATGAAGCTGCTAACAATCAGGAAAAGTGAGTTGTGATGTTTCAAGCTATCTCCGTTACAGGAGATTTCAGGCTAAAAAAATTTTGCGAAGTTTAGCTGGATGTTAAAACAACTCATTACAGATGAAGCTACGGGCCTAAGATGATCGATGATGGCCGGAATGGTTGGTATGAGGCTGCTAACAATCAGGAAAAGTTACCTGAAATGTTTCAAGCTATCTCCATGCTGCGATAAAAATTTAGTTAGAGAGTTTACACTCTAAAATGCAATAACTTTGAAGACTGCTGAAGCTAACATCGTTGAAACGAACTTTCTCTCTGCGGGACCCGAAGGTCCGCAGCTTAAATAGAGCAACCGAACGCGTTAATCCCTCGCTGACAAGTCATTGAAAACATCGTGCTCAAAAGTCAGTTAGATTTTTGAAAGCTAACTTTCAGCCAATGAGCATCGAGCATTATCGAGCGTTCGCTACGCAACGCAGAGTTGAGATGAATAAAAATCATCATTACTCCTGAATGGCAACGACGCCGTAAAAGTACCCGGATGGACGCTGAGATGGGAACGCGTCTCTGCCTGAGTGCAATGAACTGTACGCTATTTCTTCCGAGAAATCCTGTCACGTGATCGTAAACAACAAGTATCTTGGGGAAGATGCGCAATCAAAATGTCGATATTTCTGCAAAACAAAACGCGCGATCTTTGAAAAGAGAATTGAATAAATAGAATTTCTTGCCATAACTGCTGAACTAAATAACGTATTTAAAAACCGTAAATGGATTCTTGAAGTAGAATTTTTTATCTATAGATTGAATATGGTTTTAATACAAAATATTTAATATTTAATAATTATGATTTTCGTTTTTGGACTTAGAAATATTTCGTATCAGTTTGTATTGACACGCGAAAAACTTATCTTTTTACTGATATTACTTTAACTGAATATTATATTAATGATTTTAATAATTAAAACATTTGATTTATTGATTAATATTATTATTTAATAACAGAATAAAATTACTTTAACGAAATATTTGAAAATTTAGAAAGAAAAGGATTTTAAAGAAAAATTATTATAAGATTAAGTTAAGTGTATAATTAACAGAATTTAATGAATTAAATTAGCATAGATTAATACAGAAACAATGTACGGTGGCGTAACAGCAGTCAAGTCCACTTCAAATTTTATTATGATGCCAAGAGCTCTGGTTATGCTTTTAGCTCTCATGATAATTCACATGCAGTAGAATCAAGGAGAAGCGTCGTATTCCAAATACCATTCGAAGAAATCAAGTTGTTAAGGGGCGGCATCTTCGCTTACATCGGCAGCTACAGGGATTTTTATTCCATGATGGCGAGCCACGCGTCGCATTTCCACCTACATCCTGCTCCCAACATCTCTCTCTGCCTTTCAGGCAGGAAACACAGAGCCGTTAAAGCAGTCTTTCGATCAATCAGCGCTACGGAACTCAATCTTCTGGCGCTATGATTTTGAAGAGATCAAACTGCAAGCTGAAAAGCGCGGGAGAATATTCTAGAATGTTTCGAAAAAATCTGATTCCTTCGAACAAATAAGAAAGGAAAAAAATTACGTAGGTTTTATAGAGTGTGGGCAGGATGCCAAGATAAAAATTTTACATTGAAACTGAGATTAGCTTTTATGTTTTGAGAAAGAATATTTTTTTTGCCAGAAAACATAGGGAAAAAAAAAATATATATATATATATATATAGGTTGTTATTTAAAGAGAATTGAAATATTTAGCTTGGAGATTGATATTTAAAAGAATTCAATTTTAGGATGTGTTTATTTAATGAAATAAAAGTGTGTAATTTTAACAGAACAGCACTTAGAGCCATTTTTTTAAGAGAATGAATTTAGAATAAAACATTTTTAGCTAGGCGGAATTTTGACAATCTAAATACTGGAACGAGAAAATTATTTAGAATAATGGGATTTAAACAGAATTATAGCTTTGATGAGGTCAAAGGCGAAAAAAAATTAAAATTTGTTTCATATATATATATTTATTTATTTCAATGATTAGTATAAAGTAGAAAAAATTCTTATTTGAAAATGTTTATAGACCATTTTAGTTAACTTCAAAGACTGTTCCCTTAAAAGCAATATTCAAATATAAAAAAAAAATCTAATGAAACCTGTTTTTCAGATGTGAGAATGAGCATTATTTTTTATTTTTGAATAGAAGAAGTGAAAACTATTTATGAATACAAATTTTTAGAAAATACATATTTCCTTAAATATTTTTTGTTTCTACTTTAGTCCTTACATATGATGATTCTTCAATATCTGAAGATGGAGAAAGTTTATCACTGCCGTCTGTTGAAGGATCTTTACCTCATCCTAAATATCAAAAAGTTGTGGGGTTACCTAATGTGAACATGGTCAAGCCTGCACAGACTGCTGTAGATGAAAAAAAGTTGAATGAAGAGAAGCAGAAAGAAGAAGAAAGCAAAAAAAGTGAGATATTATGACTTATTAATTTTTCAATTCTTCCCATTTGTAACATTACATATTAAGAATTAGTAACATTACATATCTAAGAATATCTGAAACTAACAGAGGATGTTTGATATTCTTAGATCTTCTCAAACTTTTGAGTATGACTGAGACAGTGAGATTTAAAGTGGACTAACCCACATTTTAAAATGTTTCTATTTGTCACATGATTATGTATTCAATGCATATTTGAAGATCAAAAAAGAACTATTCAGCATTCTCTTTTTATTATTCTCGGTAGTCCTTTACTACTCTTGCTCTTAAAATATGTGTTGAATGCATTATGTGACAAAAACATAAAAATGTGGACTTTTGTTTTCATTGCCTTAGAAGTGATAATGTTATCACTTATATCCAATTATACATTTTTTTGGTTTTTGATATGATATTCTCAATAACTACACAAATAATTAGATAAAATTTTCTATTAAAAAAAAATAAATAAATAAAATGAGCATTTATTTACTACCCACATGCTTACTATCTTGAGTATGCCAAGTGTAAAAATTATTTTTGTTTTAAACCTTCTAACTTTTGCTGTTAAAAAAATATATATATTAATCTAAAACAATGTCTTAAAATACTTTTCTTATTAAGAGATTTTTATATTTTGTTAAAATATAAATATGAGGATGTACCAATAACCTTGTCAATTGTGTGTATATTTAGAAGAATCTTATATATGTTTTTTTCCGTGCTTTAAATGATGTAGTTCCTGTATATTTTAGGAATGTTTTTCTTGTACCATCAATACTTTGGTCAAATTTCAATTTTTTTTTTTTTTTTTTTTTTTTTAAGTTTGTAATGTTAGTTATTTAAATAAACATATTATATATTATATATATTTTCTTTCTATTTTTCATAAATATGAATAATAAAATTGAAAAAAATTTTGAGTGTATGTATAAAATATGTGTCATTTTTGGTATCCCACCCCCTTCCGAAAGAAAAAATAATTTCTTACATAAATTTAAAAATATTAAAATTGTCTTTGTGTTTTAGCTAAAAGATTTAATTTATTTTAAATATGTGCAGCAATAATTTTTTTCCCAATTTTTTAGCACGAGATTTAAGTGATGAGGAAAAATTAATGGTCATGAGGAGTGAGAGTTTCCAGCAATTTCTTGATCGAACTTCTCGCATAATAGAAAGGGCTATTTCTGAAGATGTCGATATATTCATTGATTATACTGGAGTTAAAGAAGACAATGATAGGTATACAGTATTTTTAATTTAATCTATTATTAATTTTAGTTTACACTAAAAGCTTATTTAAAAGCAAATATATGAGAAAAACTTATCTTGTTTTTTCTTTGATACATCATGAAAGAATCCTTTGAAACACATTTTTCCTTCAGAAATAAACATATGGCTCTTCCCCACTCGGAATTGATGCAATATTATATTTTTTGGACCAACTTGTATTTTTCTTAAACATTTATTCTTCCCACAACTGGCATGTTTATATCAATGAAGGGGGGGGGGGGGGGAATCCTGTCTTAAGTTGACTAATTTGTGCTACATTTCAATTTTTCAACTATACAAAAAAAAAAAAAAGAGTAAAAGTTCAGATATGTTTAAGTGTGTTGACACATATTTACTTTTTTGTGTTTTCTGAAAAATAGAATGTAGTAAGAGGTTGTAAAAAGGAAACATATATGATAAGGAAAAATAGTAACAATTCTGTTTGTAAACCAGTTGACAAAAATGCCAATCACTTCCAGTAATGTTGTGGTAAATGGTTAATTACCATGTGCCTGCCATTAACCCTCCAGTTGCCAATGCTCCTTCCAGTGTGCACTTCTTTTTCACTAATTCTTGAAAAAAAAAATATCCACAATGAAGCTCAAGCACTGTGCTAATCTCCTGGGAGCTAATGAATGTATTGATATATAATCAATGCTTACTGATATAACAAGATGCTTTTTATAACTTTCCAAACTGCCTTGGTGTCCTTTTGACTCTCAACATTTTGACATTGCCTAAGTTTTGTGTTTACCATGACTTGTAAAAGATCAGTACTGACATTCTTTTGCATGGTTTAATATGATCCTATCTGAGAAATGAATAGTTAAAATACAAGAATTGAAAGAAAATGTTTTGTTCATTCTGCCTTCAATTTCAATTTTTTAAGAAATGCCCCAACATTTTAATTATTTTGCAATTAATTAGAAGAAAGTTATCACAATGCTGCATGTCATAAACAATAGAGATTTTCTGTAAATAAGAATTTTTCTGTATCTGGAACGTATTTTAGGAATACTGTGGTACAATAACTTGCATTGTTTCACTAAAATCTGTTTTATTTTTTCTAAGTGGCAAAGCCCCTTTCTTTCTGTTATAACTTTTCAAAAAAGTTTTTTTTTTCTTACAGTGATGATAGAAGTGGCATGTCTCTCTCCCTTAATCGGTGCTTTTTTGATGACCACTGGTCAAAAAATAGAACTGTTACATCTTTTGATTGGTCTATGCAAGTAAGTTTAAGAATTTTCAGCTTTTATTGTATGTAATCTATATTATAAAGAAAAGATATGTCTCTGTGCTCTATGCTGATGTCATATTGACAATGGCAATTATCTGAGTAATCAGTTTAATTCTTTGTAAATTTATTAACTTGTAAGTATCGCACAAATTCTTTTATACCATCACACAAAAAACAAATGTACTTTCAAGTGCAGCTTATTTGAAAACTGTATCATAATTTACAGATTTGTTTTCAGTTTTTTAATACATTTCAAGTATTTTTTTTTTTTCTATGTGCAGCCCAGTTACAGAAAAATTAACCCGTTTGCACTTAAAAGAATATAAATAGTTCAGTATATTTTTTTTTTCTTTGGCTAATATTTCATAACAAAATTAAAACTTCACCAATAAATTAAGCCCAAGTTTAACAGATATGTAATCACACAAATAATCAGAATAAAAAAGATTGCAGTAAATAGGAAATTCTTTGGCTATTAACCTCTGGCATGTGGCTGATATGAAAGAATTGTTTTTAATAATTTTCAAAATTTTATTTGAATATTGATATTTTTCATATAAAAATGCTTTTTGATGGTGTTGTCAATCTAAAAAAATATTAAATGTATAATATCTATTGGAGTTGTCAATTACAAGTGGTTTTTACCTATGTTTTTGTACACCAGTGTGTTCTGTAACCCGAGAACACCTGGGTTATATTCTGTGTTTACTTTAGAAAATATACATAAACCATTTTAACTTTAAATAAAAGTAATATTGAATGGTGCCTATTTAAGTTTATAAATTTAAGTTGCTTGAAACAAATAGATAAGTTGTTAGTAAGATTATAAAATTGTGTAATGTTTTACTACTCAGGGGTCGATCGAGGGAAAATTTGGGGCCTATTTAGGAGACCCTTCACAAAAATCTATTTGATATAATGGGCCCCTTCACAAAAATCAATTTGATATAATGGGCCCCTTCACAAAAATCAGTTTGATAAAATGTATCCCTTCACAAAATTTTATTCCATAAAAACTTACTATTTATTATTTATTTTTTATTTTGTGATGTTTTAAAATGTATAATTTGTAAACAAACAAGTTCACCAGAGAGGAAAACTTCAGCAAAAGGATTTTAAAAAGTTTTTGTTTATAAATGCCTGGTTTGAATTTGATTAGCTGGATTTCAACTTTCGTTACAAAATGTTATTTTTCACAAAAATATAATAAATTTCACAAAAATAACCTTTACTTTTCACAAAATGGGCCCCAAGAAAAAAAACCTGCATCGACCCCTGCTACTATTGGAATATACTGTTCCATGAGATTTTACAGATTACTAATGGTTATAGTGCATTGAAATCACATTACCTGTAGATACTTCAGTATGCTTTAAAAGTCAAATTAACAATATATATATATATATATATATATTATAAGAATAATATATATATATATATATATATATATATATATATATACTGAAAGGATTGAATATTTTTCTGTTGATAAATATCTGTCTAATTATGAGTTGCAATATGATTCATAGCTGCATCAGTGATATAAATTTAACGTTAGTTCTTCAAATTTTTACTTTATGCAGTTTACAGTTTACATTTTTTAGCTTTTATATATAGTACCTGGTAATCTGAGTCTTGCTTGGTAGTTTTTCTGTATCCATATCTTCAATCTTCCATATTGTATTAATGTAAAGACTTTTTCGCTAATCTTTCTGCTTAAAAATATAATTTTTAGTTTCTAAAAATAACAAATGCTGTCAATTCATTTTTGCATTTTTTGGTATATATATTATATTTTATCCAATTTCTCAAAATTATCAAAATAAGAGTTGTGATTTTTTGTTATATATTTCCGCAGTTGTAAAATACCAAATTAGTTTATTGTCAAGGCATTCAACATTTTTTTTTTTTTCCGTACAGCATTACGAAAAACACCCCATACATTTTAATCACCAAATTTATCTGGAAAAAACAAATAGCCACTTGACTGGAAATTGTTTTGTTTCAATTTATGTTTAAAAAGCTAGCTGCATCAGTGATATAAATTTTAACGTTAGTTCTTCAAATTTTTACTTTATGCAGTTTAAAGTTTACATTTTTTAGCTTTTATATATAGTACCTGGTAATCTTGAGTCTTGCTTGGTAGTTTTTCAGTATCCATATATTCAATCTTCCATATTGTATTAATGTAAAGACTTTTTCACTATTCTTTCTGCTTAAAAATATAATTTGTAGTTTCTAAAAATAACAAATGCTGTCAATTCATTTTTGCATTTTTTGGTATATATATTATATTTTATCCAATTTCTCAAAATTATCAAAATAAGAGTTGTGATTTTTTGTTATATATTTCCGCAGTTGTAAAATACCAAATTAGTTTATTGTAAAGGCATTCAACATTTTTTTTTTTTTCCGTACAGCATTACGAAAAACACCCCATACATTTTAATCACCAAATTTATCTGGAAAAAACAAATAGCCACTTGACTGGAAATTGTTTTGTTTCAATTTATGTTTAAAAAATAAGCTTTAGCATAAAATTTTTCTTGATTTAAAAAGCTGCTAGTAGTTTTGTGCTAATCAATACATGCTGTATTACACTAGTAGTCGAGGATCACAATTATGAAAGAGTAGCAATATAATTTTTTTTTTAATTGCATAAACAGCATTGTTTCATTTAACAAACTTTTGCATTTAACAGACAAATTATTTTTGGCATTCTGAAACAATGGTTTTCAGAATCATGTTTAGTGATATATATATATATATATATATATATATTGCATTAAATAGAATTTTATTCCATGACATTTCTTTGTTATCTACACTTTATCTCAACAGTTTTTAACTCGATTGTGAATGATAGTATATCAGCAGCATATTAGTATTATGATTTTTTAATTTATCAAAATGAACTTCCTGAAGTCTATACTTAGCTAAATTATTTTCTTGTGTTCAAACGGGAACATAAATCTTGTTTTATATAAATTATATTAGACTGGAAACCGACTGCAAAAATATCTACATCTGTCACACAATTTATAGATCATTCGAAAGTAGGGATGCAATGGATATCCGTAAAATATTCGATATTGGCTGATTTTTCAGTATCCAAAATAACATTGGATATCCAAATCACAATCACCGGATATCCGGCTCTCTATTATATAAGTTCTATTGATAATATGCATAAGACAGGATGGCAAATTGTATTCAAACATCCTTGATAAAAATGACATCTTTGCGAAAATTGTACTTTTACTCTCAGATTGTAAAATAAAATTTGAAGTTGTTTATTAAAGTATGACTTTATTAATTTTCTTTTTTTCTTTTAAGTTAAACAATTAAACAGACTTTTTATTTTTGTTTTTTAACTTGTTTGTTAAAAAAAATTTACACTTACTATTTTTAATAAAGGAATTCTAATGCATAACCTGAATTTCTGTTTCATACCTGAATAAAACTACAAGGAAAAGTATAACTTCATTATAAATATTTAAAATTAAAAGTAATTTAATTTAAAATAAAACTAAATGTGACTTAAAATAAAACAGTATTAAATAATTAAAGCACAAAAAGGTATCAACTAAACCTATGTTTAGAGAAAAACTCTTCAACCATGGGTATATTAGTAAATATTTTGTGCTTAAATTAAAAAAAAAAAAAAAAAAAAAAAAAAAAAAAAAAAAACATGTATTTCTTTGTGAAAATACTTTGCAATTATAGGTATATTAACAAATGTGTTATGGTTAAATTTGTTTTCTTCTGCCATCATTCTACAATTAAACATATAAATTTTTAATGTTGAAATTACATTTTTTATATAATATTCATAGGTGCCAACCTCTCATTAATATTCCGTAATAGGTGGGTTAATTTGACCCAGGTTTAACACGTTTCAAACCAAAAAAATTATTGGATGAATCTTTATTTATCCAATTACAGGTTTCTACGTGGAATTTATTTAATTTCATTTCTTAAAAAAAATTTCTGGTGCGAAACTTGTTAAACCTGGATCAAATTAACCCGCATATTACGGAATATTAATGAGAGGTTGGCACCTATGAATATTATTAATCTATACTAATAAAATAAAGTTTCGCTCTGTGTGTGTGTGTGTGTGTGTGTGTGTGTCTGTTGGCGATGGCTAGGAAAATTTACCGCACCTAGAAGTCTGTAAATTTAGATTTAGATAGTTATCCAAACCCTCTCTTGGTGCACCTGACCCTCAGAATTTTAATATTTTGATAATTAGCCTAGATATTAATTAGATTCTCATTAACCATCGCTTCTAAAATGACATCTTTTAAATCAAAATGGCGAAAGAAACGAACCGGCGCATTGGATTTGCAAGCGAAAATGAACGAATTCGAAATTATTTTACTAATTAGCGAATTTTAAGAAAACTAATTGAGATATCAATTTGAAAATTTCTGAGCATATGTAAAAAAAATATTCTGCATCTGACTATGTGATTTTTGAAAAATTCGGCTGGTAATTTTTTTTTAATTTACGCAAAAAACTGCCAAAAATCTGCAGGCGCCAGTGAAAACAATCCGAGAAAGTTTCAGACAGGGATCTGCTTTCATTAAAAACTGAACTACAAAGAGATCTGTTTCTCTGGCCGATCCCTCCATTTAGTTTGCGAAAATGAAAAGAAATAATTGCCAATTTTGACTAATGAACAAAAATTTAGGTAACTAATTAAGATAAAAATTTGAATTTAAGGTCGGGAAGGTGTGTAATCTGCTAGCTATTTTAGCGTAGCGTCTTCGTTATGTTCTAATTATCGGAAAAATGTAATTCTTTTTTTAATGATCGCGTTTATGTAGGTGACGGTGGTTCTCTTGAATAAATTATTCATTATATTTGCGGGTATGGGGAGGGAGGGGGTTATCGCCTTTCTCTAAGATTGTAATTATCTCGTGCCCGGGCAACGCCGGGCGGGTTAGCTAGGTTAGCATATATTTAAAAGCACAGCAACAGCTTCTAAAGTAGAGGTTGAATACATTTTTTTTTTATGTTTTTCACTTTTAAACTCATATATATGCCAAATAAAGAACTTTGTTAGGGATTTAAAAGTATGCGATCCTTTTTTTTTTTTTTATTATTATTATTATTATTTGAAACACTGAATGCTAATAATCCCCACAGTAGTAACAATGCTGCTACTTAATATTTTGAGAATTTCAGATATAACTGGCTATTCTTATATGTACTCTGTATCTGTATGTGTGCATGAATAACTCATTTTTATAATTTTTTTCGTCATACACATACATATGTGTGACTTTAGATTTAGGCGATTAACAGTGCAAATTCAAAATAAGTTATAAATAATATTTGTTTTGTTATTTGTGCTACTAACTAATGAAATTATTTATTTAGTTTTTATTAATTTCGTAATTAGGTACTTACTGTTCCCTCTAAGCCTTTTTATTTATTTATTTATTTTTAGGGGTACAGCACCCTACTCTTTATTACATTGGCAAAATGCACTCCGCTTTTTTTTTTTTTTTTTTTTTTTTTTGGAAAAATAGTGAAATTTATCCTTAGTTGTACACAGATTTCTTGTAAAAAAAACTTCTCCATACCACAGTATTTCTAAATCCGTGTGCCCAAGACCTTGCAAAAATATTGAACTTTATTTATTTACAAAAAACTGGAAGTTATTAAATAATGTAATTTAATTATATTTTTCAATTTGTAATTCATAAAAATGATTAAAAATTAATGTCACTTTTTTTCACAATTAAAAATTATATACTTTTTTCTTTATATCATTACTAAACATAATATATTTCCTCATGAAATAATCCCCTTTTTTGGAACTAGCACAGTGCTTCTTTTTTCTTTGTAGACTGAATAATAAATTAGTAATTACAATTTTAGTAATTAAAGCATAAAAATGTATTTTATTTTCCTAATAAGAGAGTTAATTATTTAATAATTATTAATTTTATGTAGTGTTAACAATTTAACATTGAAGCAGTTATTAATAATTTTAATAAATATAAATATCAATAGTATTTAATAGTTTTACATAATTATTACAAAGTAGTAATGTACATATTATTGTATGCTACTAACTAATGAAATTACTAATTTGCAGTTTTTATAATTTCTGTAATTACTAACTAATAATTATAAATTTGATAATTAAAGAATAAAAACATAGATAAAGTTACTAATAAGAGGGTTAATTGTTTTGGAAAGTTGAAATTCCTGGTAGCTAATTCTGTATTTTAAAGCAGGGACAAAAACATAAAAATCCAATTTAAATTTAAAAAATCTGATTTAATTTTTAAAAAAAAGGTCAGATTTTTTGAATTTTTTTGGCTATGAAAATTGTCCCAACTGTTTTCAAATTAAAAATTTTACATCAGCATTTTTAATGCTTGATTTGTTCTAAACTGTCAAAACAAATGTTTCTAAATTAGGGACCTAGCTTGACCATTTTCTTGTGCTCGATTTAGCATAGAAGGTAAATTTCTGAAAATTGTTAAGCCATCTTCGATATTATTTATAATTGTGCTACTTATCAATGATCAATAGTATTGGCGAAAATTCAGATTACTGAAGATTAACTTTGAAAATTGCTTAAACCTATGAAAACTAAGAAGAACTGAAGTCGGAACTATTTACCATTTATAGCATCATCTTCATGAGTTTGTTTTAACCATATAAAATTAATTTTCCCTAATTAGAGACATAGCTACATTGTCTTCTTGTGATCGAATTAGTATAGGAGCTAGTTTTTGGGAAATCGTTGTTGGAGACGTTTTTGATAGATAGCAGCATTTTCATTGCTGAGTTTGTTTTAACGTGTCAAAACAAACTTTCCCGAATTCAAACCTAGCTAGATCATTTTCTTATGCTAGAACTACTGTAGGAGACATGTTTCATGTAAATTGTTTGAGCATTTTTCATTTTGTAGCAATCAGCATTTTCAGCGTTGAATTTATTTTAACCTGTCAAAATGAATTTTATTAAATTCGGGATTATAATGTAGTATAGGAGGCAAGTTTAGTGAATCATTCCAGCTGTTTTCAATATCATCCATAATCAAGAAAATTCCTTGCTCACTTAATATATAAGAGCAAGGAAGACCGAGCTATGCTCGGTCAAAATTAGCTTTGAGTTCAAATATCATGACCAAAATGACCCACTACTCAAATTTTCTCGAACATGTGACCAAGCCCAATTGTCTTCTCGTACCCAAAACCCGTAGGATATAAAATTTAGTCAAAATAGTCTGAGCCCATTTTTAGATAAAATTAGCTTGACCACAGTGACCCAAAAATAACTCATTAATCGTATTTTCTCGAGCATGTGACCTAGCCCAATGATTTTCTCGTGCCTAAAAACCGTAGGATACAAAATTTAGTTCAAATCATCTGAGCCGTTTTTAAGATAAAAATAGCCTGACACATAATGACCCATGACCAAAATGACCCACTAATCAAATTTTCTCGAATATGTGACCTAGCCGAACAGTCTTCTAGTGCCCAAAAACCATAGAATGCAAAATTTAGTCTAAATAGTCTGAGCCGTTTTTTGATAAAATTAGCTTGACCCACAGTGACCCAAAAATGAGCCACTAATTGGATTTTCTCAGAGTGACCTAGTCTAATGATTTTTTTTCATGCCCGAAACTCGTAGGATATAAAATTTAATCAAAATCGTTAGGGACGTTTTTTAGATAATATGAATTTCATCCACGTTGACCCAAAGATGACCCACAAATTGAAAGTTCGCGAACATGTGACCCTGCCCAAAAATGGTAGGATACAAAATTTAGTCAAAATCATTTGAACTGTTTTTTAGATACAATTAGCTTGACTCTGACACATGGTGACCAAAAATGACCCACCAATCAAATTTTGTCGAACATGTGACCTAGCCCAATGGTTTTCTAGTGCTCCAAAACGGTAAGATACAAAATTTCGTCAAAATCATTTGAGCCGTTTTAAGATAAAATTTGCATATATATATAACCACACACACACAAGATTTGCTCGTATTAGAATATATGACTAGCGAAGCTTCGCCCACTATACTGGTCAGTTTATTTAATAAGAAAATTTCCTTTAGAATGCTGCAGAAACTGCATCAATGTATTTTAAAAAACTGTGATTGTTGATTTATTTTTTCACTAGTGAAACTCTGAACTAAAATTAGTAAGTTTTATCGAGTCGAATGATCCAAACCGTGCCGTGATCGGACCCACAAACCAGAGTTAATTTGATATGAAATAGCAAAATCCTTAGCGTTTTATTTATATTTCTATATAAAAATCAGGATTCTGCTAAAATAAAAAAATATGAGCTGAATTCAAAAATTTATAGGGCCCCAAAATTTTTCAGTATAAAAATTTTTAATCTTTTGGTGAGTAGTCTCAATGTCTCAAGAAGCATTTTGGCTATGAAAGGATGCATTTAAAAAGCGAATAAATTAATTTAAAAATAAGTGATACTTCTGCTTCTAACTATCCCATCGTTATGAAAATTAAATATTTGGATTTGTCGTTGAAAAATGCGTATATATGCATAATTTTCAAATCCATAAATGCAATATTTCAAAAAAATTTAATAGGGCTGTAATTCTTCTAGTATAAAGAAATGTAGTTTCGGTCCTCCTTTCAGATTGAACATAAACAAATTTCTCATTGTAAACCTCGCTGTCAAACAAAGCACGTGGAAGAAGGCTCATCAACCACGGTCAAGTCAAAAGTACTCTCAATTGTTTCCTGGAAAGGTGCTATCCATCAGAGATATTACTCACAGCCCTAAATACTTGATATTTTGCATAAAAATACTGTTTAGGATAAAAAGAAAGATAAAGTATGTGATATTTGGCATAAAAGTACTGTTTAGGATAAAAAGAAAGACACAAATTTAGAATCCGGAAAATTCCAACAAATCAAACTATATTCGATTTTTCTTTACAATTTTCAAAGTTTCAAAGTTTTTCCAAAATTTTTTGATTTTTTAATTTTTCTTTATTTTGTATCCTAAACCTTACATTTATGCCAAATGTCAAGCTTTTAGGACTTCAAAATCTAATTATTTTCGGTCTTAAATTCGGACATTTTTATAATTTTTTTGATTTTTCAATTTTATTTTCAAATTTTCCTAATTTAATTTTTCTTTTTATTGAATGCTAAACACTACTTTTACACGAAAATTTAAGTTTCTAAGACTAGGAGATCGAATTATTTTCAGTTTTTCAAGTTTTCTATCTTTATTTTTCGAATTTTCCCTATTTTTTAAAAAATTTTCCTAATTTTTTTTATTTTAAATACTACCCTTATTCCAAATTTCAAGTTTCTGGCGCTACAAAATTGAATTATTTTCAATTTTTCATTTTATTTTTTAATTTTATTGATTTGAATTTTTTTTTATACTAAATCCCAAACACTACCTTTACGCCGAATTTTGAGTTTCGGTTAAAAGATCAATTTTTTTTTTTTTTTTTTTTTTTTTTTTTTTTTTTTTCATACTTACTAAAAAAAATTTATTTCTTTTTATTTTACAGATTTTTAATTTTTTTCCTTATTTTGCATCCTAAATACTACCTCTATTCCGAATTCCAAGTTTCTAGCACTATAAAATAAAATTATTTTCAAATTTTTGATTTTATTTTATATTTTTATTTTTCCTTATTCTAAATCCTAAACACTACCTTTGCGCCGAATTTTAAGTTTCTAAGGCTAAGAGATCGAATTATTTTCATTTTTTCAGTTTTTATCAAATTTTTTGGATTTTTTCCTTTTTGTGTATCCTAAATACTACCTTTATTCCAAATTTCAAGTTTCTAGCACTACAAAATCGAATAATAATTTTAGATTTTTTTATTTTATTTTCGAATTTTATTGTGTTTTTTATTATTATTTCTTTCTCTGAGTACTAAACACTATCTTCACACCAAATTTTAAGTTTCTAACAAGGGAACCACTTTTGCTGCAGCTTGGACTTAACATTGAGACCTGGGGCATTTTATAGTCCTATATTACAAAGTTTGAGAATCGATAAAATTTTTCTGTTAAAATCATATTTTTTTATTTTGCAGCAGCCTAAGTTTCTTATTCGAAATATGCAATAAAAAATAACATTTTTGAGACCACTTATCGGACTATTAACATAGAAGATTTAAAAAAAAAAAAAAAAAAAAAAAAAAAGGTTCAAAATACAAGTTAGTCTATAATAAGTATAAAAAATTCCTTCAAAAATCTACAAATTTGATTTTGGAAAATACAACTTTATAAAAATATGATTTTAACAAAGAAATTTTATAGATTCTCTGACTTTTGTATATAGGGCTATAATAGGTGGCTATATGGTAATATAGGGCTATATAGGTGGTTCCCTTGCAAGACTAGGAGATCAAATTTTTTTCAATTTTGTTTAAATTTTTGGAATTTTAGATTTTTTTTTTCCGGTGTTTATTTTTTTTTCTTTGTATCCTAAATACTATCTTTATTCCAAATTTCAAGTTTCTGGGGCTACGGGGGATATACTTTATCTTTTTAAGACAGGTGAGTGAGTGAGGACAAAAAATCGAAACTTTGAGTTCATATATTGTCTGAACTAGAAAAGATAGAAACATGAAATTTTAAATTTTGGTCCTGTGTGCTACATACCCTAGATAAACAAAGTTTCAGGTTTTTGGGAAACTCCAGCGGAAAGATATGAGAGGGTCAAAAGTGTCCTGATTTGCTTTCAGCTGTGCTTTCTCAACCTGGCGGAGGCACTGTCGTGCCTCCAGAATTTGTGCTGAAATTTTTGCCTTGTTGCTTTAATATATAAGGATGATATTTCTCTTAAAAATGACCATCGCTTACTATAAATCTCTTTAATTACATAGATCTAGAACAAAATTGTTTTTTTTTTTTTAAATTTTTCAACTCCAAAATTCGGAATTATTATGCTGCAGATTAAATTATATTTTATGATTATATGTACTTTGATGGATATTTATCTTCCTGTTACTCAAGCGTTTAGTTTGTGGTGTTTGTTATTTTTATATGTTATTTTTTAAATACTTGGGCCAGTGTTTATTACCCATTGTTTCACATTAAAATGTTTTCACAACATTAAGAAAATTTTAGTTTTACAATATTGTAATCAAATTTTAAAAAGAAATAATCAGGTATAATTAATAATATATATACACATGCAAAAAAAATTTTTTTAATTAAAGAAAATGGACAAATAATCTCCAATGCACCTGGGGTTTTCTAAAAAAAATGGTATAAAAGGGTTAACTGTCTGTATTAAAATTAGAACAACTATTTAATTTCCATAATAATTTTTAAAAAATTAAATAAATTTCCTTATTTTTGAAATTTTATTGATACTTATACAAATTCATAGTAACTGCTGTATGTATTATTAGTTTTTCGTTCGCAAAGAAGTACTAAATTTTACTTAAATACAAATCAGCAGTTTTTGCATATATTTCATAGAGTTTGTTTAATTAGCATAAAAAATTTATACCTTTTTATTTATTTGAAAAATAAATTTTACTGCTACAAAATCTGTTAATTTTTTTAAGTATTTAGTAAGTAAGTATCCAATTAAATTTGTTTCTTACAATTTGTTTCATGGCTGTTCTTAAACATATTTTAATATTGAATCTTATCAAATTTCTTAATGTCATTTTATGGTATTTTATACTGTGTATATATATATATAATATATATATATTGGTATAAAACTTCAAATTGCCTGTTTTTTTATGATTTTAAGTATTTCTGTTTTGCAATTCTGTAATTTGCTATTGTAGTTTCCAGAGCTATTGTGTGCATCTTATAATCAGAACGATGAAGCTCCTCATTTACCAGATGGAATTTGCCTAATTTGGAATATGAAGTTTAAGAAAAACACGCCTGAATATATATTCCATTGTCAGGTTGGTCTGTTTCTGATTGTTAAATAGCTATTTTTATACTTTTTATTACTTTAGAAATCACCACGATTGGTAGTGGTGTGCCATTTTGTGATGTTTATAATGGTTTTTAATTAATATATCGGCTAATTATTAAAAAATGAATAATTTGAGCCTCAAATGCATTTTGCATCATTCTAATTTTCAGACCTCTACTTGCTGTAGATTTTCCTTTGCCAACACACTAACATCTTTCTTTTATTAGTATTAGTTCTATAGAACTAGATTTTAGATTTAGATTTATAGATTAGTTCCAAGAATCTTCGCCTGTAGCAGAGTGATTAAATCCGAGAACGATTTCTTCAGGAATTAATTTGACTAAAATAGCGAATAAGATTCCCCCATAATTATTTAATTCTACCCCGGCTGTTTCGAGACTTCTGATTTGAATAACACAGGTATCATGCAATTGTCTAAGCTCTCTTAAATTCGCTCCAGATTTTACAGGTTTAGGCTTAAAAGCTTGTTTACATGTGATCATATTATTAATTCATTTTTTCCAAATCTTTCTTTCAACAACCCGATCGCGACATCGTAATTATTTTGTGTTAAAGCTAAACCTTGAATACATTTTAAAGCTGCTCCTGTGAAGAAATTCTGTAAGTAATTTAACTTCTATATTAGTTAACTTTACATTTTCATGTATAGCTACTTCAATTTGCCCCCAGAATTCCTGCCAATTTTCATATTTCCCGTCGAAAGGTTGTGTTGTAAGTTTCGGTAATCTTACGTGAGAATAATTCTTTAATTCATCAGGCTCTGTGGACAATAGAATGGAAGAGTTTATTTTACTTTCGTTAGGAACATATTATGCCTTAAATATCTATCTATTTTAGCCTTCGTTTTGTCATTTTTTCGCGATATTCTTGACTGGATGATACATCTTTTTGGAGTGTCTACAAGTTTCTGAATTTCTGAATCTTAATTTGTAAACTTGTTCTGCATTCTCGATTAATTGAATTTTGAGATCTTCTATTTCGTCTCCTGCCAAATATTCAGTTATTTTATTAATAATCTTCGTTAAAGATGTTCTAAGAAACTTACGCAAGCTTTTTGATTTATCTAATTCGCTAGGTTGTCCCATTTTCTAAATTTCAGCTCGTGGGAAGATCGGCACCATAAAACAGATTTCGTACTTTCTTAAATCATACAAGACAATAAAAGTAAATAAAAGGTTTGGTCTCACCTAATTTTCTGGTTCGTGTTCTATTAGCTTCTTTAAAGGTAGAAACATCTTTTACTTATGAAGATTATTTATTGGACAGGTAGACACACTTAATGACGATACAGAACGAATACACGAAACAGCTATGTATAAATGTAAAGTAAACAGTCAGTCAGTCAAAATCGTTCTACACGCTTAGCGCCATCTGGTGGTTCCTTTTCATTTTGCAACACATCTTAAGCCGCAAAGCAGCATATCTTTACAGCATTGTTTTATCCCATCGTCTGCCGTGCTTTCAAACTGTCGTTTTCTCACACGTCATTCCCATGATGTAGGCCAGGTGCCACTGAAGGGCTCTGGTGCTGCTATCTGTCAGAAAATTCTGGAAGCACAGTGGAGATAAAGATTGCCACATATATTGATATTTGTATTTGTATAAATTTTTACAGATTACTTGATAAGATTTTTTTTTCTTCTCAATAATGCTAAAAGGGCATTCTTACTATTTAGCAAATTGGCAGAGTGCCGAATACTCGATACATCTCTAGCTCTAACAGTTATTTGCTGTAGGATTTTTCTTTTTATTAAATTTTATTACTTTATTATGTTTGAAATTACTTGTGCTTCAAACACCTTGATATTAAAGAGTTTGCCATTTGTATTTGCATGATTGATTCTTTGTTGTTTTGACTTAACAATTTTGTGCAATTTGGGAGAAAAAAAATTATTCCATATTGTTTAGTTGCTTCATAATAGTATTGTATGTTTTTTAGTCACCTGTTACTACAGCTTGTTTTGCAAAGTATCATCCTAATCTAGTCGTTGGTGGAACATACTCTGGTCAAATTGTTTTGTGGGATAATCGAAGTAATAAAAGAACACCTGTACAGAGAAGTCCGTTGTCTTCAATTGCTCATACTGTAAGTCTCGCATCTAAATATTTTATATTTGCTAATTTTTTTTTATATTTATGCAGTGAAATTCCAGTTACCAGACTAACGTGTTCAAGACATAATCCAAATATGTAAAAATCTAGATAATTGGAGTTATAAAAAAAAGCATGAAGCAAAATTCTCCTAAAATCACTTTTGTTTAATAAAAAGTTAGGCCTGATGTATGTTGAAAATAAGAAGTTACTTTTACTACGGGTAATTAAAAATATTCAGTGCAGTGTTCACATACATTTAAATGTATTACTTGAACATGTCCAACATAGTTAATTCTTTTGCTATAGACACCTGTTTGCATGCTGCCAAGTCCTACAAAAACTTGACATAAAGTAACTGTTATTGTATCATTTTCCTTATTTACTCCTATCGCACATGTTAACAATGTTGAACACTGCTTGCTTTGCCTTTAACAGTCCAGTTTCAGTATATAAATATAATTCTTCATATATATATATATATATATATATATATATATATATATATATTTTAAATATGAGAGTAGTCATATAGTACATCTGAAATTAGTGAAATATTCATTTAGAATTACCCAAACATAGACTTAAAAAATGTATGCAGTTTACATTCCAATATGATTTTTTTTTTTTTTTTTTTTTGTTACTCCCTGATATTGATCTGGATAATTGGAGTCTTGCTATACTTCTTTGTTTCTAGAAAATATTTATGAGAAATGGCATGCCTCCCCAAAATTAATTTTGCTTTCACCAAAGGATGAAATAAAGATTGGAGTTCTTAATGCAGCTACAGGACTCTAGTTTTTCTTTGTTGCTGATTTTTTTTTTTTTTTCAGTGAAACAACACAACTTTCTTTACTATATCTATCTATATAATGTAAAATTTTAATAGTATCAACATACTTTTTTTTTACTAAACTCTTAATCCTTTCATCATTTATTATTATTGTTATCATAAAAAGTTTTCAGTTTTTTCATACATTTGTTAGTGTTTTACATGTTTATTTATTTTTTCAGTTAGATTTTGTGAGCTAAGTATTTTACAAAAACCTTTATTCTGTGTTTTGTATATAGAAAGTTACTATTTTAATTACCAGTTCTTTAAGTTACATTTTTTCAGTTAAAAATTAAGTTTTAATCAACTCTCTATATATTCTTCTGCTATTTATCTCCCTTTTATATGGGGGGGGGGGGGGGGGGGGGCGAGGAGTACACAGGCAGAATTCTTCGCATAAATAGAAAGTCTGTGATTTTAAAATTCATTTCAAGCAAAATAAAATAAATTAATGAATAATAAGTAAATGTCTACTGTAACAATTTTTTTTTTAGAAAACCAGTTCAAGACCAAATTTGCTTAATAAAGACATAGATTTCCTTTTTTTTTACCTATTAGGTTTGGTAAATAAATTGTTTTGATGATAAAGGAAAATAATACTCTCAAATAGAATTTGAAACATTGTCTTTTTTTACACTTTCCAACCTAGTTGAAAAGTGTTTATGACTTCGGTTTGTCTGGCCATGCTCTAACTCCCGTAAATATGCTCGGATTGTTCTGCAATTTTTATATGTCATTGTCGTGATCTATAGCATGTTCCCTATTTCAACGGAAGTGTGTAGCACTTATAGTTTTTTTTTACAGGGACACTCAAAAGAATTCAGTTACATTACGGTCAATGAGGAAAAATCATTTGCGGTTTATTTTAATGATGTTACACAATTTCAAACACATTGTAATTGATATATACCACTAAGGTGCATTATAAGAAGCTTAATATGGAATAGGGTGTGCATAGCACTTATAGTTACAGGGACAGTCAAAAGAATTCCGTTGCATTACGTCTATGGAGAAAAATCGTCTGCGGTTTATTTAAATAATGTTTCACTATTTTAAACACATTGAAATTTATATATATCACTAAGGTGCATTACAAGAGGCTTACTACAGAATATTGTGTGTATAGCAGTCATCGTTCATTTACAGGGCCACACAAAAGAATTCTCTGCTGTCTGTTAACAATAATTCCTGGAAATGCGTTTTAAGTTACTGAACGCAATTTTAAATTTAACTCACTTTTTGTCTATTAGGTGGTGTGTATAAATTCTATAGATCATATACAGGGAAGCACAAAAGTTCACGAACACATTTCCATTTATTGACAGAAACTCCATTAGGAGAATTGTAAACTGTGCTACGCGTTTCCTAACTAAACTAAAATTTAGCATCCTATGTAGTATATACACATATATATATATATATATCATATACAGGACTGAATAAAACTATTTGGATATTTTTCCGAATATTGTATATGTTGGAAATTCCTAAAATTATGTTTTTAAATATGTTATGTGTTTTCCAAATTGTTTACTTAGATTTTATCTTTCAGCTTATTAAATGGTATGATTTGTAAAATTATTTTGGAAGCGTTGGAAAGTGTTACATAATCTATGCTTGACGCATGATTTTTCGTTCTTGTTTGATATTGGAAAGTCAATTATAACGAGATCTTTTTTTTTTTTTTTAAAAAAAAGAAACTTTCTTACATTTACTGAAACAAAAAAATGGAAAGTATCAAATAAACAAAAACATGTATTTAAAAGAAATAAAATAGATACCTAAAAAATAGGGAGGTTGGTGCTAAAAAAAATTTCGACACCAGAAATATATTATTAGCATTCCATATTCATATGACTCAAAATTATTAAATTTTAAATTTGTTTCTTCAGTTTATCAGTCATTCTGAGGATTCTTGTGTTTAATGTTTCCAGATATTTCAAAAAATCTGGAATAATTGCTCACTAGATTTTTGTCAGTGATTGTATAATAACAGTATAATCCTCTTAAAAATTACAATTTTTGGTTAGAAAAATAAATAACATCTAAGAAGTTGATTATTTTTTATGGATAATGTAGCAAATAATTCTAGAAACGTTTTATTTGAAAGGGTTTATTTTGTTTAACGAAAACAAAAACTGTCTCATGCTGTGATTGTAAATAGTAATTTTCAAAATTTGGTTGAGATGAACTGTTATTTCAAAGATAGTTAATGTTATGAGAACAACTTAAATAAAGTTTTAATTGGAACAGAGGTAATTTTTCTTTCAAAAATTAATCTTATATTAAATGAGCATTTCTTGTATATTTATATATTTTTAATTTTTTGTAAATGGCTCTAGTGATTTTTATGAAAATGACTGATTAGGGATTTTTTGGGTCTCGAAATCGATCTGTCAGGGTGTCGTAAAGAAATAGTTTTCATGTAATACCCATTCTTTGCATGGGTTATAGTTGTAAACATTGCAGAAAGCGTGAGACATGACATGTACAAAAATTGATATAAAAGAATAAAATATTGCTAATAGTATGTTATATGTAAAATGAAACACATTATGTTATACCTGCTCTTTGCACAGGTAAAATAGCTAATTTTCTGTAATCTTATTCATAGCCAAGATTGGCATTGAACAAGAATGACACTGGCAACAATATACAGTTTTAACTGTAAAGAGTTACAACAATAGTTACAAAAATAAAATTAATTTTTCACCAAACCAATGCCAATTGACTTTGAATCCAGTTACGGAATTCTCTCCAAGCAAAGAATTGAAAACTGTACATAAAGTGTACAAGAGCTGTTAAAAATTGAAATCTTATACTATTAAATGAGCAGTTCTTATATATAATATATATTTTTAACTTGTTTTCTCGAAAACAGCTCTGACGATTTTGATGAAAACTAATCAAAAATTTAAATAAAATATAAAATATTTCAAATAGTATGTGGTATGCTAAATGAAACAATTTGTTATACTTACTTTTCGCACAGGGAAAATAGTTCATTTTCTATCTTATCCACAGGTATGGGTGATGTCAAACAAGAGTGATGCTATCAACAATATTGTTTTAACTGTGAGAGTCATAAAAATGATATTAAATCTGACACTTGGCTTTGGACCTGATTATGAAATTTTCCTGGAAAAACAACTGCAGAAGTTTTTCCCGTTTGTCCTGAGTGAAGCTCAGTCGACCAGTTACTTAATGCAAAAAAATTAATTTTAGAATCGTGAATTTTAATACTGTGATTTCTGTTTTTGTTTTGTTCCATATAATTTAGTACTAATATGAAGAAAAACTTTTTCACCCAATTATTACCATTGATAAAGATTTAGAAAATTGCTTGCATACCAGTTAATTGTGTTCTGGAATTTAGAATTTTTTACATTGTATGTGTGGTATGTTTTTAAATGTCAAAGGAAAACATTGGAGAACCTATCTGATTAAAAGTTATCTAAAGTTAAACTAATTATTTTTTTAAGAGTGACTGAAAATAAACTTATTTTTAAAGCTCTTTCAATATCTTTCGTTTATGACTCTATAGTTTTCAAATTTGCATCAGTGATGAATAATACACTTTAAATGTATAATGGGCTCAATTTATCACATAAGATAAAAATAAACAATTTAATTGTTCAAATTTTCAAAAGATCATTTAATTAAAATTGATTTAAAAAAAATTAAATGGTGTTTTCTTTTATTTACTTTTAATAAAAAATTTGTCTAATTTGATGCTTCGCAAATTGCAAAATTTAACTATGTTTTTATGAATGCATAGTTTGCTAATTCATTTTTTTATTTATGTGAAACTGTTAATATTAAGAAAAGTTAAAAGAAAGATTTAATTTTAGCATCCTGTATATTCTATATGCATGGTGGGCTCAGAAAATGCACATAACTTAGTAACTGTTTCCACTGATGGCAAATGCTGCACATGGAGTGTCGACATGTTATCAGCTCCCCAAGTAAGTTATTTTGCTAATGTGATCTTGCTGTAATATTTATTATGTATGTTTGTTACATTTCTTAGTTTTAATAACTTTCTCTAATATATTAGTATTAATATAGTATTGTTCTTTTTTTTTTCGCCTAGGATACAATTGAATTAAATCAGCAAAAGCAGTCTAGAACCGTTGCAGTTACTTGCATGGCTTTTCCTAATGAAGAGTTCAACAACTTTGTGGTAGGTGGTGAAGATGGAATAGTGTATTCAGGTACTTATCCCCTTTAAAAAAAGAAAAATATATATTTTTAGACTAGAGGATTTCTTTTTTTGGATAAATTTTATGCAGAATGTCCTTAAACCATCTTGCTGTTTACAGTTAAAAACAAAATTGAAAATTTGGTGTGTTAGGACATTTTTATTATGAAATTTTTGGACTAGCATTGGGTTTCTTTTAGGCATTTGTATCTACATCTGGTTTTCAGGTAAATAAAAGAAAAGGGATTATTTAAATAGAATTATTTCTTGTATAAGTATAAGAGTATACCCAGAGATATTTTTAACATCTCTATATAAGTACATTTCTTTATGAAAAACACGCCTTAAAATTAAATTATTCATGCTTTCATACTTTGTGTTTTGAAATAAAATTTAGCATATTTTATTGCTTTAACCATACCATGTGAGCTAAACAAATCTTCAGAAAATTCTCTCCCAGTTTTTATATTTAGTATACGATAGCACTCTCCTACATAATTTACTTCAAAGCAGGGGATTTTTTTTCCCCATTGGAACACAACGATATAAAGCTTAGAAGTTTTTGGTGAAGCTATCACATTCAGTCAGTTTCTGTTTTGGGTGGCTGAGAGGTTGTGCTCTCGAAGCTGGTAGACGGGAGGTGCTGGGTTCGATCCCAATCGCGCCCGTCGGCCTAATCGTTCGGAGTTTTCGTGGTTTTCTTCGAGCCGTGGATTTATCCATGCGTAAATACGGATTAGGTTCCCTTAGAAAGACCCCCCACGAAGGGCACTCCCCCCCGGGCCTATATCCCTAGTGTAGATAATTGGCCGTCAATAATCAACCCAACCCAACCCAGTTTCTGTTTTGGAGTCTGGAATAGGAAAAGGTTTTGCTTCTTTGTTCTCTTTGCCAACCCCCCCTCCCCCCCTTCTCTGTTGAAGTGTGATATAATACTCTAGATTTATTTTATTTTTTGTCTCTTTTAGTTTTTTTTTTATGGTCTCAATATCTTATAGCTTGTCGCCATGGCAGTAAAAGTGGAATAATTGATGCATTTGAAAGCCACCAAGGGCCCGTTACAGCAGTTAGTGCTCATAAAAGTAGGGGTCCAAAAGAGTTTCCTGACTTATTTTTAACGTCTTCATTTGACTGGACTGTTAAACTTTGGTCATTAAAGGTAAATATTATTAGCAATTGTAATTAATTTGTCGTTCATAATGTATTTGTAAATTGTTTCAGTGAATTCTTTCCTAATGCTGCTGCACTGATTCATGTACAAAAGTTTTATATCATTGTCTTCATTCAAAGAACTATGCAATGAAATATAAAAAATGTTATTTTTTAATGTAAAGCTTTAATAAATTGCTCAAAATTGATTTTAAGAATAAATAATTTTTTATTTATAAGCTAAATATCAATGTAATATGTTCATTTTAAGTCACTTCTGATTTGGATACAAAATTTATTTTTGACTATTCATTGGATTTCTTCTTTACCATTCGCAAGAAATTTTAATTTAATCTTTGAGAGTTAAAAATAATAAGTAATTATTTTTTTAATATATCCAGAAAATTATCTTAACTCAATTCTTATTGAATTTTGAAGCACCATAGTCATTTACTATTACATTATTTTATAATAATCATTTTCTATTACACTTATATGCTGAAATACTCATTGTATCATTATAATATGCATATTTTACTATCAAATAATGTTATAAACATATAAAAAATTTCATAAGATAAAATTCCAATTAAATTACTTAAAGGTGTTGTATTATACACTGTACAATACAACATCATATAAAAACAAGCACTTTCGAACACTAACGTGTTCATCATCAGAGTTAAAAATAATTACAAATGTTATAAACTAGAGGTCAAGTTCACTGCTTTATAGGTAATGGAATGTTCCAAATGTTAAAAGAGGGGGGAGGGGGGGGAACTTATGTTTCTCCCAGCAAATTGTACCAAATCCTTTGGCTATTGTATGACCCCTCTCTTTTTTCATATTTGAACAGTCCATTAACTATAAAGCAGTGAACTCGTTCTCTGGTTTATAATATTTTTAACAATTTTTAATACTGATGATGAACACGTTAGTGTTCGAAAGCGCTTGGTTTTATACGTTGCTGTTTTGTACAGTGTATAATAAAACACCTTTAAATAATTTAATTGCAATTTTGTTTTATGAAATTTTTTTGTTTTTCAAAATAAGGTAAATTAAGGATTCAAGAAACTTGATATAGTTTGTATCATTTTCATTAAGTAAATAATGTTATGTGAATTATTCTAGCAGTAAACATGAATATTTAAAGTAATTTGTGTGTTTTTCTTAACATAATTTTTGCAGATGATTAAATATCAGATCAACAAACTTTTATTCAATATGTGTTAACATGTATTTTTTAAGTCATACTCAAAAAATTAAAAGTGTTACTTTCACAGTTTTATCTTAATTTTTAAACTGTCTTACCATATTCTGTAATTTTATAATAATGTAAATATTTGTAATCATTTCTTATTCATAATTTTAAATTTCATTTTATGTATTAATTTATCTTTTTAAAAAACACTTTTTGCAACTTTTATTTTATAGCAAATAACAACAAAATTTGGAAAGTTTATCCAGATATCTACACATGTGTATATTTGAAACTTCGATTTGCCCCTTAAAGTTTTTGTTTATGATTGGCTGGCCCTTTTTAAATGAGAATAAATTTTGATGTACCTGTATGATGTATTTAAATTTCATAACAGAGTAAATGATATTTTCATTTTTTTTTTTTTTTTTAAACTTTCTATTTTTCTTTCAACCACTTTCCATTTAAAAAAAAAAAAAAAAAAAAAACTTGCCAAACAGTAAAATTTAATGCCAAAAATACATAAGCTTGACATCACAGCCATTACCCGTTAGCAATTTTTGCCCAATGACCGTGGCCAAATGCCTTGTCAATGTATCCCAACTATGGAAGATTACTGAAAAGGTTCCCTGCCAAAAAAATTAAGTAGTAGAAATGACTCCAGTCCTAAAAGTCGCAGGATTAAATGTTCACATCAAAATTCCTAGTTTATGGTTTTGTATACTACTGTTATAGTTAAGTTTTCTGGAAGAATGTAATAAACTAATAACAGGAGGGGGGGGGGGAGTTTGGAAGGGGCAGATTGCTCTTTTATTCAAAAAATGTAAACAGATAATGTATACAACAAGATAACAGATATAACATATAAAATGTGCATGAAAATTATATAAAACCTTGATATTATGAGCCAAAAAGTTTTTAGAGCCTTTGAACAACATTCTTTTTTAAATAGATATTAGCTTATCGCAGTTTTTTACATCCCCATTATTTTTATTTTTTGCTGATAGTCTCATATCATCTGTATATTTAAAACTGAAGACTGTTTTTTTAGTCACCTGCTCTGAGCTTTCTACTAAACTAATTTTGATAATTATTATTTTTTTTTAATTTTTTAATCATTTGTAGATGTACCTGCATTACCTATATTTTAAAATATTCTCATTTTTATAATTTTAATTTTAATACCTTTTTTATCACATTCCACCAATCAGAAGCGGGATTCCATCAGTGTAAATGTCATCATATTTAAACGAAAAATCTCCATGGTTTTCAGAAAATTTAAACATATTAAAATGATTGTGTTTAATTATGCAGTAATCACAGAAGAGCAGATTGCAGATTATTTATTGAGAAATAATATTAAATAATCTCTGTGATAAAAATAGCAGTAAATAATCTGTCATAAGAAGTAATATATAAAGTGAAATGTTTCCAATGAGGAAAATGGCGTCATTTGGAAAACAAAACATGAATTTTCCTCCATTAATATAAAGTATTTTACTAACCCTGTGTCAGTATGGCGTCACATTCACTGACCCTTATTCCTGCATTTAAATAGACAGAACTTCTGCTATTTATTTAAAGATCCTTGGTATGCACAAAATAAAATATATCTGAAAATTACAACATTTACATTTAATTATAATAAATATGAAATGAAACTCAGGAATTTTAAAACAATTGCTTAAATGACTCTTATGGTAATGTTTTCCTATATATTTTCGTGAAAAAGATTTTATTTTCCAAGTTTTTTATTCCATCAACTCTGAAATTAAAAGCTAAATCATCTGCATATGAAAATATCATTTTTAAAGTGTGCATTTTCAAACACACAATTTCAATTTTTTCAAAGCTAAATGATGTAATTATATAGATTTTTACTGAGATCAGGACTTCAATGGAATGTGGTGTTCATGTGCAAAGTTTTGAGTATGTCTGTGTGAATATCATGCATTGGATTTGCAGTGTCACATTTTTTCATTGCATTATTCTTTTATTTATAAACTTAAATTGTAACATACTTATTTTATATATTATTTAATATATTATAATATATGTGTTGAATTTCGACGAGTGCAACCAGTTTATTATTTGAGTTGTAATTTTCCAACTGGACAAAAAATATCCGGGCCAGGATTCGAACCTGGGATTTCTTGGCTGAAGCTGCCAATGCTCTACCAACTGAGCCATCCCGGTCGAATCTGGAGGACCTAATTCATCCAGTTAACCTTATTGATCATAGCATCTGGTCCGATATCTGAATCAGCTCAACAGAATAAATTGCAAGTAATTTGGAACACCAGTAAATGCTGGATACGTGATTACACTAGATTAATTTTAACACAATTACTCAAATTGGTAAAGAAATCATATCAGTTGTAAGTTTCCAACTGTACGAAAAATGTCTGAGCCAGGATTCGAACCTGGGATCTCTTGGCTGAAGCTGCCAATGCTAGAGCATTGGCAGCTTCAGCCAAGAGATCTAAACAAACTTTCTTTTATGCAATGTTACAATAGTTACATAAAGTAAATTAAATTAATTTGTTGTCACACTACACAACCAAATTAAGAATAAAGGTAATTCTATCAAAATTTTGACTGTGTAGAGGTGCATCCTTGAACAGATTGTAATTGTTGATATTTGGTTTTCAAATACCATAATTTTCGGAAGAAACGCTGCAGCGTTTACCTTTCTTAAAGTTAAAATTTCAAGCGATGCAGCGTTTACGTGCAGTTTTAAAAAAATTTTCACTTTAAAGATTCAGACACCAAAGATGAGAAATCTTCCTATTAATAAGATTTTTAAATAATGTGCACAGGCCGAAATTTTTAGACTTCATTTTTAGTTTAAAATGGAAGAAAAAGACAGATTTAAAAAAATTGAAGCTCAACAAAGGTTTTTTAGTAGATAAAAAAAAACTATAATTTCATAAAAAAAAATTTAATTTCTAACGATTTCGTCAAACAAAAATATAGTGTCACAGTTATTTTCACAAAAAATAGGAGCTCTGACACGGTCTGGAAAAAATGAGTTTGACGTCCAACCCGGCAAGAGTCTGCAGAAAAAAATTAAGCCTTGGCACGGCCCAGTCCGAGACTAATAAAAGAAGATTGGCCCGATGCCGTGCAGATCTCTAATGTGTACACTTAAGGCGAAAATTGTTGTGAAAACAAGCCTTCATTTAATGCTTTTAGTCTTACTGCCTCAGATACACTTTTAAACACATGCATTCATTAACTTTCATTCATATTTCACTTTTATTTACATTCATTTAATCTCAGTATAAAGCTCATAAACAGTACATATCAACAATATATCTTTATTATAAAAACGTAATTGCTATAGTTAATATATATTCGACTTACCCATATTTCTCTAGTTTTTTGTTCAATATTAATAGTTTACTCTTTAAAAGCAGTTAATTTTTACTTTACAATAGCTGATAAATTATATTTATTTCATAAACATTCAAACGCCACGCTTCAGGTATTTTCATTCACGGCAATATTCGATTGAGACGATAATCGATTGGCATAGTACTTTTTTGTTCCAAGAGATGGCGCCAGACAATTCTTTGTCTGATTCGCCGATCTCGTGATTATTCATGTTTTTAGCCATGCGTCACTCCGTAATCTTTCTAGAAATGTGTTTTCATTGGCAAGTGTATGTTTGGCAAGGTATATATACGCATTACCTTGGTTGTTTAATTCGATTTTGTTTTGATTAACTAATCATTTCGTAAACAGTCGTCTTAGGATGGCTGTAGTGTTGTGTCGTGTGCTGTATATTTAGGATGGAACGATTTTTCAATTCAGTTTATTAATGTGTTTCTGTTTGCAAGTGATTAACGATTACAGCTTATATGCTGAAATTACACCTGCAGCGATTGCGACCATTTCTTTATTTTTTTGGTGCAATTTTTCGTCGTGCGGCATTTCTTCCAGAAATTACGGTATGTTATTTGTTTTCTAAATTACTGTTTGCTTAAGATATTTTCTTTCACCTTATTAAATGGTGAAGTTTCGTTACAGTATGAAAGTGTTGTAATTAGAAAATGTTTCATAATCTATGCTTGATGCATGATTTTTCTTGTTTTATTTAATGACAGTTCTTGTAGGAGCATTTTCAAATAGAGTACTTTTGAACATGATATTCTGTATACAGATTGTCGAATTGTGTAACTTCCTTTCTTATAAGTTGATTAAAACTGAACAAAATTTGGAGTTTAAATTATCACCCTATATATGCAGCTTCTCAAATCTAATTTGTTATCTACAGATTCTTAATTAGAATAATTTTTCATATGTAGTTGAAAGCCTAGTTAAATATAATGAATGAAAAAATAAAATTTTTACTTATCCCTTTTCTTTTCAGACCAATGAGTGATTTTCAAATACAATGATTAAAAAATATATCTTATGATGTAATGTGTAAAATATTAACCTTTTGGTTTCAACAAATTTGATTATGTAAATTTTAAAAAAATTATGATTTATATAACTGATATTATATTAAAGTATATAACAAATTAAATATTTGAACTTTTAAAAATTACATACTAAATTTGGGGTCGCCAAAAATAAAGCAGCCCATCACTGATTTTTGGCAACTCCATTACTTGTATTTTAATCAGGTCTTAATTACTAAAGGAAAATTTCTAGAAAAAATTTTCATTTTATAACAGATTTAAAAGGTTAATAATATTTATTTAGGATATTGTGTTTCTTTTTGATGGCTTTATTTAAACCATTAGTGGCTGTAAAATCAGACTTTATTTTTATGCCAATTTTGCTATTTTATTTTGCATACATATATATATATTTTTTCTTTTTATGAGAAATAGATCAAATATGTACACAAGAGTTGCAGATGCCTATTAATTATCAAATGCATACTTTCTGATAAAACTATTTTTATATACAGATTCCCTGCTTTAGTTCATTTATTTTTTCAAAATGGGATTAGTTGTAGCTAGAAAACCTCGCACTAGTGCCCAAGTGCAAGCATGTATTCAATTTAGTTTTGAAAAATAAACTGTTTTCTGATCTATTTCAGATGAAAATTTCAAAAGTTTAATTATTTATTATTATTATTATTATTATTATAAGAGTACAAAAAGTAGCAATTTTGGGTGACAGCATAAAGTGTAGAATAAAATGTGGATTTTCATGAAACAGTTTTGATTATTATTTTTATAGCAAATATACATTCTCCTCTATTTCTTAGTAAGCACAATTGCTTCAATTTTTTTTTTCATTTTAGGCTGTTAAAACTACTATTTTTGGGACATTAATTAGGCAGTCTTTAATCTTGTGTATATTAACATTGGTGGTTTCTCATTTGCTGTAAAGTTTCAAAATTTTTGTACTATTAGAGCAGAATATATATCAATTTATTAAATATTTGTTACTCATTCAAAGCTTCTTTCAATGTCCAAATGTTTTCGTTATTTTTCATTCTTGAAATATGTTTATTTGTGTTTGTTTCAGGAGACCCAACCTCTTTATTCCTTTGAGCATAATTCTGATTATGTATTTGATGTGAGTTGGTCGCCGATACACCCTGCTTTGTTTGCTTGTGTAGATGGGCTAGGGAATTTCGACTTGTGGAATTTAAACTGTGATACTGAGGTATGTTACTTAAGTAATTCTCATACTGTGTAAGCTTTTCCAAGGAGTAAAAAATAATTTCAAACTAATATCGTCTTGAAAGAAAAACAGGAATCTTTTCATGAACTTATTCTTATAACTTTGCTTATTTTCTTTTAATCTATTTTTATGCTATACTATAGTAAAATGATTTTACAGTTTTTTATTTTACTGTATATTCAACACATTAGCTTCTGGGTAACCACTGTTGGTCAAATGTACTTTTTGCTGACAAACCAACACTTATTCCACAGTAATAGCTTATGTGCAAACTATCTGCAAGCCACATAAACTGACCAATATAAATGAGAATCAACAAGCAATCAGCCTGAAAAAAAAAAAAAAAAAAAAAAAAAGATTTGAAATGATTGCCAGCGATACAACTACATTATAGGAAAAATGAACATGTGACTGACTGTCATGCAGTTTGGCAAAATGAAAATAATATGTCCTTAACAATTGCTTGTTTTCTTTTAATCTATTTTTATGCTTTATTCAGGGGTGATTGTGTTCCAGGTGTATCCCGGATTTCTGGGGTCTATGAGATCGTTATGTTTAGTGAAAAAAGCAAATCGGAAACTTGAAAATCAAAACTGAAAATGATATAAAACAGTGCAAAAAATTCACCAATATATTTTTCTATTTTATTATATTATTATATTATATTATATTATTATATTTCTATTTTATTATATTAATTTCAAATATTAGTGATTAAACATTTTATCTATAGCAAGTCTTATGCAGATACAGATCATAATAAAACTGTGAAATCCTTTGCCCTACATCAATTGGAGATGGGATAGGTGTGTTTTCTACCCACAGAACAGAAATCTGTTTTTGGAAATGCGTTATGTTGGGTCCTGTGGACTCTTAAAAAAAAAAACTGAATTTTAATAATTTTAGCATTAGTTTTCAGTTTCTCAGATCCGAAACATTTGAGGCAAAGGAAGAAAAAGGGAAAAATTTTATTATTTCAACATTATTTAGGGTCCTGTAGGCTTGAAAGGGGAGGGGGGGAATACAATTTTGGCATTACTGCAGATCACACAGATCCAAAAAATACGAGGGAAAGAAAGAAAAGGGGTGGAATGCGGAAACTGTACCTTTCTGCATATTTTGGATCACATACTTGGGAGGAAAAAGGCAACAATTTTATGATTCCGCCGTTACTTTTTGGTACCTGAGACAAAGGAAGAAAAAAGGCAAAATTTTATTACTTCAACATTATTGTGTGTCCTAAAAGGGCAAGGGGGGGAGGCAAAATAATTTATAATTTCTGTGTTACTGCAAGTCACACAAACTGAAAAATTCGAGCAAAAGAAAAAAGCTAAAACTTTACCATTTCCGCATTATTTCGGATTCTGGAGACTCGGGGAATGGGGGAGGTAAAAGCATGAATTTTACAATGTCTGCATTATTTCAGGTCCTGAAAACCTAAGGAAAAGAAAGAAAACAGGCAAAATATTTCAGTGTTATTTTGAAACTAGTGGACTTTGGGGATAAAAAGTATAAAATTTTACTAGTTTGCAGATACCACAGCTCTGAAAAAAAGTGCAGAAATTATACAATTTTGACGTTAATTTAGGTTATGCAGACCCTAAAATTCTGATGGAAAGGAAGAAGGAAAGAAAGTGTTTCAGTGTTATTTTGGGTCCCATGGACTTGGGCATGGTGTAAATTTGACAATTACCTGGTTATTTTGAGTTTTACATACTTGTAATATAAGTGCCAAATTTTACTGTTACCATGTTAAGTTGTAAATTTCCAACTGGACGAAAAATGTCCGGGCCAGGATTCGAACCTGGGATCGCTTGACTGAAGCCGCCACGCTCTACCACTGAGCTATCCCGGTCGAATCTGGAGGGCATAATTCATCCAGTTAACCTTATTGATCAAAGCATCTGGTCTGATATTTTAATCAGCTCAATAGAAAAGATTGCAGGTAAAGGAACGCCAGTAAACGCTGGATACGTGAATATACTAGATTATTTTAAAATTTATTATTTTAAAATAATCTAGTGTATTCACGTATCCAGCGTTTACTGGCATTCCTTTACCTGCGATCTTTTCTGTTGAGCTGATTAAAATATCAGACCAGATGCTTTGATCAATAAGGTTAACTGGATGAATTATGCCCTCCAGATTCGACCGGGATAGCTCAGTGGTAGAGCGTGGCGGCTTCAGCCAAGCGATCCCAGGTTCGAATCCTGGCCCGGACATTTTTCGTCCAGTTGGAAATTTACAACTTGATTACTTTACCAATTTGAAATAATTGTGTTAAAAAAATAATCTAGTGTTACCATGTTATTTCGAGTCTTCTAGACTGAAAAAGTACAAAAGAAGCAAAAAAAAATTACAAAAAATTACTTTAGGTCCCACAGACTAAAATCTGTAAGGGGGGGAAAAACAATATAAATTTAGAATTTCGGTGTTACTTTGGACTCGAAAATACGAGTGAAATGAAAAGAGAGAGAGAGGAAAAATTATTTTAAATTCTTTCTTGATTAAATTATCTGCATTTAATCTTGCTATGAGATGTGAGACTGCAACATTTTCAGCTCTAATGAAATTGAAAGATTTTTTGCTAGATGTACTTTCCAAGAAAGAGACATTTGAAATAGACTTATGACTGAGGCAATACCAAACTAGTGATTCTTTCTTTTCTTTTTTTTTTTTTTTTTTTAACAAATTTAATGGTGTTCTGGATATGAACTTAAGATAAAGAGTTCTATCAAAAAATATAGACCTTAAAGAAGGAATTATTCAGAAATATCTCGCCGTTTCAAAAAATATCAAAACAATTTTAACTTGCTTTCACATACAATCAGTTGAGAGTATGTTTAATTTGATGGATAACATTATATTTGACAACAAAACATCTTTAAATATTGAAACAATAGATTCTGTATCAATCCAAACAGTAAAATATTATCAGAGTTCTTTTAATGAAATCACATGTAAAATATTTGGCTCTACTTATCATATATTCTAATACGAGCAAATCTTGTGTGTGGTTATACATATATATATATATATATATATATATATATATATATATATATATATATGTGCAAATTTTATCTTAAAAACGGCACTAACGATTTTGACGAAATTTCGTATCCTACCGTTTTGGGGCACCAGAAAACCATTGGGCTATGTCACATGTTCGAGAAAATTCGATTAGTGGGTCATTTTTGGGTCAAAGCGGGTCAAATTAATTTTATCTAAAAAACGGTTCAAACGATTTTGACGAAATTTTGTATCTGACCATTTTCGGGCACGAGAAGACTATTGGACTAGGTCACATGTTCGAGAACTTTAGATTAGTGGGTCATTTTTGGGTCAACGCGGGTTAAATTAATTTTATCTAAAAAACAGCTCTAACGATTTTGATTAAATTTTGTGCCCTACGAGTTTCGAGCACAATAAAGTCATTGGGCTAGGTCACATGTCCGAGAAATTTCGATTAGTGGGTCATTTCTGGGTCATTGTGGGTCAAGATCTAAAAATCGGTTCAATTTACACTAAATTTTGCATCCAATGGTTTTTGTGCACAAGAAGACTGTTGGGCTAGGTCACATGTTCGAAAAAATTCAATTAGTGGGTCATTTTGGGTCATGGTCAAGCTAATTGTATCTAAAAAACGGTTCAAACGATTTTGACGAAATTTTGTATTCGACTATTTTCGGGCACGAGAAGACTATTGGGCTGGGTCATATGTTCGAGAACTTTCGATTAGTGGGTCATTTTTGGGTCAGAGCGGGTCAAGTTAATTTTATCTAAAAACGGCTCTAACGATTTTGACGAAATTTTGTATAATACGAGTTTCGGGCACGCGAAAATCATTGGGCTAGGTCACATGTTCGAGAAAATTCGATTAGTGGGTCATTTCTGGGTCATTGTGGGTCAAGATATCAAAAGCGGCTCAATTTACACTAAATTCTGCATTCAATGGTTTTCGGGCACAAGAAGACTGTTGGGCTAAGTCACATGTTCGAAAAAATTCAATTAATGGGTCATTTTGGTCATGGGTCATGATATTTGAACTCAAATTTAATTTTGACCGAGCATAGCTCGGTCTTCCCTGCTCGTAAGCTTATAAACAGATAATCAGTCTGTAATTTGCTTAATAGTTAGTTTACTTATCAGCAAACACATTTGAAGAATAATGCTTCAAAGCTCATTTAAGTAGATTTCGTAAGAAATACTACCTATTACATTCCCTCCTAAATTGGAATTTTTAAAAAACTTTTGCAGATCTATGCCGATCATGACTCCCAGAACATTAAACCACCCCAGTTCAAAACTATATATATGGACACGATAACATCAATAATTCTGCAGAAATCTCTTCCAAACTGATACATAAAGTCTCGGTCAAGTTTGATTAATGTGCAAAATCGAACCAGTGGCGGGGGGGGGGGCTTTTTGTGAAAACAGAAGAATTTCTGAATTATGATACATATTGAATCCGTTTAAAGTTATTATTACTTCTAGAAAAAGTGCCGAAAATTTATGTTTGACAGATTTTGTATATCATTAAAAATGGCCCCGAGGGAGGGAGGGAGGGAGGGTGGGGAAGGGGGTTTTAGAGGAAAAAAATTCATAACTTTGTCAATTCACAAGATATCAAATCTGCTTAAATTTATTGTAAATCCTCTTAATATTATCTAAAACTTTTATACTGACAAGTTTTTTATAGGACCAACCCTTATATAAAAAAAATTACAAGCAAAAACAAATCCTGCAAACGAGTTAGGTTTCAAAGTGGGCAGTTCCAACTGCCGCATCACGGCAAAAAGGCCAATTCTTCCGCAATTCTCAACAAACAGCCCCCCCTCTCTCTCTCTCTCTCTCCCCTCTCTCTCTCTCTCTCTCTCTCTCTCTCTCTCTCCCCCCCCCCCCCTCGAAATCTACCCGTTCTTGTAAGCCGCCGTCAGTGATTTTTTTTTTTTTTTTTTTTTTTTTTTTTTTACTTTCATGAGTTTTTCTCCCTAAAATGTAGGGGTATGTATAATACACAGGAAAATACAGTATCAGTGTATTCATGTGAGACTTTCCTACATGAGACCTTGGAGAATATTTGCTGATATGTTTTTTCAATAATTACTGCAGTTACTTTCATTAACTGCTAATTTTAATCAAACAATGTGTTTTAACAAAATGTGAGTTTTGTACTATGTCAAAAGCCAGTGCAAAAGCTTTCTGTATGGTACTTCATTCATCATTGTACATTTTGTGTGTGCATAGAAAAGAGAATGCTGACTAATAAATATGATTGTGGGAATGACCTTGAAAGGAGTGTATGATATTCCAAACTGTTTATTTAAAAGTTGACTTACGTACCCTACTCTATGTATAATATTTCCTGCATCTTGTACCTTCTTTAGAATTTGTATATAATATGGCTAATATTGAAACTCATCTCACGTAAATAAAATGTTTTATTTTCAATACACATTCATATTCAATATTTCATATAAATTTAATATTGAATTTAGATGTTACTGTTAAATATTAATATCAATATTTATTTTGCTAAGAAGCTCAATTTTTCATATTTTTTATCAGCTTCCAACAGTTGGTACTATGATTGAAGGAAATCCTGCATTGAATCGTGTGTCGTGGACAGCTTCTGGGCAACATGTTGCTGTAGGTGATTCACTGGGAAAAGTTTGGTTATATGATGTAGGAGAAGTAAGTTTTGTAAGATTAAAATTATCTTTAAAATATCATTTCAATAAGTTTCAACTTCATTTTTTGTATATAATTTATTTAATGATTCAGTGTAATGAATTTTACAAAACATTCAAAAATCTACATACTTTTCTTCTGATAATATATTTTTTAAATGTTGGCATATTATTTTCTGAATAAAAAGTTAGGTAAAGTTTAACTTAAAATGCTAAGTAACTTTCATGCATTACCACTTTCATATGTGGTAAAAAGTTTAAACAAAAATGTTATTATTTGCAATTAAATTTATAACTCTATAATAGTCAATCTTTTATGTGCTGTTAAGTCTCAATCACTGCTGTTCTTTGTATGTAATAAATCATTAGATTGAAATATTGTATTTTTTTATTTTTTTTGTACAAGTTGGCCCCTTAATTCACTCATAGGGGGGGGGGGGATTAACCCTTTATCTACTGATGGTACTTTTAAGTACTACCAGAGAAAACTTTGTATAAAATTTCTTTAATCTGTCTAATAATGATAATAAGGTTTTGTTTTTATACAAAATAGTTTTCTGGATCACATTTAGAAAGCACAGCAAAACAGTGAAAGCTAAATATTTTATAAAGTGGTATTTTTTTCTCAACATAAGTATAAATATTCTCTTTTTAAAAATTGTTATATGAAAATTTTGCAACCATAAAAACCTTTCTATTTAATTGTAGGATCACAATACCTTTATTTACATTGTTCCGATAAAGAATTGTGATATTTCCTTAACAGCATTTTCTGTTAATTAATCCAATTATTCTTGTAAATATTTCACAAAAAGAGCTATTACTACCGCATTATTAAATCAGTTTTAATGAAAAACCTTATCTAAATTTCATATTATAATATAAATTGTCTAACATACCTTCAGACATCAAGGAAGATAATTACTGAGATTGAACAATTTGTTGATTCATAATTCAGTAGATAAAGGGTTAAGGGAGTTAGGAGAAAAACTCACGTGTAAAAAAAAAATTATTAAAAGAAAAGCAAATACTGAAAGGATTCTGTTTGGAAATGGGTCATTATTTCCCTCATCTTTCTTCCATTGAAGACTGGGATATAATTATTCTCCAAAAGGTACAATAATTGGAGACAATCAAAGTAAAAAAAAAAAATTTTTTTAAAGCCAAATTAAACATTAAAAAGAAAAAATAACCCTAATTGCTATAAAAAATAAAAAATAAATAATCATCCTTTACTAAATAAAACAAATTTCATCTAGCCTCGATAACCAGCTCTATTAGTCTTCCACAATAGATCAATGCTTAAAAAGGAATTAAGATATTCAAAAAGAATTTCCTTTAAAAACACTTTTAAACTTTACATTTAAAAATTTTAGCAATTATTTCGGTTAATCTTTAGATTTTCATTATCCAACTAAATACTCTCAAATTTTAACATAAAAAGTTTTAGATGAAAAGCTGTGTAATAAAAATTAAACATATTATAACGATATTTGGGGATCGTGAGGAATATAAAAAGAAAAAATTAATAAAAGGGATGAATCACCAGTGACTAGCACCGGAGTGATTCCGAAAACCTAAAAATTTAGACTAAACATATATTCAAAACTTTCCCCAAATATCATTATAGGCGTGAACGAAAGTGGCAGTACTAAAGAGAAGCCATCAAAATATTACGTTAAATCTTAAGTTAAAATTTATGTCCTTATTAAGCAAAGTTAAAATTAAATATTAAGTATATAAAATCAAAGACTAGAGTTTATAATATATGCACACCATAAAGATTATTCTGAAGTTCATCTGCATAACAACTTGATCCTGGTGTAAAAGAAGAATATAAAAACAAAAGAACTCACCAGATAGAAGAAACACTAGCTTTTATTGACATCTTCAATGCATTTCAATATTAATATATCATTTGAACAAAATCACAAGTTTCACCATGAAGATAGATATTATGTAATATTTCTCAAATCAATCATTTAATATATTTATTATCATATTATAAATTTATCGTTTTCAGCTCACACAAGTAAGCTGATATTTAGTTATATTGATTTTCTTATTAATTTAAATAATAATTTGATTTCTGCAAAGTTCAAATTGTTCAATTTATCGTGGAGGTTATATATATAGTTCCTAAAAATTGTAGCTGTATCATTAGAAGTAATATGAATGTTCATTTGAAGAAAATTAAGTTCATAAGAAGAGAAAGTTATTATAAAAGTTAAATGGACTATATTGAATGATGTTTGTACGGATGGAGGATTATTGTATATTAAGCACAGTAGAATCAACCATAACGTTATTATTAGGAACTTCTAAGCAGAGTAGCAAGACAGCCACTGGAAAGTGAATATCGGCGTTGATCAGTCATTCAGAAATTATCCAGGAAAAACCAACTCCTAATCATCTGGTGGCTATAAGTTGTAGACTCATCATCATTATCGAAAGCAATGCTAAATGACTCTGAAAACGAATCCTGGTAGGATGATTGATGTAGAATCTTTCGTCTAGAATAATAAAGTTGAAACAGGCATCTTCTTAAATGTTGAGAATCCCAAAAGTAATTGTTAAATCAACGCTCGCTGAATCGGCATTCTACGGCACGCCGCCAGGCCAGAGGCCCTGCCGCCTAAAAAAAAGATGTTACTTTACATGCTGGTGTCTCGTTGAGAAGTGACTCACACGGCACTTCCGAAATACTGGAAAACTTACGATTTTAAATCTCCCTCCAGTCAGAAAACAGCATTTGCCAACGGTTCCAAAATTAACTGTAGCGCGTGTGACACCACCTGACGGAGTTTTTGAAGAAACTCACCCACGCGGTCAAAGTTAAATTCAAACTGTATCGCACCCCTGACGACACGTCATTAAAAATGTTCTATGAGCTTCGATCAGTCACCTTGAATCGTCTAAAAACTGACCTTGTGCTACATGAGTCATTGACACAGAAAAATGAGTGGGAAACGTGAAGTAAATAGTAGTTGTTTACACGAATGCATCTGAAAATTTATCAATGGCCGTACATAGCGAAAATCTGCGAGCTTCAAAACAAAATAAAAGAAAGTAATTAAAAATCGATAACTGCCAAACTTATGGATGAAAATAAATGAAATTTTAGCAATCTAAATAAAATAAAAAGTTCTTTCCACCAGATATGTTTTGAAAGTAAAAATATTTAATTTAAAGAATTTTGAAAAATGATTATTGGACTTAGAAATTTTGAAATGAAAAATGAAAGTTTCGCAATTCTGAAAGATTTTGCATTTATCAAAATCAGTGAATTTGAACTTTCTGAAAAGAATAAAATTAGCAATTAACCATTTTTAAAACTTATTATTGAAAAGGAAATATGCTATATTTTAGAATAATTATTTATTTTTTTAGACTGTTTATTATTGAGATGGATATTATTTAAAAGTTAGAAAAGTGAGTTAGAAATATTTTTATTTTTGATAATTTGAAATGAAGTTTAATTAATATTGTAAAGTGAATAAATTGTAAATTAAATTTGAAATGAATATCCTAAAACATATATAATGGAAAGATTCTTAATTAAATTATACTCTCACCAAAAGTAAACAATTTAAAAAGAATGTTTGATTTAAAATGAAATAATGAAATTTAGCTTAATGAATTTAAATGAATTTAATTAAATGGATGAATAAATTAAAGTTAAATATTAAAATACTGAATAAATTAAGAGTAAAATTTTAAATCCTAACACATATAATCAATAACTATAACAAATCATAACACCTTGTAATTATATACTTCTTTTTAATTGCTAAAAGGTGTAAAATAAAAAGATTATAAACAGTAAAATAGGTTTTATTAGATTGTTGACATATGTTTTAGCTCAGTCTGAGCCATTATCAAAACAAACAAAAATATTCTATAAAGTATATAAATATTCTATTAAGTTATTTGAAATGCAGTCATTTAATTTTTCACTTTTCACATACTTTTTTTTTAAATTATGCACATTATTTTTTATTTTTTACTTGAATGTTTATTTCCAAATTTGTAAGCATGGAGTAACTCGTGCCACAATTTTGGTAAATTAAATGATGCTGCATCGTTACATATTGTATTAAGTGTTACATCTCTATGATGAGTGTTACAGCTCTCTCTCTCTCTTATAATGGATTGATAGTCAGCTATATGCAAAGTAATCTTACATAATTGGATCCTGTGCCAATTGCTGTATTTTAGCTAATAAGATTTGGTGCAATGAAGTATATTTTATGAAAATCCTTTTATAGTATCCACATTCACATTAAACCATGTTGTTGCTAATATCTTTTGTTCCATGCTAACTTTGGCTGTAGACGTAAAATTAGAAAATCTATCATTATTCTCATCTAAACTCCTTAGATAATGTGCCATAATTGGGCTGCATACTAATTGCCATATTTTACCTAGTATATGGTTTGGTGAAACATAGAGCTTTGGAAGCCATTTAATGGTAATCACTTTCCCTTTAAACCCGCAGTCAGATTAAAATTCAAACTTTCTTCTAGATGCTGATCTATCCAATTTTGTTTTCTCTTTCTTGATATAGTTCAAGAGTTTTCATAACTGTGTAACTCACTGAACTTGGCATTTATGCTTAATGTCTATTGACTTTTAAGTTACAATGCATTCACTTATGCTATTAAAAAAAATTTCTGTAATTTTGTTCACTGCCAATTTGGTGTATTTTATCAAATATGATTTCGTGCATAGAGTATTTTTATAATGTTTTAATGGTATCCACATTCACATTAAACCATAACGTTTTTAGTACATTTCATGCTTGATGCTAATTTTACTTGTAGACCCGGTTGCAAAATAGAAAAATTATTTTTGTTTTCGCTTAAGCTTTCTGGTTAATCTTTCATGATCGGGCAGCACACTTATTGATGTATTTTAGAAAATACAGTTTGATGAAATAGTTTTTGAAAACCATTTAATGGTAGCCTCACACATTTTCTGTCAGTATCTCCCACTTTTGACCATTTTCCTCCATAGGTGTGGAATCTACTAACTTTCTCGTACATACCCATTTCTATCCCATAGTTTTCTCTTTACTCTTCCTTCTCGATTCCATTTCAGAAATATATATGCAAAAAATAGAGTTGAGTTAACTAAAACTAATTTCATTGGTTCATAGGTAAATGATGTCATGTCTTTCCTGATTTTATTCTCTACAGGCAAATGAAATTCATATTGTTTACATGGTTTCAGAAACTGTAAAAATCACAATCAATTCAATTCTTTTGAAAGCGGTTTGTTTATGTCAGGAATTTTAAAAAGTAGTTCATCTTTTTTATGATTTTTCTAAAAATGTAATTTTTATGCTGCTTTATTCCAAAAATAATTTTGAGTAAAAATGGCCACCTGGCATATGAAACGAGAAGTATTTAGCCCCATATCTGTTTAGAACAGTCACATTACTTGTGCTTTTATAATATAGATAATTTTAAATAAAATTTATTTACTTGGTGAAAAAATTAACTTTTAAGAATTTTGCGTTTAGTTCAAAAATAGTTGTGATGAATAAGATTGATATTAATTAAAAGGTGATTAAATATTTATTACTAATAATTTTGAATAGGTATATTTATTTAATAAGGAAACTGATAACTTATTTTAAATAAAGTTAGAAATTTGAAAATTAAGCAATTTAGAAATAAATACTTGAAATAAATTACCAGAATAAATTAAGAGAGATTGTAAACATTAATTAAAATTTTAATTAGAGAAAAAGAAATTAGGAATTTTGACCTGTAAATGAAAAAAATATAAAAATGTTGCCTGTTTTGTAACAATGAGTTATTTGTAAAACTCTGAACTATGCTGATTAATTTGAACAAGTCTTCCTAAAAGTATCAAGCAGTAAAATTTCTTGAAAATCATACAATCCAACCATTTAATGGCCCGAAAACTTTCCCGATTTCAGTCACATTAAAATTTAACAAGGTATCAATAAAAAAACTTTTTCTAAAAAGTATTTCAACCAGTATTATGTAATGGAACTCATTGTTGTAGATTTATGAGTCATTATGTATTCATTACTTTTGGAGTCGTTTTTTCATTGTTGTGATATATATAAATTTGTATGATAAAAAATATATATATATATATATATACACCAAAACTAAAAAAAATTAAAACTAAATATATACAGGGTGATTTTTTTTTTAAGTTGTGAAAGTAAAACCCGATAACAGTAGAACCACTGATCCAAATTACCTAAAATTTCACCAGTATGCTTCCAAAGCAATGGGAATTTTTTAGGCTTTGTTAAAAAAAAAACTTAAAATCGCACCGACAGATGGCGCTGTACATGCAGTAAAGTCGGGAGACGAACTTGCGCCCGGCACACGCACATTGGCGGTAAAAACGTGAAGTATGCACACCTCGTGTTCATTATTCTACGGAAATCCTCGCAATGACTGCGCCATTGACGGACCGTGCGTTGATAGTGAAACTATATTATCAGAATAATGACAGCGCAGCAACTGCTCTTAGGATATTTAAGACACTTAAGAATTTAAGAGAAGGTCCAATGACGCCAGAGGGCCTATGGAAGATGGTTTCTCAAAGTACCGTCCATTGTTTTCCTTCCACAGACGATATTCTTTGTTTCTGCTACCTTACAGTGCCATCTGTCGGTGTGATTTTAAGTTTTTTTTAACCATACCTAAAAAATACCCATTGCTTTGGGAGCATACTGGTGAAATTTCAGGTCATTTGGATCAGTGGTTCTTTTGTTATAGTGTTTTACTTTCACAACTTTAAAAAAAAATCACCCTGTATTATAAATAATATATATATTCAAAATTAAAAAAAAATATGTTTTAACTGTTAGTTTCTTTAACAAAATAATGTAAGCTACGATATGTGTTTTCCTAAAATAGTTATATTTATATTTTTTCCAAATTTTCTTAATTGTGTTGAATCTGCACTTTAATTGTTCTTTATTTTTTATAACAGTTTTAAAAGTATTTATGCTTTTTTTTTATAGCAACTGGCTAATCCAAAAGCAGATGAGTGGGCCAGATTTTCCGAGACTTTGGAAGAATTTCAAAATAACCAGTCTTATCTTAGTGGTGACATTATAGGTTCACAGTCCAGCCCTCAAATACCTGGATCGCCTTATGTAGCCTCTTCGCCTTATGTAGTTGCTTCGCCAATGCGGTGATAAATCAGTCTGTGATAATTATCTTTCTTGGTCTTCCGTCCACGTTGCCTTTTTGTATTTGTGATAAATTTTGCTGTGCTTCCTTTCATTATTTGAATAGTCTATAGAAATTTTCAAAAAAATATATTTTTAAAAGTATTACTCAAGTTTTATACAAGAAGGAAATGCCCATTTTCTTGTAAAATGTAAGCAATTAAAAATATATTTGAACTTGTATATGTTCTTGATATATGTGTATACTGGTTGTTAAGATGAATGTGAACTGTATCAGTATTGTTTTTAATCTTACTCAAATTTATAAAGGGTTTTCAATGAGCTTTTTAATGTTCGTGATTTTATTTTAATTTCCATTAAAATGCTTTATAAATGTGTATTGGATGTTAGCATATTTTGTTTGAAGTTCTTTTTGTTGTTTTAATATGGTAAATTAATTTTTAAACTTCATACGATTCTCAAACTTTTTTGCATTGCAGAAAGTTATTTTCAGTTTTAGCAGAGGTGTGAATGCTTTACAATACAACTGGACCAATTTTAATATCTACTTTTTATAACTCTTTATTACTAAGATTTTGATAAATAATTAAAATACTACGGTATGTAATCTTTTTTGATTGGCTACAAAATTTATTATCCACTTATTACATAATTATATGCAGTGTGAAATACTTCTTAATAAGTGTCTATAGTTATCGGTGGTGCTTTTAGAAATTATTTATCTCATTTGATGATACACCTCTGTGTTCTAGTATGCTTTATATAATTAGTACTTTCTTATCAAATACGAAGTATTTTAAAAGTTTCTTGTTTTCATTTTTGTATAAATTTAGTCTCAAATTTCTAATATGTATCTATATATAATAGAGTGCTGATTATTCGAATCTATCGGGACCAGTGCAAGTTCAGATAATTTGACAGGGCAATTTTATGGATGTTCCTGACTATGCCAAAATGCAATTTTTACATGTAACAGTTTTTTTTAACAATGGCATTTTTTTAAAAAATATAGTACTTGGTAGATTTTTTAAAATATCTTCTGTGTACACAATTCACTTTCACATTTTAACCAGGCTTAGAACTGGCAGCTGTTAGTTCTGGCACGTTTAAAAATTGTGTTGTTTTTTGTCTTTCTTTAGCTCTTTAATTTTTGTAATTTCTTTTATTTTTAAAATTTTTTAGCTTTTTTATTATTTTTTTTCTGACTTGCAAAATTTGAAATTTAAACAAAGCTTTGGATTCTTTTTGCTTTAAAGGAGATATTCTTTTCAATGCTGCCATATCACGAATTCTTCTTAAATACATAAGTTAAATAGGATCAGCATTCTCCTGTCATTCCAACCATTTCATATGTTTCCAAACGTTCAAAGTCTTCATTATGTGACGGTCCTGGATCATTTTCATAACATTTGTTTTAATTTCTTCTTTTTTTTTTTTTCTTCCCCATGAATTAGATTTTTTTCCCACTGATCTAGAAAACATTTTTGATTTCAAGGGCCATCCTAAAAAAAATATCAGACCATACAAAAAAGGGTGTTTGGATAATTGGACAGTTTGGTTAATTGGAGTTTAGATAATCAGCGCTCTACAGTATGTATATATTATTCACACAGATTTGTAATTAAAAGGCAGATATTACACATGTACAGCATTTACAATTGTTTAATGGCCTAGAAAAAGCAGCTACATACTTGTCTCAAACCAAATTAAATTGATTATTTATAATTCTGTTGTATATTTTATCTTTGCAGCTTGTTTGAACTATTGCTTGCATCTTGCATTTCAGGGGTTTTTTTGTTTTGTTTTTCTTGTAAAGTTTGATATGTGTGTGTACTCATTATATTTATAAATTATATATTTTCTCTATTTTAAAATGTTATTCAAAAATATTGAAAATTATTTTTCATAGTTTATGAATTTTTAATAAAATTGTTTGACATTTTAAATGGTCACATGTTGTTATTTATTTAAATAAAAATTTCATACATATTTATTTGTCTGGTGTCATGCTTTGTAAAAATAAAGTTTTCAGGTGCTTTAAAGAAGTGCTATTCTGATTCATGGTATAATTTTCTGAAATGAGATAAAAGGTATCTATTGTATTAAGTTTCTTAGTATTTTAATATCAAAATTACTTAAAATTTTCTAGCATTAAGATATTTAGACATTTCTAGTATCTCAGTAGTATTACAAATAGAAATAACTGTGTTAGCCTTTTGGGCGATACTGTAAGTACTGTTTTATTCTCTGGGAGTCTATCACAATCGTGGACCTAATGACAATTGTTTTGTTAAGATGCTGTGATTTTATCTTTTCAATTTTTTCTATCAAAATTCCACCAATATTAAAGAATTGTTAAAATTTTATTTAGTTTGCGCTAAAAAAATTTCATTGTGTTTTGCACTTGTTAAAAAAAGATTTATTTTCTTTTCAAATGAAATCAATGAAATGTTGTTTTTAATCATAAAAATATTCTTCTTTTGAAGATTAATTAGGCTATTTGGATATTTTACTTAATATCTATATTTTCAAAATCTTGATCAATAGAAATTCAACTAATATGCTTTGACTTTTCAAAAATATTTAAATTTAAGTGGCAATTGAGCAGCAACATAACAGAGTGTGCCCCTCCATCTCTACCCCTGCCCGCACCCCCATAAAAAAAAATAGTTGGTGAATTTTCGAAAAAAATATAAATTCTAAAAATGTATTTACTTTATTCTAAACTACAATAAAACATTTAAATTAATTCACCTCTTCTTTCTACACAGGTGTAATGATGGGTTTTCATCCACTGCTTTCTTTTGAGTTATTGCGTGATCATTGTGTATCCTTTGCACTACTCAGTTGATGTTTTAAACTTTCCTACTATTTACCAAACTTCTCACAAACCAGCCTTCTCACTTCTTTAAACAATTTCTTGTTTAAAAAAAACTGTTTAACAGTGTTTTGGGAAAAACATGTTGATATACGCTAGTACATGAGCTTCTGGAAACTAATTCTGAACTCTTTGCTCTATCTATTTAGCCACTAGCATTACACACTTCAGTGTTTCACTTGATGGTATTAAAAAAATCTTGTGCTTTTAAATGCCTCCTGGCAGGGTTTTTTTAATTGGGGGGGGGGGGGGGACACCTTGTACTTAAATTGCTGGTCTACTCATTCAAGATTATTCATGAAATTTACATATATAAGGGAGAGTAAGAGGAGGAGATTTTGTTAAGCATCGGCCAATGTTGGCCATATTATTATAGAAAGAAGGCCTTAAGGGAGGATTTTTTAAAGGAAAAGTGGCTTAAATTGTCCTTCTTGTACAAAGAAAACCCTGACAACTGTACACAGTCATTCCACCTATTAATCCATTAACATCAAACCAAGCTCCTCATTTTGTGGCCAGTAAGCTAACCACTGGGCTGAATAAGGATTTAGTTGCTTATAGATTACAAATTGTCACAAGCAACTACTTACAACTGTTTTCAGCTCAAGGTACTATAGCCACTTCTTTTAAGCTTAAAGTAAAACAAAAAAAAAATGTTAACTGGGGTAACTTCTTCAATATCCCTTGAAATTTTAGTTTTGGAAACAGCATAACTGATTTCGGTATATATGGTAGATTATTCACAGTTTTGTTATCTAAACTTGTGCAGCAGCAATGGGTATTGCCAAAGCAACATCACATAACCTACTGCAAAGTGAAATGAATGACATCCCGATTACTGATGACTGTTCTCTGGTCAGAATGAGAACATTAAAAATTTTATTATAAATAATTTATAACTATCAGATTTCAATTTGGAGAGAAACCCTGAAATGGATTATTTAAAATTAGTTAATAACTTTGAACCTAATTGTAGAAGTATAGCGAAATTTTGTATTTTAACTAATAAAAAATAGTTTTTTTTTTCTTTGTGTATGAAATTTGGGATTTACTATTGAAAAAAAAAAATTCAATTTTTTTAAAATGATGTTCCCCTAACAAAATTTGAATAATATCAAATAAATACATATTATTCCCTATCAACTGGTACCAGTATAATTTTTTTCTATTACTTTTAATAGAATTAGTAGATGGTAATCATTTTCTTTTCTTTGAATTGCACATCATGTCTGTACATGAAACGTCTCTAATACGTGTACTTTATGTACGTATTTTTTATGTACTTACTTTTGAGGCATATTAAATCTGATGGCTTGGAAAATTACAAGAGTGCCAAGTTAGTGATCATTCAATTTCAAGCATTATATATCCGTTCTTTGCAATGGGAAAACGTCCCTTTGGATTTATTTGTCAAACTTTTTTTTTTCGCAGTTAAAGTATTTCAATGTTGAGTAAAAATTTAAAAAATCTAAATCAATTTTTTAAGTAAATATTTTTGAAATATTCCTCGTTCTTCCCAGAATAACTGTGTGTTTCCTCCATAGAACATTTTGTTATCCAGGGGGCGCTGCTGAGCGCTCAAGTCTGGAGGATGCGCGTAGCGGATTCCCGCCAGTAGAGATGTTGTTAGGAATCTGCAACCCTTGGTCTTGTCCCTGTACTCACATCTTTATATATCCTACCATATGCTCTTTATTTAATAATATTCATTCATCTTGATTTACAATAGTTCATTTAAATATCTTTCCTTTATTTATATTTCATACTTTAAATCCTATTTATTTAATATCTAAAGTTTACTTACAGTACTTATTTTTATTAAAGTTTTCCCTCTTCAGTCTACGGTTTGTTTACATCGCAGTCCTGTTTATCGAAGAACGTCTCTTCGTGTCTTCCTTTCACCCTCTTCTGGAGTGGTTCAGATTGCCGATACTAGATGGCGGTAGCGGATTGTTTTAGTCACGATTTGCATAAGCAATCGTACATCTCCACTCCACTCTCTTAGGAACATTCTGGATGCCAGAAGAGGGCGTTGTTCTGTCATGCATAGTTAATCAGCATGCGTCAAAGATCGGTATATATTCTTTGCTGACTATGCTTACGATGCATTTGTTCTTTTAGTTTTATCGGAGGAATTGTAGTTGTTTTTCGTTTGCAGAGATGGCTCGATGTTATTTTTAAAGTGTCTGACTTCAGTCATTGACAAATGATAGCTCGTGTGTAATAGTTATGAAAGTCGGTCAGTAGTTTTATAGTTGTCTTTTGGAAATGAAGTTCATCATTTATCAAGTTCGTCATTTTTCCTGTTCTTGGATGTTTTTCCTGTGAACTGAAATAGTGTTAGACGAATGACTGATATTTAGACCCGTCTTCATAACGTCCTGAGCAGTTTTAGATTAGTGACTGGAGCTGTCAAATCGATGAAGATAGTATGAAGTTTAATAGACTTGAACTTGTAGCCGTTGTAGTTTTTCATCTTAAATCATTCGAATTAGTTTTTCCTAAAACTGTCTAAGAAGTAATTGTCAACAGTTCATCTGAATTCTCTTTTAGCATCAATTGAAGTTCTAATTGAATCGTGAGGTTCAGAATGAAATTTGAACTGTTTTATTTTATTCAAGACGACGTTGAGTTCCGGTTACATCAGTTTCAGAAGTGATATTTAAGTTTTCCAGTTGATCATCTATATTATGTAAAGTACCTGTGTCATGATAAATGGTTATGTTATCATAACGAATTAAGTCAGATAAGTGTTTCAATAATGTTAATATATTTCTTATTTTATTTTTATATGTTGTTTTATTTAAAGTCTTTTTAATAAATGTTATTTGTTTTTAATTAGTTGTTTTTCATTTAATCCACCATCATAGTCTAAGCTACTTCTTTTTCAGGTTTAACTTTATTATATATTTAAGATTTATTTACTTGGGGTTTAAATCAGCTTATACGCTTCACACTGTTTAAATGTACTCTGCTAATTATTTAACCCCTTGGGAGATACTTTGTATTTCCCAAACAAATAGGTTATGGGCCAATTGTTGCCTTTAGGCATAGCCAATTTAGAATTAGTATAATAAGTTTCTTTTTCAAATAATTAAATAAGTTTTCTTTATTATAAAAGTAAATGTAAGTTGATAATTGTTTAAACTGTTATAATAGGTTTAAGTTTAATTTTTGTGAATTGTAATTTGACTAAAATGTTTTTTTAATGTATTATAATTTTTTTAGCTTACTGTTTTTGACCTTAATAGGTCTGGTGATGGTGGATATTTTCGGTCCCGACATGTTCGATCATTTTCGTCGGGGGGGCCGAGTTTAAATAATTAATGAGTTTAAATAAATTTGTTTTGATTTTTGAAACTTAAAATTGTTTATAAATGGTGTTTAATAAATTTTAAATTGATATTTTAAGGATAATAAAGGTAATAGAAGTTAAATTGTTTATAATGTGTTATATAGATATTTGTTTCTGAAAATTTTAACGTAATTTGAGGTTAATTGAGAAAAATGTATAAAATAAAAATATAATTTCACTTTAAGAATTTAAAAATTTATGAGGTTATTTTAAGATCATGACACAGAATTAAAGTAAAAATGAAGTTTTTGAAGTATCAAGAAAGTTATTGAAGAATAAAGAAGTTCATCTGGTGAAATGATGTCATCGATTGTAGTAAAAAAGGTGATACATCGGTGAAAGTTTGTTTTCGTGCAAGTCATTTAGTGTTAGGCGAGCAGTGGAGCGTGATGGGCACCTCCCTGTTTCGATATTTTTTTGGATTAATGACTTTGTTTCTGGATTAAATGTCATCGGACCGTTTCTGCAATGTTTTACAAGTTGTGGACTTTGTCCCTGTTTTTATAAAGAAAAACCGCTATTTCGTCAAAGTGACATTCCTCTGATGTTTGTGTTTGTTTAGTCCAGTTTTGCTCTTGCCATCCATATGGATTGTGTGCCATTTTAATACATATAGGAAGGAGAGGCCCCTCGTCTGTGAAAATGCCTTATAGTGAACTGTAGGACTTTTTATTGATCTATAGGACTGATTCCAGTGCTATTTTACATCTTGGACCAAGTTACCTTATTTAAGTGCTATTAAATATGTATTGATGTATTAAGGACTGCATCTTTTACAGGACTGTTGTTTTTTTTTTGGGACAGTTTTTTGAACAGTTGTTTTAATTAATAGTTTAATTGTGGTTAATTAATTGTGTTACTTTTAAAATGAAATTATATGATTTTTTTTATATGTATATTTATTTTTAGTAAAGAGTTTAAATTTGTTTAAAATGTTGATAATTAAATGTTAAATTTAAGAACTTTAAAAGTTTGAAATTTTTTTTTATTGTTGGTAAAGATATAAATTTGAGATAGAAATATGGCTTTTTGTTAAAGTTAATTGTTAAAAATTGATTGTTTTCGAAATTTTTTTGACTTTGTGGGCATCTGGAGTATCCATCTTTTTTTTGTGAGTAAAAGAGATGTATCTGTATTTGCAAGCGCTGCATACGGAGGTGTGACTGGAGAGTGCTTGACCTAAATAGAATGGCTGAATTTAGTATGTAAGGAATGAGCGAGTGTTCTGTGAGTTTTGTCATATATTTTAGATGCCTGGCGAAGTATATTTTTTTTATGTGCCTTTCTGAATTGGTTTAATTGACATTGTCAAAATAAATTAAGATATCTGAACTTAACTGGGTTTAATTTTGGTTTAAATTTTTGAGCTATTTAAAGCAATTTTTTTTAAAGTATGTTTAAAAATCTGTAAACTGATTGTTGAATTGACCTTCTTTTCTAGTAATTTTGAAGATTTTTAAAATAAAAGCATTTGATATTTAAAGTTTAGTTGAAGTTTAATAGAAAATTTTTTTTTATAAAATTTAAGATAATGGTTTTCAAAATGTTTAATTTTTTTTTTTAGGGTTTTCTTTACAGAAGTTACTCCTAACATTTTTAAGCAGCATTCACTGTTTGGTTTGGGTAGGCTTTAGTTTTAAATTTGAAGAAAAAAGTGTAAGATGGCCTTGCCCTGTGTAACTAAATTGAGTGTTGTGCTTTGGTTAGGGTATTTATATATTTAATTTTATAATTTAGAAGTTTTAATTTGATCCGTTAAAATTTTACCTGTCAAGATATATTTATAAAGATAATTTTCATGATAAAAGTTTAGTTATTCTTTGGGGGGAGGTCAAATAAATTTTTTTGTAATATAAAATAAGTTGTTTTTAAAGTAGTATATTAAAGGCCAATTATGTCATGTTAACTAAAGGTCATGAAGAGATGTATAATACATTATATATGCAAATAATCTACTATTTTTGTTTTAATTTATTAAAAATTTAAATTTATTTTCAATAAAAGTGTTAGAATTTTAAAATTTTTAATATTCATGTTGTCTGTTTTCTATTTAATGAATATATATAATTTATTAATATGTGTTTAGTTTTTAGATAAATTTTTTTTTGGAAATGCAGAGGTTTAAATCTTGATTTTGCAATAGCTATTTTTAGTGGATTGTTTCTAATGCATATGTATATGAAATGGATTTCAAGTGGGTCTGGATGATAGTCTTGTAGTTTAAATGTTTGAGGGGAATTTGTTAAAAAAATTGGTTTTAAGAAAAAAAAAATGTTGAGAGAAAGAAAGGTTAAGTTAAGAGAAAAAAATTTTTAATGTTAAGAGGAAAAAAAAGGGAAAATAATTTGTCTAGAACTGAGAGGAAGCAGCTGGGTATTTTTCATGTGTTTGCAAAAGTTTTAAAGCAAAGGGTTGAATGACTGTGTCATAATACCAAGAGTTGTTCACTACTGATTTTTAAAGTGAATTTAACTTTTGAACTCAATGAGTTTGTATCGGGTGTGAGTGTAGGTTTTTAAGTGAGAAGATTCTGGCATTGTCATGTCATGAAAAAAAAAAAAAAGAGGGCCCTCACTACTAATTTACTACTATCTCATTGCTAAATTCATGATTTGGGATGCTGGATTTCTTTTATGTTCAACCTTGCATTGGTTGGTTGTCCGTGTGTGGAATTCTCCCATAGGTACTATTTTGGAGGAATGATATATTGCTGTGTAAGTTGTTTTTCTGAGAGTTTAAGAGAGGGGGAATTCCATGAAGTTGGGCAACTGTATGGAATAAAATGCTGTTTTCTCATTCAGGAATTGTTGTAGTTGATATTTAGTTTTGGATGTGATGGTTCTTCTTTCCGGCTAAGGACATTGACGTGTTAATCTGCTTGTAATTTGAAGGTTTGATAATTGTCTATTTAAGATTTTGGTAAATTAAATGTATAAAGGTTGTTTTGGTCGAGCAATTTCTAGGTGTGAAATTTTTACTTGGCAGTGGTTACTGATGTTCAGATGTTCGATGTTTTCATTGTCGGGTGGAATTTCTTTTTAGGTGCTTATGGCTTGAGATTTCGGCATAGCATAAAGAAATGCTTGACTAAATCATCTTTTGCCATCTGGTTTTGTGAGCTGTATGGTGTTTTTGTTAATGTACTAGGGCTCCTGAATTAGGATGGTAATTTTCAGAAAATAGTGACTTTATTTTTCCATTTACTGAAATTAGTTTTTATGCTGTGCATGTATACAAAGCATGATTGAGACATCTATGGTAGTCCTGGCTGATGTTGGGGAATGATGTTATGAATAGTGCTCTATTTTTTGTGATAGTTTTTATACTGTCATGAAATGGTGTTTTTGGTTTTCTTAAACTGTTAATTTAAATCTCATTATGATAGTTCTGGCTCTCTACCTATGTCTTATTTTTGTGAGGGAATGTGTAATATTAAGTACCCAGATTAGATAGGAAAGAGTGAGGATGGATGAATGAGAGGTTTTCTGGGTTATCTCGTTTTGAAAGGGAAAGTATGTGTGCGATGTTCCATATAATTGATGTTCTGGTCAGATTCTTGGGTAGTTAGTCGTTTTTTTTGTTTTTAAGTTGTTTTGTTTTTACACATGAATTTATAAGAATTGTTTAGTTTTTTTTTTAGTGGGGTATAACGGTGAGAAGTTTGGGAGAGAGCATATTAATATCTTCTCTAAGTGTGATCCCTGACTGAGGTGTTATGGATTTACCTAAGCTGTTTGGCCAGTTTTTGAACTACATGGAGGATGTTACATGAAATGCTGAGTTACATGTTTTTATAAATATTTGGCTTGAAATTTTTATATGCTGTCAATGTGTTTTTGGCTGGGGAGAAATCTTGTTCCATCTAATTGTAATCGTTTCATCTGATTAATTGTAATTTCCCTTTAGTTATTTGAAAAGTAGGATTTTTGAGGGCAGGATATTTTTCAGGATGGGGGTGTATGTTTTATGTATGTATAATAGACCTTTTTAGATCTCAGAATTTAATGTTTTGAAATGATATCAAGCTGGGATAGGTGCATGATAAATAGTGTATGACAATATGGAATGGTTAAGGACTATGAAATTTTTAAACTGGACATTATTGTTTTTTTTGTATATGTTTTTATGTGTTTTTTTTTTTATGTACAATAGTATATGTATAAATTTAAATAGTAAATTTTTAGTGTAAAACCGGAGCTCATTGTCATTAGTTTTTTTTTTTTTTTTTTGGTCATTTTTAGGTTTTTTAGTTGTGTGTTAAATTTTTGGTCATCTAGGATGTAAGGTCTCTTTGGTAGGTGTGTTGAGCGTTTTGTTTTAGGATCAAAGGTGTAATCTCTTGGCCATGGTGAATACCTGTTGGTTCTTTTTAATACCTCATATAAGTAATTGGCTGTGACATGGGTTATATCAGTGATGCCATTGGGGATATTTGTGAGTTGAGATTGTGTTACTTTGGTCTGTCGTACAGGTGACAAGAGGGGGGGCTTTGTTAGGAATCTGCAACCCTTGGTCTTGTCCCTGTACTCACATCTTTATATATCCTACCATATGCTCTTTATTTAATAATATTCATTCATCTTGATTTACAATAGTTCATTTAAATATCTTTCCTTTATTTATATTTCATACTTTAAATCCTATTTATTTAATATCTAAAGTTTACTTACAGTACTTATTTTTATTAAAGTTTTCCCTCTTCAGTCTACGGTTTGTTTACATCGCAGTCCTGTTTATCGAAGAACGTCACTTCGTGTCTTCCTTTCACCCTCTTCTGGAGTGGTTCAGATTGCCGATACTAGATGGCGGTAGCGGATTGTTTTAGTCACGATTTGCATAAGCAATCGTACATCTCCACTCCACTCTCTTAGGAACATTCTGGATGCCAGAAGAGGGTGTTGTTCTGTCATGCATAGTTAATCAGCATGCGTCAAAGATCGGTATATATTCTTTGCTGACTATGCTTACGATGCATTTGTTCTTTTAGTTTTATCGGAGGAATTGTAGTTGGTTTTCGTTTGCAGAGATGGCTCGATGTTATTTTTAAAGTGTCTGACTTCAGTCATTGACAATGATAGCTCGTGTGTAATAGTTATGAAAGTCGGTCAGTAGTTTTATAGTTGTCTTTTGGAAATGAAGTTCATCATTTATCAAGTTCGTCATTTTTCCTGTTCTTGGATGTTTTTCCTGTGAACTGAAATAGTGTTAGACGAATGACTGATATTTAGACCCGTCTTCATAACGTCCTGAGCAGTTTTAGATTAGTGACTGGAGCTGTCAAATCGATGAAGATAGTATGAAGTTTAATAGACTTGAACTTGTAGCCGTTGTAGTTTTTCATCTTAAATCATTCGAATTAGTTTTTCCTAAAACTGTCTAAGAAGTAATTGTCAACAGTTCATCTGAATTCTCTTTTAGCATCAATTGAAGTTCTAATTGGATCGTGAGGTTCAGAATGAAATTTGAACTGTTTTATTTTATTCAAGACGACGTTGAGTTCCGGTTACATCAGTTTCAGAAGTGATATTTAAGTTTTCCAGTTGATCATCTATATTATGTAAAGTACCTGTGTCATGATAAATGGTTATGTTATCATAACGAATTAAGTCAGATAAGTGTTTCAATAATGTTAATATATTTCTTATTTTATTTTTATATGTTGTTTTATTTAAAGTCTTTTTAATAAATGTTATTTGTTTTTAATTAGTTGTTTTTCATTTAATCCACCATCATAGTCTAAGCTACTTCTTTTTCAGGTTTAACTTTATTATATATTTAAGATTTATTTACTTGGGGTTTAAATCAGCTTATACGCTTCACACTGTTTAAATGTACTCTGCTAATTATTTAACCCGTTGGGAGGTACTTTGTATTTCCCAAACAGATGTATTCTTTGAGACGTAAGCGCAGTGCACCAACCGCTGCCAGTCCCTTTTGTTCTCCTTGTAAATAAATATTAGTTGTTAAGTTTTAATTCAAGTTTCTATTAAGTGTGAAGTGATCATCTTAGTTTTTTACCTAAATATACAGTCCAAAGATTACCCGAGCTATCGATGGATCATGTTTTGGTCCTCCGAGCCGCAGCGCTCATTTAGAACACTGTGAAGAATCATCGCCCTTGGATTTTTTGCTATCTGTAGTTATAGATAGAATATTGTAATGGCTACTATTTCAGATACTGTGGTACTAAATAGGAAACGCGGAAATATACGTGGCCAAGTTACACGTATATCAAATGCAATAAAATCAAAACTTGGTCAGAAAGAATTGGAACTAAAGTTAAATGCTCTTCAGACATTAAAAAAGAAGACAGATGAATTACGCAATGAGTCGTAATCTGTAATTTCTGATGATGATTTATCGGAATTTGAAAATTCCTTGACGGAGATAGAAGAACAGTTAGAAGCTCTCAAAGTAAGTCTTCTTGATTTAATAAAGCCTAGTGTTTCTAATGTTGAAAGTCAAAATAATAATGATAGAATTAATGCTAATGAGTAAAAAATTAAATTACCGTCAATTAATTTACCCCAATTTTCGGGTCGTTACACAGAGTGGTTTAATTTTAAACTACAATTCACCACCTTGATTGATAGCAACGATGAATTAAATGATGCTCAAAAATTATATTATTTACAATCGGCTTTAACAGGCCCTGTGAAACAATTACAAAATATTGATGATTCTTATGCTTCCTTATTCGAAGCTTTGAAAAAACGATTTGAAAACAAACGGTTAATTGTAAATTTTCATATTTCAGAGATATTGAGTAACAACAAAATAAAAATTGAAAGTGCGAAAGAAATACGCAATCTGGTAGATAATTTATTGAGTCATTTGAGAGCTCTGAAACAATTAGGACTAGAAAATAACTTATCGGAATCAATTTTAATGTATTTTGTGTTACAAAGAATCGATGATGAGTCAAGAAAGGCATTTGAAATGAGTCTTAACTGTAACGACTTGCCTGAATGGAATATTTTTATTGATTTTTTACTGAAAAGGGCTCAAGCTCTCGAAAACCTACAAAAAAGCAACACCGTTACGAAACCTAGGTATGAAATTACTCAGAAACAAAAACGTTTAGTATTACAGAATGACAAATTTAATTGCGCATTATGTAAACAACCTCATATGATATTTCGATGTCAAAGATATTTAGATTTATCGGTTCAAGAGAAATTGAACCAAGTAAGGAAGTTGAAGTTATGTTATAACTGCTTATCATTATCTCACGCTGTTAATCGATGTAATAAATTACATAATAAGTGTAGGATTTGTTACTCCAACCATCATAGTTCTCTTCATGGAGCTAATTTTTCAAAACCTGCTTATGAAAATAGGCAAGTTAATTGTATTGCAAATGAACCGCAGTTGAAAACGGAAGACAACGTAAATTCTAATTCAGTAGAACCCACCACAAATGCGTTAACATTGAGCTGTCAAAACAATTATGATCAAAATTTGTCTGGCACCAGTTATAATGGTTTGACTTTGACAGCTGTGATTTATTTAAGGGGAAGTAATGACTCTTTTTTTTCCTTCTATTGCGATTCTTGATACTGCCAGTAATGTCTCATTGGTCCCGTTTTCTGTAGCAGATATGTTAGGGTTGCAAAAATATAAAGTTAAGTCATTAATTACTAGATTAAATGATTCTGTCTGTAAAATTAAAAACAGAATAAACGTAGAAATTTCCAACAAGGATAGAAGTTTTAAAAAATTATCTAACATGTTTTTGGTTCCTAAAATCACTGATTTAACCCCTTCAAGTGCCGTAGACATTTCTAATCTGCACTTACCACAGAATTTAACTTATGCGAACCCAAGATTTTTTTAACCTCAGCGAATTCAAGTGTTATTAGGAGCAGATGTATATTACGAATTGTTATTAGCTGGTCAAATAAAAATTCCTAAAACTTCTATAATTTTACAAAACTCTCATTTAGGATGGATCGCGGGTGGAACAATACAAGATAGAAATGAAAGTAAATTTACGTGTCATTTAATAGAAAATCAAGATGAATTAGATTTGAAAACCTTTTGGGAATTAAAGATGACCCAAACAGTGTTAAAAACGAAAAAATTTCATGAAACTGTGCGTTTTGAAAATAACAGATATGAAATCAGTCTCCCTTGGACAAGGGATTGGAATCATTTAGAAAATAATTATAAAACTGCCGAAGTGAGACTCACAGGTCTTATAAAAAGAATGAAGCGTGATACGAAGTTATATGAACAATATCGCAATATTTTGAATGAGTATTTAGAGATGAACATTTCAGAACAATCTCATAAAATAATGAAGGAAGCTAGCATGAATTTACGGAAGTGGATTTCGAATAACAAACTGTTAATGGAAATATGGAATAATCGTGGATTTAGTACTATGCCACAACCTTTTGAGGATAGTACAATACATAAAGTTTTGGGGATATCGTGGCAACCCAAACAAGATATATTTTTGATAGCTATTGATAATTTGCTCGAATTTTTGCGTAACGCAAAAAATACAAAACATTTTGTGTTACAAGTTGCAGGTAGAGTATTTGACCCTCTGGGTCTAATTTCTCCGTATACAATACTAATTAAATGTTTATTTCAAGAACTGTGGAGTAGGAATTTAACATGGGATGAAGAACTGCCCTCCGATATTACAAAGACGTGGAAACAATGGTGTTCCGAACTTCCCCAGTTGAGAAATCTAAAAATTCAAAGGAACATTTTTCAGTTTCCCTATGACTCCAATTTTACTCTAACTTTGCATACCTTTGCCGATGCCAGTCCAAAGTCATACGGTGCTTCCGTGTATCTACAAATTGATTCACTAAGTGAATCTTCCTTAAATTTGATTGAATTTCCATTGAAAAAAGTGTCACTTCCTAGACTTGAACTTCTAGCAGCATTACTTGCTGCACGCTTAACTTGTGAAGTAAAAATGGTGCTAGATCGCAAGGGACCATCCTCTATGTATTTGTGGACTGATTCGCAGATTGTCTTGTACTGGATCAAAGGCTCCGCAAACAGGTGGAAGTCATTTGTGTCGAACCGTGTAAAGGAAATCCAAGCTCTGACAGACCCATCCAGGTGATTTCACTGTGCAGGGTCTGAGAATCCTGCAGATTTGCTAACAAGAGGTGTCAAGTGTGACCTTCTCGTTCAGAATTCCAAATGGTGGACTGGACCAGAGTTTTTGAAAGACTTAGATCTGTGTAACATCGACCAGACTTTAGTGATTCCTAACAAGGACATATATATAAACGAACTAAAAAGAGACTCCGTAAACATTATTAACGATGACTTTATTACATTTACTATTTCCCACGAAGAACCTGTAATTGACCATATTTTTGCATGTACTAATAATTTTGTAAAATTAATTCGTATAATGAGTTTTATTTTTAGATTCACCTTCAACTGTCATAATAGATTGAAGAGAAGAAGTGGACCACTATCCCTCGACGAGGTGAGAGAGGCTGAATTGTTTCTAATTCGGTCAGCACAAAGGGGGGAATTTAGGGAAGAATTAAAATGTCTCGAAAAAGGTAAGCCTGTTCACAATAAAAGTAGATTATCTTCCTTAAACGTATTTGTAGGAGAGGATGGATTAATTAGAGTTGGCGGCCGTTTAGCACATGCAGATTTGCTGCTTAACTCAAAGTTTCCAATTGTTTTGCCTGCAAATCATAAGTTAAAGGATATTATTTTAAATTACTTCCATCTCAAATACTTTCATTTAGGCCCACAAGCGTTGCTTTTCCATGTAAGACAAAATTTGGCCACTTAATGGCAGGAATAATTGCCAAAGCATTGTTCACAAATGTGTGACATGCTTCAAGAATAAACCTGTTGTCAGCTCCCAATTAATGGCTGATCTGCCGGGAGAACGTGTGACACCAAATTTTGTATTTTCGGTGACAGGTCTGGATTACTGTGGCCCATTTTCTATTAAATTTAAAAATCAAAGGAAGGGTGTATTGAATAAAATTTATGTCGTAGTGTATGTGTGTTTATGCACCAAGGCAATACACCTGGACTTTGTTTCAGATCTCACAACTCAGGCTTTTATAGCTAGTCTAAAATGTTTCTTTGGCAGAAGAGGGAAATGTGCAAAAATCCTATCGGATAATGCAAAAACGTTCATCGGAGCTGACATCGAGTTGAAAAAATTGCATAAACTGATTAATTTCCCAGATGAGGAATTGTGTAACTTTTTAACCCATGAAGGTATCAAATGGGAATTTATTCCCCCCAAATCCCCGAATTTTGGTGGCCTCTGGGAGGCGGCTGTAAAATCATTCAAGTTTCAAATAAAACGGGTAATAGGTGATCAAAAATTAACCTTGAAGAGTTTCTTACTATACTAGCGGAAATTGAGGGAGTTTTGAACTCCCGTCCCCTTACTCCGCTGTCCCCAGATTTCGAAAATTTTGAAACCTTGACACCCTCTCATTTTTTAATTGGTAGACCTATCACTTCGATCTCCGAACCACCATTAGATAACATTAATAAAAATAGATTAGCAAAATGGCAGAGAATCACCAAATTTAGTCAGCAAATTTGGAAGGCTTGGAAGCGCGATTATTTAAATAATCTGCAGCAGAGGGGGAAATGGAAATTTAAAAAGGAGGATGCACAGAAAGGAACTTTAGTACTAATAAAACAGGAAAATTTATCTTCCGCCAAATGGCAGGTTGGAAGGATAGTTGAAATTTTTAAGGGAAGGGACAATATAATACGAACCGTAAACTTACGGTTACCAGACGGGCGAATTTATAAGAGAAATGTCAGAGATGTCTGTATATTACCAGTTCAGTAACAGATTTCCTTTCTTTCTTTAAGCAATTTTTAAGGTATATATTATTTCTGTATGTAATGTAGAATTATAGTGTATTTATGATTGTATTATTATTGTGTATGTAAGTTGTTATATCTTATAATTTTTTCTTATATGATAATTTTTGCAAATTTATATGTGAATGTATATTGAAATTTGCATTTCAATCCTCGGGGGAGTGTTTCCTCCGTAGAACATTTTGTTATCCAGGGGGTGCTGCTGAGCGCTCAAGTCTGGAGGATGCGCGGAGCGGATTCCCGTCAGTAGAGATGTATTCTTTGAGACGTAAGTGCAGTGCACCAACTGCTGCCAGTCCCTTTTGTTCTCCTTGTAAATAAATATTAGTTGTTAAGTTTTAATTCAAGTTTCTATTAAGTGTGAAGTGATCATCTTAGTTTTTTTACCTAAATATACAGTCCAAAGATTACCCGAGCTATCGACGGATCACTGTGTATCGAATTTGGTGGCAGTAAGTCTTCTTGTCTCAATGCTACATGGTTTAAAAACATACAAACTTGCTTAATTTATTATAACCCGGTATTACTTAAACAGTAATGATGCTTTAGGAAAGGTTTTCGTTTTTAAATATATCCATGAATGATCAATTATCATAAAGACATTAAGTTTTATCCAAGTTTTTTGTATTTTTTTACTGCTCAAACATTGTAGGCTCTAATTATTGTCTGAATAAAAAATATTGAAAATTATACATTGGATTAGAAATCTGTAAGCCAAGCCTGGGCTTAATTTTTTTTTTTCAGCAGTCTTGAGCTAAACCGAGCCTAGACTAGCATTTTTTTCTACATATTTGGATCATATTGGGCTGTTATATATATTTATAATAGTCATATTGTGCATTTGTTAATGTAATATTTAGAAATTGGTTTAATAAATTACAAAGAAGTATTTTTAATTATAGATGATTAAACTTGTGAATTAAACAATCTTTTTCTTTCATTCCAAACTATTTTTTTTTTACTTCAAATTTTAAAATTATCACTTCAATTGTTATATTCAAATAAAGTTGCTATTCTATATTCCATGGCTTGTGGACATATAAACTGAAATCAGGGTTGGGTTACTTCCAGGACAGTAGAAGAAACTGGTAGAAACCAACAGAAAACAAAACAGATGCTCAAAATTAAAATACAGTGAACTTCCATTAAGACGGCCCCGTTTAAGATGGATTTCTCGTTATTACGTACAAAAACAAAATTCCCAGTTAAGGTCTATAGGAAGTGCATATATATAACAGACATCGTTTAATACGTACAGTTTAAGATTTCATTCGCTAAGATGGACAAATATTCATCAGGACAACGAAATCCCAAAAATTTTTCTATTCTATTTTTAAGATGAAAGGAGTAGAAACCTTGCCTCTGACGTCACGGAGCAGCCGACGAAGAAATCTCTCCTCCAAAAGTGCAAGCTATTCGGGTACAAGATGTCCATGATATGCTGATGACAATTAGGAAATTTTATCAATCAACTGAAAATGTTTTTGAGACACATTTGAACATTTGGCTAAACTTGAGAATGATATCGAAAGAAGGTCGCTTACCAAGAAAAAACAAATGAAGATTACTTCTTATTTTGGATTGCTTTTAAGTACTCTTGACCGTTTTCTTTCATGTACTAACATTTTGCACCTTCAAGTAACAATGTAAGCATGCTTCAATGTAAACTCGAGTTTCAAATATATATTTTTTTTTCATTTTAAAGTTGTTCTTGTACATTTTTAGTAAAGTAGAATAAAATGGTCTGAGAAATCCAATTTTTAGTCATATTACAATATATATGTACATAATAAGTATGTTTTACTGTAATGTAAAACATCAAATTTGTGAACTCCTGTTATAAATGGACTCTCGTTAATACGGACAAAAAACGCTTGCCCTTGACTATCCGTCTTAACGAGAGTTCACTGTATATTAACTGTTTAGCTCAAAGCATAAATATGTGAAATTTAAAATGGAAAACAAAACTTAGTTAATATTAAAACTACCATAAAATCCTGATTGTAAGCCCCCCCCCCCCTTTTTTTCAAAATCAGAAACGGTTAAATTTTAGAGGGGCTTATAATCTAGATAAAAAAAAAAATCATTTAAAAACCAGTTTTTATCATTAATTTAGAAGTAACAAGGCGGCGAGAATCTTCCGTATTTCTTCAGATTTAAAAAAATACCCCCCCCCCTTAAATAAAATATTTTTTTAAATCTTTTTCTTTATTTTATTGTAACAATAAATAATCAATCATCTAAATTTCCCCTCAAAATTACTGCTTCCATCTTTTAGCCCCCTCCTCCCCCCCTGGTACAAAAAACACATAGTTTAACCTTGATAACTTTTTAATTTCTTTTCAAACTTATTAAATACTCTGTATTAAAAATAAATAACTCCAATCTACCACCTAAATTAAAATCTCTGCTTCTTTCCTCTTGCCCCCCCCCCCCAACCTCATCTCATGAAGACCCTCCCCCATCAAATGCATCTTGTAAAACTTTTTTTTTCTGCTCTGTTTGTGATTTTTTTTTAAACAATATTTAAATAATGATCTAAATTATTCACACCCTCTCCCCCTAAAAAAGTACTCTATTTCCTTTGCTCTCCCCCCAAAGTACCATACAAGTGTTTTCCCGCTCTATTTATAACTTTTTGCAACAAATCAATAAATAAATAAATAATTATCTAAATTGTTTCTATCCCCCCCCCCCCCAAAAAAAAAAAAAAACTGCTTCTCCCTTTCCCTCCACATCCCCACCCCAGCATACGAACTTTGAATCTTTAAAACTATTTTTTAAAGATTTTTATGCTGTATTGTTACTTTGTAGCTACAATAAATAAATGATCATCTAACTCTCCTCTTAAATTTCCATTCCACATCCCCAGAAAAAAGTGTGAATTTCTAGACTTGGAGAAAGGGGAGGATAGAGAGAAAAGGTTAGTCTTTTTTGTAATTTGGCTGTTCTCACAGCTGATATTTTGTTAATGGAAGGGGAGTTATTTTAGAGAACATATTTATTTCAAAGCATAAAATATACACGTGATTCAGGTAAAAACAGCCAAACTGCAAAAAATGATGAAAATGTTTTCTTTCCTCTTCCATATTTAGAAACCCACCCCTTTCTTGGGAGAAAAGAGCAGAGCAAAAATTTCAAAAGGGGTGATGATTTTAGATGAGTGATACTTATGAGATGAGTTACCATACTACAAAATAAGAAATAGAGCAGCATTTAAAAATATATTATTAAAGATTTTAAACTATTTACTGGGTGAGGGGAAAGTGGAACTTTTAAGAGAAAGGAGGGTAATTTAGAAGATTGATTATTCATTAATATTGTTACTAAAGAGAAACAAATACAGCAGTTTTTTAATAGAATTTTAAAATTTGTGTGTGTTGGGCAGGAGGGGGGGCAGACACTTTAGGAGTAGAGGGGAAACTTAGGTGACAAATTATCTATTTATTTTTACTAGAGAGCAACAAATGGGACAGAAGATTTGTTTTGTAAGAATAGTTTTAAAGATTTTTTTTTCTATAGGGGTTGTCAAAGTGGAGGAAGCAGACATTTTGGGGATAGAGAGATGATTAAAATGGTTGATTATTTATTTATTGTTACTAGACAGCAACAAATAGAGCATGTATTTTTTAAATAAAGAGTTGAAAGATTTTAAACTTTTATCTTGAGAGGAGAGGGAAGGAGAAGCGTAAATTTCAGAGAGCGAGAGGAGTGGGGGGGTGGGGTAATTTATATGATTGGTTATTTATTTATTGTTACTAGAGAGCAACATATAGGACAGAATATTTTTTAAATAGATTTTAAGTTTTTTTTATTGAGGGGAGGGAAGCAGACATCTTGGTAGTAGAGAGATGATTTAAATGGCTGATTATTTATTGTTAGTAGAGAGCAACAAATAGAGAATAATTTTTTTATAAAGAATTTTAAAGATTTTAAACTTTATGTGCTGAGGGGGAGGCATAAATTTTGAATGGAGGGGAGATTGTAGTTTAGAGCAGGCCTGTCCAACCTTTCAGTAAGCAGGGGCACACTTCATCTATTTGCAAACAATGAAGTGCGCCATTATTCACATGGCTCAAAACATGCAACAAAATTATTTCGCAGTGTTAGTAGCGGTGCACACGCATCTTATGCAAAGCAAATGCATCTCACAGTGGAATATATATAAGTCTCCTATAGTTCAAAAACTCCATGTAAAAAAAATATATATAAATCATAGTACATTTCGATTTGTACATTTTTCTTCAAGGGCCCTATCTCAAAAATATTTATAGGGGAAGGATCCAGAAATTTTAATCTAGCTATAATAAAAAAAATTGAAAACCAGAGATATTGTTAGTTTTTTCAGGACGTAAATATACTCCTTGACTTATTTTGAGGCATAAATTTGGCATTATAGTGACCAATCCATTGGATTGTTCCAGAGAGGTAGCACGGAAGAGGTTCCATTGACAGAAATCATTTTGCATGATTTTTTAGTGTTTTTTTTTTTTTTTACAAAGTGAAAAAATACCTAAAATTTCAAAGGTCTAGGAGAGAAAATTACACCCCTTTACCCCTCTTATACAGTGGCTGAGAGGTTGTGCTCTCGAAGCTGGTAGACGGGAGGTGCTGGGTTCGATCCCAATCGCGCCCATCGGCCTAATCGTTCGGAGTTTTCGTGGTTTTCTTCGAGCCGTAGATTTATCCATGCGTAAATACGGGTTAGGTTCCCTTAGAAAGACCCCCACGAAGGGCACTCCCCCCGGGCCTATATCCCATGTGTAGATAATTGGCCGTCAATAATCAACTCAACTCAACTCAACCCCTCTTATACAACAGCCAATGTAACAACAATCACAAATAAAAAAGCTGAACTTTAATGCACTAAGAAGGGAGAGGCTGGTTAGAGCTGCTTCAAAAAAATAATAATAATAATCACTTCTTAACATATTAAAAGAGTTAGTGCCGATTATTACCAATTTGTTGGTAATAATCGGTTGGTGTGTTGGGCCTATTTGTTGCTCTCTAGTAAAAATAAATAAATAATTTGTCACCTAAGTTTCCTTTCTACTCCTGAAGTGTCTCCCCCCCCCCCCCCCAAACACATACAGATTTTAAAGTCTTTAAAATTCTATTTTTAAAAGAACTACTGCATTTGTTTATCTTTAGTAACAATTAATGAATAATCAATCATCTAAATTACTCTTCTTTCTCCCAAAAGTTCCATTTCCCCCCCCCCTCCACTCAGCAAATCCTTTAAAATATTTGTTTAAACGCTGTTCTTTCTTATTTTATAGTAAGGTAACTCATCTCATATAAGTATCACTCATCTTCTAAAATAAAAGCGTAAGTCATGTGACTGTCATCAACAGTTCCGGGATGGCCATTTCACTTTTTCAAATGCCAGGCGGCCATTTTTATTCAAAATTATTTTTTCGAATAAAACTGCATAAAAGTTACATTTTAATAAAGATCGTTCAAAATAAATTAATATTTGAGAGATGACTTACGTTCAATTATGTATATATTCTGGAAGAACTTCAGTCAAAATTAGGTTCGCAGTTCAAATTATCTATTTATGAAAGTAAACAAAAAAAAAGATTGATTCGTCGTGAACATTTAAAATATTAAATCATAGAGGTGATCATTCGCAAAGCAAGTTCTCCGCGAATGAATTTTTGGACCGCTGCCTAGCGTCAAAAAAATAATTCGCACCAGTGAGACAATCAAAGTTTACCAAATAATTATGTGCTATACAACTCAACTTCCTTCTGGACCTTTTCTTGATGTAAATTGAACTCATGTAATAACATTTAATGAATCAGATTTTTAGCATTTTAAAATCGCTAATACAGCTTTTATTTATCGCGTGTACAAATTAGAAACGATACTTTGATTTTGAAATCAAATGTTTTGATTTATAATATTATTTCTTATTTATTTATTTATTTTCTATTTTAAATGAAAAGTGTGAAGTATTTTAAATTTATGTAATATAAGCATTTTAGATTAAAGTTAAGTATTTTAAATGAAATGAGTGAGAGGTTTATAATTTCAAATTAAATTAATGTAGTATGAATGATGGTCATGGGAACAATATTTGGCGATTTATCATCTGCTCCCGGCTAACAAAAATACTCATAGTTAAAAAGGGAAATAAAAATAAATAAATGATAGTTTGATGTAAATAAATATTGACATACATATCAAATATGGTTTATAGAATTAAAAAAAAATAAAAGTAAATAAACAACAATTTCCATATCAAAGTTTTCGCCAAATTGGCGATGGGAAAAATCGCACCAACGTGCGTATGTGACACCTGTGCCCAAAAAATATGCAAAATGCTACCATGATCGCAAAAGTTCATGATTTGTCTATTAGAATATTCCGATTTGGCGAAGGATTAAGAGAAAATTAAATTATGAATAAATGTAACGTGTTGCAATGTTTAACATACATTTAAGGGAGACCAAACTGGTCGCCAGTGGCGGCTAGTCTAAAATAATCATCCCCTTTTAATGTTTTGCTCCATCCTTTTCTCCCAAGGGAGGGGGGTGGATTTCTAAATATGTGAAAGAAAAGCAAAAATTTTCATCTTTTTTGCAGTTTGGCTGTTCTTACCTCACTGAATCGTGTATATTTTACGTTTTGAAATAAATAGGTTCTCTAAAATAACTCCCCTCCCATTAACAAAATATGAGCTCTGAGAACAGTCAAATTACAAAAAAGACACATTTTCTCTCAGCCCCTCTCCATGTCTACAAATGCACCCCTTTTTCTGGGGATGGGGAATGCAAATTTAAGAGGAGAGTTACATGATCATTTATTTATTGTTGGTACAAATAACAATACAGCATAAAAATCTTAAAACAATAAATTTAAAGATTTTAATGTTTGTATGCTGGGGGGGGGGGGGGAGAGAAAGGGAAAAGCAGAATTTTTTGGGTGGGGGGAGAAGCAAATTAGATAACTCTTTAATTATTGTAGGGAATAAAAACTTTAAAGTATGTACTTGGGGGGGGGGGGGGACAAAGAAAATAAAGAACACTTTTTTGGGAGGAGAAGGGGAATAATTTAAATTATTTAAATATTGTTGCAAAAAATCACAAATAGAACAAAAAAAAATTAAGAACTTTAAAGATTTAAAATTTTATGAGATGCATTTGCAGGGGAGGGGTCTTCATGAGATGAGGCTGGGGTGGGGGGAGAAAAGCAGAGATTTTAGGTGGTAGATTGGGTTTATTTATTGTTAATATAGTATATTAAGTAAGTTTGAAATGAAATTTAAAATTAAAGAGCTATAAAGATTAAACTATGGTGTTTTGGTACTAGAGGGGAGGAAAGAAGAAAGCAGTAATTTTGAGGGATTTAGATGATTATTTATTGTTACAATAAAATAACAAAGAAAAGAAAAATATTAAAAAAGAGATTTTAAGAGATTTTAAAGATTTTCAATTTTGGGGGGGGGGGAGAGGGGGGGCAGCGGATTTTAGGAGGCGAGTTAGATTTTATATATTTATTTATTTTTGAGTGAAAATCTACCGAAATACAGAAGATTCTAGCTCCTATTTACTTCTAAATTAATGATAAAAACAGGTTTTTAAATGATTTTTTTTTATCTCGATTATAAGCCCCCCACCCACATTTTTAACCATTTTTGGTTTTGAAAAAGGGGGGCTTACAATCGGGATTTTACGGTAATGAAATTAAAGAATATTCAAAAGATATTTATTAAAATTCCATAATTGACTTCAAAATAATATTAGCATAAAATTTTTTGACTACAATAGTCAAAGCTATACTAGGACTTCCCTCAAAGGGATTAGTCTGAGTGATATTGCTGAGAACATAGGGTTAACAATTACAATATAAAGAAAAAGAGAAAATTAAATGATAAAATTACAAAATATCATATATAAATTCATATACACTGTTAAAAAAATAGAAAAGAAGTACCGTTCATCAGATGTGTTGTCATATTTTTTTTTAACATGTGGCAAAGAATCTCATTTTCTTAAGCGCGTATTGCGCAAAACTTGGGGGGGGGGGGGGGAAACGCCGGATCTTTTAAAACGCCAAGATTTTTAAAGTTACGTAATTGGATTTGCAGCCAATAGATTATTCTATCAAGCGTGGCTTAACGCAAATTTAATTTCATTGTTGCACCTTTTTTTGTGTGTGAATTAAAAATTTTTCTTCCTTGATTATATATCTATTATTTGTATAACTGTTTATAGAAACTCTTACACTTCAAACCACATTGATAGCAGGCTTTGCTACAAACCAGATTGCAAAACTATAGTCTAAATTACTATTAAAGTATACAAAAAATCTTTCGATGACTTCCATAAAATAACTTTTACATTAAATCTCCATATCGGCAAAATTGAAAAATTTATATATTTCAAAGTTAAGCTTAACAGATACTTCTTGATTATTCTCTAGGAGGCTCTGCCCCCTGCGCCTTTACTGCGGTAATCCGCAGACTTTCCTTTTGCCTGTCTGTCTGTCTCTCCACAATCTGTCTGTTTCCCTATCCGTTCTGTTCTTCTGCCCGTCTTTCTAACCGATTGTCTATCTCCCTACACTTCTCGCTACCTGTCTCTATATTTCTCTACCGGTCTCGCTACCCGCCAATCTATTTCTCTAACCGTCTGTCTATCCGTCTAACTACTTGTATGTCTAGCCGTGTCTCTATCCACTTCTCTACCCATTTGTCTATCTGTCTCACAACTTGCCTATCTGTCTCTCTACCCGTCTGGCTATACGCCTCCTTACCCATCTCCGTACCCTATCTACTGTCTCTCTACTCGTCTGTATACCCGTCTCACTATCCGTCTGTTTTCGTACTCTACTCGCTACCAATCTCATTACCCGTCTCTGTACTCATCTCTCTACTCGTCTCTTTATCTACCACGCTACGCGTCTCGCAATCTTTCTCGCTACATTCCTGTCTACCGGTGTCGTGACCCATCTCGCTACCCCCTCTGTCAACCCTCTTTTTACCCTTCTCTCTAGCCGTCTGTCTATCCGTTTCGCTACCCGTCAGCCTACCTATGTCGCTACTCTTCTCTCTACCCGTCTGTCTACCCGTTTGTTTACTCGTCTTTCTACCTCTCGCCAGCCTCTTCCCAATATTTAAACAATTCATTTAATATACAGAAGCCGTTTATCAGTTATTAAATGCAAACAGAAGTAATTTATCTAATAATTGTAATCAGATGCAATTTTTTTAAATACATACATAACCCTGAATAATAATTCATCAGTTTTGTGTTCATAGTTGTTTATATCATTTGACAGTAAATCTCAACTTCTTAAAACTGAATTGTCTCAAGCTTTTTAAAAAAACCACAAGGTCTGTACAACTGCCAAGTACCCTGAGGGCTATATTAGCTACATGTTATTAAGTTAAGTGAAAGTTTCGTTATCGTGTTTGCAGCCAATTGTTTATGTCAGAAAGCATGGCTTAACGCCATTTTAAATTCATTACTGTAACTTTTTTTTTTTTTTTTTTTGGGGGGGGGGGGGGGGTAGGGTTTCAAATGTATACATTTAAATTAAACTTTTGCCTCCATGCCATTAGTGTTGTTTATATTATTAACTAATACCTTGTAAACCGAGCTTCATTTGAAACAAATGTAAAAGAGTTCTTCTACAGTTTTTTTTAGGAGAAACTTTCGTAATTGGGCCCAAAGCAAATCGGAGCATTTAATATCATTATTGCAACTCTTATAGAGTTAAAACAATATTGTTGCTAGCTTTACTCTTGTTTGAGACCAGCCTTGCCTGTGTATCTGAATGGGGAAAAGTTTCATATCCTATGTCGGTTGGCGAAAAAAATTTTTAAATTGTACCAAAAAGTAGTTTTAGCATCTTACAAAATTTGTCAAGAGAGCGGTAAAACATGTTTTTCAAATATTTACAACATACGTTTATTAAAGCATGTTTTTCACCATCTTAAAAATTTAAGCACGATGCTAAAATAAAATTTTATCGCCATGTTCGATATTTTAATAAGTAATGAAGATACATAAACAAACTTATTTAACAAATCTAAGAGGAATTTTTGTGATAAATAATTGTTATTGTCAGGGGGGTAAATTGTAAACAATTAATAAACGGCTAGTAAATAATAAATAGCATTTAAAATCTAAAAATGGAGAAGTGGTCCGAATAAAAATGCAAAACATAACATTATACGCTTGATATATGTAAATCTTTTTTTATTTTTTAATATTTCCGAAGACACAGATAAAAAGGTAAAAATCTCTTTTCCAAATGCCAAATAGAAAATATACAAAATAGAATGCGAAATGTACAAAATAGAAAAATATCTGCAAAAAAAAATATTTACATAATACTACATCTGCAAAAAAATAAGATTTAGAAAAAGTAAGCCAAATCCTGCAGATCCCAACAATCACATCGAAAAACTTATCACCAAAAAAGAACTTGCCAAATCTTACGGCACAGGAGATGGATTTTTCCCTCTGAATGCAGAATATTAGGTTTTTTTCTTGTACGATGGGTGATTATAATATAACTAGCCGCCACTGGCGACCAGTTTGGTCGGCCTTAAATGTATGTTAAGCATTGTAACAAATTATTTTTATTCATAATTTATTTTTTTCCTTAATCCTTCGCCAAACCGGAAAAATCTAATAGACAAATCAAGAACTTTTGCGATCGTGGTAGCATTTCGCATATTTTTTGTTATGTATTTCATCTTTCTTGACAAAAACCGCTTAACCCACTTTATAATAAATTAATCATTGTGTGTGTGTTTTTAATATAAAATAAACTATTTCATAATAAAATAAAAGTATATGCTGTTTTAGTAATCTCTAACAGGTACCTGAAAATGGGATTTTCTCGCCAAAATGGCGCAAAACAAAAATTCCGCCAACCCTGGTGTGTCCGTGACAGCTGTTCCAATTTAAAATACATGACGTTCACATTTTTCTTTAAAATAGAAAATAGATAAATAAGAAATATTATCATAAATCAAAACATTTGATTTCAAAATTAAAATATCGTTTCTAATTAATACACACGAAAAATAAAAGCTGACAATTTGTTTCGAAATTTGATCCATTAAATATTATTACATGAGTTCAACCACGGAGTTCAACTTACATCAAGAAAAGATCCGAAGGAAGTTGAGTTGTATGGAACAGAATTATGGTAAACTTTGACTGTCTCACTGGTGCTGATTATTTTTTTTTACACCAGGCAGCGGTCCAAAAATTCATGGTTTAATATTTTAAACGTTCACAACGAATGAATCTGTTTTTTTTGTTGTTGTTTACTTTCATGGATAGAGAATTTGAACAGCGAACCTAATTGAAACTGAAGTTATTGCAGAATGTATACATAATTGAACGTAAGTCATCTCTCAAATATTAATTTATTTTGAACGATCTTTCTAAAAATGTAACTTTTATGCAGTTTTATTAGAAAAAATAATTTTTAATAAAAATGGCTGCCTGGCATATGAAAAAGTGAAGCGGCATCCCGGAACTGTTGAGGACAGTCACACAGTGGTGCAGCCAGAATTCGGTTCTAGGGGGGGGTTTTGAGTTTATAATAAAGATGGTCGCCGGTTATATGAATCATCGGTTAATGGAATAAGTCTTTTAAATGAATGAAATCATAAGCTTTTCTCCGCAATTACGTTGGTTATGATTCATTTAAACAGCGTTTACAATATTAGAAGCGCGATAGTATTAAAAATAGCTAAAAGAGGAACCACAACTAATTTATAAAATTTTAACGATAAATATACGAATCTCCATCCGTTGCAAGAGTTCGTTGCAACATTACCAACAAATGAAATATAGTCTTTAAATTTGTGTACAGACTCCCTCAGGGCTCGGAAGTAGCGGCTACAAGTAGCGAAACTACAGTAGCCGCTACTTTTTCCAGTAGTTTGTAGGGTAGCGCGCTACATGAAAAAAGTGTAGTGTAGCGAGTAGCGCGATACAAAATATCAGTAGTTTGTAGCGCGCATCGACGCTACTTTCGGAGGGAGGAAAAAAGGTCCCAATCTTCAAATCACATGATTATAACTCGTTTCTTTCGTGCGAAATATGTTCTCTGCAACAATTTGTGAACGTCAGCGACAAATCTCATTTGCAGTGTCATATATTTCTCCATAGACGACGGGCACAGTCACAAATTAGCTGTCATTTTCACAGTTTGGGTGTCAGAAACTTCGTGTACTGTTATTTAAATCCATAGAAATCTTCTCAAAATAATGTATTTTTATACGACTACGATTTTTTTTTTCCAAAATATAGTCGTCTGGCTATGTTAAATCTTTATTTGACTAATTTCTTCTACCTTTTGCCTCCCTACGAATTTACGCTTCCCTTTTTGCCCCTCCTCCAGCATACAGTTTCAAATATTTAAAACTCTTTATTTTAAAAAAATGTCCACATTTGTTTCTACCTAATAATAATATATAAGTAACTATCTAAATTGTCCCCTAACTTCCCATAATTTACTCTTCTCCCCCCCCCCCCCCCCCCCACAAGCATACAAATAAATAGAAAAATTTTAAGTTGTTTTTATTTCTATATAAAAAAAATCTTCTGCACATGTTACGTGTGTCTAGATTTAGAGGTGGCCGCTATTCAGAGATATAAGCGTTTTCAAATATATAAATTTTAGGAATTAAAAAGTGGCGCTAAATAGAGGTGGCCGCCTTTTGGAAGAAAAACCAGAATGGAGGTCTTATTGTACATAGATTTTTAACCTGAAAAAATATTTTGGACATTCTTTTGAAATTCGGGTCAACCCGACCCCTACCCGCTAGAGTCAAAACCCAACCCGAAACCGATCCGAACTCGAAATAATGAAATTCAACCGGATCCACAGTAAAAAAGTGGAAGTCAACCCGATCGGAATCCGATCCACAACAAAAAAAATCTAGAGCCGGGTCGGGTCGGGTGCGGGTAAACCGACCCGATGCAGGACTCTAAACGGTATACAACTAAAATTCTAATCTTTAAATGTGTTTTAGGTGCGTTCGTAATTATATAAATACCTAGCACCTATTGTCCTCGCTTGGTCCGTCCGTCCGTCTGTCTGTCTGTCCGTCCGTCCGTCCGTCCGCATATAACAACGCAAAAACTACCCAACCGAATGGTTTGAGATTTAAGATATATTATCTTTGCAGAATTTTGTCGAGACATTTCAAATTTTATTAAAATCGAATCAAAACTTTAGGAGATATTAATAAAAATATTTATTAAGAAATTTGAATTTTTTTTTTTTAAATCGGTGCTTTCTTGTTAGAGGAGCTTCCGATGGATGTTAAATCGTCAAGCGACCGAGACACTTATTTTATTACAGAAATTAATCTGCAGACGATATAATTCATTTCACAGAATTAAAAATCATCTAGGTCTGAATATTTATATAACTAGCTACAGTACGAACGCACCTCGTTTGTCACGTTTGACGTACAATTTCCAACTTGTTTAAAATTAGTTGCGGTTTCAAAACTTCCATTTATAACGAAATACTATAAGAAGCAAAACGCTAAATAATCGCTTCCTGTCGATCAGACTGTTTTTTGCCATAACAAAATTAGAAGTATCAAGAATTAGAATTGTAACTATTCAGCAGAAATGTTTCAGCTGTGCAGGAGCATTCGTTATAACCATTATCGTACCAGTAGTTGAAAAAGTATGTTTATATTAACTTCCTGATACGAATTCTAAGATTAACAAAACAGACAGGCACGCATTTTGCTTTTGTGAAACTGTGATCTGCGGTTTATATAGACTTTTAATGTGAAAAAATATTTTGGACATTCTTTTAAAAAACCGGGTCAACCCGAACCCGACCCGCAAGATTCAAAAAGCCAACCCGAACCCGAAAGAATGAAAGCCAACCCGACCCGCAACAAAAAATTTGAAGTCAATCCGACCCGAACCCGAACCGCAACGGGAAAATATAGCCGACCCGAACGGCGGGTCGGGTCCGGGTAAAAGCGGGCAACCCGACCTGATGCAGGATTCTAAGCGCTACTGTGCTACATCACTCTCATAAATGTGTAAGATTATTACAATTTTTGTTTTCAAATTTCCTCTTTTAAAAAAAAATTCCAACATAATTAAAAAGGTTCTATGAATTTGCTTTGTTTGTCTGTCCGACTCTCATAAATATACTCCGACTGCCATGAAAGTTTTATGTTATTGAAGTTTACCATAGAATGTTCAGTATTGAAAATGAAATGTGTAGCATTTATATCTCGCTTACAGGGACGTTCAAAAGAATTCTGTTACATTATGGTCTATCGGGAAAAATCGTTTGCGGTGTATTTAATTAGCGATGATTACTAAAGTAGCGAAGTAGTGACTACTTTTGGAAAGTAGTTTGTAGTCGCTACTTTTAAAAATAAGTAGTTGTAGTTAACTACATTTTTTATAAAGTAGTTGTAGTTGTAGTTCGTTACAAACAAAAAGTAGTTTTTCCGAACCCTAGACCCCCTACGAAACAAATGATTCGAAAGAAACACCGATTGCAAAAATCTGCTCATAATCGAAAAATAGCTTTTTATAACTTTAAGTACTTTTTTTAAATTCTTACTTTTGCAAAGATTTTTTTCCTGGGTACGCACATAGCTTGGTCTTAGATATAACTGAGAGCAAAAAACGCAAAAAAAGCCACTTGAAACTGAGATAGACTTACAATGTGTATGTTTTTTTTTTTCTCTGGAATTCGATGATCTGTTATTGTTTCGAACGTGGAACAAAGACGTAAATGCAATTAAAAAACAGACCACTGTATACTATATAACTCAAAGCGTCTCTGTGAGAGTATTGACCCATCTTTTACTATAAGACGTCTCGACAAAGTGACGCAGTCCAAAAATCATAACCTATGCGTGTAATATGCGCTTTCACAGTTTTAAGTAGAATTTTCGCCGTTTAATTGAATCACATTGTTGTATAGAATTTGATTTAAGAAAGCGGTGGATTCTGCCAAGGCGGAAAGGCCAAAAAACTTAATTTTAACTTTAGTTGTTTTGATTCATATAAGCGGCAATTATAGTAATTTTTTTAGCTCTGGGGGGGGGGGGGTTAACCCCCAACCCCCCCCCCCCCCCTTGGCTGCACCACTGCAGTCACATGACATACGGTTTTATTATATAGATTGTTTCATTTCACATACTACATACCGTTTGATATATTGGTACTTTTATGTTATCCGGGCGCAGTTGATAAATCGCCAAATATTGTTCCTATAACATTTTCATATTGAATTCATTTCATTTAAATATAAACCTTTCACTCATTTAATTTAAAATACATGCCTTTCATTAATCCCATTTAAAATGCTAAAAAGAGAAAAAAAAAAAAGAAATAATGCCATAAATCGAAACCTTTTATTTAAACACCAAAGAATTTTTTTTTTTTTTAATTTACACACGCGAAATAAAAAAAGCTGCTATTGCTGAGATTTGCGCCAAATCTCTAATACTAAGTCTACCAAGTTATTGCGGGTTTTTTCTTTCAAACAGAAAAAAATCCAGATTAATTTTCGATTTCTACTAAATTGAAATATATTTTATTGTGCTGAATATTAGTGCGTGCATATTTTTTTGTTCCATGTACTCCATGAACTTTTCAATTCCGATTGTCTACGAAAATCTCCCGCCGGTGAAAATGACGTACGCACAAAATTTTCGTGACGTATGTACTTTAATTGTGCTTTTTTATCTATTTTTTTAATATAATTTCCAAACGGTTTGACATTTATTCTTGGTAATAAATAGACGTCGTTGTCACCTTTATAGGTACCTGCTGTAAAAATTTGAACGAAATCCGTTAAATATTTTTTGAGTTATGCTTGACGAAAGGTTTTAATATCCATCGTAGCTATATATGGGGCAAAGTAATACTGCGCTGTGTATGAGTCTTCGTTGCACTCAGACAATAAATTTAGTCTTTGTGTCGCATCAACAACATTTGAATAAAATATTGTGATAGTGTTCCTTTTTTGATAATGAGAATTTTTCACGTTAAGCAAAATTTATGGTTTAATCTTTTTTTTTTTTTTTTTTTTTAATAATAATGTAGAAATAGATTTTTTTTTTCTTTCTACCAAGTCCAGGGATAAGAGTTTTGTACCCTTGCCCCCTAAAAAATAAGGATGCGCCCTCTCAACAGGTGGTGGCACTAACTGTTTACATCCATTTTGGGTATCTCTTTGCCTCCCATAATTAGGTTTAATTTTAGGCAAAAAACAGGGGAATGATAGGAGCCCTAAAGGGTATTTAATGGCTATAGGATCTTTGCTCTACAATGTTAAATTAAAAAGTGACAGTTTTTACAGCATATGAAAACTTTTCTCATGACTCCCTTAAAAAAAGTCATTTGTCATAAAACAGCCACTGAAACAGTAAGCACAAAATAGTTGAATATATATCGTTGAATTCATTTTTGTTCACTTTCAACAAAATGTTGAAAATATGTGGAGGCAATTAAGTCAATGTATGCATATGCTAAAGTATATTCTATAAACTTGTGAAATGAGATTAATCTGTTAAAAAAGTTGTCCTCCCTGAATATTTTTTCAGATGTTCTGATTTTTGATTGGTTAATCTTATTCCGTAAAAGTGGAAAATTTATTCTCTTCATCTAGATTCCTAATAACATAACAAAGAGTAAACATAAAAACTTAGAAAATACTCAGGTATGTTCTGGAGAAAAAATGCAGCTCATCGGCTGTTATGTTGTGCTGCATTGAAGCTTACTATTTGTTCATTACCATGAAGAGTGGACTGTATGAGCTTTTCTTTTTATTTATTTATAAAAATTCGACTAATTAAGTTTAACTATAATATTTTTTTATTAACTAAGGAATTTTACGAAGCTTTCCATGGAGGCTACTGCATGATGCGAACGACAACCAACAACTGGTTTTACATTTTTCGCCAAGTGATATTACACACCAACATACCGGTCACCCAGGGGTGATTCTGTTCCGAAAATTCCAAAAAATTAAGGTAGTCATTTCCGAAAATTAAAAAAAAATCTGTCATAAATCCGAACATAAAATATATCGCGTTTTTCGGCAAATGGTCGCCGAAAAAAATTAATTTCGTCAATCGTTCGAAAAGAAATCGCCAGTTTCGTCAAAAGATCGCGGAAAAAACGCAAATTTCGTGAGAAGATCTCAAAAACGCAAATTTCGTAAGATCGCAAAAAACGCAAATTTCGTGAGAAGATCTCAAAAACGCAAATTTCGTAAGATCGCAAAAAACGCAAATTTCATCAAAGGGTCGTAAAAAAACGGGAATTTCGCCAAAGAATCGCAGAAAAAACGTAAATTTCATCAAAGGGCGAAAAAACGACAAATTTCGTCAAAAGATCGCAAAAAACGGCAAATTTCGTCAAATGGTCGCGAAAAAACGACAAATTTCGTCAAAAGATCACAAAAAACGGCAAATTTCGCAAAGGGTCGCGAAAAAACGACAAATTTTGTCAAAAGATCGCGGAAAAACCGCAAATTTCGTCAACAAATCGCGAAAATTTGCAAATATCGTCAAAGGGGTGCAGAAAAAAACACATAGTTAATGCCGGGAGTGGATCCCCCCCCCCCCCCCCCTTGTTGTAACCTTTCAGAAAATTTGTTGTGAATTTAAGATTTTTTTTTTTTTTTTACTCAGAATCACCTCTGCAGTCACCACTGAAATATTTATTTCAGCAACATTTCTTGGACAAGTGTCCTTCATTGTAAACAATTAAATCTTAACACTTAACCTTCAATGCTAAATATAAGTTTCTATAAAAATCAATGCTATAAAATCCTATTTAATTCAATCATCAATTATAATAGTAAGAAACAAAGTTACTATAAAATTTTCAAATATAAATGCATAAGAAAAATATTTGCATTATAATAAAGGATTATTTATGGGTAAAATACAGATGTTTGCAGTGGCGTATCCAAAAGGGGAGCTGTGGAGCTACAGCCCCCTCCCCCCCCCCCAAAAAAAAATGTCGAGTAAAATGTAAAAAGTGCTTTTTAGCACTTTCCAACCTAGTTGAAAAGTGCTTATGACTTCGGTTTGTCTGGCCGTCTGCCGTCTGGCCGTCTGGCCGTCTGCCGTCTGCCGTCTGCCGTCTGTCCGTGCTCTAACTCCCGTAAATATGCTCGGATTGCTCTGCAATTTTTATATGTTATTATCGTTATCTATAGCATGTTCCCTATTTCAACGGAAGTGTGTAGCACTTATAGTTTTTTTACAGGGACACTCAAAAGAATTCCGTTACATTGCGGTCTATGGGGAAAAATCATTTGCTGTTTATTTAAATAATGTTTCACTATTTTAAACGCATTGAAATTTATATATATCACTAAGGTGCATTAGAAGAAGCTTAATATGGAACAGGGTGTGCATAGCACTTATAGTTACTTTACAGGGACAGTAAAAATAATTCCGTTACATTACGTCTATGGAGAAAAATCGTCTGCGGTTTATTTAAATAATGTTTCACTATTTTAAACGCATTGAAATTTATATAGATCACTAAGGTGCATTACAAGAGACTTACTACGGAATATTGTGTGTATAGCAGTCATCGTTCATTTACAGGGACACGCAAAAGAATTATCTACTGTCTGTTAACAATAATTCCTGGAAGTGCGTTTTAAGTTACTGAACGCGATTTTAATGTTAACTTGCTTTTTGTCTATTACGTGGTGTGTATAAATTCTGTAGATCCTATACAGGGCAGCACAAAAGTTCGCGAACACATTTCTGTTTATTGACAAACTCCAGACGGAGAATTTTAAAATGTGCTACACGTTTCCTAACTGAACTAAAATTTAGCATCCTATGTAGTATATATACAATTCTATATATCCTATACAGGGCTGAATAAAAGTATTCGGATATTTTTCCGAATATTGTATATGTTGGAAATTCCTGAAATTATGTTTTTAAATATGTTATGCGTTTTCCAAATTGTTTACTTAGAAGTTATCTTTTAGCTTATTAAACGGTATGATTTGTAAAATTATTTTGGAAGCGTTGGAAAGTGCTACATAATCTATGCTTGACGCATGATTTTTCGTTCTTGTTTCTTTCTTTTTTAGATAAATTTGTTATTTTTTTTTTCTGTCATACAGCGGACTAGCCATTCTCGTTAGTCCCATATTAGTCCACATTGACACAGCATAAACAGGGTAAAGGGGCTGATGGGGTTATAGACCCCATCCGAAATAGTCGAAAATCTCATGAAAAAAGTGCTGTTTTCTTCTTCTTTGAGATAATTTTTTTTTTTTTTTTTGGTTATACAACAGACTACCCACTCTCTTCTTTTTAGCACCATATTAGTTCACATTGACATCAGAGCATATCTAAAAAGGGGAAGAGGGGGCTGATGGTGTTGCAGCCCACCTCCCTCTTCCCGAAATAGTAGAATATCTCATGGGTTATGGGGTAACAGCTCCATTTTCCCCTTCCGAAGTGGCCGCAGTGAAATTTAAAAAAAAAGGCTGACTTTGTTTCTTTCTTTTTGAGGTAAATTTGTTTTATTTTCTGGCACGCAACGAACTTGTTTTCTCGTTAGCCCCATATGCCTCTCAGTGCTGCGATCAAAATTACTTTAGACCACAAAATCTATTTTCTAATGACTGAAAAACAGCTCCATACATGTTTTAGTGGATAAATGAAGAAGTATAATATGCTCAATTGGCAAGATCTAGAAATAGTTTAATTAATTGAAAGAGTTTTTAAGTCTTTTCCACAGATGAAGCCAAGACTAAGGAGGTATATTAGTGCGCAGTGACATTAAACATTATCGTCAAATCAGCAAATGTACGAACTGGAATTTTTTTGTGAATGGCAATGTCAAGCAAGATTACTGATTTTCGGTTTTGGAACGGTACTTTTAAAGATGCCCAGTAGTAATAACAAAAAAAAATATCTCCTGTTGATTTGTTTGTTCCTGGTCATTTTACTAGTGAACTAGTTTTATTTACGTTGCGCGCTTTTCTAGATTTAAGGCTGTGCTCAAATACAAACTGGCTACTTTATGACGTATTTTTTAATACTTTTTTTTATCGGAAACGCATGAAATTGGCAGGTATTTTTATTCAGAAACTTTGCAATCGAAACACGTTTTCCCTTTTTTTGTAAAGGCAGAAAATCTCTCAGAAAGTAGTGTCGAAGTTGGCGTTTTGTATCGGATTCCCGACGCGGCAACCTGAGAAGCGCGAAAAACGAGTCGTTAATACGTTACCAGAATCCCTTATAACTCGATAAGTAATCTATTTATCAAAAATGGAAAACTCATTTCGATTCCAAATCTCTTCCATAGTCAGGCCTGCTAATCTAATGCATTTGCGTTTAAAAATGTGTCAGAAAGTTTCACGTTGATGAGCAGATCATTTGAGAACTACCTTAACCCCTTCGGACCTGACATCCTTACTAATAGGACATATCTTTTATTGAGTATTATTTTGTCTTAAACATTATTTTTATTAATTCCAGCACCTAATAGTGATAGTATGAATCTCTACATTTTCTATTATGACTTCACTTATGTTTAGCATTTAGTAGTAATAATAATAATAATAATAATTTTCATAATTATTAGCAAGCCGTTGGCATTTCTTTTAATTACAACATACGTTTCACTCTTTAAATTAAAATTTTGGAATCCTTTTCCGAATTGGTAATTTGCGATAAAAGATAAAAAATATTACTAAATTTTTATGCTTTTCTAATTTAGTTGTAATACGACATTTTCCAAACGTCTTCAAAAAAATTTCCTTAGACTATTGTTATATGAAAAACACGCAAAATAACT